>JAWWEW010000036.1:3711610-3875533 GCA_035583185.1 Anabacerthia variegaticeps
AGGCCGGGGGCAGAGTTGGGGGGCAAGATTTGGGGGCAGAATTGGGGGCAGGAGGGGGGCCAGGATTTGGGGCAGGATAGAGGTAGGATTTGGGCAGGAGTGGGGACAGTATTTGGGGCAGGATAAAGGTAGATTTTGGGACAGGAGGGGGCCAGGATTGGGGGCAGAATAGAGGCAGGAGGGGACTAGGAAGAGGGGCAGGGTTTGGGGGTAGAAAGAGGGGCAGGATGGGCTCAGGGTGGGAGGTTTCGGACAGGGGGCATTGCCGGGTCCGTGGGACCGGGGAGAGCCGCTCCTTCCCTTCTCCCTTCCCTCCTCCTTCCCTTCTCCCTCGGTGTGCCGGGAGCTGTCCCCGGGAGCTCTGCGGGAGTGGGACCCAGGGAAGGGAAGAGGGAGCTTTGAGCGGAGTTGGCGGCAGTGAGGTCGGTGTGGTGCGAGCAGATGTCTCTGTCCTTTTAATGACACGGGGAAATGGTTCGCTGTAGGTGCTGGATGCCATCGAGCAGCGCTCGTGTTTGCGTGGGAAGGAGAAGGAAGGAGGACACGAGGCAAGTACTAAGCCCTCAGAAATTTGGTGTGTGTATATGTCTCCTCGTGTCTCCCCCACCTCCCTTCCCCGGGAACGTGAGTGGGGTGAATTCCTGCCACTGTGGTAATTCTAAACTTTAGCAGACACTGAGGAGCCCTGGAAGCAGCCAGGTTTCCCCTGGTGGCTTGCTCAGCCTGGGCAGACCTGAGCAGCTCAGGCTGGGTTTGGTGTCCCCAGCCAGGGTGTTTTCCTTGGGGCTGTGCTCCAGCACTGGGATGCTGCTCTTGGAGGTGTGTGGGGTGCCTGGACTCCACACACAGTCGAGTGGCAGCTTTGTGTTTGTTCAAAAACAGCAAAGCAGGTGGTGCAGGAGGCTTTGTCCTGGCAGGAAGACTCACCCTGGCTGTGCTCAGCTCCACTGTCTGTCCCAGGAGGATTTCAGATCCCAATGCCCACCTTACTGGATAGTGAGCTACATGGGAATGTGGAAGCAGCTCAGGGTTCTGGCTGGATGGGGACACTCCTCACCTCTCCTGTGGACACAGCACAATTTAAAGTTAACTGGGCATGCAGCTGCTGACTGTGCTTCAGGGTCCTCGTGGTAGGGTGAGGATAAGTGGGCTCCAGTCTGGCCTCCAAGGTCTGCTTGTGTATTTTCAAAAAGTGTTTGGAATGCTGCAGTGCTTGGAGTGATGGAGCTTATTTTGCCAGTGGTCATTAGTTAGATGTATCTTGTACCAGATTTATTAGAGGACACGTGTTGATGTTTCTGCATTGCTAATGCATTGTTTGTGGAGAGAGATAATGCACCATGCCTGTTCCCCTCTGTTTATGTCTATAAAACCGAGTTATTTCTCATAGGTAGCACATTCTGAGCTCTCAGGGAGTAATGCAACAATATAGGGTGTGTTTTAGATGTAAATACCTGTTCACAAACTCTCTTTTAGCACTGAACTTCATACAAATATCTGACAGTTCTTTCATGCACTCACAGTGAGGCTGCAAGCTGTTCATATCCACATTAACATGTAATTTGTCAAATCCAGGCTTATTTACCCTCTAACTCATCATATAACTTCCTCTGGCATCTGATTTGAGGAGAGCTTGAGCTCAGTTGTTTCCATGTTCCCTTCCCTGTACTAGGGCTTCCAGATTGCAAACTCATTCTGTGTTTTTAATTTGAGTGTGTATATTACAGTGATTCTCTGTAGGTATTTCCCTTTTGCTTTGTTACATCTTTATCAGTTAAAAAGGATCTTTGCAAGTCAAAGCTTTTAGAGATGAGATATTTCTCCTTGTGTGCACTCTAAATACGAACCTTATATTAGGCATTTGCTGTTAAATTTATGTTTCAGAACATGTTGCAGGATAGGGGGGTCTTTCATCCAAACTGGGCTCTGCATTTTGGTATCAGAGGCATTCAAGTAGATTTTTGTAAGGTTATATTTCAGCACATGCTCAAGTTTTCTAATAGATGTGCTTTCACACAACAGGGAAAAATTCAAAAAGTGAACCCAAAAGAGTCTTATGTTTTATGCTGCTTATTTTCAAGCTGTTTCCTTATTTGGAGGCCATTGATTAAACCAGGAGGATCTGATTGCCTTTGGCTTAGTGCTGTGTAATAAACATGATGCAATTTCTTGGTGCCTGCTTGGTCATCAGTTCTTTCAGGGGCAGCTCAGTGAGTTTCTCTGACACTGTCATTTTATCACTGTTTTATTGAACAAAACATGCTTTAGAAAATATTGATCTGTTAAATTTAGGGCTCCCTTTGAGTTAAAAGAAGGAAATCTCTGATTTTCACATGGGCAGCACAGATTGTGACTTCTCATTTTGATCATGGAGTGTGCAGCACTTAAAGTCATCAGCAGCATTTCGTGCCAGGAACTGTCATCTGTGTGAACCTCAGCTCCTAATTAATGAGGAGGAAAGTTGAAATGATAGTAAATTAATTGGGTGTGGTCATCCCTCTCCTGAGCTACTGAAGGATGGTGGAAATCTGAGTACCCTCCTGGCTATTCATGGTCCTGTGGCAGGTTCTGAATCTTTATAAAGCCCCACTTCCAGCATTACAGAGCAGTGTTTCTGATGTGACATGTTGGCCTCATTCTGTAGAACTAAACTATGGAAATTCACTTTTAACTTCCTATTGGAAATGTGAAAAATACGTGTTTGTAAAGGTCAGTAGGTTTTGCTCTCTGATTGAAGAAACCTGGAGTACTGTTAGTATTTAATTTTTTAAAATAATTTATTCAAATGAATTAAAAAATATTGAAATTAGATTGCCTAGGTGCCTTGGATAAGCTTGTTATCGAGGGTGTCAAAAACATTGGATTTGAGCACGTTGGAAGTTTTCTTGTTTCCATACTCCCATTTCTGTTGTCTTACTGGACTTTCCCTTTGTGTCAGAAATCGTTAGTTTAATTTGTAAGGGCAGGGAAATTTCATATTTAATGTAGGGAGCTTACAGAACAAGTTTGTCTGAGTTGCTAATGAACTAAGCACTTATGCCCTGGACCAGGTAATCGCTTAATGTTGATGTAATTAGTGTTTTTTTTCCCCACCCTGAATATTAGGTCAAACTGGACTCTGGTTTATTTTGAATTTAATGGAACCAATTGTTACGTGGGTTGCCTCAACTGCTCAGCCTTCCTCCTTGGCTACGGAAGGGGCATTCTCACAGTTTGGGGCATTCATTTCAGCCTGTGTTTCTGAATATCAGTGAAGTTGGGCACGGCTGGGTCATGGGGGTTAGCTGAGCAAAGCTGCAGGACATGGCTCATTCTGCTGACTTGATCTTCATCAGGCTGCCCGGAAAATTTTTGATTAGTGAATTCCCCTGTTTGCACTCCCTTCTGCTCTGACTCTCTTAGTTATGATGCTGGGTTACCCAAGAAATCCCTCAAAAAAGGGCAAATGATGACCTTGGTGTGCCAGGGCTTTGCCACAACAAGCAGCTTTTGTGCTGTGGGTTACCCTGTCTTTGGGAAAAGAGGAAAAAGCTGTTTGTATTTACCTAAGAAATTGTGACTTTAAGAGTGGAGATGTTAACCTAAAATCCTGGATAACCTATACACTGGCAGCTGCATTTCCCTGGAGTCTAAAACACCTGAGTTTGGTTTGTTTTTTTTTTACTTTTCTCCCAAACAACTCCCCAGAATCACCCTGGTGCAGAACGTGGCACTGAGAGGAATGAATGGTCTATGCACTGTATGCATTTCCACATATATCGAGCAGTTGAGGATGAAAGGTGTTGAGAGGACCTGATACCACCATCATTTTGTGAGCAGGATGTCATTACTAGATTGGAATTGATTAATATGTGCCAAATGTTGTGCACAGTGAGTCTGTTTTGGAGGAGATGCAGAGTGTGCTCACTTCCTACATTACACCTCGTTTCTCCTTCATTTTAATAAGCGATCTGCGATTCTGTCACGCAGAATCCGACATAAAACTGAGCAGACTTATTTAGGGTTGCCCTTGAACGTTGTGAGCATTTAAGCCAGATTTACAGGAACACAGTCACTGATGATTCATGTTGAGATGATGTTTTTCTTCCCTGTAATGGAACATATGGGACTATGTAGCATATGGCACTGCTGAAAATTGTTAAACGCGGAGCACTGATTTATTACACAGCAAAAAGAGTTTGGGTTTTCAGTCTAACACCGAGCAGAAAGCTTGTAAACAGCTCTGGCTGCTGGTTTGTGTTGGGTACACTACTGTGTTGGGTGGTAATTTCAAAGAATTCCTTTAAATGGAAACAGAATTCTTCCCAAAGTTGTGTGTGTGCCTGTTTATTTTCTTACGGTTCAGTCCCGCTCTGTGGGATGACAGCTTGAAAAAAGTGAAATCCCTTCTCTCTTAGATGGGAAGCAGAGGTATTAAAATATGTAAATAGATGCTTTTCTTCCAATCTCACTACCTAAAACACCTTCCTTTTGTGTGTTTGGTTTTTTTTTTTTTTTTGGTCTTTATGTGACTTCTGGAGGGGTTTTGTTTCTGAGACAGGGAGAGTAAGCAAACACACACCTTGATCCTTCCAGTGCTCCAGGGAAAGTGGACTAAAGTGCAGCTACAGAGCACATAAATTCCAGTCACCCATTTCCTTGTGCTCTCCTGCCTTTCTTAACTGTTCATCTTTCAGGTGATTGTAATCTCTTCAGAGCAGGCATCGCTCCTGCTCTGGCTTTGCAGGTCCTGCTGCAGTTTAACTGAAGCTCCCAGGTAAAAAATAGTTGGTCATAAAAGTACATTGATTAAGGTTTTTCAAAAATTATTTAAGCAAGAAGCAGCAATGAGCCTTTGTTTAAACCTGAGAATGGTGCTTGTGTTTGTCTTTTTTCCTAATGAAAAACTTGACTCCATTTATTTGTAGACATTAAAGTGCTGGTTAACACAGACTTTATGCTAAATGGGGTACTGCTTTTGTTAAGCCAAAGATACATAATACAAGAAAGAATATATATGTTCTCTTAACCTTTTAAATTCTTGGCATAAAATCAGATCATATTTACTTCTTACTTGGTTTGTGACAATCTGCCTCTCAGTTCAGGGGTTCTTGTGTGTTTCTGCTTATTTTGCCTGGTTCAGGTAAAGTTTGAGTGTGCTGTGTCCTTTAGAATTAACCAAAATATTTGACATCATTAAAACCTGCTGTTATTTAATAAAAGGAAGTAGTATCTCTCGTTGAGGGAATTAACTAATGACCTCTTGTTCCCATCGCCTTCAGGATCTTAGATCCTCCCTTTGCTTGCCTCATTCTTAGTCATAGATTGGAAGAGGAAAACAGGCTTTTTTCCCCCCTCCCAACTCTTGAGCAGTTTCTCAACTTGAGATGAACTGATCATTGACCTAAACCTTGTGGGGAAACTGGAGACCAAACTCCCTTTCCACTTGCAGGATGTACTACTGTTATTAAAACTTGCCCAGCATGTCAATTAACTCTGGTTCCCAGTCTTATCCTGTACATAGAATATTTAAAAAGTAAAACAAAGTATTAGCCTAAATTAATTTTAATTCATAACATTTTTCATCTTAACACTGGCTGTGGTGGCAGTTTTAACTCTTCAAAAGAGGGGGGGGAAAACATTTCTTATCTGTAAAGTATGCGAGTGGCAGAGCAGATAAGATAATTGAGCCCTAAATGTGAGCTGGGATGGAAACAGGCTCTGTTGGGAGTCAGGTCTCATCTGCTGTGCCACAGTCTGGCAGTGCTTTAATGCATAATAATGCAGGGAATTTGGTCATCCTGGGGAGAACACAGGCAATTTTGACTCTGCTGCTTTTGCATTAAGAGACTTGAGCCTTTAGCTCCAGTGAGAGATGCTCATGTTTTCATAGCCAGGAGTTTTCTGTCATTTGGGGAGCAAGACAGCCAAAAATAGGAGGATTTTATGGCTCTCCTGCCTGTAACCACAGTTGGCTCTTCTAGTGAGGAATAGAAATAAAAACCGTTCCAACTTGTTGTTCTGCTCAGGAAATAGTTTCTCAAAATTTCGTGTGTGCTTTTCTTCCATGGTGTCTTTCCTCTGTGGAGGATCCCCCACAGAAAGGTAACAAGCTTTGCATTTTTCAGCTCTTCCTCTGCACCCAAAGCTCCTGTTGTGGTTGTAGAGGTTGTGTGTTCAACACTTGGAGATGGCCCACGTGGGTGGGAGGGAGGGAGCAGTGCAAGTGTCTAAACCCAAAATAAATGAGTAACTACTGGAATTACTTTTTTACTACATGAAGTCTTATTTTTTCCTCTGTTTAACTCTGCTTTTGCAGTTTTCAACTCAGGATGGTAGGGTTGCCTTACTAGAAAGTAGCTCATTTCAAATGAAGTTAGACTTACAGAACCAGACAGGAGAGGATTTTTGTTACAGAAATCATTCTTGGGCTTTTCTTTTGCTGCAGTAAATGTAGCCCAGGAGTTAGACCTGCTGCAGGTATTAAAAATGTAATGCAGGACAGGATCTGCTTCTTTGTAGCACCATATGAATGTGACATAAAGCAAAATACATCTCACATAGGCATTTGAGAGCTGCAGAAATTATGAGTAAATGTGTGATACAGAGTTGGAGCAGTTCAAATAATTCACTTGGCCAAGTGAGATTTTGTGTGTTGGGGACCTTTTCCATGTGCAGCTTTCCAGCTGATTGTTACAGAGAGATTTCTGCCACTCTGACCACGGTGACTTGGTCCCTCAAAGTAGCAGAAAGTTGCTGACTCAGACTTGTTTATTTTCTTATTCCTGGCTACCTGAGTGTTTTAGAACAACGCTGTTTATATTTTTAGATGAGTCTTACATTTATTTTTTGTATGCTGAGCCCAAACCAGGGGTGGTCAGATGAGATTGTGGTGTGATCTGGTGGCCAGTTTGTGCAGGGTCCAGGCTCTGGAGACACCCAGAGAGGCAGAGGGACAGGAAGCCTGAGATAGTGCCACGCAAGCTGGTGCTTGGAGCCCCAGGCTGCCAGTGCAGCTCTGCTGGTGTTTAAGGTCAACTCCTTGCAAATATTACAGCAAGGCTTATATTCAAATGCTATTTATAAGACCAGACTAATTTCTTTCCTCATAATGATGGCCTTTTGGCTGATGACAGGGCTGGAATCTGGAAGATCTGGATTCTGTGTGCCACTCGTCAGCTGTGTATCCACAGGGAAGTCGTTTGCCAGCTTTCTGCCTCAGTTTTTTTAATCTGTATTTAAATGAAAGGAAAAAAAAGTAAAAAAGGTTGACTAATACCTGCCTCACAGGCTGTGAGAGCACAGTTAGTAGCCTCATGCTGTGAGATCTTTGCAAAACACTATAGGAATGTTCAAGGGGCTTATTATGGTTAAAGTCCTTGCAATGAGAGAACTGGTTAAGCCTGGGTTATTGTTAGACCGTTCATTAAGGAGCCTTAATAGCTGAAGCTCTGATAGTGGCTGTTCCTGGCTTCACCTGCAATTACCCCGGGTAGATCCAGGCTGCTGCAATTCCAGAGTGCTGGAGTGGTCTGGAGCAGAACTGGAGCATATGCAGGGATGGTTGAGTCTGCCTTGAGCACTTCATTGCCATTTCACGGCTGGTTTTGCATGCAGGTCATGCCGTAGCCTAAGTGAATTTTGGCAGTTTAGCATTGTGATGATTACTTATTCTGCCACTAGTGAGCCCTTAGCACCTTCATGCCAAAAGAAATGCTATATAATCAGCTGAATTTTCTTGTGTCTCTGCCTAGCTCTTTTCATTTGCAACGCTTTTCTCTTTGTAAACCAAACAACATGAAAAAAAATAATCTTTACAGATTTATTGGGCAACAGAAATTTTGGTAGGTAGTGTTAAAAGGTGCAAACCAACTGTTAAAAACCTTAAAATTTGGTGATCTTTAAGCTCAGGTCTTTTGACAATCTGTGAAACTTTTGTGTGAATGCTCATGTTGTAGTTTTTAGAATTAATTTGATTGTATGTTTAGAAAATATTTGTCAGAATTTTATTCCTTCTGGCCACCATTATAATAAGTAACTCTGCAAGAAAAGGAAAAAAACCCCCATTTTTGAAAAGGATAAATATTGTTAGTTTTTTGTCCCCAAACCAAATAATCTTGTCAGTCATTAGCAATAGAATCTCATTAAACTTTAATAACTTGCTTAAAATTCACACTCACTTGAAAGTCAAGATTTGACAACTGTAGTCTAAATCCAGACACTTATTTATCTTTGCGGTTTCATCTCTTCATTATTATGTACATCAGCTGTTTTCTGTGTCTTGGCAGATTTGAAATGTATTGACTGAAAGAAAAATAAAAACTTGGGTTCCTATCAAAACACAGGGCTCGAGGAGGTAGGGAGCAGGGAAGGCTTTGGTTGTGAGTTTTAAATCAGGAGGCTGTAAATTGACATGAATTTGAAGCTGATTTTAGTGCTGAATTGAAACCAGCTGTTCCTCCGTCTCTCCTTTCTCCCTCTGAGTTGTGTTGGCACAACCCTTGGTGCTATCAGAGAGTGGGAGAGATTAGGAAGCTGATCCAGCTGTGAAATAACCATGTGAAGCAAAGCCAGGGGGTGGAGAGAGGAACAGAGAGAGGTGGGATGAGGATGGGGCTGGAAGGTGCAAACATCTCCCTGGGCAAGGAAGGGCAGCACTGCTAAAATATACTGTGAGTATCTTTCTTCAAAACATAAAATAAACCAAACAAAAACCCTCCCACTGTTTGATGTCAGTTAATGAGTAAATTAGCAAGTTTCACTTTCTGTTTCCTGGGGATTGGTTTGGTCCAGCAGCATTTGGGTTATCTTGGGGAAGACTCAAGTAAGTCTTAACATTTCACTGTGTTTTACCTTTTGTGGAGGTGAAAAGTTGCTTCTTAAGTCCTATTTCTTCTTTTAAGTGTGAGAATTACTTGCAGTATGTAACCAAGATCCTCAAGTTAGAAAAGGAAGCACCAATGCATGTTAATTGTCTACAAATAGACTATTTCATTAATACAAATGAGGAGGGTTTGTTTGTTTGCTTTCTTCTTTAGGAAGATCATTATTTTGAGGGAGGTTTGTTTGTTTGCTTTCTTCTTTAGGAAGATCATTATTTTGAGGGAGGTTTCTTTGTTTGCTTTCTTCTTTAGGAAGGTCATTATTTTGGGTAAGCAGCACAGCACAACACAAGTGTTTCTGAGCACTGCCAAACCCACCTGCCTTCCAAAGCCATCCGGAGAATTTGTGGTGCACATGCAAAGAATAAAAGAGCTCAGTTAAAGAACATTTGACTCCTGGTGGCAGGGCCTCCTCATCCACAGAGCCTCTCAGTGAAGTTGTGGGTAAGAGCCCCGAGGGTGTGGAGAGAGGAAGTCAGAAAAACTCTCCTGTTTCTGATCTCTGAACGAAGGGGACACTCAATTGGCGTCATCGTTCAGAAGTTAAGAACTGCTGCGGAGCTGAACGCCGAGTGTCTGGATGAACCTCCCTCTGTATACCCTGTGCTTTTGGATTCCTGCAGCTCAGAAGCTGAGAAGGAGATGGTGAGACTGAGTAGGTGAAGAGTTACCACTCGTGGTGGGGCCTGGCAGGAGGAACTTCCTACTGCTGACCTCGCACAACCACAACTGCTTGCTGCTACTATTAGTAGCAGGGGGATGTCGGGCAGAATCTGCTGAGAAAACTCATGCAAAACTCGTTGTCTTAATGAATTAAAGCATGGGGTCTGTCCTGGTTGGGGTGACTGGTTGGTTTGGTTGTTCAAAAGCAGGGTATTTAACCACCAAAGAGCAAAAGCCTGGTGTGAACTGGTGGCCGGGGAGCTGCGTGTCTGTGCAATAGGGAAGGTTTTGGTTCCTGTTTGGAGATGTGGCACACCCTGCCCAGGCTGCAGGTGTTGTTCCCTTTGCAGGGGGATTGGACAAGCTCCATGGCCTGGCCTAAGTGGGCTGTTGGTCTTTTTAGTGTCATGGCATCAGGACACTGAAAATTGTAATTTTTTAATTCTGATTCCATTAAGTGGCACATTATTTATTCTGTGTTCTCAGAGGAACATCTGTATGCAATGTACAGGGGGTTTATTGTTCAAGGACTTGTGTGCTGCCTTTTTGTAAAGGCAGGTGAGAGGAGGACACTTTGCCCTTTTTTGGGGGGCATCTTTGCTGCTTTTATATATTACTTTTGCTGTCTCAGACCACCTCTGAGTGGGCCATCTGCACAGCTGAGATTTAATTTTACATTACCCTACATTGCCTTTGGTTTTATCCTTCCCCCACTGTCACTATCCTCCTTTATGTTTTATGTACAGAAAGTGAAGGTCAAATACACCTAAAATATTCTCCTTAAAAGCTTGCCTGTTCAGGGGTTTGATCCCTGTATTGGCATGGCAGCAATTTAAATGAACATGTTCTACTGTTCTACAGTGAGATTGGCAAAAAATTATCTAGTGAGGCATCTGGGTGGAGGGAACAAACCTCAGAAATGAAAATTGGTCTTCTGTTTCACGAGTAGTCAAAATATTTTGGAATTAAGAGCGAAATTGAAGCTGAGTAAATGGATTTTTATTTTTTTTTTTAACCACTTGTACTTAGGGCTTCTTTGATGCAATTGCTGAGGCGTGACTTTAAATTCTGGGCAGGACTTTTGTGGCTTGTTAGCATCGAGTTGAGCTTGTGATGTTGCAATGAAGAAGGAAGTGAGTGTGTGTCTGCCTGGGCAGGGGGAGAGAGAAGCACTTCTGCCTGGCTGCATAAAGTGGGAATTGCAGCTGGCTGGGTGTTTTTGGCTTCAAACCCCCTCATTGTCAATGTGAATTTAGGGTTTGGGTTTTTTTTTCTTGTTAATCAGAATGTTTGGTAAACTAAGCTGTCAGTTACTGTTTTAAAGAGGTTTTTTCCGTGCCAAAACGCACCAAACAGATGAATTCTTCTTTGCAATTTTATTCATTGAACTCCTAAGTTTGTTTTAGAGCTCCAAAGCTGCAGGACTAGGTGTGATTCATTTCACCAGTATCTCTGTGTGCTGTTGCTTTTTGCAGTTGTGCATCCATGGCTATCCAAGGATATTGGCATTGCAGGGAGGGGTGAGACTTCATGCCTCAGCCTCTGTGTTTCTCCAGCTTAATTAAAGGAAAAGCAGTGGGTCTGATTTTGCTCCTGCCTGGCTAAAACCATGCAGCAATGTGTTTTTAAGGACTTTTTCCTGGGTAGGAGGGAGAGGCAAAAGGTACCAGCAGTTCCCATCAGTGTTTTCCAGTCCCTTGCTGTGGCAGTGATTCACGTGTGTTCACTTGCTCATCCTGGCCTGAGGCGAGACATATAGAATGTTTCCATTTTAAGCTCTTCAGCATAATGGATGAATAAACTCACCCTTCCTATGTTGATTTTTGCCACAGTGGGTGAGCTTTTCTTCCTGGGATCTCTCTGTTTTGCTGCACTGGCTTAAAATATTTGCCCTCTGAAAGCTCTTGGTGTGCCGTCAGAACACCAGTGGAAGAAAATGTTCTGTCCATTTTGCTTTAGGGTTGCTGATCTCAAACTGCACTGTTAAAAAGAACAAGTTTTCTGAAGGCACACAGGGATGTTTTCCTGACTTCCTGCCTCTTCCCCCCATATTAGATGCTGTTAAATGCTACCAAAATTCAGCAATCCCCAGGTCAAGTGCATACCCACGTGCATTGTGCTACAGCATTAATAGTGTTTATTCCAGTTTTTGTAAAGAAAATTAGGGAAGTTTTTAATAAATGCCTGCCCCAGTAAGTACCACACAAGCAGTAATGGAATGAATTTTTTACACCAGGGAATATTCTTCAGCCCCTGGTAACCAGAGGGAGTCTGGGGATCCTGGGTTGTCTCCTGGTTTTTTTCAGACTGCCAGCTACAGGAATTGTGTTCCTGCTACAGGAATTGTGTTCCTGCCCTTTGCGAGGAATAGGTGTGAAACCATCAGCTCCTTTCAGAAAGGCTGCCAGACAGCATTTGGATTGAAATACTGTCCCTGTGTGCTGACCTATCAGAGCAGCTCCCAAACCCAGCAATGGTCAGGAGAGATGGAAAGCTCCCTGTGTCCAGGGCAAGGCACCTGCTGTAATTTTGTCAGTGAAAGAGCAGAGGTAGGTATGGCTCATGTAACCTTTAATAAACAGTGTGGTGCTCACATGGCAGTGAAATGCTGACCTAGTTGTGTATGAGGGCATAGAATTTGGAAATTATTTTTATGCTGCTTTAAACTGTCTCATGCTGACTCAGTTTGGCTGTAAAAATCTGGAGACTTAGGGTATTGAGTAAGATTTCTTCTCCTGGGAGAACAGGTGTATCCAAGAAATCAATTTTTTCTCTGCTCCCAGCATGTTTCTTCTGTTGATTTTGAAGGATCTGCTGCTCTCACTGTCATTTTCTTTCCCCAAAGATCATTTCACTCACAGAGCTCCTGTTGGGCTCAGCCTGCCTTTGCCAGTGTTTGTGGTGGCCCTTTCACATTTTCTGCTTAAGAAGCTGCATTGAAATCTACAGTGTCTGATCTGAAATAAGACAGACCTGATGGGGAATGCTTTCAATTATTGGTTGAATAAACCCTCTCTGGAAGGAAGGACAGGGCTAAGAGACGTTTCCAGAGCGTAGAGGCATTTCCAGGCTGATCATGGCAGATGTTCATGTAACTGTCTAAATTCCTTGTAGCTTTTCCAGACTCTTTAGATAGTAATCTGGGCATATTCCACTGTTTTCAGAAGCAGCTTTAAAATGTTATCCTCCCTCCTAAATTAGATGCCAAATGATGCATTTAGTGAATTGAATCAAGAAACCTCTGGTGGCTCAAATGGAAATCTTGAGCACATGTGTAAGGCTGCCAGATCTGTGTGAGGTGTGTAGCTTAGAGCAAGTAGTTAAGGAGCTGCCTGGGTTGGGATTGATTTAAACGCAGATCCCAAACCAAATTCTGCTGTGCAATATGTTCCAAAAGCTTTTGGAGTATTAGAGCACTTGCTGGGCTGCAGTTAATTTTAATGATGATATATTTTTAATTGGCTGTCAAAATTGTGCCTCAGATGATTTCGAAGGACATTTCTTTGTGTGCCAGTCATCTCACTCCTTGTCCTTAGAGTGCTTTGGGCTCTGGGTGTCCCTGCTTGGGAATAGAGTTGAGCCTTTTGAAGGACACATTGGTTTCTGTGCAGCCTTTAAAATCTATCAGGTTTGTTGAGTGTTTGCCTTGGGTTGCCCTTTGAGATTTAGAGTTTGTTTTGACTGTTACTTTATCTCCCTTTCTCAGTAGGTCCAGTCTCTTCTGGCCATGAGTGATAGGATGGGAGGATTAGGATGTTCCCAGAGCCTGGGCTTGGAATGCTGTGTTTCAGGGTGCACACTTGGATTCTGTTTTCCCTTAGTCTTTGTGTTGAATATATGACTGAAAGAGCTGTAAAGTTATTGTGATGATAGAAATGAATGAACTGGTTAAGTGTCTTAATCATTCAGATGTGAAATGACCCTGTTGCTTGGACTTCCTTTGGTGTTCTTAGGTTTTGGCCCGTCTTTGGTGGCAAAACACCCTAATGTTCTGCTCTTGCACAGCAAAGGGGCTTTGCTGCTCAGCTCCCTTATTAATTTTTAAGCTTGATACTGACATTTCACTTTCAGATTTATAAACTGTTTTACGCTGCAGACACAAAAGAAAGATTCATTGGTCATATTTACAGGAGGATTGTTGATTAATAAATATCTCCATGGCAGTTTGGGGATGTTTGCCTGTGTGTTGTTCTGAACAGGCTGTGGGAATGGTTCTGTCTTCCTGAGTTACACTCGTGGAGCAGTAATGGACATGAAATGGTTTTTAAAACACTCTTGAAAAATGCCAGTGCTTGCATTCAGCTGTTTGCCAGAGCTGTGAATGATGCAGTGCTGAGAGCTGGGGGTCTTTAAACTGAAGAATTCATGCAGATGGACTTCAGGACAGCTTGCTGGTTTTTTTAAGAAGCACTTTGAAGCTATACAAGTTCTGTGTGTGTATAATGGGGTTGAGAGCCTTTTAAATCTACCTATTCATCCAATGCCAGCACAGGCCAAATGTTTGGATCCTCCCTTTATCCTGGCTGGGTGAATCCAGATCTTCAGCAGAAGATTCCTGGTGCCTGTGAGGGTCATTCAGCCAAGTCTTACGGGTTGAGAACAGTGTTGGGCTGAGCTCCTGCATCCCATAAGGGCCCCTCAGGGATGCTGTGCTTTCGTGAGCACTGTCAGCTGAAAACCAAATTGGGGCAGCCAGGTCACTGCACGGAGTCTGCAGATGTTCCTGGGCTGGAGCTTCTGGCCATGAGTGACCTCGTGTGCCCAGCAGCCCTTCATGTTTGGAGACACTGCTGGGTCTTAAACCTTCTTGCTTTGGAAAAGCAGTTCTTGGGAGCAGCAGTGCTGTGCTTGTCTCCATCGAAAGTTAAGCTGCTTAGAAGGCACAGTTTTAATCTTTATGGAGAAGGAAATAGGAGCACTGCGAGCACACTTTATATAATGCACATAATTACTGGCATTACAAACTCCTGGCATCGAGTTGGCACTTTACTAGAAAGGTGACACATGACAAGGGTCATTTGGCTGAGCAGGTTTCCTGAAACAGCTGCCTGTGAGTCGTTCCTCAGACTCCCAGATACCTCTGGGACAAATCTGGTTTGGTTTGTGCTTAAGCAGTGCTTCCTGTAGCATAATTTCAGATATGTTAGGGCAGATTTTGGCCATTGCATGCATTGGCCTATCTATGCACTTTCCTGTTGCTTCAGGGAATTTGGATTTGTGTTGTTTGGAAAGCAGGAGGGGATCTGGGATTTGAATGGATTTACATACATAGAGGTTTTGGTTATAATAGATTTTGTCTTCACCTCATCTTTGTAGCACCTATTGCAGTTTGAAACAAGATATTCTATATATTTAATATGATTGTGTTGGCATCTGTTGACTCTGCTTTGCTATTGAAGGAATGCTGCTTTGCAATTGAAGGCCATATGCCTGAAAAGTGAAGAAATACTGATAAAATTGATATTTTCCTTCGAAACTGGAACCAGCTATGGATTCCTGCAGTGCTGGTCTGTCCCTTACTTTGTTGCTACCACCTGTAGTGATCTGGGTACTTTGACACAAACCCTTAGTGTCTTATAAATATTTGCAAAAAATTCCAGCTACTTCACATCAGGTGATACCTGAAAATGCCCTGATCAGGAATATTCTAAAGAAATTTCAGTGTCTGGGGAAAAAAATCATCTTATGCCACATCTGATGCTGGCAGGGGAGCCCTGTGAGTGCTGGGGAAAACTCTGTGTTCTTACAGTCAGTTTTACCACCTATTACAGAGGACTTGCTTATGCCACTGGTTTCAGAATGAGCAGCTTTTCTAATGGAGTCAAAGTTTCCAGTTGCTTTTTAACAACTGGAAACTTCGATAGCACCACAGGCCATTCAAATGGAATGGCACCTTTAGCTGAGCTATGTGGGAATATATGGTTAGGTTCATGCTTGGAGAAAGTCATTGTCAGTATAAATATTGCAGATAAATGGGTGGTGTCACACTTTTACAGGAAGTTCTTGTCCTGAACTAGAGAGCTAAAGATTGGGTTGGGGTTGCACAGGAAGCCTGCCTGATTCTGGGGGCTCATTCTCACTAAAACCAAGTTCTCTGGGATATCAAATAGGTTTTTGTCCTCAAACCCAGGGCTTGTAGGTCTCTTTGCAGTCACTTCCCTGGTGAAAAATAGTGAATCTTGTTCCATGTCAGTGGTCTTGTGCAAGCAGCTGTCCTTCCAGCTGCTGGGTTGTGGTGGATTTTTTAGGCTCGCTCCATTGATGGATGAGGATGTGACTTTCAGGTATTCAAAAGGGAGGTGGAATTTCTCTTTTGTCCTACTGGATTTTTATCAAGAGTCCCGGTAATTCAAGAAGGCCATCGGGTACTCTCTGAAGGTGAGACTGCTGCTATTCAGTAATTCTAGAGCCTGAGGCCTTATCTGGAAGGGTTATTAGTTGGGCTACTTGCACACAAATGTTTGAGCTCTTGTTGTCAGATTAGAAGTCATAACCAAAAACATCCTAGCTTGAAATACATGACCAGTGCTCCAGGGCTGTATGGATCTTCATAGCAATCCAATGTCCTTCCAGTTTCCTTGTAGCTGTATTCACCGTGGAGTAAAGATGCTGAAATGGCTCAAAACAAGATTAAATAACTCCATAAAAGTTTGGTTCGGCCCTTGAAGTTGTGCATAGGAAAAGACTCATCTCTTCAGTATGCTAAAGTAAAGATTAGTTCTGTGCTGTCAGGGAGGCTGCATTCCTTCATTAGAGGCCATCTGGTAATGTGACCTGACTCTTTAAAATCCAAATTGTTCCGACTGACCAGCCTCAAACCTGGAACTCAGGTACATTTAGATTTTGCACATCACACTCCCTGTGTTATGGAAGGGAGTGGCAGCGTGTTTGGAAAGTGAGAGGTGAACAGGACCAGGATGCTTTTAAGTTCAGGGTTTGCTCCTGAGGCCAGTCTGGAGGCAGCTGCTGTGCATGTGTTTGGGGAGGGACAGATGTGGTAAGTGATTATACAGCTAATGATGCAGCACTTGAAAACAGAGGCAAGTGCTGTGGGGTGTTGAAGTCTTGTTGCATGTTTACTTCCCCCCTTCAAAATATTCTCAAATTCCTGCAGCTTATTTAAATTAGTTTCTATTCCAGTCTCTTCTGACCTTTAACGTATCTTGACAAAATTTACATTGCTTTCAAATTAGGCAGGGGAATGCTTTCTCAAAAGAATCCTTCTAATTGTAATCTCTTATTTGAAATCTGCAGTCAGGATGCTAAATCTAATGTCCTTTTATTGATAGAACTCAGCTGTGTGGGTGTATATACAGTCCCATTGCTGTTTCAGTCATTGGCTGCCTAACTGGTTCCTAGAAAATACAGGGGAATTTCCTCCCCTGACTCATCTTGGAAGCAGCAGATGCTACATGCTCTCAAGCTGTCTGTGGTGCTTCTGGAGTCTCAATAAACATAATTGAGTGGTGAGGACTCAAAAATATATTGGATTGATTTAATGATTGCACACTGCTATTTATCCCTTTTTAATGAGAACAAAAGCCAAACCTTTATAAAGGTGCTGGTGCTTTTTTCCCTTTCTGTCCTCTAGCACTACTGTGAAAATGTGGAAATTTCCACTTTGAAATTTCATTTTTAGCACTGAATAGGCCTGAGAGACCTTCATCTTTTTTCTTTTCCATTTTTGATTTGTTTTAGGGGTTTTCTGGTTTTGTTTTTTCACTCCCCAAAGTGACTCCTGAGCCACAAGCCACTCACCAGCAGTTCCAGGTCCCTTATCAGCAGCAGGTCGTGGCCCTGGCAGTGGGTTGGTGCTGCTGGGGAGTTTCTGGGAAACTGCAGGTCCCAGATGCAGAAGTGAGTCTGTGAGTGCTGTGCCATGGCCAGCAGCCTCACAAGGGCCTCTGGAAGGTATATTTATGGTGTGGAGTCACATCTAGTGGGGTCATGTTGGGTGTGCAGCAGCGCAAGGAGGATGGGGTTAAAGATGTCATGGAAGTGTGCCCTGCTGGGATGTCCAGCTGTAACTGGGAATTTGAGACAAGGAGATGCCTGGCTTGGAACACAGCTCTGGGCTGCAGTGGAGAAGGAGAGGACAGGGACACTTTGAAAGGATCTCAAAGGGAGTGGCTCTCCTGCAAGATACACAGCTCTGGCTTGCAGTGTGTAGGAATCAGTTCTCATTTCAGCATTATCCAAATAAACCCAACCTGCTGTTTCAGCAGCTGGTGTGGCTGTTGCTGCCAGTGTGGAGGTCTGGATTCTCACACAGGGACAGGTCCTTTCTGGAAGCACACAGGGTGCTCCAGGGAAGCCTCAGAGTGTGAGTGCAGTGCTGTCATGTCCAGATCCAAGAGAGCCATAAGGCTTGCCCTGTTCCACAGTTAAGGGAGGCTAAAATGTAAAGCTTTGGGAAGCTGCAGAATGCCAGGCTGTCAGTGTGCAGGGCTCTGGGATGCCCTTACCCAGCTCCTTTTGTAGGAGCTGGAGACATGTGGCCCTCTCATGCTTGGGGAATATTCCCTGGGTTTGCTCCTTTGGTTTGCCCAGGGCATGTGGTATTTGTTTTCCTCTTGTGTCTTGTGAATAGATTTTAACATGGGGTTTGCCAGGGTAGGGAAGTCACTGATCCTGGTGTTGGTGGCTCATGGAAGTGAACAGAAAAATACTGACTGGACTTCTCAGCCAGGGATTTTGGGGGGCAGTTCTTTTGTTCAGAAACACTAAATGAGCAGTGTGTGCCTTATCTTCTGGGACACACAGGGCAATAACTGAGGAAGGATGGAATTACATTGTTACTTGAGGTTTTCATGGGAAAGGGGCAAGTCCTTAAGTGCTTTTCCTACTCCTGGTGCCTTGTCTGGATTGCAGAAATGGGCTTTTCCTGTAGCTGCAGTGGAAGGAGCAGCAGCAACAGCTCTCAGTGGAAACTGCAGCGTTGTGTTTGGAGCCAGTTCTGCAAATCCAGACCCAGCTGGTGGTTCCCAGCCCAGGGCTGGGGGGTAAGTGGGGCAGGGAGGGGTCCCTGACCCTGCTGAGCCTGGAAAAGGGGAAGCCTGGAGCTGAGCCTCGCTGTGCTGCACTTCCCTAGAGAGCAAGATGAGCAGAGGCAGTTCCTCTGTTGGGATTCATGCATGTTTAATGCACAGTTTAAGCACAGTATAGGCTTGCTCTGTAGCCTTGCTGTGTTCCTCCTATTCTCTGGGAAACTTGCTTTCTGACCAGGGAAGTGTGGAGCTGAGTTGGTTTTTTTTTCAACAGTGTCTGCACTCAGCATAATTTCAAATGGTTTGAACCCTCTGTGTTGGAGATAAATTCCCTTGTTTGCCCCCCCCCCCCCCCCCCAGTCAGCTCATCCTCTAATTTGGCTGGGTTAGAAATATTCAGTTTTGGTGTGTGTTTGTATACAAATATTTGGTGGTTTTCTCCCATAGTTACGCTTCTGAAAGTGTTGATTTTTTTTCAGTGTTACGAATATTAGGAAGAAAAATCACAAAACTCTGTGGTTGTGGGATACAAAAGGGCTGATCAGAAGAGTTCAGTGCAGCTTCCCCTCCTTGGAGGAGACTGCTTTAAAATTTTATGTTATATTGTGTAAAGCTCATGGTAGCTCTGGTAATCCTTCTAAGGCCTTTGTTCTTGTATTAGATGTGGTTATACATTTATAATAGGTATAGGTTAGTTAGGAAGACCCAGAAAGGACTTTTTCCCCATTTTTCAGCCCAGAGTATCATTTTCTAGTGGCAGAAGTGACTGGAAGCTCCTGTACAGTTGTGACCCTGATACAGGTCCCCTGATCTCCTCCAGGATTTTGGGCTGATGTGACCCTGAATTAAAATATTGAACTATCCCAAATTTATTAGTTAATACTAGAATTTTTCCCTCCTTTCATTGGCGATGATATACCCCAGTCTGCAGAAAAACATGCTTCATTCACAGGGTGTCTTGGCTGTATTTAAAATGAACCAGGGTGAAATAATGAGTCTTGCAAGCTGCCCTGTGATTGAGAAGTTGTCTCCAGCTAAAAATATTCCTCACTGAGAAACAGGATCGGATTCTTTCATAGTTTTACTGCCAGTATCCCCTTAGGTTCATTATGCCTTAGATGCTGAATCTGTAAAATAGGGCTGTTAATATGTACATGAGGCACCAAGTAGTGCCGGAGACTTTCAAAACCTGATAATTCCTTGATTTATTCATAAAGCTGGGAGCATAACTCTTGAAAATTTGATCAGATGCCAGTTCCTTCAGTAGCCACTCTATCCAGAAACCTTTTTATAGCTGTGTTAGCATCTCTGAGGACTGTTAGACTTAATTAATGTTTAAGACTCTTGTGCAGAACATGCCATGAAAAGGGAAGCTCTTCAACAGGAGCGTGGGGAGCAGGCAGGAATTTGGCTTCAGGGAATGGGAAGGCAAAGGATGTACCAGCATTTGAGTTGAGTAAGTTTATGTCTGTTCTCTCCCTTAAAAATATCCTGTTTGGGGTTTTTAGAGAATTGCTTTTATTTATAGGGTTGAATTGACAGGTGTGTGTGCAGAATCCTTCACATGGACTTTATTTTGGATACCTAAAGGCAGTTCTGGGATATAGAAAACAATGGCCTTGTTAAAAATATCTCCCCCCTCTCAAAAAAATAGATTTTCTGTTGTGTGGATATGGCTAAGCCTGATAAAATGGTCCTGAAAATGTTCACTGTCAGGCAAAACACTTTCATTTCTCCCATCTGCAAAACAAAATAATATTTATGTTCTCTCAAGGGTCAAGTGTGGGGATCCTTTCTCTGGGAAACTCAACATCTTTTTCTTGTACATAACCTTGTTATGGATCCAAAAATGAGTGTTTTCTCATGAACACTGACATCTCCCTGCACAAATGCCTTCAGTGCAATGCAGAACATCATCTGCCAGCAAAACCCCTCTGTCCTGTGGGCATGTCTGGTGCTTGTGGGACTGCAGGAAGGTTGAGTGATAGCCTCTATCAGAAGATTGTGTTTTCATGTATTGAAAACTTGCTTCAAAGAGGTATCAAAAAACTCAAACCTCATTTCCCTGCTCTTCTTCCTCAAGACATACTTCCCCAAAGCCTGAGTTATTAATAGTAAAGTATTCAGTGGAAAGGAAACTGCAATCCCAAGGTAGAAGTGGTTGCATAGGTGTTTATATAAATTCACTTGGGGAAAAGAAGTTGGATTTTTTTGAGAAGAATTTGCTGTGAAGGATGAATTTCTGTGGTGTAGATCCCTCTATCTCACATAAATACATTCCTTAGAGGAATTGAAGCTGAATGTCCATCCCCCAAACAGGTGAAATTGTGAACTGAGGGGAGAAGGAAACGTGGGAAAAGAGGAGATTTGCTCAGCTCTTGTGATGGGAAAGGACTCCAGTCTGTCTTAATAGAAAGCAGAACTGGAATAGACTGACACAAATGACTGATTTTTTTCTGATTTAAGTCCAACAACATTGCCTGCAGGGGAAAACACTGTTGGCAAAGACAGTCCTGGTGATGAAAGCTTTACTGTAGCAGTTAAGCTTAGTTGTCTTTAGACAAAAACCTCATGTTTTATTTAATCTCTATTCAGGCTTCTTTTTTTTTCCCTGTTTAAAAAGTTAACAAGTAGGGCATTGAGATCATATCAGTGAATGAACTTTAGATGTTTTATTCAGCAAAAAAGACCGTTTTGGTTTCTATTAGAAAAGTTTAATGGCTTAATTGCATGAGATTTAAGATTATGATAGTGAAATTCTACTACAGCTTTCAAAGCCTGCTTTGTTTGCCATTGCTGCCCAGGCAAGGCTTGCAGGAAAAAATGTTGTGGAGGATTTCTTAACAGAAAATGGGAAGTTTCTGTCAAAAATCAAGCTCTGTAGTCTAGACTTAAAATTAAGGATGTCCAGCCTTATCTGGTGGTCTTGAGCTCTGCTTTTGAGCCTGCAAATGCAGCCTTGCAGAGGATGTAAATAAGCACTTGTATAATGAGGGCTTTGCTCACGCAGCCATGGAGCTTGGAGCTATTTTATCTCAGTATCTGTCCAAATAAACAAAGCTTTAAGTGGTCAAGTGATGCCTAAACATCTCTCTGTGGAAATCACTGGGCTGTGGCTGCTCAAGTGGCTGTGAGAAAGTTGTTCAGGTGAATTTAGGAAATCACAGAACACTGAGGTGCTTAATGGCAATATTTGTATTGGTTTAGCTTTGTCTGTGGTCAAATATGGTTGTTTACCAGTGGGAACCAGTCTTGAACCAGCCCGGGTAGTGATGGGATCCATGGAATGCTGGCCTGTGTGTTGTACTTCTGCTCAATATTTTTATTATTGTGTTATCTGTAGTAACCATTCTTATTCCCAGAACATCCCTGGGATGAGTTTTGAGAGCTCCAAGGAGCTTTAGAAAGTGTAACTGGAACTCATCTGTTAAATGAAAACAAATCTACAGAGAGGAAAAAACGTGGCTTTTCCTGTCCTTGGTGTTAATGTAGAAATTTGCCACAGAAATAACGGATAAAAACCTCTTGATCTGTTTTCTGTCTTTAGCTGTTACTCACTCTCAGCATTGCTGGAATACACCGAAGTGAAGTATCACATACAACTGTAACATTTGGCAGGGATAATTTCTTACCAGGAACAATAAATGTGGCTTAAAAACAGTGTTTGCTGCTTGTCAGGTCAACACCACCTTTGGAGTCAGGTGCTTTGAGCAGGTGTGTTTGAAGGAATGAAAGGGGTAAGGTGAGGAGGGGACGTGCTGGAGTCTGACAGGGCTTTATTGTCAAACCCTGGATCAGGAAAGGGAACTCCTGGAGTAAATCCACGGGGAAATGATTATAGTGGGAGGGGGTGGTGCTTATTGAGGGTGATGCTGAACTGCATCTTGTGAGGGATGGGGACCAAAGCCCAGTGGAGGAGCTGCTGGGATATTGCCCTGGTCCTGGGATCAGGTGTCTGTGTTGTCTCCTCACCGAGGGGGAAATGTTTGTTCCCTGTTTCCCACTGCAATTATCAGTTATTGGAGCTTTGCACTCGGTGTGGAAAATCAGGGGATTCATTAATGGAGAAGGTTTGGTTTCTGAAATCAGAATAGAAGCATATAATATGTTGATGTCCATCTGCCTGAATTAGTTGCTGTATTTTTAAGCTGAAACTTGCTACTTTTGGCTGCGTTTGTTCTCTACCTCTGCTCAGAGGGGAGAGGCAAGCACAGCCCTGCCATGTGCTCTTTTCCCATTTTCTTTAATGCACCATTACCCTTCTATCTATCCCCTGTGTTAGCTGGCCTTGTCTTCCATTTACCATCATGTTGATGTCTTCCGTTACATCTAATGCTTTTCTCTCTTTTTCTGCTTTATTTCTGCAGCCTTTCTCACGTATCTGATATTATATTTGGACAATACAGTATTGATGGTTAATTTCTGTTGTACTTTAGGCATGGCTCTGTGTCCTTGCATTTCTCCCAACACTCCATTTGCCTTTCTTTGTCTGCCTCTGCACACTGAGCAGATGTTTTCAGAGAGCTGTCTACAGCAACCCCCGGGTCTTTTTCCTGTGTGGTTACAATTAATTTAAAATTCAGCAATGTGTGCGAGCAGCTGAAAATATTACTACTGTCTGTTACCCTATTTTTGTACCAAATGCATCTCATCAGCCACTCTGCTGCTGCTGAGGTCTCTCAGGTCTGAGCCACTTGAGGTGGACCTGGCTGTGTGTGGAGTTTTTTTAACACAGATTTATCACCTCTGCTGTGAATTCATGTATCTACAAGATAACTGACCCAGACATATTTGATGGTGTTAAATTTAATATATACAAATTTGTGTCATTACTCCAGCTGCCGACTCAAAAATAGCCAACTACTAAATGGCTTTTTTGGTGGCGGTAAATTGTCATTAGAGCAAAAATAAAACTCCATCATATCTTAGAGCAATCTCTAAATGGTTTTTCCTGTGCAGTGTTTGCCAATAAGCCTGGATTTTGTTGCTGCTTAGCCCTTGAACACACATTCCAACATCAGCTGCAAGTCCCTCAGCTGCTCTCATGCAGAAATGAAGACATTTCTAAATTATGATGGTGTTTCCTTTTCTTTTGCTATCCTCTCTGTTATATATTCTTGTTTCAGTGATGCCTCTGACCTGAATTCCTCTTTCCTGTTCCTGCTGCCCTCAAATGCCAGTTTGTCACTGCCACCCACTGAAGCCCCTTTGTCCCTGCAGCTCCCCATCCAAATGCTGTCGCCTCGTATTTTTGTGCAGATGTGCAATGACCTGATGTGATTTAGATACTTGGCATAGAAGTTGGGCCAGCAGTTAAGAAGTTTGACCTTCCTCTCCTGGTGCTTTCCTGGGCTCTGTGAAGTGTTCAGATGTTTCCACCAGGGAGCTCAGTGACCAGAGAATTTCCTTGAAGCTTTGCACGTGATTTCCCTGCGCGACATCCGTGGTGTCCTCTGCAGCATCCCTTTGTCATTCCTGGGAATTCCAGCAGACACAAATGCACTGCCTGTTTGTGCTAAAAGCTTTTCTAGTTGGTTGGCAGAGCAGTGCTGCTCTGATGATCATATTGGAGCATATTGCAGTGCTAAAGTATCTGTTGCCATGGTGCTCTACCTTCCACTTTTCCTAAAAGAACCCGCGAGGTCCTGGGAGACAGACTCGACTTTCTTTGCCTGGGAGAAGATTAGTCACATCTCTTATTTCTCTCTTGTTTTCTTGAGGATACCAAGGAGTTTGAGTTTACTGATAGCTGGTTTTTTTTCCTCTCTGGGTTTAACATTCTGAAATATTAAATCTCCCTGTGTTAAAGCTCATCTGTGCATGAGGATGCGGGGCTGAAAGTCGCCTTTGGAATTCGAGTTGGGATAAGGAAATTCGGGCATGGATTATTCAAAATTAGAATGACTGTCTATTAAAACTGTATATTGATTCTTCATGACTGCAATGCTAATTAAAAAAAGAATGCTGAAGGGACAGGTCCCTGCCAGTTGGCATATCCTAATCCAGGTGACTGTTTCTCTTCTTCCCTGCCTCCATCATCTGCCTTTGATGGATCCAAAACTGTTTGCCTGAAGAAGGCTCTGAGCTGACCCAGAGTTCAGTTCATCTGAAACATCTCATTCCACTACCCAGTGAAGCAAATGTTTGTTTCCCCCTGCAGTTCTAATTTAAAATTTTATTTTTTCACTTGAAGCAGCTAAAAACTCCCATTAAAGCAACATTAAGGGCCTTTTCTGGCCTGATAAATCCCAAGAACACAAAACTTAAGGCTAAAATCAGACCTGGACATCTCTATTATCCAGTTATTTAAAGAGTCTGAGTGCTGCATGTTCTGATGTAATGGCAATGATGACACTGTGTGGTAGCTGTAAATTCAGTCTTCTCTCAGAGGTTTTTTTGTCTGCTAAAGCAAAATAGTTATTTCAGTTCAGAATTCAGCAGGATTTGAGGTTTTCTTTCTTATTCTTCCTTAATTTTCTTTCCCCCTCCTCCCTGTAATGTTTGTGAACGTGCTTGAAGGGAGATTTGTGTGATGCTGAGGGCACTCAGTGATGAGTAAATCCCTCCTGCTTGTGGTGTTGAGGTGCTGCAGAAATGAATACCTTGGAAAGGTTGCATATATTTATAGTTTCTTATATTTATTTACTTTTATTCAGATCTTTGAGCTCCTTATTTTATGAATGTGCGGTCAGGCAGCAAACCAGCTTCCCATGTCAATGTGCATGACAGGTAAATCAGCCAGAAAAGCATCCTAAAAGCAGCAGATGGTTCTTGGGTGGGATTGTTGCCCCAGCTCCTTCTAGTCTGGAAACCTCAGGTTTATTTGTGGCTATTCTTTAGGTGACCCTGAGCAGGGTTTGTTTCTCCTTTCAGCAGCTTCTGTGTTTTGTAAGTGGGATAACTTTTGGATGCAGATAATGCTGTAATTGTCATAAGGGTGTTGAAATGATCCTGAAGAAGAGGGATCCACGAGTGGGCTGTTTTATAAGCACATGTGATGGCTGAGAGAGCCAGCTTTGAGTTCTTTCTGGGTGTTGAGTAAAAGCAGCACGTGATGATCTTTCCAGACTTTCAGATATCCAGTGTTCTTTTCATAGCTTAGAAACACTCTTTTCTTGTTCACAATTATCAGATTATACTAATGGCATTTTGGGCAATAGCCATCCCTACCTCCCTTTTTTGCATGTCTTTTATTAATAGCCATAAAAAAATACATGTTATAGAAGAATAAACTTAGAAAGCCAGTGACTAAGTCATGTAATATTAATGACTGATACTTCCTTGGCTGCTGTGTGCAAAACTAAGTTTGTAGTCTTTTAATAATAGTATTTCCACATGAAATTGAGTTTTTGTGGGTTCTCCCAAATAAGCATTGTCTTGTTTAACTTCACTTCTTACTTCAACACCTGAACAAAACAGGTATAGCCATTTTTAATGACAGGAGGGTGGAAAAAGATCCTGTTATTCATGTGATTGGTTGCAGTCGTGTCTATAAATAGGTCAGGAGAGCTGGATGTGCTGGAGTTGGAGTCACTGAGGGTGGGTCGAGCAAAAATGATAAAGTGAAATAGTCAAAAAAGCTGTTTCCTGAAATGTTATCTCTGGCTGGCACAGGGGAGGCAGGAAGGAAGGAGGGGCTGCAAAGGAGAAGTTGTAGTAGGGAGAGATTCAGGGGGCAAAGAAAGGGGGAAGCATAACACAGTGAAGACTAATTGTCCCAGAATTATCCTAATTATCACAGAATCGTGGAATGCCAGGATGGGAATGCTGTGGAAATGTGTTGGAGTGCTGTGGCTTTCTTTGCTCCTTAAAGCAGAAACATCTCCCATTTGGAGAGGACAAACAACATACAATGCACTGGGCACTTTCTGTACAAATGAGGATGCTTGGGGTTGTTTTATTAATAAATAGTAAGCTCATAATGAAGAAATGTGGGTTTTCTTAGAATCCTGAAGAACGTACTTCACACTTACCCTTTCTCTTCAAACAGAAGTAAAAATTTAAAAAAAAAACCCACAATTTGGTTTGTTGGGAGAGGTGTCCAGTTTCCAGATCAGTCTCTGAGTTTACATTTCCTTGCAAAAGGAGAAACCCCAGGATTTTTAGATGGAAAACTCCTTCTACAAGGTCAGCTCATGTTACCACAAAATCCATGTAGCTGCACCAGGGCACTGTTACATCAGAGGATCTTGCTTATCTTGAAATAACGTTTTGCCCCAAATGGCACCACAGGCTTTTCATATGTAAATATATGCATGTTCCTGCCCTAAAACACACTTTTTCCAGTGACTGTCCAGTCACATAATTACATATTAATCTCAGTTAAATCTAACAGATCCCTGCAGTTCTGACTCTAAGGGCCAGATCAGAAGTCAGGCCATCAAGTCATGATAAAAAAAAAGCAATCTTAAATCTCAAAATAATTTTATTGTGCTCAGTTATTGTAGCAGACTTCAGAAAGACTTAGCTGGAACTGGAGGTGGAGATGTGGTTGCAGCCTTGTTATGCCTTTGCTATTTAAATGACCTGGTGGCCACTGTGGTGGCTTCAGTGTCACCAGTGGGGATCCCACAGCTCTGACTCTCAGTGCAGGTGAGTAGGAGCAGGTCAGCATCACCCTGGCCAGTCTGGAAAGCTCTGGGAATAGATTTAGCCAGTTGCTTGGTTGTTTTGTTTCTTTTTTTTTTTCCTTGATTATGTGGTGGTCAAAATATAAACTCTTTAAAAGTATCTAAAAATAGCTTTAAACCACAAAATGGATACAGCTCTTTGGAAGCCATTACATTAATAGGTAGGAAACTCTGAGTGTGCTGGTGTCTCTTGAGGCTTTCATGTCATAAACAAATCCAGTGACTTATTTGTGCCTCTGAGTAGCACACAGCATAACACTCATCAATTTATAATGGTCTGCAGTTCACTGTCTTTTAAGCAACATGATGAAGAGCCTGATAAAAAATGCTACAGGAAAAAAGAGTCTGATGGAAATAAGGAGGCAATTTTCTCGATTTCATGACCCATATGTGATGCTTTTTAGAGATGTTTTGATGAGAAGATCTGATGAAATTGGTATTTTTGTGTGTATGATGCTATTTGGGCTTATGTACATCAGGGTTTAAAATGATTCATGGAT
Organism: Anabacerthia variegaticeps; assembly: GCA_035583185.1. Lineage (NCBI taxonomy): Eukaryota > Metazoa > Chordata > Aves > Passeriformes > Furnariidae > Anabacerthia > Anabacerthia variegaticeps. The sequence continues at coordinate 3,739,252 of JAWWEW010000036.1, forward strand.
CTTTCCTCCCCTCCAGATGTACAACTGAATTATTTCAAGTGCACCATGATGAAATATTATGAAATGTTGTTGCTGGGAGCAGGGAGCCTTTTTCTTTCCTTTATTTTTAATTAGACAAGGTTTATTTCATGACTGAAAGATTTTAATCTTGTTAACTAAACCTGAGAAACCTTAATAATGCACTCTAGGATTTATGGTAAAATACAGGCTTTAATCCAAGACGTGTTAATTACCCTTAAACAAAGCAAGGGCATACATATTTTCATTAAATTGTTTTAAAATTCAACAGGAAAACTCTTGGGAAGCAGCACCCAGTGTCTTTTGCTGAGAAGTTTCGATTTTCATTATTTATCTGCTATGGAGAATGATGCTGTTGGACTTTTAAAACAAAGCCCAGGCTGTACCCCTTGGTTTTGGGTAACTGCAGTTCTTTAGCAAAGCAGAGGAATTCCAGTGAACACAACTGGGACTATTCCTTTGGGGAGGGCTGGCCTGTGACTTGACTTCATACTTGTTGAAACGTTGCTGATGACTAAAACTGATTTCTTTCTTGACTTTAAGCCCACTATTTTTTATATTTTTATTTCTTGAGGACTTTTTCTTACATTTTTATTTATTAAAGAAGTTTATTGTCTTACTTTTGACACAGGAATAGTGGTTATAGGGGAGTTGTAAACAGCAAATTTCCTGTAAAACTGCTCCTCATCAGGAAAAAAAGAAAAAGCTCCTTTGGTTAAGGTCTGTATCTGCAATAAGACCTGCAAGTTATTAGTTGGATTTCATATCCCAGGGGCACCGTGCAGTGATCGCCTTAGTCAGAACAGTTGTGATTCAGGGCTTTTATTAGCATGAGTAATCCTGTGAACTGCACATGACCTGATGCACAAACACTGGACAGCACTGAAGCAAAGTATGGAGTGTCAGGGTGGAATTCCAGGTGGGTTCCTGAGCGGGGATGCTCTGCCAGGACAAAAATCTTGCAGTTCTTTTGAGAAGCTGGAGGTGCTGAAGAGCTGGGACAGCACCCAGATATTAATAACAATGGGGTGTGCCATTGACTTGAGTGTTCTTGGAAAAGCAAAGCAACAGAGGTAGTGTTTGAGTCTGAGCTGTTAGTGATATCCCCAAGCCCCTTTTGTGCCTCTGATACATTATCCAGCTTTCCTGCAGACTGTGTCCCCATTCCTGAGCCTGGCCCTCTACCTGTGTGCCCTCAGGGAACACTGTCCTGGGATCTGCAGAGCCTTTTCAAGTGCTCAGGAAGATTTGTCTTCGCTGCTGAAGGTCACTGGGTGCCTTCCCTTTCTGTTCTGAACCAAGAGGATCATTTTGCTTCAGAGAAATTTGTGGAAAGGACAGGAGAGGACTTGCTGTGTCTGGGCCAGAGCGAAATCTTTGCCAAGTATCTTGGAATCAGTGATTAATTTAAGCAAACAAAGGCTGTAGTACAAGTGCTTTTTGTGTACACCATGAGCAAACTTGTAAGTGGCTTGAGTTTCTGTATCAGATATGTATATCTGACTGGTTTAAGCATTAAAATAGGTGCTAATACACCTGGAAAAAACATCTATATTGTGTTCAGTTACTTTAGGTTAGCTGGGGAAGTAATTTTTAACAATCCAGAAATCACACTGAAAAGCATCAAATATGGAAGTTCCAGAGTGTTTCCCAAAAAGCCCAAGTATCTCCTTCTGCAGAGGAGTAGGATGTTCATCTGAGCTTGTGGTCTGCCTGTGAGGGAATCAGCTGGAAAAGCCTGGGATGAAGTGTTTGTGTTTGGCCTTGCTAGCCAGCCATATGTACTAATTAACAGGAAAGGAAAAAGCTCCAACTTAAAAACAAAAAAAAAAAACCACCCCAAATGACCCAACAAAACAATGTCAGTCTGTGCATGAGCACTGCAGTGGAACCTGAGCACATGCCTGCTTTGGGCTCAAAGGGCTCTTCCTCAGGGCAGTTGTTATCAGCTGAATTTATCTCAGAATTTCCTTCTTTACATTGAATTCCAGATATTAGAGAGACTGAGATGATGGGAGGGGATTCTGTGTTTGTCATTTCTGGTGTGAATATGTTCCTCTCAAAAATACTCCTCTAAAAATGGGTGCATGAGCCATGGCACGTTGCTCCTCCTCTGAGTGGAATCTGCTGCTGGTCCACCCTTGTTTCCTGCAGTTTGTTTTTCTGCGCGAAGTGGAAAACTTTGTCCTTGTTTCGGGAAGTCCCCTGGTGTAGTTGGGAACTAAAATTAATTTTTGTGTGTTTCTGTAGACATTGCAAACAGGCCTGGCACTTCAGGGGAGTGAAATGGAGCTGCTTGGAGGGTGTGGGAGCTGTGGTGGCAGATGAGGGAACTGAGGATGCTGGGCAGGCTGCTGGTTGTTCAGTGAACTTGGCAAAGAGGGAAATAACTCTTCTGCTACTGGGCTTTGAAAAGACACCTCATTAGCAGTTACAGAATTTGGGTTCTCAGGTTTATCTTATTCATGGACATAATTCATGGATTATTTGGAAATGGGGGTAGTTTAGCCCCTCTTCAAGGCGCTTCCAGTTATGTTTTGTTCTTTCCTTTATATTCAGGTCAAGGTCTTTCCTGTTGTTATTAATACAGCTCCTAGAGGTCATAATGGGTAGTGAGAGAATCCTTGTGCAAAAGCAGTAATTAATGTTTTTTAAATGTGAGGGTTTCTTAGGATTGGGGAAACCTTGCTTTTCTTTAAACTGTTGGAAAAACACAGGTTTGCTCGAGTAGTGTCACTTGTCACAGCATTGTCCAGGGCTCAGTCTCTGAGCAGCCCTGGTGTATCATTCCTCATTCATCATCCTGCTCTGCTTCCTGGCCTGGCTCTTCCCATCCTCCCTACCATCATCTCCTGAAAGCCCATGATGATGCCCCAGCCAAAAGCACCAGGATATTGTGCCATGTAGCTTAAGGAAGGAACAGAGACATTGCCATACAGACGTGTCCTGTAATCTTCATTAGAGAATATTTGCCCAGAGAATCTTTTAAATATTTTTCTCATCGTCGTCTCTGATGCTGCATTACTCTCAAGAATTTATCCTGTATTTCTGCCTGCTTGCAGGGTTTCAGAAATGGGGCACAAGAGTTTTTTCCTTCAAGGCAGGGATTTTTCACTAGTAACTGTTGAGTGAGAGCCTTAATTTCTAGGCAGGCAGTTTGAGGGCTTGTCTGAACAAGATGCTGATCTCCCAAGCTCTGAAAGTCTTGAGTCACTTGTCACTCCCCTAAGTCACCACCAGTGTAATTAATGCCATTTCCATCTGAGCTCTTCAGAATATACAGAATCTCAAATGCTGCTTTACAAGGATGAAGAGCAGAAATCAGGTTTCTAATAGAAATGATTTCTTGCTGTGATAATTCAGTAGTTTGGTAATAGAAAGAACTTGCTCAAAATGACCATACCTTGAACTTGAGCTTTTTCTGCTAATGGCACTCGACTCCCACAGTGCTCTGCCTGGTTTAAACCACTTTTATTTCAGGGAGTTGTGATATTAAGGACTTGTGACTTTGCCAACTTACTGTGAAGTCACATTTGTACCCTGTATCTGTTGTGTTTTATGCTGTGCCATGGACAAATGGTGTATTTGGTGCTGTGATGTGGTTGTACAAGGGCTTCTCAGTGTGTGTCCCGAGCCACTGCTGGCACTGTGGGATCGTGTGGATCACTCTGTGATCATGTTCAATCATCAGGGCTCAAGTTACTCTTGATACACTTTCCATCCTAAGTTTTTCTGATAATCATTACTGAGAAATAATGGTCCTGCTGAGATGTTCATCCCTCACTACATATGCCTATGCCAAGTGGAAAATGACATTACTTAGGGCTTAGCTGAAAGTATTAACATTTAGCTTCCCATTTTAAATACCTTGAATACTAGAGATGCACAGGCTTCATTAATGACAGAGAAGTTCGTTTGACTAGAGATGGATAAATTGTTTCCTCTGTCAGTTTGTTTTTCTTGTTCTAATGCCAAATGAGTTTTTCTGTTGGCTGAAGAACGCCACACCTGAAATATTGCATTCTCTGCCCTGTCTGCAGGCCTGTAGTAAATATAGCACCTTTGGGTGAGGCCAGTCAGATGAGAATGAATAATCATTTCATTCATCTGGCTTTTGTTTATACTTCAGAACTATTTTTTTTAAGCTAAACACCGCAGAACCTTTTCCTGGTGTTCTTCAAATAGCTGTTTAACAGCTCAATAGTACTGCCCTGCAGTGAGAACAGTTAGACAAAAATAACATTTTTTTGGTAATGTTAGCTATTTAGCAGGAAGACTTCTGCTCATTTGTTTTGTCCTAGTAAATCAGGAGATGAGTTATGGTATTTGTCATAAATCAGGTGCCTGTTAATTCAGATTCTGGCAGTGTAACTCTTGCAGTATGCTTAACTTTGGAAGCATTTTTCCTGTGGATGTAGCTACATGACAACATTTTCCATGAGTTCAAGCTGCTTTCCAGCTCTCCCTGTGTCCCACTCCTCTGAGAGGACAGTGGTGACTCTTTGGGGATGTTCCTACACCCATTGCAGTGGGTGACACTGAGCATTCGAGGCCTGATGTCAGCTGATGGGTCTCACTGGTTGCCCTCCTTTTCCATCTTTTCATTGCTCATCCTCTCACTGGTGAAATTCAACAATGTTTGACTTGTTAATGCCCTGGACTTCCTCAAGCATCTTGTGTGTCATCAGGTAGAGCATACAGAGCAACGTAATGGGCTCAGCTTTGTCAGCTTACCATGGAATCATGGAATGGTTTGGGTTGGAAGGGACCTCAGAGACCATCTCATTCCACCCCCCTGCCATGGACAGGGACGCCATTCCCTAGATCAGGTTGCCCAGGGCCCCATCCATTCTGGCATTGAACACTTCCAGGGGTGGGGCATCCACAGCTTCTCTGAGCTTTGTCCTTTTTATAGGCAATCTGAAAACTGTGGTCTGAGAGGGAATTTCCACGCTCTGCCTGTGCCCCAGCAAGCTTAAGAGTCCTTATAAAAGCCAAAGAACTTGGCATTTAACCACTTCTCCTGATTGTTTATCTTGCTGTGATATGGAACATGAGAAAGACATACCCTCACCCAAAGAGGCACCATTAGCATTCCCAGCCAAGTGCTGTGGCTGCACTTTCCAGCAGGGCCTTGTAGTCACTGCTCTTTACTGGATGTGGTGTTTTTGTGTATTAGAATAAGGTATAAAACATGAAATGCTTTTTCTAAATGCTGCTCTTTGTTTTCCTTTGCAGAATAAGAGAGTCAGAGGGGCTGGGAGCACAGGACGATGCTGCTGAAAGGAATGTGAGCCACGGAGCATGTTTGGTGCCACAGTTACCCAGGTGGGCTCCTCTCATTGCACCCCTAGGGAGCCACAGCCTGTGGGGCTTGTTGCTCCATCAGTGATCCCGAGCCAAGGAGGGTGTCTCAGCACCAGGCCAAAATTCTGTCCTGCTTTCCTTGTTCCATGCAGATGGCACTTGCAGTCTAAGACCTCCTTACGTGTGTCTTAATTTGATCTGATTGTTAGATTTGGGCTGGACTGTCTTTAAATGTTACACTGGTTTGTATCATGGGGCAGGCTGAACATTTCAGAGGTCTTTTATGCACAAAAGTGATGTTGCCTCAATAAATGAGGGGCTGAACTACATATGTGAGAGCAGTTTTGAGACTTGCTGTAGGTGACTCATCTACAGATCATCTGCTGGGTTTCACAAGTCAAAAGCAGATGGGTAAAGGCCTCCATCATTGCTTTGAACAGCAGTTTCTAATGAACCAGTGCAGACTTTTCAGGATGTTTTGATAGGAAATGGGAAACTTTCTGATGTTTGGATGTTTCTCTCCCCCCCCATATATAAAATTTTGGGGATGAATAATGAAAATCTTCACTTGGATGCTGCTCAGTTCTCTGCTGTCTAATTATATGCTTATGCCAAGGAAAGGTGTTAAGAGGCAAAGATCTGCTTTATGTGATGGAGTCCAAAATCCTTCAAAAGGGTTCAAATTCCATGTCCTGGGAGCGATCACAGCCCTGCAGCACTGGCTGTCTTGCAGCTCTAAATAGAGAAATAACAATTACATGGCTGCAAAGAGTTGCTGTGGAATAGCAGCTAACTTTTCTACTAGCACCAGCTGGCAAGTGGGAGGAGAGAAACAAAGCAAACAGCCCAGAAAAGTAGGAGGAACAACAGTTAGAGCCTAAAAACTGACACATTGGGAGCCCAGCATGAAGAATAACAAACTCCTGTCACAGGATGTTTTGCATAGCAACAGGACTCTTGTCTTCAAGTGGACTTCAGTGTAACTGCAGCACTTGCTTCCTGTGTGAGATAAGGAGCTGTTGTACTCTGAATGCATTTTAATCTCTATATCTAAATGGCACTAATAATTTAAAAAGAATTAGCTGGAGGAAAGGATAGCGGAGTCTATTGCTCCTGCAAGTGTTTCCTCTTATTTTGCTGTCAGAGAAGCAGGAACAGAAACATGTGGAAAGGAAGCAGATTAAGGAGGAACTCTCTCAGCAGGTGCTGAATGCTGTCTGCAAACTGCTTTGTCCATGAAGGAAGAAACTGATTGGGAATTGAGAGCACGGACTAGTTCATAACACACTTCAACATGCGCAAAGGGGTGCCAAAGGACCCAGAAATAGCTGACCTGTTCTACAAAGATGATCCTGAAGAAATATTCGTGGGTTTGCATGAAATTGGACACGGAAGTTTTGGAGCAGTTTACTTTGTGAGTATGGTTCTTTCTTTTTTGGAAAACAGAATCATTTTAAGTGGCGTTTTGGAGGTTTTCAGCGTTTGTAGAAATAAGCTCTTAGTGCTTGGTGTGTGTTAGTTTTCTGATAACACATCTCCAAATAAGTGTTTCCAGAGCACTCCTGAGCTCTTTATAGTAAGAGTTCACTGTAGTCTTAACAGTCCACCCTGTTTGATGCTGAAGGCTGAGTTTAAACAGTTGGAAATTAATTTGCCAGAATTGCCTGGAATTTCAAGATGCTCTACTTGGAGTTCATATACTCGTAAATCACTGCAAGTTAACAGGTCTGGTGTCTTCAATAGGAACTTCTTGCATGACAAAAGCAAAGAGAAGGCCCTGAGAGGAAGGTGAATTCAAATGGGAATGATGCATGGCATTGATTGATACAGTCAAGAGAATTTAATTCAGGAAGTGAGAAGAACAGTACTTTTACAGTTGGTATCAAACCAAGCCAAATCCAAAATACTGGGTTTGAAAATAATTATAATAGTTGCCATCAGTGAAACTAAAATTGAATCAGTATTAAAAAGAACAGTCAAAGACAAATTAAAGCTGCTTGGTAGCATGGTCAGCCACTCAGAAGATCAGCTTCACTGGAATTGGGGTTTCTGAATATCAGACATTAAAGTGTTTAGGTAAGATGCCTGACACCTGTAACTCCATAAGCTGGAAATAGCTAAGATGAATTCTTTTCAGCACTCCAATTCACTGTTTGGAGCTGTGTAAAGTGATGGAAGTGTTGCTAGAACAAGACAGGATCTTGAAATGTTGTGTCAGATGAGCAGTGCATGTGTGTTTTGAGGAATAACAATAGAATTCCTCGAGGTATCATCTCCAAATAGGGCCAGAACTGCTTCAGCAAGTGGCTCTTTGTCAAATGTGCTCGTACAGCCCTGGAAGTTGTCTCATCCAGGAGGATCCCAAGCACTTGGTGCAGCCAGAACTTCCCCCACAGCTCTGGGAAGGTGGCATTGTGCCCTTCAGTGACAAACTGCAGCTGGAATGAGAGATACCATGGTCAGGTGAAGCTACTTGGAATTAATGTGACAGACAGAAATACAGCATTAATGCATCTGTCGGAGCAAAATGCTCTTGATCTTCTCTGTGCTGAATCAGGAGGGTGAGTGGTTGGGGAGGGTTTTGCCTTACCCATAGTTACTTGTTTTCAGCTTTCTCTGTCTCATTTGAGGAGTGTGTGCTGTGAGGACTCTGTCTCACCCCCCCTTCAGTAATTCCTGTGCTCTCTGGGCTCACCCAACATCATTTTTCTTTGAAGTCACTGCAGGCATCACGAAATGTCTTTGGTTAATACATTACTTGAAAGCAGCTGAAAGGAGGATTTACCACATTTAGCTCCTATTATGGTTAAGCTTTTAACTGTCACTTAATTTTTTTGTCCCAAAAATGGTTGGAGGTACAGAGATTTCAACAACTCTTCTAAAACCAAAAGCTTGAAGTTTTCTCTCCTTAGCATGCAGAAATGAGGGCAGTGCCAGTCTAGGCAAGGAGAGATCTTTCCAAAATTGAGTTTCCAGTCTCCGTCCCTGCATCATACAGGCTGCAGAAAACTAGAATGTGGAGTCAGCACAGAATTTTGTTGTCAGTACTTCATAACATACATGACAAAACTGAGCTCTGGTGCAGTGAAAGGAAGGTTGCCTTTTTAATCAAAAAAATTCCATAATGAATCATCTTCTTGAAGCTGGGAAATTGAAATAGCTGTTGAAGAATATCAGTGTTGTATGGAGGTTTTGGATGAAATCATAGATATTTTAGTACACCCCCGTATTTGTTTCTTTGGAAAACATTTTGCCAAAGGTGTGTCTAAAACTGGTTTGGCTGCAGTTCCAATAAAACTGTGTTTTGCATGTTTGCTTGGTTTGTGTATCGATAGAGAGGTAACAAGTGCAGTAAGTCTGAGGGAGGAACAGTAGGTATGGACAGATAAAACCAGGAGAAAGTATCCTTATAGTTCTCTGGTAAATCTCATCAACAAGAAAGACATCTCTGAGGTGCAGGAGTTTGCAAAGATGTGATACAGGAGAAAAAAGCCTGCATTTGCCACAGGCACAGCTCACTCCATGGGGAGGGGAAAAATGAAGCTTTTTTCAATCTTTTTCTTTCCCTACTCCAGGCTACAAATTCCCACACTAATGAGGTGGTGGCAGTCAAGAAGATGTCCTATAGTGGAAAGCAAACGAATGAGGTAAGATGAATAAAGGCAATTTTTCCTGCAAAAGCTGTGGCAGGCATCATGTAAATGTGAGCAGTGGAATGAGCTGCAGGTTTCATTTGACCTCAGCAGAACTGCTTTTAATGCAGGGGCTGCTGCTCCCTTCCATGGGAAGCGTGGAGGTTTGTGGAGAGAAAATGAGTTTATGCAAATTTGGCCAAATAGTTCAGTTTAAGGAAGGGAATGGGGATTCAGAATGCCTGTATGGGGGTTGTTTCTAAAATGATTTCAGGAATAAGTGCAGTGAGAGCACACTGGCCACTGGAGCCATAACTACAACTCTCTGAAATGTATAGCTGATGTGAAACAATCTTCAGGATCTATAATCTAAAACTGCACAGACCTTGGATTGAGAGTATCAGTCTTCATTTCAGTTGTTCCTTGTTAATTGTTCCTCTTATTTTAGTGTTGTGGCTTCACCACTCCTTTGGATTGGTGTATGGATATACAGTGTAGGGTGTGTTTGTTTGTTAAGAGCAAACAGGGATATTTTAAACTCATTTTTCCTTGCTTGCCTCTTGGTCTCCCAAATGGCAGTGCGTTTATGCTGCCTTTCAGAAGGAGGTGAACAGCCCATTGCTGCTCTCTGTAGCACTTCTGGTGGCTCATGGGGCTGGTGGGTTTGTGACTAAGTTTGAGACCCACCGGACAGTTTAATGTGCAAACCAGTGGCATTTAAGTAAAATGTATTGCACTCAAAATGATAAAAAAGTGGTTTTGCAGTCCTCAAGCTGTTTAAATGTGTCTTGGGGGTGTCTCAGTGCAGTAAGAATCCACATAGCTGATGCTCAGTTGTGCTTTTGCATCTTTGACTCTTACCATCTTCCCATTGTTTTATGGTCACTATTCAGACTGTCCTACAGTGTGTGGTGTGTGAGAGGATGTAGAGGATTAAACAGATAAATGCATTTAGACTTTTTGCCTCTTTTTTTCATTAGAAATGGCAGGATATCATCAAAGAAGTCAAGTTTCTACAACAGCTGAAGCACCCCAACACCATTGAGTACAAGGGCTGTTACCTGAAAGAGCACACGGCATGGGTGAGTGAGGGATGGGCATTTAGGGATCTGCAGGGCAGAGAATGGACAGCACAGCAGTCAAAATACTCAGTACAGGAGTTTGTGCATGCAGCAGTACTCATCCCATGCTCCCTGTAGTCCCTTTCACCTGAAAAAGCTTCCAGGTTATCCAAAGGAAATAAATATTTAGAATATTGGAAAAGAATCCCTGCCTCTCTGAGGCAGGTCTCTGTGTTCATACAGATTAAACAATTACTAAGGAACATCCTCTGCAGTTCCTACCCACAAACTTTTCACTGCCTGAAGCTTCTTCCCAACCATGAGAGTTGTCTGGACCTTGCTGGAATGTTTGCAGCATTTTATTTTGTTCATCAGTGACTGCATTTCTTGCAGCTTCAGGTTTTGTTTGTGTCTGTGGCTGTTTCTCAGACATTCAAGTAGGAACTGTGTGTGGGGAAGTGTCTACCCCTGTCACTTCTAGAACCACAGAATGTTTTGGTTTGGAAGGGACCTTAAAGATCATCGTGTTCCAATCCCCTGCCATGGGCAGGACACCTTCCAGAAGCAACATTATTATTGATTATTCAAGGAAAAGGCACAGAATAAAGGGCAAGAACTAACCTGAAACGTTGTCTTCCATGTACAGTCTGATTTGAATTTCCTGCCTGAACAAGAACCAGCAATACTGGTTTTGTGGTGAAACAGCACTAAAATAAAGTCAAATTTTGCATCTTTTGGTGGAAAAGTAACAAATCCTATTACTTGGGTAAATAATTTGTTTAATCAGGGCATTAAAGCTACCATGTGACTTAAGTTTTCCATGTGCAGCCTTTCCTTACTTGCAAAGACATTTTTTCATTTCAAAATGCTTCAAAAGATACTTAAAGGTGTGATGTTTTTTTCTTGCAGTTGGTTATGGAGTACTGTTTAGGATCAGCTTCTGATTTGCTAGAGGGTAAGTTTTATATAGTCCTGGATTTTCTTCCTGCTGGTGCCCCTTCTGAGTATGGTGGGAGGCTGTTTTCTCACAGGCAGATGACAGAGGTGGTCTCTGGTGGTACTACTCCATTCTGCACCTGAAATTTGGGATACCCAGGGTAAACTGAGGCTTTCCCAGGAGGCCAGTGCTGCAGATAGTTGGTATGCATGTTTTTATGTTGTAAAATGAAGGTGTGAATGTGTGTTCCTGTAATTTGTGTCTTCTTGACTGAAGCAGGAAACCAGTTTTGTAAAAATCCATGATAAAATCCTGCAGAGTTCACCTTTGTCCTTGCCTTGTTTGTAGGAATAGTTACAGATGGTTTTAATAAAACAAGAGGCTGATGTGACCTCAAAACTAGGACAGCACCTGTAGAAAAATAGGAAATTTAAGTGAAAACAGGGAATGTAAGCCAAAATTTGCAAAAACTAGTACTTCTTGTGAGCCAAGTCTTTTGTGTATAGGATCACAGAATGATTTGGGTTGGAAGGGACCTAAAAGTCATCCAGTCTCACCTCCTGCCATGGGCAGAGACACCTTCCACTAGCCCAGGTGGCTCCAAGCCCTGTCCAGCCTGGCTTTGGACACTTCCAGGGATGGGGCAGCCACAGCTCCTCTGCCCAACCTGTGCCAGGGCCTGCCCACCCTCCCAGGGAAGGATTTCTTCCCAATATCCCATCTAAACCTGCCCTCTTGTCAGCTTAATACCATTAAGATCCAGTCAGCCAAAGCACATACTGGTCATATTTAGTGATATAAGGAAGGTGATTTGGGGCATCTCTTTGTAGAAAATTTGGTGTGGTTCCTTCTCTTTCACTTTCTCAGGAAAAAAAAAAAAAAAATCACACTTACTTGCTTCTGGTTTTTTTTTTCTTGGTTTCTTTTTGTCCTGTAGTTCACAAGAAGCCACTTCAGGAAGTGGAGATTGCTGCCATCACCCACGGTGCCTTGCAGGGGCTGGCCTACCTGCACTCTCACTGTAAGATCCATAGGTAAGGCTGGAGCTTGGGGCTGCTCATGTCCTTCCATCTGCTGTTTTGTGGAGTCTAAAAACTGCTTCACTGTGTTTAAACAACTTTGGTCAAAATTATTTTACCAAAATTTTCTCCAATGGTCACGTCAGTACTCCTAGTGCCAGGGTAGATGGATAAATAAAAGCTGTTTGCTGTTAAGGAGTGCATTTTTCTTTTGGTTGAAATAATTCCACGTGGCTCTACCCTGTGCTGGATTCTCTGCCATGCTGGCAATAGTTCCCTGCAGACCCTGATAACAAAGAATGCCATGAATTTTGGCACTGAACACTTACCAGGAAAATATCATCCTAAATTTGCCAATTTAAAGTGTAGTGCTACACTATTTTTAAGACTAGACATTGTGAGAATATTTTACATATGAGTAGGTAAAGCTTTATGCTTTCAGAAATCAGGCAGTGGAAGTGTAAGTCAAGGATAAAACCACTTTAGGAGAAATCAAAGCACACAGGCAGAGGAAGATTTTATGCAGGCACCTCCTAGATCTGTCTTTCATAATGTGGTATTTTTCAGGAGGTTGGAATTTTTTTACTCATTTGTCAGCAATGTTGCACGTTCTCATTTGATTTTATTTCTTTGGTCTAATTTTGGGTCCCACTGATATGTCAGGGATGTGTGAAGTGGGTGAGAACTGGATTAATGGGTGGGAATTCATCAGAATAAAGCAACTTGAAACTAATTTATGGGGCTAAAAGCCTCTTTGTAGTCTACTGGCTGTCTTGAGACAGAAAATTGGTATATCAGACTGAGTCAGTGAGGGATTATTAGGGACAGGGACTATTTGTTACTTGTTAGCATAGCTATTTGGGGCATATCTACACATGGTTAAATCATATGGAAGTAAAATATTAATTTAAATGCATTCCAATTTAGGAAATTAAAATAATATTATTTTTGATCAGTCATTTGCCTGTGTTTGAGCATAAGATACCTGTGTTGAAGTATTTTACATGTTGTCAAAGTGCATTTAATTGTTATTTATAGTAAATGACTCCCTGTGTGGACATTACTGAGAATTAGGTTTTTTGATAGGACTTTCTTAGCATGTGTTGTGGGTTCAGCAGGTTCTCATGCTGAACACCAGCCACTCCCTGTGACCTTCCCATTGCTATCCTTATTCCACATCAACACCAAACTGGTTATTTCCCTTTCCAATGGGAAGTTCCTTTGCTGTTTTGGAGTGCCCAGGAGGGATTTACTGCTGGAAGTGCCGTGTGGGTTGTTCTTGAGAAGTTTGAGAGTGGAGAGCTCATCAATCCATATAAATATCTCCAAGGGTTGTCAGGGGATGGTGCCAGACTCTTTTCAGGGACAGGACGAGAAGAAATGGCCATAAACTAAGACACAAGTTTCACCTCAACATGAGCAAGAACCTCTTTTATTTTAGCCTGGAAACCTTCCTGTTTGGGAAGCTCTCTGGGACATTCCAACCCCCCTGGCCACATTCCTGTGTCACCTGCCTTGGCAGGGAGGGGATTCCAGAGGTCCCTTCCAACCTGGAACTCTTCGGTGATTCTGAGACCTGCATTTCACCCGAGGGGCATCCCCACCTTTTTAACTTCGGGGGTGGGAAGGCAAATCTGCTCTCCCGGAAAAACAAACCCATTAAGGGATTTCTGAGTTTGTGTCTGCAAAGGAGAGGCCACAGAGCCGTCCCGGCACAATTCCTATGGCACTAAGGACAGCCGAGACGATGCCGAGGGGAGAAAAGTCCCGAATTTTGGGAGCTGGGACCGAATTTTGGGAGCGGGGAGCCGGCGCGGGGGGGACACCTGGCGGTGAGGGAGCGGCACTGCAGGTGCTGCCGCAGCCCTGTCAATGCACCATGGCAGTGTTGAGCTTCTTGTTGCTTTTATTGTTTAATCGGAGGCACAAGGCTAGGAGATGTGTTGCTGATGCCTTGACGTGGCTGCCGAGTCGTCATGTTGGATCAAAGGACAATTTGGGACAGAAGAGTTTGTAAAGGTCGTGTTGTTCCACCCCGCACCTTCCACTAGACCAGGTTGCTCCAAGCCCCGTCCAGCTTGGCCTGGAATGTTTCCAGGGATGGGGCAGCCCCAGCTGCTCTTGGCAACCTTTGCCAAGGCCTCAGCACCCTCACAGGGAAGAATTTTTTCCTAATATCTTAACCGGAATCTGTTTCCCTTGTGCTATGTAAATAGTCTTGTCCTTGTAAATAGTCTCTCTCCATCCTTCTTGTAAGCTTCTCTTTTCCAGGCTGAACAAACCCAATGCCCTCAGTCTCTGAGGTGCTCCATCCCCACAGGGAAGGTGGCGGTGGAGGTGACAGCAAAGGGGACAGCGTGTGCTCTCTCTCTGTACTTTGGAGGTGTTCATTCTTGCACACATACTTTTCTGGTTTTTTTTTTCTTTTAAAGGGATATTAAAGCTGGAAATATTCTTCTAACAGAACCAGGTCAAGTGAAACTCGCTGATTTTGGGTCCGCATCTATAGTCTCCCCTGCCAACTCTTTTGTGGGAACGCCTTACTGGTGAGTAAAGCCTGTAGCACTTCAGTCCTTTACCAAGCTTATCTTCTATTTCATGTATTTCCCAGTCTGAAAATAACCTCTAGCATAAGAACTTCATTAACCAAGCAGTTTCCCTAGCATCCCTGCATCCAGGTCTTCAGGAAGTGTGTCCTCCCTCAGTGCCCATGAGTGGAGATTTAGGCTGTGCAGCATTTGGAAATGGCACCAGTTTATGGCCCCACTGTTGCAGTGCCACTGGCTTAAAAATTATTAACTCTTGCCATGGGGAATGGAACTAAGGCTCATGGAGAAAGGGAATCCTGTTGATCTGGCCATGCAGACTGCAAGTCACACAGCTACTTAAATGCTGTTTTGAAGGAACTTGCTGAAGGGTCACTTGAGTTCCTTGGCATTCCTAACACAGTGGACCAGCAGAGCTCCATGCTCCACTGATTTTGTGGCAGAGGCCCCAGGAATTGCTGGGAGGTCACCGTGGCCCAGACCCTGAACGAGGCCATTTGGCAGGAAGCCTGTTTGTCTTGGAAAAACACACTTTAAGAGGCTGAATTTTTTCAAGCTGAGCCTGCTGCTGCTTTTTCCCCTCCACTTGTCTCTGTCCTGAACCATCATATTTCCCCACTGTTCAGATTTCCCCATTCCATTCATAGCTGTGCCCACAGGCTGCATAAATCTGCTGGGAAATTCTCCTGGTGTGCCAGTGGGAAGCCCACCAGCTCTGGTGAGAGTGCAGGGGATCTTTTTCCCCCCCTTTAGGGCTCTCCCAGGCCTTGCTGTCTGCCTGTGGGTACAATGCCTTTGGAACTGGGGGGTCTCCTGTGTGCCAGCATGTTGTACCAACAAGGTGATGGTTGGATTGGCCCTTTTTCCCCTCTCCTTTTTCCCCTTTTGTTTTCTCTTTCCTTTTGTGTTCCCTCCCCT
Source organism: Anabacerthia variegaticeps (assembly GCA_035583185.1). Lineage (NCBI taxonomy): Eukaryota > Metazoa > Chordata > Aves > Passeriformes > Furnariidae > Anabacerthia > Anabacerthia variegaticeps. The sequence continues at coordinate 3,754,690 of JAWWEW010000036.1, forward strand.
CTTTCCTTTTGTTTTCCTTCCCCTTTTCCTTTGACAAGTTGCTGGTGCAGGCAATCTTTGCTCCATTCCAGCTTGCCTTTCCTCACCTCCATCCTGGTTCTCTCAGTCCTGCTCTGGCACCACTGAAAGGGAGGAAACCCCCTTATTTTATGTGCTGGGAGTCACATCCATGTCCCCTGACCTGCCCTTTGCTCTGTGGTTGGCAGGATGGCACCAGAGGTGATCCTTGCTATGGATGAGGGACAATATGATGGGAAGGTGGATGTCTGGTCCCTTGGGATCACGTGTATCGAGTTAGGTGAGTAAATGCATGGCTGAGATGAGTAATTCCCTGGCTGCAATATATTAGGTAGTTCTGAAAAAAGGTAGGATTTTTATTTCTCACAAGGGTCTTTTTATTTTTTTCCCCCTTTAAAATGCTTGACTTGGAAAACAGTGGCAGTTGAGTTAAAGATTTAACTCTCTGGCAAATGCAGAGCAAGCCACTGATGTGCTGTGTTTCCATGTTAGTCTGCTGTGCTTAGTTATTCCCTTAACAACCAGAGGATTCTACTCTTGTATGAAAGGAAACCATCATTTCTCATCTGTATTTTCCAAACTGGCTTCTGAGAAAGTGTCCCAGCTATTACGTCAAGGGAACTGATAATCCTAAGGATTGTGTGTCAGAAGGGACCTACATTTAATTTTCAATTCTTCTTACTTCCTTGTGCTCTGAAACAAAAATCTTCCATCTCAGCTGAAAGTTTGGGCCAGGAATCATCGTGGACAGGTTCTTTACATGAGAAGAGAAGGGTTTGCACTGCAAAGGGCAAATGATACACATGCACACAGCCCGGAGCAGATGTGGATGTGATGGCAGGTATACAGAGCAGATTTGGAGTGTGATTTTAAGTTTGAATACTGACATTGCATGTGCTGAGTATTCTCAAAAATAGCCTTGATGTGGATCATACTTAACAGCAGTACATCAATAACTTACTGTGAGGGTGAGTTCACTGAAAATGTTATGGATTAATGTTTAATCAGCAGAAATATGTGTGAGATAACAGAGAGGATGTGCAGAATGAAAAGAAATGTTGTCTCCAGTATGGGGATGGTGTAGATGGACTGGTAACTAACAGTGTTGTATTTCATGTGCCAGCATGCTGACACTCTCTGTATCTTGATAAAGAATGCCAATATCAGAAGTGTTAGACTTCTCTTCTGCATGGGCACTGCTTTTTGTTTGTATGGAGTTTAGCCATTTTACAACCCCTGAAGGAACAAACCACAGCAGTAAGAGAGATACTCTGCAACCCTATGTAGGCAAACAGTCTTGGTACCAGACTTTCTGTGGAGCTTTTCACTCAGAACCTCAAAACCATTTTACAGACTTGATGGATTTTCTTTTTTTTAGTATTACCCTTTTGGGAAGTACTAAACTTTCTTTTTTTCAAAAAACTTCAAACCTTGCTTTGTGTGATTCCCTATCTGAACACAGGGTCAGGTAGCAGTGGGAGGGAATCTCTTGCTGAGAGCATTTGGCTTTCTTTGAATGCTGATTTCTTAACTCCTTGTGTAGCTGAAAGTAAGTAGTGCTTAAGGAAAAGCAAATGTGATGATTTGCCTGCATGTGCATGGCAAGGACAAGTGACTGCTCTGACCTGACATGAACTGACAAATCCTGGCATCACTGACTGGCATGACTGACCTTGGGTGGTGATGAAAACAAACCTTTCCCAATTTCCTCTCCTGAAAGGCCAGGGGCTGCTGGGCAGGTGCCCTCTCAGTGCTAGGCCTAGGAAGGGGTTTAGTTAAAGGGAGTTAACAACACATCTGGCAAGTGAATTTGGTGAACTGTCCCACTTGCATGTGCTGCCAATGACAAAGGTGACAGGCAGCCACTCTTTCCCATAATCCAGATGCTCCAGCAGTGTGACAGAGATCTGTAGGGATGGGTACAGCACGTCCTGGCTCTGATGTGCTGTGCCTAAGCTCAGGGTTATTTAGTTCCAGCTGATTTTACCATAACAAGGCAGGTGTAAGATGGTGCAGTTAAGGTAAAATGTACTGGGAGCTTTTCCTTATAATTTGGGTCCTGCCAGCTTTGGATTTCAGCATCCCTCTCCAAGTGAACAGCAGCTTTTCTGGAGGGGATGTCTTGGTCTAAATTGGAGTATTAAAGTAATTAGCCTAAATGTGATGGTGACAGCAATGAGCCATTGATTTCCCAGTCATAGCCTGCTCATATTTCCATATCTTTCTCCTTTTTTTCCAAACTGCCTTATCACACCTTTCTCTTTTTCTAGCTGAGAGGAAGCCTCCACTTTTCAACATGAATGCAATGAGTGCCTTATATCACATAGCCCAGAACGATTCCCCTACGTTACAATCAAATGAATGGTAAGAGAGCTATTAAGAGATTATTTTTGTTGTTCATTTCCCTGAAACTGCTCTGTGATGTTCTGCATGGTTCAAGTCTGACAAGGAAAGTGTTGGTTGCAGTGCAGTGATTTTCCTGTGTTCTCAAGTCGTGCTCCTGTGTAGGCTGGCTCAATTTTGCCCTTCTGTCACTTTGGCTGTGCTACAGTCCAAGTGTGTGGAGGTGTTAATTATGGGGCTGTAGATGCTGTAGGGATTAAAATATTCTTAGATGCATTAAATCAGCATCAGCAAAGTTTCCAGCTGCAGAAGATCCAGGGCAGAAAAATTCTTAGCACTCTTGTGCAGCTGAAATGTGGAGAAAGGGAGGGGAGGGGTGCACAGAATATAGAGGTAATTGGCTATTTTTTTCAGTGAGTGACTCCAAAAGCCATCAGAGCTCTGTGGGCAGTAAATGCTGCCCGTGCTACAGGCAGGTTCCAGAATCTGAGCTCTGATATAGGAATGCTTTAGTTAATCTGTGGGAACAATATAGGAATGCTTTAGTTAGTCTGTGGGAGCAAAGGGGTTGCCCTGTTACCTGTTCCCTGTACCCAAGAGTGGAATGTTCCTTGGCAAGAGTCTGCAGAAGGTTTGAAACAAAAGCTCCTGGAGAAGTGTGAAGTTCCCCCATTTCTCTGCTAGGCATTTAAGCAGCAAAATTGCTGATCATTTTATCAAAACCACTCCAGTTTTCTCGTTTGCTCATCTGTTTTGTCTGTTTTTCAAGATGTGAAGAACTTGGTCTCCCACCTGCACACTGACACCCATGTTCTGTGCAGAGTTTGCACTGCAGGGTAGAGATAACTGTGAATAGGGCATAAAACTCAGTGTTTATGGCCCCCTGTTTGCTCTCTGGGGCTCTGAAGGCACAGAGGGTCAGCAAGGTGCCTTTTATGAGAGTTCAATGAGTCTGAAAAGATCAGTCTTCCTCAGATTGGAAAATTCAGATAATTTCTCTGCCCTCAAAACTTAAGAACAAATCAGTCAAGATTTTTCTTTTGCTTTGCACTAATAAGTTTGCATGTGTTCCACATCCTAAGCTTCTTTTTTTCATTTAGAACTTTTATTTTTTTATTTTTTTTTTTCATTTACAGGACAGACTCCTTTAGGGGATTTGTTGATTACTGCTTACAGAAAATACCTCAGGAAAGGCCATCATCAACAGATTTGTTACGGGTAATTTATCAAAATCTTTTCCAGAAGTTTGGGGGGAAAAATCTGTTTGTCTACCAAAATCATTGTAAAGATGATGATCAAATATTTGCCCTTATAAAAAAATAAAAAGTTGGTTTTGCTCTTGTCTGAATCAATAGAGATTTGAGGACTTCTAAAGAATATTTGGGGCTGTTTATTATTTCCTGACTTTGCCTATTATGTCAGTAAATTCTCTTTATAACCTACTGCTCAAGGATTTGAACTACTGGAGGAAAGCAGAGGTGGGCTGTGTGGTTAAACCAGTTCTGCTCTTGGGTGAGGAGTTATTTGTGTTGGAGAACTGACAATCCTCGTGGGGATAAATAGTGTGAGTAACAGGGCTTTTGGCTGAAGGAAAAACCTGCCAGCAGGAGAGGGATAGAAGGTTTTCATCTTGATTTTTACCTTTTTAATTTTGTTTTTCCCAAGGCATTGCTTTCAGTACAGGTATTACCAAGGTCAAACAGGTCCAGAGCTGGGCTAGTGAAATCTGTACTGCGGAAGAGAATCCCAGCCCACAGTTTGCTGTGTAGACAGCACTTGGGGGTGTGTTTGCTGCAGCTTGTGCCCTGAGCTGTGACCCTGCTGCACTGTGTGGGCTCTGGAAAAGCAGACAGAAATGAGGGAGGAAACTGGATGCCACCCTGGGGGCAGAGGGAATGGGCAAAACTACACCTTGGTGAAGGTTATGTGAAAGCAAAGACCTTTTTGGAGCAGTTAGAGTTTTGTGTAAAATGATGTAACTGTTCATGTGCTGCTGCTCCTTTTATTTTTTTGGTCTTACCTTTCCAGTAAGGAAAAAAGCTGTTTCTCTGTTGTTTAACAGGCAATACTTGCTGACAAGCCTGTATGGGATTTCTGTGAGATTCAAGGCTTGTCATTTGTTCCAGACTGTTATTGTGGAAGTAATAGAAAATCTAAGCCCTTTTAATTGCTACTCAAAATCTAGATTTAGTCTTCCTAGATACATAGGAAGTAGCAGATCTTTTGCAGAGCTGGTTGTTCTTTGAGCTGATCAGAGGATTGAGTTCTTAATAAAGATTTACAAATAGTGGCTCATTATTGAAAGGAATGTGGGTATTGGAGATGGGAAGACACTCAATGACTTCTGTTTGTCTCCTCTCCAGAGCAGGATTGCTCTGTGTGGAATGCTCTCAGCTCTCCTGTTCAGGGGGGTTGTCTTGACCTTTTTATTCTCTAGCAATACTAATGTGAGCATGATTAATTCTTTATCTGTTCATACCTTTTGGATATATGTCTTTTAATAGTCTTTCTGTCTGATCTCACAGAATATTGAGTTGGAAGGGACCCACAAGGGTCATCAAGTCCAACTCTTAAGTGAATGGCCCATACAGGGGTCAAACCCACAACCCTGGTGTTATTAGCACCATGCTCTGACCAAATGAGCTACTCTCAAGGTCCCTCCAGTTCTTGTTTTTTTCTATGATAAATCATTCTTTTGGGTCTTTCTGATCCACTTCATGTTGAGGTTTTTTTGGTTTGTTTTTTTCCTAGCACTAAGAGCATAGGCCAAGGCTAACTCCCTCCCCTAATCAAACCACCAACCCCAGAAGTTGTTTACGTCCCTTTAATAGTTTCTCTACTGTACCCAGTTAATTAAACTTGTTTTGAAAATAACTGAATCATTTTGGAAAGGGCCTGTACAGGTCCATAATTGCCAAGAGCCTGTGGGAGGGGGACTTGTGCTGGGAGTGATGTTTGCCAAGGTTTTGTCAGTGAATCATAAATCAGTTCCAGTTTAAGTCATTTGGTTTCAGTTTACCTGAGAAATACAGGAACTGTTTATAACTCCAAGGGCTTTGCGTTTGGGAAATTCAGGAGCAGCCTTCCATTAGAAGGTAGGGAGGTGTGAAATCCTGTCCAGCCCCTTTTCCATCAGGCTTTTGCTTTTCTTTTAAGTATTGCCTTCCTTTAAACTGATCCCTGAGTCCTGCTATCCCTTTGGCTGCTGGTGCCCATTGCATGACATGCAGGTGAACAGGACTCAGCTTTTCCCTTAATACCTGAGCAAGGGCACTGCTGGCTCCACTGGGTGTGTTGCTTCATTCCCATAGTCACTCCAGTTACTGCTCTGTGTCCTCCTGGCAGCCTTTCCATGCTGGTTTTTGTGCTAAGGCCTCCATTAGCCTGTGTTTTATGGCTCCTCTTGGAGCTCTTTCAGCTCAGTAAAATGCATTTTTCTGGGTGTTTCTGAGCCAGCTCTGTGCTCACTCCTGTCCTTGCTTTAAGCCTGGACCACAGAGAGTATTTAACTCTCATGCCTCCACTCCAGGTAAAGGCTGATGAAGGAGCTGTTTGTGCTCTCTTTGGCACCTGGTATATATAAATATTTTTTTTTTCCTTGTGATACATTTGTGTTGTGGCAAATAACCAGCATTTTGTTCTCTGGTTCTGCTCGTAGCACGCTGACCAACTAATAGGTTTATGTTGTGGGTTTTGGAATGATTCATTCCTGTGGATTGGCAGCCTTGCTGCTCTCCAGGAACAGGCTGAGTTCATTGAAGGATGTGATTTCGTGAGTAGCTCAGGTTGGAGCCTTTACAAACAATTAGAGCTGAGCTCTGAGTCTGAAATCATGTATATTCAGTATTTTCCTTGGGTTTACACTTTCACAGTGCTCCCTCCTGCAGTAGCTCTCTCCCTAAAGCTTCTTAGATTGTAAGACTTAAAGTATTTTTGTCTTCTGAGGGCTTTTCACTTGTGTACAGTAAACAGGAATAAAGACAATTTTCATGGCCATACTTTCTTAAAGGGAACTGGGTTTTAAATGATGTGTTTGAAAATTAACTCAGTTTCAACGCATTCTCTGAGATGAAAATAGTCAAATGACTAGTGACATTAAAATACAGTTGAAGTGAAAAAAAATCAAAATCAAACAACAACCAAAACCTACCTTACTAATATTTTTCACTTCTAAAATTGAAAGCAATTCTAAAATTTGTTTTAAAATCTTTTTCCCCATATTTTTCTCAACTTGTATGACATTCCCAGGAGATTTGAATTCTGGTAGTCACTTTTCCAGTCAACCTGCTCCCTGCCTTTGGACTAACAGCTTCTTCCTTTTTAATCTGGGGTTTGTTGGTTTGGGTTTTTTCCTTGCAATTTACAGAAAGTGGATAAAATGAAGTCCTTTCAGCCATGTTTTCTTAGAGGTGCACAATACCCAGCAGAGGGGTGACTGCATCTTTTATATGTAATTTAGCCAAATCAATCATAGATTCATAGATTATGCTGAGGGACTCATAAGGATATCAAGTCCAACTCTGTTTTTATTTAGACATTTTAGTTTAGGCAAAATCCATTTTAATTTAGACATATAATGCAAGTAAGCAGTCACAATTGTATTCTCATTATGCAAAAGCCTTTGGGTTTGGTTTTCTTCCCTGTGTGTCTGCCCTTTCCATGTGGTCACATTTTAATATTTGAGTGGGCATACAGAATGGATTGAAGTTCAGGATCATTGTTCCAATTGCATTGCTGCTCTCTAAAAGTGATCTACAATGAGATAAAAATGGGTTCCTTTTTTTCCTAATCATAAATAAGCTGCAGTGTTACTGTTCACAGAGAAATAAATGGTGGTTATCTTTGTTGAGGAGCAGAAATGGTTCATTTTGTTTCTGTGTGAAATGATGTTTAGAACTTTTAGCTCTGATTCAAAAATAAACACCATCACTACCAGCAAAAAATGGGTACTGAAATGACTGGCTGTCCCCATCAGCAAAACTCAAAGGCACAACAGTTTGAATTCAATTAAAAACAAGAAATAAGCCTGTGGCATGATACTTTCCTTGTTTATTTACAAATCGTTAAAAGATGATTAGCTCATCCTTTCAACTTTGGTGTTGAAGACTCCTGTTTTAAGGAGGGCTGGGGTTTCATGTGCTGGTTCCTCCAGCTCCAAATGGAGGTTTTAGCTCTTGAATTTGAGATCCTGAGCCCAAGCAGGCAAGTATGACCCTCCTGAGGCTTTCCTTGCAGGTGGGTCCAGCTGTGGAGGCTCTAACAAAAGCCCCTCGTGGCATTTGCAATGCACAGTAGAGAACAACTTTTCCCCCTCCATTTCTTTCTTTTATTGTAAATCTTTCTACAACCATGCAGAGGGTGTTTGTGCCCTAAGGCCATCTCCCTTGGTGCCCACTAAGCAACAGACCCAGCTGCAGTGACACCATACAGAGTATTGGCAGGTGCACTCAGGCTCTCTGCTTTAGCCAAAGTTAAATGGGAAAGCTTGGAGCCTTTCCTGCTGTCCTGACAGTTGTGCAGTTCAGGAGAATGTATCTGATAAATCAGGGAAGAGCCTTTAATCGTGTACTTAAATACCATTAAAGATTTTATTAGCTCTGCACTTAAAAGCTCCTGTGCAGGAGTTGATAAAAACCTGGGTTTATTTTAACTCTGGCTACAAATGCTTGAGGTATAAATAAATAAACCTTGCAGCCTCCCTGCTGGGTTTATGTGTGAATTGGAATAGATGGATGCAGGGTAAACCTTTGCAGGTCGTGTTGCAGGGTCAGGATTGATCCTTGTTTGTCCTTTGTGCATTTTGTTCCTTCTGAAGCCCCATGTCCCTAAGGTTTGAAGTGGCACTGTCTTGTTCCTGCTTCAAGTGAACCAGCTCAGGAAGGGGCAAACCAGCTGTGTAGCCTGGGGAGCTCAGAAAACCTGACCCCAGCCCAAGCTCAGCATGGTTGGAGTCTTTCAGAATGGGTGTTACCAATTACTGAGTATGAACAGACCAATTTCTGAATGGGAACTGCCACTTCAGGGGTCTCCAAAGTCCCCATGTCCCTGTTTTCATCTCAAACATTACCGGTGTCACATCTGAAAGCAGCTCATTTATTTCCTTTAAATCAGCACGACTTTGTCCGCCGGGACCGACCCCCCCGGGTGCTCATAGATCTCATCCAAAGGACAAAGGATGCAGTGAGGGAGCTGGACAACCTGCAGTACCGGAAAATGAAGAAAATCCTCTTCCAGGAGACACGGAATGGCCCTCTGAACGAGTCTCAGGAGGAGGAGGAGGTACTTGTGTTTTCTTACCCTGTTTGCACTGTGGAAAGTAATCTTAGGGCAAGCGAGATGTTCCTCTCCTTCAGGGGGCAGAACAAGCACAGGCCAGGTGGGGAATGTTGTGGGAATATCATCTGGATCAGCAGAGAGGCAGGATGGGATAATGAGTGATTGTAGCTCTTACTTAGTGTTAAAGCTGCCAGTAAATGCACATCTAAAACTTTGGAGTTTTTCCCAATGGTGGCCTTTCTTCTGGAGGCTTTAGGGAAGAAACTCATTCAGAAGGAGGTTCTTTGCAAGAAGGGTGTGAAGAAGGATCTTTGACAGGCCAAACTTCTCTTTCTCATCAGCACAGTCAAAATCACTCAATTAATGTTAATATTTTTTCAATTACCTTAACTCTACTGTAAAGTAATGGGCCTGTCATGAGCTGAAAAAAAAATTGAATTAGTAAGACTTATTTTTTAAAATTCTTCAATGTTAAAGAAGAAAAAGGTTAAAGACTTAAAACTGAGCTTCAGTTTAAATCTTGTAATAAACAACCCACTTAATCAGTGTATGATAATTGACCTTAACTGTGGAGAAGGAAACCAGTCATTTTTCAATTGATGAGCTTAGGTGAAAATTAATGTCACTTGGTGCAGGCACATTGGATAAGTAAATCCATGGCTAGTTCTCAATGGAAAACACTGACAGACAAATTGATGTCTGTATTTCTTTTGCTGTAGTGTAGTGAGAGGTGCCCAAGCTCAGCTTATCTGCAGGGGTTTGAGGTTTGTGTCTGTCAAATGTTCCTTCAAAGCTAAACTAGAGCACCTGGGTGTTGGGTAGGAGAGGTTCAGGAGGAGGGGAGTTTCTCTCCCCTTATATAACTAGATGTCAAGAGAGTGCCAGGGAATGGGTTTCCCACTGGACTACTCAGCAGTTCCAAACTCAGCAGGATACACGTGGTAGAAGTTGACTGCAAGATGTATCTTCTATTCTTCCTGTCCCTACTCCTCAAAAAATGGGGAGAAGAGCTATTGTACCTCCAGGAATTCACACTCTGCATGTGCACAGCATGTTCTGCACTGCATTTGACCCCTGAGCCTGTGTCCCACCAGAGGAGGGTGTACTTATTGCTCGTGTGTGTCACTAACTCAGCAGTGAGAGGAGAACAGCACGTGCTTCAGTTGCTGCTTAACTGGTTAGAGAACCTGCTCCACTGTCAATGCCACAAGACACCTCCTTGTTCTACCTTCTGAGGTGGGAGAGGAGCCTTACCAATCTTTAACACTCCAGATATTACTAATGCTTTCCTCAGAGCTCTTACAAGAAGGTTGAGGTCATTTGGAAAGTATTGAAGTCAGGAAGCCAATGCTAAGGTTGCATTTGCAATCTCATTGCTGTCCTTCGTGCATAGACATAAATTACACAGCCACTGCCTCATCTCAGATGCTTCACTATGTTATTTCTCCTGCAACTTTATAGAAGCACCCTGAAAATATTTTCATTCTCATGTTCTCTGTAAACCAGTATTATTTTGGATTTTAAGTGCTCTCATGCAGGCTCTGAATGATCTGCTGATTGCTTAAAAAATGATCACACAATCAAAGACAAATCCGTCAAGTCTCAATTTTATCTTTCTGTCTCTCTCCAACAAAATGAGTTCCCTGTTAATTGATTTGTAATGTAATTCTCCCCAAGCTCCCTTTGGAGGCCAGGACAGACTGGGTGCAGGAGGCTGCTCATTTTAGTGAGTCAAGACTGTTTCACACCAGGAGCTGAAGGATGTTGGGAGCTCTGTCCTCACTGGGAACTCCTTGCAAGCCTCTTCAGTGCCACTAGTTAATTACAAAGGACTCCACAGAGTCACTAAATCAGTCCACTCTAAGCACATACTCTGGCATTACTGGACTCCTATGAGTATGGAATAAGAAAAAAGGCTGCTAACTTCTGAAATTTATCTGTAGAACCCAAAATATCTCCTACATGAGCATTTATTTATATGGAAATGTTATCCCTTGTAATAATGCAGGCTTTTCTGAGTCAGCTGCTAAAATTCTTCATTCATCTTCATCTTGACTGAAAACACAAGTTTCAAGGGGTTTATACCTTGACAAAATGTAACTGCTGACTGCTTGGGATGTGGAGGTTAAAACCTCTACACCTGTTAAGCATCATGCAAAATTTATCAAATAATAAGCCTGTGGGTTCATTGTCTTGCATATTTGTGATTCAGGAAATGCATTGTAGCATATCCTGAGTCAGAGCATTGTTTTAATTCAAACTTAGATTGTTTCTTTTAATTATGAGACTCCTTCCACCAGCCATCCCGTATTCCTGGATGTCTCCTATCAAGCCAAGAGCCATGGCCAGACTTACTGATAGCTGGAAAAAGCTGACTTGAAGCCTGATGCAGTAAGACCACAGGGTAAAAGGCAAGAGCTGCCTGCCCCATACAGAATATTCCACAACCCAAGCAACCTTGAGAAATGTAGTTGACAAAATAATGACCTTGAAGTCTGCAGAGTCACCTCTAAAACAGACTTTGGGCATTGCAGGCACGAGCTGGGCAGGTGATCTCCTGCAGTATCTGTAACTGATGCCCCTTGTTTTATAGGACAGTGAGCATGGATCAAACCTGAGTAGGAAGATGGACAGTCTGGGCAGCAACCATTCCATCCCCAGCATGTCTGTGAGCACGGGCAGCCAGAGCAGCAGTGTGAGCAGCATGCAGGAGGTCCTGGATGAGAGCAGCCCTGAGCTGGTCATGATGCATAGTGATGAGAGCACCATTAATTCCAGTTCCTCCGTTGTTCACAAGAAGGTATGTTCCTGGTGCTCTCCATGGCTTCCTGCAGTCCCTCTTGGCTCACCTGGTCCCTGTGCTCTGCTCTTGTGCTGAGCCATCTGCTGAGAGCAGGAGCTGGTGCTGGGCTTGCCAGAATCGAGTTCTGTGGGTTTGGTTTTCCTGTCTGTAAAAGCATTTAAATAAGCTCTGTGAATAAAAAGAGGCTGCTAATGAAAGAGCTGTCAGTGCCTAGGCAGGGTCACCCAGACTTGCTGCATGTGCCTCCTTGCCCAGCCCTGCATGTGCACTTCTCCATCTCTGCTTGGGACATCAATCCTTGTCTCCTTGGCAATGACTGTTCTGTGTCCTGTCCTGTGCTGACAAGTGGTCACAGCAGCTCAGCTAACCCTTTACCAGTCACAGTGTGCGATTAAAATCTGCTTGCACTTGGATTTCCCTCATGAGAAGTGGAAGTTTGCAGAACTTTGGACCCTTCCCACGAGGTATGTTTGGAGTCAAGTTCCACTCGATGCTTTCCTGCTCTTTTGCTGCATGCTGTGATCTGTTGCCTTTTGTTTTCTTAATGCTGGATGTCAAGCCAAAGTTGTCCAGCTGTAAGTCAGCATCTAATCTCAACTATTTGACTAAAACAGTTTTGGCTTGTCCTTAGCAGTGTCAATTGCTAGTGGGCAGCAAAATGTAGGTTGGTTGTGTGGTTTCATTTGCAAGGAACTTCAAAGTGTACGTTTGCTTTTTGCCAGAGGAGGTAAAACATTACAGCAGCACAAAAACCATGAATTTCTTGTTTGTGAGGTCACAGTAAAGCCTGGTTTTAACTAACTAAATATTTGTAAGCAGTTTTTCCTCCTGAAATACACTGTTTGTGTCATTGAATAGTGAAGTGTTTACAAAAGGGAGCTCTCGAGAAATTTTTGTCTTTAAGAAAAGATGGGTCTTATGTATTTAAAGATACTGACAGATAAGTTGCATAGGTTTTAGGGGTTTACATCTTTCTGAAATGCATTAGGAAGCACCTTTACAGAAGTTTTTATTTTCACCTCTCTGAAAAAAAGAACAGTCTTAGGTACCAAATGCCAGCCCAAGGAACTGTCTTGGAAAGAAGAGCAGTGCCACTGATGAGCGTTCTGGGGGGTTGTAGTTGGAGCTCTTTCTCATTTTGTGTAGGATCAGAATTGTGTATTAACTTTATTTTCACATTAAATAGTCACTTGAGGGGCTGATTTACACATAGGTTATGATGTTACTGCTCAGTGTTACTACATTGGATGAAAACTAAATGTGAGCTGCTCCCACCAGACAGAAATGGCATTTGTGAAAGGAGTAGAGTTCCTGCTTGTTTTAAGAATAATGTTGTATTTTATAATGGTTGCATGACACTTCTAAAGAACAAATGCAGGATTTCTGATGCTGTGAATTCAGTCCTCTTATAACTTTGCATAGCTCTTGTTGTCCTGAGATGAGGGTGTTCAGTTGAGTAGGATGCACGACTATGATGACACCACATGGAAGTTTTTACCTGCTTTGAAAACACAGGTTGGCTTGCACACTTGTGCCTGAATTATTGAGAAAGGAATCTCCTGTAGATCACTTAACACAGGTGTTTTAGGGTAATTTTGGAAGCCCAAATCCCAGGTCTTTACAAAACAGTTAACAATTGGCTGCAATTGCTGACCCTTGCAATGGAGTGGATTCCTGCTCTGTTGGAAAATGTTCCCTTCAGCTGTGTGTGTGCACAAGGCGCATTTAGACTGTGTGTAGCAGGACATATTCCAGTCTGCAAAGATATTGTTTTAATTCAGTACGTGATGTTTTATTCTCTGTGACCTTGGGGAATGCAACTTTCAATGGAAAACTGCTTCATGTGTGTATTATATGTACATTAATACATGTGAAGAGACTAAAACTGGAGCAGGGTAGTTCAGGGGGTTTATACACACATACATCCCACTTTATTTTAAAGGTAAAGTTCCTTGTTCTGCCAAAGCTTCAGTTTATCTTTGTGCTTTAACTCTTTCTGGGAGCTGTGATGAAGCTGTGTTGAAAAGCAAGTGAGCCCTGAGTTGGGTATCACCCTGGAGCCCCTCGCAAACAAAATGGAAAGAACCTGGAGTTCAAGTTTAATTTAAGCATTTGTTTGGCATTTAATCAGCCTCTACAGGCTAAAAAGAAAATCCTGATGAACACAATCAGCCAGCTGTCTGCATTGTGTGGGCATAGGGTCACATAGGAGGTGGTTTTGACATGGGTCAAGTCAGAAGTGTTGTGTGAAACTGTGGCATTCCACAAATGTGTTAATTAACAACCTCCACGTGTACCAGGCTGTGTAAAGGGACCAAGATGGCAAAATGGCCTGGATTGCTGATATTTCTAAGGCTCCAAGCTCTAAGTGCCAGAGGCCTCAGCCTCAGAATGCCATGTCCAGCTGTAAAATGCAGGATGAAGAGATCATGTGAGATGCAGATCCCAGTCTCCAGTGCTTCAGAGAGCCAGTCTGGAGTGGCTTTGTCCTGGGCTAAATCAGGAGCAGACCATCAGCTCTGTGGTGCTTGGCTGGGGGAGCCTTCAGGCACCTCCACAGAGCCCTCCTGGTATCTGTGACCAGCTCCCCTGAGGCAGAGGCAAAGCATAAGGAACAGGCTGATGTAGTAAAAGCAGTTGTAAACAACTTCTTTTCTTTCTTTTTTTTAACAGCTGCTAGTTGGCTGTAACTTCCAAAAATGTTTTGTGGTCACAGGGTAAGTGAAATGACCTGTTCTGATCCTGGTTAATTTTCACTGGCTGTACTGGTTCATGATGGCCAAGGTGCTTGGGTTTTGCCTGGTGGAGAATGGCATTTGGGGTGATTCCTCCCTGAAAAACAGGCACAGCCTCTCCCACAACACAAAAGCTTTGGGGCAGCAGTAGAGCTCCTTGTTTTTAACTTGTGACTGCCCCTTGTCAGCAGAGTACAACTGGTAGGTTGGAATAAAAGTCACTGGATGGGAAGAAAATAATAATAAAACCCCATAATTGAATGTGTAGCCTTTTATGTAATTTAATTTATATCTGTGTCCTAAATTCCTGGGAGACAAAAACTGGCCATAATGCCTGCTACTGGGGCAGGCAGCCTGCACCCTCCCTTCCTGGGATGTCAGCCCATCCCTGGGATCCAAACCTGCTCCCTCAGGAGGATCCTTAATCACCAGCATGTTCTTCACAGGAAATTCAGGTGTTCAGCTTGGACATGCTGTCCCAGCAGGGATTTTTCCTTGCCCCTTTGCAGCTTTCAGATTGGTGACCAATATGTTCAGTGTAAGAGTTCTGTGGTGTGATGTCTCCCTTCTGAAGGCAGTTAAAGAACTCTCCTCCATCCAAGGACCATCTTGCCTGTGGATACACGTTCTCCTGTGGGGAGCTTGTTCAGCTGCATGGGGTGAGAGCTGAAGGATAAATGACACCTCTAATACAAACCAAATTGTATCCGAGAGCCCCCAGAAAAGCCAAAATGGGGCAGGGAGTTAAACTCCAAATACACTGGGATTCAAAGACACATAACCCAGATTTTAAAAGCAGATAAATATCAGTTAATTCATCTTAGAAATGAATAAAGATTTGGGCTCCCAGAGTAAGACAATAAAATAAGAGTTCTAGACATCAGTTGATTTATCAGATGGTTTTTCAGCTGCTGGTATATGGCAGTGTGGGCACAGGTGGCTTCCCAGAAATATTTTGTTGCCTTCAATGAATTTATTATTATTTTATTTCCACAAAACTGTAAGAGTAAGATGTTGCACTCTTTTAATCCAAATAAAAAGCCACTACAGTATTATTTTTGCACAACTGCAACGCTCAGTTGTTGGTGTTTCTTGCTTCAACCCTAAAATCATCAGTCCTTTCTGAAGCTTGGGCAATAAAATGTCAGGAAAATCTTGTGACTGAAATCTAATTTATAACAAAAAGATGAAAAGAGGATGTTTGCAATTGATCATCACGAGTTCTTGCCCAATGTCTGTAATAATAAAGTACCTCTGTAATAACTGGATAACTTCCCAAATCCATTAAATTAACCTCTGTGTGTTGCCTGTTGCTGCCATAATTAATGTGCAGCACTTGTGGAGAATTCAGTGCATGGACAGTGCTCTGGTGTGGTGGCTCTACACGAGTTGCAGCTGAGACAGAGCTGAGGGTGTTCTCCTACATATCAAGATTTATGATTCATACTTGGAAAAGATGTTTTTTTAATGAGATGTAAAGGATATTTAGGCAATTACTTAGTTTTGGCTTGCATGTGCTGGCAGGGATGACCCCTCACATACCTTCTGGAATCAAGTCAAGTAGGCTGGGGACATGAAGCCTCATCTTGAAAGATTTTTGGTACTTAAACCCCCTCTGTAGATTATCAAGGCATTTAGTGCAATGTAGTAAGATGAATGATGGCACACTGTTGTTTTCCTTGCTCTTTAAATTCCTAGAAGGCAGGGATTTGCTGCAATTCCATTAAAGTCCTTACTGTGGCTCGGAAATTGCCTTTCCTATTTGTCTGGGAGACTGGCAGCCCTTCCAGTTAGTGAATCCTCCTGTGTAAACAGCATTTGTGGAGGGTTTTATTTGGTGTGCATAACAAAAAACACTGTGTGCAGGTGACTCTTCCTTCTGAGGTGAAAATGTAGCTGTTCCAGCTTTGGGCTGGTCCAGGGTGGTCAGAATTTGGATAATAAAGCCCTTTTTTAAGTGAGGAGGATGAAAAGACAGTGTGTGGCTGAGCTGGGGTGGACTCTAGGGAGTAAAATCCAGGTTCTTACTTTGTAAAGTGACCTTGGCAAGGCTGATGGTTTGAGCAGGAGCTCATGTGCGTTGTGAGATGCTCAGACAATAAACCAGGAGTAGCCACTTCAATATCCAGCTGGAAGCACCACTTAAGTAACTGGAAGCTCCACCAGCTCTGGTCAGATAATACTGCAGAAATACTTGGGAGGTTTTGTCCTGGCAAATATGATCAGCAGTGTCAAAGCCAGCACCCAACCAAATCCCCCCATGTGTTTATGTGGATGATACAGCCAGAATAACAAATTATTCCTTCAGCAGGAAGTTAAAGATTCCGGATTGTTGACCCCAAACAGAAGGATTTAATGTGAGATGTCATCTGAGTGTGCCCAAAGTTGCATCCTTAAGGCAAGCATTGCAAACCCCACAGAAAACAGTTGAGAAGTGAAATACAAACAGCAGGCACGTTACTTTAAAACAAACCAGGGTCTGAAATGCAGATTTGGGGCTGAGAGAGATACCCTGACCCAAACTTGATTGTTTCTGGGGTGCTTTCACTCAGATTTTGCTTGCTGAGTACCTCGAGCTGAGGTGCCGGTTTTGGGTGTTTGTTTCCCACAAATCTGGAGCTAAAAGTTTGAAACTAAGTTTCCTCATCTGTGCCAAAACCTGAAAGGCAAAATGACTGCAGTGTCTCCTAGCAAGCTCTTGGGAAAAGAAAAAATTGAAAGAACAGAGATCAATTTTCTGCATTTGTAGATGGATGTTTGCCATAGTAGCCATCAGTCCCATCATCTGAGGAACGTGAAGATGTGGCTACTCTTAGGTTTATTTCTCTTGCTAACACTCTCTGTGGCAGTGTAACCTCTTAGACTTGGTAACCCATCATGCCAAGTGTTTTTATTTCTGGTGGTGCAACAGCTTTTTTAGAAAAAAAAATACTTATGTTACAGAATTTAGCCTGTTCAAGTTCTGTGGGCTTAGCTGAGAGTGAGCAGTAGATGCCTTGGCTGCTGCAGAATCCTCAGATCCCAGATTAAAGGGTGCCAAGGACAAGCACTGAGTTTTTTGTCCCCTGGAAATTGGTCCTTTGGCTTGCTTACTTGCGAAGGAATTTTCCCATTCCTTGCCCAGCTCGGTTTGAAATGGAGAATGTGGTTAATTCACATTCCTGAAGGGCAATTAGTTTGTGCTCTGAGCTGCTTATGTGCACTGAGGCAACCAGAAGTCCCATAAAACAAGACCAGGGTGACACTCTGCCCTCTAAAAATCCACCTCTTAGATAACACGGAGTAAATCACAGAATAATTTTCCTGTATAAGGAGCAATTACAATTTCAACTTGTCATTTGAGGTGGATGTTTTGGAGCATTCTGAAAAATCTGAATGCCTGTTTTAAAAGTTTGTGGTTTGGGTTGTTTTGTTGGGTTTTTTTCCAGTGATTTGCTGCTTCTCTGGTTTTAATATTTCACATTCCCCCTGCCATACTAATGTGATGGAGAGACGGAACATGGCCCAGGGATTGGGGTACTGCCCTGTACATCCACAGGTGCTGCTGCAGGCTCTGTATGTGACCATGGGTGATACTTGTCCTGTCTCCACCTTCATTTCAGAGCTGTAGTAGAGGAGTAGTAGTTCCTGTGTACTGTTCTTTCCTCCATGGTTCAGGTGGGTGAGTCTTGTATAGATCTTTACCACAGGCCTTTTTTATTCAGATCTATTTTTTTTTATGAGGTTGTTCCAGTTTTAGCCTGCAAAAAAAATTCCCTTTTGGGGTTGGAAGGCACCTTGCCTGGCTTGAGGGGCTGCTGTTCCAGAAGGCTCCAAAAGACATCAGTAGAAATATCAACCCAAAAGGTGATGTTAGTCAGCCTGACTGCTTTGGGTTGTCCAGGATATCCCTGATTGCCTTGCACAGAGTCCTGCTTACACCTTACTATCAGCTCTTGAGGTGGGAATGCTGCAAGGCTCTAGAAAATTGAGGCTTGATCTCCCTCCAGTGAAGCCACGAGTCCCATTAAACTGATTGATAGTGTTAGACTTTAAATGTTTAATCAAGTTTTTTTGGGATGACTGTTCCAGAGCCTAAGAGATGCCTGTCTCAGGAATGTGTGCAGGTCTGAGAGCCCTGCCTGTCACCCCAACGTGCCCAAATTGAACATCAGAGATCAACCCAATTGCCCTTCTGTCACACAGCCTCCTGTGCCACAAATGTGACCGATATCAAATGAAACGCTGACTTTTTGTTACACTCCATGTTTCTACTCTTTCTGTGGAGGACTGGCCTTTTTTAGTGTTTTGACTCATTCTGTGTCCCTGTGGTGGGTGTGGAAGAGCCAGTGCAGCCTTGGCTCAGTGGTGGCCTTGGCCCTTGGCACAAGGGGAAGATGAGCTTGGAGGAGGAGCACTCAGAGTGAAGGATATGAGAAAAGGTTTGGAGTTTAAAGCACTTTTAATCAATGTGTTGTTCAGCTCTCGATATCATCGTTTCTGTACCTGTTTGGGCTTTGCTTGAAATCATTTCCAGAATCCTGTTGAAAGGGGCTGAATGTGCATGGGACTGGGCAAAAAGCAGCTGGAAATTGAGGCAGCAGGGAGGGAAACCAGATGTCTGCCGAGTGGGAAAGGAGCCCTGGGACAACAGCAGTGTCCTGGTGGAGATGCTACTCCATGGTGGCTGGTTTCTCACCATTGGGCTGCTCCTGCTCACCTGCAAACACTTGGTGCACAGAGCCAGCTGTTCACTGCAAGGGTTGGTGTCTTCACAGGCTCTGGCAGCCTTTCTTTTGCCCCCCTGGCAGCTGGAAACTTGATTTAATTCAGGAAGAATCTCAGTCTTCCTTTGACATTTTGGAAGTTGGAGGTTGAGGACGGGAGTCACGAAACTGGTGCCCGGTGTGTCATCCCTGCTGTCCAGGTGTGGTGAGGGCAGTGGGATGTTCCTGGTGTCCCAAAGGCTGCTCCATCCCAAAGGTGTGGCCTCAGGGAAGTCACCATTCTGTTTTTAGCTGGCCTTCCTGCAAGGGTTTCTCCTGAAGCTTTGCTCCATCACAAAATTTGCCCGCTCGGTCTCGGAGAGGCACGGCCGCTCCCGGCAAAGCCCTGGCAAGGAGCAGGAGTGAGGCTGCACCGGGAACCATTCCTGCTAAAACCTGGGAGCTGTTGCTTTAAAAGGGAAAAAAAAAAAAAAAAAAATCCTTTGTGGGCTGTGGAGAGAAAGTGCTAGAACTGTGCAGGATCATGACTGGAAAGCAGGATCCCTGAGTGGTCACGGAGGCTTTCCTGGTCCTCTCCAGCCTGCCGTGGATTTAGCCAGGATGCTCGTCCCCCACAGCAGATAGCAAACAAGGGACAAAGAGACCCTATCGAGGACAGCCCGCTCGGCAAAGGGAATGAGGCAGGATGTTGCTCTTGTGTTAAAAGGGAACAGCATCTCCGTGGCTAGACATGGGAATCACGTTTTCACCAGGATCGCTGGGTTGCAGTGCTTGAACCCGACCTTCCCGAGGACTCCCATCGCTCTGCGCCGCTTCCCGCTCCCCACTCGCTTTTTTTTTCGCACATATATAATACTGGAGGTTTAAAAAAAAAAAAAAAAAAAAAAGGAAAAAAAAAGGCATTTAAAAAAAAAAAAAAAGGCAGCGAGGCAGTCCGATCGAGGGATTCGGAGGCATCCCGCTAGCGATCAGCTGACGCGCCGAGCCGAGCTGCAATGTGTTGCTTATTCATTTTGTACGGTGGGAGCTGCCGGGAATAGCAGAGCTGAACTATGCCTCTCCTACAGCCGCGCTTGTGCAGACAGAGGGGTGAGAGAGAGGCAGCCGCCGCGGGAAGAGCACAGCCGGACTTTCTCCTTGTTTTTATCCATTTCTGCAGGATCATGTATTTATAAGGGATGAGGTGGGCCACAGGGATCGCAGGCCTGAGGTGCGGCCTACCCAGTCAGTGCAGAATCAGGCCCTCCACTACCGGAACCGAGAGCGCTTTGCCACAATCAAATCAGCATCTTTGGTAAGAGCCCCCCACCCGCCCCATCCCACCCCACCCCACCCCGGCTCCGAGCCCCCATCACCATCCTCCCCTCCCCGTGCTGTTGGTGGGGTTGGCATAGCAACTGGATATGGCACTGAGAGATTTTGCCTCTATATCTGTATGTGTGATAGAAATGTGGAATATCTTTAATTTCTCTTTGCATTTCCACTGTATGCGAGATAACCCACCTTCCCGGGCGAAGTTAATATCGCTTCATTCCCCCTCCCTTGCGTTCCCCACCTCTTCCTTTTGTTAATATATTTATTTGCATGTGCATAAAGTGTGTTATGAGCCGTGTGAAAGGTGCCGAAACGCCGTGGAGATGCAGATGCAGATGGGTTTGGGAACAATAAGATCCCCGCTGCCCGCCTGAGCCGCTGCCTGGGTGGTGGTTTTTTTTTTTCATTCATTCATTTATTTCAAGCAACTGTACCGTGACTGCATTTTCCAGCTTGATCCCTTGGAAGGATTGCTGGGCTGCGATAAGGGAGAGAAGAGGGCTTACAGCGGGCTGTGGGCTTACAAAGGGGAGGGGGATGGGATGAATCCATCAAGATTTGTACTATTGCAAATGTGATTGCTGTGGATGCCTTTGTAGTAGGGAAAGGGGTGTGTGCCGGAAGAGTTAGTTGTGTGCCGCCTCCCCCACCCCGGGCTGCGGTGGGGAACAGCCCTGTCGGGGGAAAGCACTGAAAAAATGGCCTTTCAGGGCTAAAATGAATGTCATGTTAAATATTTCAGCCCGATGGTATTAGAGGTCAGATGGACGGGGAGCGTTAGAAAGTACCCACGGTCTGGCCATGGCACTTGCTCAGTGCTATGACATCATCCTGGACCAACCCCGAAATTACACCAGCGAGCCCTCCCCTTCTCCCTTTACCCTCCCTCCACCGTGGGGGTTCTCCTTCCATACCACCATTTCTTGATCCCCCAAATCCCTTCCCATTTCTGCACACCCAAGGCACTGTGTGTGTGTGTGTGACCACAGCGAAAGGTGGGGAGGGGAAAAGCAGCAGCGGTGCCAGCAGCCGAAATTTTTTTCTGTGTGATTGTTGCTGCTGCTGCTGTTGAAATCTAAAATGATGCTGTGGCATTCAGGCTTCTACCCTGATGCTTCCTGGGAGAATCTGAGTCCCATGTTTTGCAGGTGTACCTTGGGGTACCCATACCCTGAGTGCTCCCCTTTCCCTCCCTGCTCCCCCCCAGTTTAAAGATTGACCTAGAAATGTGTGTATTAAAGGACTTGATGCAGCACACCTAACACAGACAAGATTCCTGGTCTCCTGGTGACCCTCTGCCCTGGGAATTTCTCCCTTTTGTGTGTGTGTGTTGGCACCCAGTGTAGTGCCAGCACTATTGCCTGCACTGAGCAGATAAAAGTAGGACCCAGTTAGGTTGGCTGGAGGGAAGAAATGATGAATGGCTCAAGTATCATACTCCAAACATACATACAATTTCATTGATAAATTGATGTGTGTGTTGAATATATTAATATTCTTTTACTCCTTGTGGAAAGCTGCTGCCCCTTCTGTCCTGCCTGAGCAGCAGAGCCCATAACTCCTGTCTTCCTTGAGTATGTCACCCCTGGGCTGCTTGGGTGGTTTGAAGGGATTGCATGGCCAGGCCCCTTTGGGAAGTATGGACTGTGAGGTATTCCTAGATCTCTGGGTAAGACAGCTAATGTTCCAAGGTCACTCCTGAATCTCCTGGCAGCCTCCTGTGGGGCTGGGACTGGGTGTACCTTAATTCCTCAGTCACTTGGATTTGCTAAATCTCTCTGCTTCAGTGACCAGGGGATGATAAAAAAAAATGCTGGGTGGGGATGATGGTTGGCTTTTTGGAGAACTTCTTTTTTTGGGGGGTTTTCTGTGGAACATGCTCTGACAGGGGCCATGTCTAGGCTGATATGGGGAGAGCTCTGGGTGCACTCCTCACGTGGGCAGTACCTGCACAGCACAGGGTCTTTGAGGGGTTGGGAATCACACTCATTAGCTCACTAAGTTGGCCAGCAGGCCTTTGGAAAAGCACATGGAATTATGTGTCTTGCAAAAGCTCTGTTGTCCCCACCCTACAGACAAATATCCCCTTCCCAGTGTAGGGGGAAATTCCCAACCATGGAACCCCAGGACGTGTTGATGTGTCCTTGGGGTCTGGGGTTACATGGTAGGGGAGAAGTTTCCCTGTGTTTACCACAGAAATATTTCATGGTGATGAGTTTTCCCTTTAATAATCTTACATTCCCACCTCTTCATGTTCCAAAATGGAAATCTAGGGGGAGGGGAGAATAAAAAATCCAAGCTTAAACCTATTGCACAGAGCCTGGGTGCCAGTGCTTGTGTCTGAGGTGCCCACGTGGTGTCAGAACACTTTTTGTCACCAGTCAGTGCCTGGATGATGTCAGTGGGTAGCAGTGCTGAAAGCTGCTGCTCCTCTGGCCAAGGGAGAACTTCCCCCTGCCCTCCTGTGTCCTGCTGAAATACCTGAGGGGAGGGCAGGGTCAGCCATGGAGCTGATCTGGGGAGAATGACCTAAATGTGCCTGGAATTTATAGTGTGACTCAAAAATCCAGGCTTTATTCATCTCTCCGTGTTAATTTACCCTTTCCATGGCATCTGGGAAAGATTATACCTGTGTGAATGGGTGTCCAAACTCCCCCAGTGTTAAAAAACAGTGGGTTTGATGGTTCTCTCCATCCTTGCTGCTGCCTATCAGTGGGTTTCTCAGCAGCTGGGAACATCTTCCCTGGTGCAGGAAGGTTGTGCAGTTGGGAGCATCAGGTGGCCTGTATTGCAGAGAATCAGAAAGTGGGAGTTCTGACCCCAAATTCAACAGGATGGGATGGGATTTGGGTGCAAAAGCTTCTTTTTATGGGATTTGCTGGACACCACCCCCAACATGAAAGCAGGGATGGAAGAAAAGCACTGAGCCAGGGCACTGTTCACTCCACAGCTGGCAGTGCAGGGTCTGAAACCCTCAAGTCCTTGTTATTCACCCTTAGATCAGGATATTGTGGATGGAGGGAAGACTGGCATTCCTGAAAGGAGGTTGGATCTCTTTCCAAAAACAAACTCAAGCAGTTTCAGCAAGTGCAGGGGTCACGGGAGAACTTACATTAGACAGCTGAACACTCAGGTGACCCAGGGGTGTTAAGAGTGATTCCCCTGACCTGTTACTCTGCAAAAGCAGCATGGGAATGAGAAGTAAACTGAACAGACTTCCAGAGAAAATAGTGAAATGAACTATCCACAAAGGAACAGGCTGTGAATATACTCTTCTAGTCCTTCAGTAGTGCTTTGATATTACTGAGGTTAAAGAAAAAAAATGAAAAAAATAAGCAGATGTGGGTAAGAAAATGAAAGGTGCTTAACTTTGGTCATAATTCAATCATCAATTTTAATAGTAATTTTTTCCTGGGCCACTTTGATCACTTTTTTTGGTAACAGTAACCACCACTCACTTGGAACAGTGGTGGAAAACACCCTGCATATTTCTGCTGTTGCAGTGAAAGTTGCCATCTGAAATGGAGATCAGGTACCTGCCACATCTCCATGTTATTTTGCAGACTATCAGTGATCTATAAATTAAAAGTTACAACTAGATATCTAAGCCTTGAAGTCAGCAAGCTTCTCTTTAAAAAGAAGGGCAGAGGTTCTGCATGTTGATAAGACTACACATACCCGCATTTTCAAGTCAAAGTTGTTTTTTAAATTTGTTCAGAGATGCATTGGTCTGCTCTCCTGGGTGTCTTTCAAGCTTGGACCCCTTAAACCCCCACTGCCTCATGCATTTCCTTGAAAGCTGCTGATACAGGTTTCAAATTAAATGATCAAATAGTTCAAACTTCATGGAAACATCACAGAGTGGTTTGGGTGGGAAGGGACCTTCAAGCTCTTCTCATTCCACCCCCTGCCATGGGCAGGGACACCTTCCACTAGCCCAGGTGGCTCCAAGTCCTGTCCAACCTGACATTGGACACTTCCAGGGCTGGGGCAGCCACAGCTTCTCTGCCCAACCTGTGCCAGGGCCTGCCCACCCTCCCAGGGAAGGATTTCTTTCTCACATCGATGACATCTTAATTTCATAGAAAAATCAGACAGCGAGGATGCTTTTTCAATGGCCTTGGTGTTCTCTTTGAAATCCAAATGCCAGCAAAAGAATGATGTGATCTCCAGGGTCTGTGGAGCCAAATATCTGTCCATGTGAGCAGCATTCCCTGGATTTGGCCAGGAAAATGACACCAAGGCAGCCTGGCTCCCAAACCAGGTACCTTCAAAAGGAGCTGTTCCCTTGCACCCTCTTCTGCTGAAGCAGTGACTCTTTATTCCAGGGGGTTGAGTTTCTCCCAGTGGCCTCATCTGGCTGCTGCCTTTGTAGACCTTTGCTCTAAAATGTTTGAACTTGTGCTTTCTCATCTCCAAGTTCTTCTCTTGCTCTGAGAAGCTGCTGGTAGGGTCTTGCTCAGTGTTACGCTTCAGCCAGCACAGAGGAGCTCAGTGTTTTGGTTCTCAAGAGGTGAGACTAGCTGTCCTTTAGGAAAGGGTTCAGTATCTTGGTTAAACAGGGTAGAAGAAGGAACTCTGAACAGCTGCTGGTTTGGAGGAGAAGTTGTGAGCTCAACTCCCTTACGTAAACCAAAAATCTTGGAGGGGTGAAAGAGAGAAAGTTTGGATTTTATGGCAAGTGAACTGCCTGTGGGAGTAGGTTGGAAAAGACATCTCTCTTCTCAGTTCTGTGTGTGCCAAAGATGCAGAGAGATAAGAAACTGAGAAAATGTCATACCTTAATGAAAGCTGCTCTGGTTTATACAGGTTTTTGGTTCTGTTGATGACCTGATTGATTATTGTGTGCTGCAGAGAGAGCTCCAGGAAACTGCAGGATCCTGACGTTTTCTGGTTACGTGCAGAACAGATTTGGCAATGAGCAGTTCCCTTGTCATCTTTTTCCCCATCCTAATCTATGGGGTTATGTTTGTGAGCTTCCTCACAAGGGGCAGCACCAACCTCTGCTCTCTGGGAGCAGGGACAGCACCCAGGGAACGGCTGGAGCTGTGTCAGGGCAGGGTTAGGTTGGTATCAGGGAAAGGTCCTTCCCCCAGAGGGTGGTGGGCACTGACCAGGCTCCCCAGGGCAGTGGGCACGGCCCCAAGGCTGCCAGAGCTCAGGGAGTGTTTGGACAACACTCTGAGGGATTGTTGGGGTGTCTGTCCAGGACCAGGAGTTGAAACTGATGGTCCTTGTGGGTCTCTTCCAACTCAGGATATTCTAAATAGTTTGTGGAGTTCCAAGTGTCTTTGTCTAAGAACACCAGAAAGGTGATTACTGGAACATCTCCCCATTTTCTTTTAAAATGGTTGCTGGAGCTGTTCATTCATTAGGGGCTTAATCTTTAAAGCCCTAATCCTTTATTCATTCATGCCTAGTCTGAAGGACTTCTCTGGTACTGAGCTGGGCATGTTCAGTAACTAATGTTCCTTTCTTCCAAATTCATCCATCCCTGAGGTCACCATGTGTAGACCTTGTCTTCGAAGTTGCAGTCCTGAAAAGCACTGGACTTGACTGGAGAGGGTGGTGGTAAATTCAGTCTTCAATGCAGACATTAAACCTATGAGATGACCACCAAGTCTGCTGTTGCTCTCTCTCATCTTGAGGAATGAAAAGCAGCTTCTGTTTTCTTCTGACTTTTTAATGTCTCATCTTCTGGAAGGCTTTATCAGCTAAGCTTATAATTAGTAATTGCATCCTGTTGTTAGGGATAAACAGCCCAGACTTCATGGGAAATCTGTCTGAGGTGGAATTCTTGTCATGATAAAGCTGAGCAAAACTGAAAAATGGGGTGAAGAAAATGATGATGAAAGTTAATGATTTTTGCTGTAAATAAAACAAGTGCATGTCCTACATCCCATTAGAGATCAGACCAAAGGGGAAACTGGTGAAGTTCTTAGAGGATTCTTAGATCCATTTTTTTTCCTCATGTTCTTGCTTTTGCTTTGTTCTGCCAACTCCTGGGAACGGAGCGTGCCGTGCAGAACGTCCCACTGCTCACAAAAGGGCTGGGCCTCAAAAATAGCACATCCAGGAAGATCTTGTGCTGCTGCCCGGTGGTCCCCATGTCTCTGTGTCTCTGCAAGTGCCTGACCAAGTCTGTTCTCCCCAAGCTGGATGTCATTTCACATGGTAAATGGCATGTGTGAAGTGTGTGGGGTTTGCCTGTCTTACGTGGCATCTGTCTCTTATAATTAACTTGGATGACTTCTCAGAGGAGCTTTTCTTACCTGGAAGCTTCTAGCAGAGATGTCATTCTTGCTGAACTTGACTGAAATGTGCCAGTTCCTACAAACACTTCCCGACTTGTGCAAAGCGTGCCTGTCCTTGGTACACTTGGAAAACCCAAAAGTTTTCTGAACTGTGGGAACACACAGAGCTAACACTGTGTTTGTGTTTCAGTGATCATTCCCACAGTCTCATACTCCTAGTGCCTGGCTTAGATCTGTTCAGTTACTTTGTCCCAAGCATTTGAAGACTGCTCTGTTACACCAGTTGCTGAGGTGGAAGTATGTATTTAATCTACTCAACTTCAAAAACACATCCTGAAATCGCTTGTACAAAGAGGATGTGATTTATACATCATCGCTCACCTCGTGGGGGATGCTTGATCTCACTAATGTGATTAGCCCACCTCATCCCTGCTCTGGCACAGTGCTCTACTCAGGCTGGTTCTTTGGTTTCTTTGCCATCAGACATTTCCTTTTCCCTCTGGGATTGTCTTTGGAAGGGATGCGGGGAAGCAGAGGCCATCCCCTTCGTAGCTTCATCTTTCCGTGTCTCATTTCTCTCCTAGGACTCTGGCAGTAGTCTTCTTGGTTGGCACCCATTTGCTGTAAAATGCTGCCAATCCGTGCCAAGGTGAAGGCTTTGGGAGGCTCTTCCTAAGCTCCTCTTCACACCCCTCCCAAGTGCTGGGAGTCATTTGAGCCGAGAGAGGTGGCACAAGCTGCCTGCCTTGGGTGCCGTCAGTTGGGGTGTTAATCTTGCCTGGTGATTCCAGAGCTTCTTACTTGATTGATGCCTCCTGTCACCTCCTGGGCCTGGAGCACGGGGCTGTCAACAAGTGCACTGGGTTTGCTGCTCTTCTCTGGAAGCTGAACCATCTCAGGTCTGTAGGTACATCCCATCCTATGTGTGAACTTTGAAAATCCTTGAAGTGCTGCCTTCCAATGCCGTCAGCACAGGGGAGGGGCCAGTTTTTTGGGCTGCTCTGGAGGAATCCATCAGCAAGGCTGGGCTCTTGCAGGCTGCAGGAAGGGCTGTTGGTTTGTAAAGTGTCAGTGATCACCTTCCAAGGGCTCACCTCTCTGCTTCACACTTCAGGACAAAAGCAGAGGTTCCCTCACATAGTGGCACCAGCTTTTGGCTCCCAAGCCATATAAAACCCCAGCAGATCTTCATGTGTGAAGTTCCTGAGACAGTCTTTAAAAAAAATAAAAAGCAGTCTTGGACACTTTTCTTCTTTTGAAATGGAAGCATCACCCATTTGCATTTTTTTCCTGAACATTTTTGGCACAACTTACTGGGTTTTTTTTTCTTTCTTCCTTTCACATGGATACACTTGGGCATGGAAATGAATGTGGAACTTGTGAGTTTGTTTCAGATGAGCAGGGTTTAAAATCTGCTTAGACCATCTGATCAATCTTGTTAAGAGCACACAGTTCCAGAACAGTGTTCCCTTGTTAGAAAACTTTCAGTTCTGGGAGGGAATGAGCTCAGTCTGCCATTCTCTTGGATTTTAAGGAGAAATTTTGAAGGAGGCTACTCATAGCAGGAAATAGGTATTGAGGGACTGAGTTGGCATTGGGGAATGACTTGAGGAGGAAGGAAAGAATGGGTGGGTTAAGGGGGTTCGTCATATGGATGGCATCTTCTAAGTCCATGTCACCCTCAGGATTTGAGTCCTTGTCTGAAAAAGGTTACCCCTGTGCCTGAAGAAGGTTGTCCATCAGCCCACTTTTGTTTCCAGATCTCCTCCAGTTTTTCCTGGAGTGATAAGTAACCAGTCATTTCCTTTATTTGTAACATGGCATTTTCTGCTGTGTGACTGAAAACACCCATGAAAGTCTCAGGCAAGGATTGGGCGGGGGCTAAAAATCAGGAGAGAGAAACCTCATGTCTTTGTGATATTAAACAGCAGCACCTCTGAAACCTGGAGCAGCATTCCCTGGAAGTTGATCTCCCAGGGCCTGGGTTTACAGGTAAGCTGCACCACGGAGACAGCTGGTGTGTGAGGGAAGGCCATGCAGCACTTCTCCCCTTTTCCCTGCCATCAGGTTACAAGACAGATCCATGAGCATGAGCAGGAGAACGAGTTGCGGGAACAGATGTCAGGATATAAGCGGATGCGGCGCCAGCACCAGAAGCAGCTGATCGCCCTGGAGAACAAGTTGAAGGCCGAGATGGACGAGCACCGCCTCAAGCTGCAGAAGGAGGTGGAGACACACGCCAACAACTCGTCCATTGAGCTGGAGAAGCTGGCCAAGAAGCAGGTGGCTGTGATGGAGAAGGAGGTGAGTGGGGTTGGAGGGTACCCAGTGACTGAAGGGAGAGGCGAGTCCGGGTAAGAGGAGGTTGTGGGATTTACTGCCCCAACCCCATGTGGTCACTGTCCAGAGCTACCCTGGTGAAGCAGCTTCGAGTCCTGGATGATGGGCACTCCATTGGGATCCACCAACACACAGCCAGGGACAGCTGGATAAAGGGGCTGTGGGAGGAGCTTTGCCTCGTAGATGAGCGATTGAAAAACCTTGCTGCTGCTCCTCACTGTTTAAAAATCAACATGTTAATCCACGTGGTAAATTAGTGGGGTTGCACCTGCTGGGTTGGTTTTGGTGGGGAGATAAGAGGCACAAGGAAACTCTTATATTTATGTGGACATTATGTATTTCCAGTGCAAGCAGTTTTCCTGTGGCTGATGCTCATGGCTTTGTTTAGCACACTGAGGGAAGAATGAGCAAAAAACACTGCACAAGACTGATTTGTGCTGGATTCTGTACCTACTCCCTCACCCTTTTGTTTGTTTTTCTTTTTTTTTTTCCCTCTGTACCTTGCAGGCAAAGGCAGCTGCAGCAGATGAAAAGAAATTCCAGCAACAGATTTTGGCTCAGCAAAAGAAAGACCTGGCGACCTTTTTAGAAAGTCAGAAGAAACAATACAAGCTTTGCAAGGAAAAGATTAAAGAGGCAAGAAACCCTCATTTTCAGGGCTGAAGGGGTGTGGAATGAACACGAGCCAACCTTTCGTTTTGATAAACCTGGGCCAGCCCAGGGGTTTAAGAGATACTTAAGGCTTGGAAGCAAATTTAGATGCTCAGCAAATAAGTTTTTTCAGGAACTGGGAGCATCTGGCAGCATTTCCAGAAGAATATCTGAGAGTGCTAGAGGTGCCTTCCCAACTTGCCATAGAGCAGAATCATTGAAACCAAGGGTGATGAGGGAAATGGGACTTCACAGAGAATTCTTTTTCCCCTTTCTCCTCATCTGTTTGGGGTTTTTTTCTAATGTAAGCTGATAGTAATGAGAGCAGCCATTCAGTGCCCCTTGACTAAAAGCCCAATGATCACTTACACAAATTAGAAGAAGTATATATAAAACCCTAGTGTATGGCTAATCTGTGCCAAAGTCCAGTATTTAAGTACAGCGTCCCTGCCACATTGCAAAAGTAATTTGCTGTTAAGAATGTAAAGGTGAGAAAAGGAATAGCAAGGAGCCCTTTTATCTGATTTATAGACAATCCAACACGAGACCTGTTGAAGTAAAACTTAAGCCCAGGCGCAGAGCTGGGAGGGGATCTGAGGGGTCTGACCTGGTCTCCCTCCTGGGCAGCCAGAGCCTCCCAAAATGTTTGTGTTCAGTGGCCACTTTTCCTCCTCCTCTTGGTGTGGGTCATAATACAGCTGTAGAGGCAGCAGGGCTGGGCATGGCTGGGTGACAGGTCTGGTGCTGCTGGCACCTGGTGCTGTGGTAGGGTTTTGATGTCCTGAATGGCAGAGACTGAAGGTCCTCCAGGTCCACTGTGATCCTAAGGAAAGCCTTGTTTTGACCCTGTGTGCCTGCAGGAAATGAATGAGGACCACAGCACGCCCAAGAAAGAGAAACAAGAAAGAATATCCAAACATAAAGAGAACCTGCAGCACACACAGGCTGAAGAGGAGGCCCAACTTCTCAGCCAGCAGAGACTCTACTACGACAAAAACTGCCGTTCCTTCAAGAGAAAAACGATGATCAAGAGGCACGAGATGGAGCAGCAGAACATTCGGGAAGTATGGCACTCCTCTTCTTTCCAAGCAGTTCTTTAACTGCTTTAGCTTCATGTCTCTAAAATGGTTGCTGACTTAGGTTTAGAGCTCTGTGTTTGCAGTTGCTAAATAGAATTGAGGAAAATAGAGGGAGAAAGTTTTGGGAAATGGTTTTCCACACAGCTGTGGCTGCTTTGATGAGCTGAGGAGGGGTGGCTTTGTTGACTGGCAGACAGAAGCACGATGTGGGCCACCCATTCTGGGTCAGATGCCTCATCTGAGCTCCCAGGTTTTGGATTTTGGGGGATCCTTTGGGCTGCCTTCACAGCATGGGGCAGTTTGAGCCACAGTGAGGGCCATGGAGAGCTGTGGGATGGGGCAGTAGTTTGTTGAGGAGGAGCTGTTGCCATCCTGCTTTCCCCCATCAGTTGCTGCCCCTTGCCTGTGGTCAAGTACCACTTTGGAGAAAGAGTTATTACTTACTTTAATATTATTATGTCATTACTATTAGATTTTTCTGTGGCCATCACTGTAGCATCTGAATTCTTCATTAATGTTATTTTTGGATAAAGACTACCAAATAAGAGGGTATTTTAGTGAAGGCTGAGTGAGCAATGGCCAAAAATTTCTAATTGCGCTTGGCCTGCTACCATCAAATTTTCCAGCTTACTTTTCACTTGTTCAGAGCTTTGCCACTCTTGACTTCAGATGTGCCTGGGGCTGCTCAGCTGCTTTGCAAATCACATCCAGACATCTCAACTCAGGCACACTGAAAATGAATGACTGTGAAAAATCAGATTTGGGCACCCTTATCACAGCATGTAAGAGCTCCGTGGCAGGGATGAGAACAGAGTTCAGTTACCTGGCATGGCATTTAACCAGGGAGCACACCCCTGAGCTCCTGCATTTTAAGCTCTGAAGAGAGACCTAATTTTCAGAATGATCTGAATGTTTATTTCCCGAAAATAAAATCCCTACCAGCTACTTCAAATGCTCTGGATCAGACATCTGAAGTAAATAACACTTTCAAACTGTGTTTTTCACGATATTTTTAAGTAACCACAGAGGTTCTTTTTGTGCAAGTGGGGAAGTGTTTGAGAGAAGTGGAGTGACTGTGTGTGTTCTGGTGTGTGAACTGAAAGCAGGTGTGGAATGGGCTCCAGAGAGGCTGAGCTGTCCTGAATTGAAGGCAAACGTGCCACAGCCTGTTCAGTGTCCCAGCTGCCTTTGTGCCAGTGGGAAATGATCTCCTTTTTCATCTTGGCTGTCAGGGGCAAATTTTGCTTAAATGTAAAGACATGCAACACCCTTATGGCCAAGAAGGCAGAGACAAGCCCAGGCCCTGTTTCCTTGCCCATCCTCTCAGCTCAAACCTGTCCCAGTTGCGGCAGCCAGAGGGGTTGAAGTGCCTGTTTGCAGGTGCTGCTGTTGAGAGATACAACAGGATTACAACGTGTGGGCAACAGCTCAGAATAATTAGATTTTGTTTTTGCTTCTCCTGCAGAAATTTGTTAGGCTGAGCCAGCACTGGGCCCTCCCTGTGCTGGGCACTGCTTATGGTGCAGGGCAGCCCCACTGGGCCTGTCTTACTCCATTGTGGAGCAGAGAGGTTGGAAACCAGAGGGCTGGATGTGGGATGTGCCAGCAGACCATCTGTGAAGGGCACCAAGTATCAGCAAGGGGCACAGCTGGAATCACAGCTCCTCTGAGCTGGAGTCAGCTCCTGAGACAGAAATATGAGCAGTAATCGGG
Source organism: Anabacerthia variegaticeps (assembly GCA_035583185.1). Taxonomy (NCBI): domain Eukaryota; kingdom Metazoa; phylum Chordata; class Aves; order Passeriformes; family Furnariidae; genus Anabacerthia; species Anabacerthia variegaticeps. Next base: position 3,786,922 of record JAWWEW010000036.1, read on the forward strand.
GAGGGAACTGGTGTCTTCCCCTTCCTTGGCTTGTAGCTCAGTGTGGGTTATCCTGGGCTGTGGATAGATACCCTGTGCAGAGCTCTTAGTGCACACTGTGAAACCCTGTGAGCCTTGAGCTCTGTCCTTGTTTTAAAAATGTGCTGCACCTTGGGCCAAAACCCAGCTGGACAATTCTTTTTCACACTTGAGGTGGTATTGGAGCTTTTCACCTCTGCTTTGGCCATTCTCGTGCAGGTGATCCAGGAGAAACCTCATTCCTGGTGCCAAGCAGGGGCACAGGGGAATTTAAAACAGACTAAGAGCCCTTAGCTCTGTCAGTCCCCCCAGCCTCGAATTGTGTTCATTGAAAGCTGCTGTGAATCTCAGCAGTCACAGAGGGCTTGTGTGGGGTCCCAGTGCCACCTGCTGGGGACTCCTGGGGCCATCCCGGAGCTTCTGGTGAAGCAAGGGATGGGTGGATGATGGGTGGTCACTATTAGCACCAGGTTTCTTTCCCTGTAACCCATGAAGTCCTTGGTGCTCTGTAGACGAGTGACCAGGACCCTCAGCCCCGTGACCTCGACTGGGGTGTCTCTGGGTGGAGAGCCCATCCCTGCTGAGCCCTTGCCTTGTGCCCTGGTGCAGGAGCTGAACAAGAAGCGGACGCAGAAGGAGATGGAGCACGCGATGCTGATCCGGCACGACGAGTCCACGCGCGAGCTGGAGTACCGGCAGCTGCACACGCTGCAGAAGCTGCGCATGGACCTGATCCGGCTGCAGCACCAGACTGAGCTCGAGAACCAGCTGGAATACAACAAGCGGCGAGAGCGGGAGCTGCACAGGAAGCATTTCATGGAGCTCCGGCAGCAACCAAAGAACTTGAAGGTGCTGGGAGCTTTCCTTCCTCCTCCTCCTCCTCCTCGTCCTCCTGCTGCCTCTGTCCTGCCGGGCAGGCTGGGCTGTGCTTGCTGCCTCATCCGTGCTGTGGGACTACTGCTCTCCACACCCTGTGCTCTCCCTTGCATCCCTTCCCTTTGCACAGGGCTGCTCTGGATAAGGAAGTTGTGGGCTATGACAGCACAATGCTCGTGGAGGGTTTTTTAAGCTAATTGAGGCTGCTGGGTAAAAATAGTCCAGTCCTGACTTGCTTCTGATGAGCTGTGCTTTTTTCACTGGTGTCAGCCTGGAAACCTCGATATGGAGAGGGGTTGGGTGGTGCTTTGACAGTCAGGAGAGCAAGAGAGGACATGGGTGTGCTGAGCACTGTGCGCTGCCCCAGTTTGGCTGCAGGTTGGTCACAGACCTCTGAGCTGCTCCCTGTGGGAGAGGCCTGTTCCTCCTCCCAGTGCCATATAATCATGGAATATCCTGAGCTGGAAGGGACCTGCAAGGATCATGGGTCCATCTCCTGGCCCTGCACAGACACCCCAACAATCCCACCCTGTCCCTGCCCTGTTGTCCAAATGTTCCTTTGAGCTCTGGCAGCCTTGGGGCTGTGCCCACTGCCCTGGGGAGCCTGTTCAGTGCCTGACCACCCTCTGGAGGGAAAGAGCCTTTTCCTGAGATCCAACCCAAACCTCCCCTGACACAGCTCCAGCTGTTCCCTTGGGTCCTGTCACTTGTCACCAAGGAGATCACTTTGTCACACCCTTGGTAGTTCTCAGAGCGACACCCTCCTTGGAGTGCACAATTGAGGTGAGGAAGAAACAGAATGGGAAGGAGACTGAAAAAGCAAACACGTTTTGGGAGGCAGGGGGCAGGTGCTGGGCTGGGCAACCTGCAGGAAGCAGGGCAGAGGATGGAGGTGCCCTGGGCTGTGGAAGCCTGAGCAGGTGCTGTTTCAGGGCCTGAGCTGGTGCTCCTGCTTATATCCCTGGTTAAAACCTTGCTCACAGGCTGCAGGTGACAGCAGAGAGCACAGGGGAGCTGTGGTTCTCATCCACCAACCCACCCCTTGGGATGTACCGTAACCTCTCCATCCCCAAAGCTCTTCACGTCGTTCCTTCCTTGGCAGGCTATGGAAATGCAGATCAAAAAGCAGTTCCAGGACACATGCAAAGTGCAAACTAAGCAGTACAAAGCACTGAAGAATCACCAGCTGGAAGTAACTCCAAAGAGTGAGCACAAGACAATTCTGAAGAGCCTGAAGGACGAGCAGACGCGGAAGCTCGCCATCCTGGCCGAGCAGTACGAGCAGAGCATCAATGAGATGATGGCCTCGCAGGCGGTACGGGGGTGACCCTGGGCAGGGGGCTGGGTGGGGAACAGTCAGGCCTCACAGCACACTGGGGTGCTCTTCTCCAGCCACTGGATGGCTGTGCTTGTAAGAGCTGTTCAAATAATGCAGCAGGTGGCACTTTCCCTCTTGGAACAAGGATCCCGTGGAATGTGCATCCTTCCCCTGCTGCCCCTCACGTGCTGGGGTTTAGAACTGCATCTTCCCTGAGGTTTAGAACTGCATCTTCCCTGAGGCTCTGCCTCTGTGAGCGGGGAAGCTGCTCTTGACAAAGCCCTTCCTGCCTTCCCAACACCAGAGGCTCCTGGCTTTGGGAAAGAAAAGTGGTGTGACAGAAGTGTGGGAGCAGAGGGATTGCCAGTGGAGGTCTGAGTGTTGTTTTCCTGGATACTCTTACAGCTACGGCTGGATGAGGCTCAGGAAGCAGAATGCCAAGCCCTGAGACTGCAACTCCAGCAGGAGATGGAGCTGCTCAACGCGTACCAGAGCAAAATTAAGATGCAGACAGAAGCACAGCACGAAAGGGAACTCCAGAAGCTGGAGCAACGGGTGTCGCTGCGCAGGGCACACCTGGAACAAAAGGTACATTGCAGGGGGAGGCTGGGGGGGTCCCTGGAGCTGGGCTGGGATGTGGGGTCGGGCAGGGGGGCTGTGCTGGGGGGCTGCTGACTGTGCTCGTTGCAGATCGAAGAGGAGCTCGCCGCCCTCCAGAAGGAACGCAGCGAGAGGATCAAGTTTCTGTTGGAAAAGCAGGAGCGAGAGATTGAGACGTTTGACATGGAGAGCTTGCGGATGGGCTTTGGGAATTTGGTCACTTTAGAATATCCCAAGGAGGACTATAGATGAGGTTAAATTTCTTTGCCATTTAAAAAAACAAAACAAACAAACAAAAAAAAGACAAAAAGCAAACAAAGTAAGGATAAAACTTGCAAACCCAACATTCCCCATGTTGACGGGCGTGCTCTCTCTCTTTCTGTCTCTCTTACTGACATCGTGTCGGACCAGTGCCTGTATATTCTTACTCCATCAGGGGCCCCTTTCCCCCGTCACGTCCCGGTGCAGGACAGCTCCTGGCAGTCTTTTCCATAGTATGTCACAGTATTGATGTCTCTGTGCAATGATTAAAAATGTTTCAGTGAAAACTTTGGAGACAATTTTAATGGAGAAAAAAAAAAAACTCAAGTGGATGTATGTTGCTTTTGAGCAATCACTCATTTTACCACCAATCAATGAAAGTACAAGCAAAAAAATATTAATAATTAAAAGATATCTACGATCCCAGGGGGAGAGAGACTGAATCCGCAGCCTTACCTTAACTAGCTGCTGCATAATTTTATTTTATTTTTATTTTTTTGGTATTTATTCATCAGGAATAATTAAATAATAAAAAAAATTTTATTAAAGATTGAAAAAAAAATTTGATACATTTTACAGAAAAAAAAAAACCTAATCGTGCTGTACATATCAGTGGTGACATATTATTACTTTTTTGGGGGTGGGGAGGGGCGGGCGACGACGTGGTGATTTTTAGGAGAACCATGCCAGGGGCAGCAGGGACGAGCCCTTGCCCCTTGGCATATTCTTGATTGTATCATAATCATTTTCTGCTGTCGCAGAGAATGTGAATACACTTAAATGAGCCCACAGGATCCCAGTAGCACAAATTGGGCTTTGTCAAATCGTGTATTTTGTGTATAGAAGGAATTTAAGGAGAGCTTTTACTTATTTTCATATTGTATTTTAACTGTTTCTCTGATCAGAAATTTTTTTACTTCTTTCCCCCCTCCCTCCTGCTCCAGCCACCCCCCACTCTCCAGTTCCGTTCCGGAGCTCAACACTGTCTGTTAGATCATCCCAGCCCTTTTGAGTTTTTCTTTTTATTTTTTGGGGTTTTGTTTTTTTTTGGTTTTAGTTTTTTTTTGTTCCTCCCCCAAGTCCACCCCCAATCCCATGATCTTGGTCATAAATATTGCATTATTCACACTTTCAAACTGTGTATTTTCTTACAATAAAAAGAGAAAAAAAAAAGGCTTTACTTCTTTTGCATGCACTTTAAAAAAAAAAAAACTACGACGACAAAAAAAAAAAGGACAAAAAACCAACAAAACAAACAAAAACATTTTTCAGGTTCCAGGGAAGAGCATGAATAACTGTCAGAGCTTTTAATTATATTTGTAAATAAAAGTGTTCATCACAATGCCTGGCTGTGTCATTGTGGGAGGGGTGGCTGGTGGCCTAGCACAGTGCAGGGTGGGGATGGGGGGTGACACATTCCACAGGTGTCCCTCAGCCTGAGGCTGGAGGAACCTCAGGGCTCTGTTCCAAACCTCTTTTTCTCACAGGGGAGGTTTCTAGGAAAATGGAGTGTGGATCATTCATGTCCTGCTTCCAGCCTGAGCAGTCCCAGGATGGATCCCTGCTCCAACCTCAGGCCTGTGGGCCTTGCTCTTGAATAGTTGGGAATGTTTTCCTGCAAAACCATTAACCCCATTGACATGTTTTAATGGCTGGGCTGAAAAACTGCCCTGGGGCAGACACCATCCACCTTTGGAGTTCAGGAGCCCCTGATTTTCACAGGGCCATGGCTGGTTCCTGTTTGTCAGACCCTGGCAGTGCAGACCTTTGAGACAGCAGCTTGAAAAAGGGGGGAGGCTCCTGGTTCCAAGAAGCTCCATTGCATTGGCTTTACCTTTTTTACCCTTTTATAGCCCTCAGGCTGGACCAAATCTGCTGTTGGGATTCGGATGGGGGGGGAAGGAGCCTCTGCAGGGCTGGGGGATCCTGGGACAGGGACTAAAGGCAGGTAAAGGTGGAAAGACACAACTGCTTTGCACTGCATCCCTCCAGCATCAGTGTGTTCCAGGAGTGGGGAGCCCCTGGCACCAGGTCCAGCCTCTGCCCAGCAGGACAGCTGGGAACAACAGCACTCCCCTCATCCCCCAAGAAGACAACCAAGCACACCACACACCTTGGTAAGTTTTTAATTGCACTGTGAGCAAAAAGCACGTTAACATCAGGTCACCACAGGACTGAACAAAACAAAGTGGTCTCGACTTGAAATGGCAGCAGAGAACAGAAGTAGTGCTTTAGACCAGCTCCTGCCTCCCCTTCGAGCTGCACCTTCACTACTGGAGCGGTGAAGTGGAGGCACTGGCCAAATGTTGAGGGAAAAAAAACAAACAAAAAACCGTAGGGAGGAGGGGAAGTTTCCCTTAGACCGCCCTTTCCTCTCCTGGAAAAGGGAGTCTCCACAGCCAGCATTAGCCCAGAAGTGGTTCTATACCCTCACCCCTACCATCTAACGCCATCCCAGGACAGCAGAGACACTCTGAATCTACACTTAATTCACAAAGGCTTTTGCTTCCCTTAAGCAGGTCAGTTGGGAGGGAGTGGCCCTTCCAGGGACACCTGCCAGCAGCTCTAGCTAAGATCACCTGTACAATACGAGTCAGCACAAGCCTGGACACGGAGCAGGGACAGTGACAGGGTTACAGCTCCAGCAGCCAGAACAGGACAGTTGGATTCAGCTCACTAATCAAACAAAACTACAGCGCCGTGCCTGATCCGTGGGTGCTGCACAGTGCTGCTCCACATCCCCTGTGCCTACTTCCCCGAGAGCTGCTCGTAGAGCTTGGGCACGTAGTCATCCCACTCTGCCTGGTAGCAGGTGCCCGCCACCGGCGCCCCCAGCCCGTACTTGCTGCGGAAAGCGGCCACCTTGAACTTGCCTCGCTTGTCCCCGGAGCGGTTGGACAGGACGGGCTCGTTGCAGGAGAGCTGCTTCGGCTGCTCGTACACCAGCCACACGTAGCGGTGCAGCCCTGGGGGAGGGACAGCGTTACCACACACAATTCCAGGCTCGCAGGTTCCCTCTGAAGTGACCCCTGCAGGTGCCCCTGTGCTCCGGGATCAGAAGGCTAAGGATGATGGAGCTTAAGGCAGCTTAAGAGAAGATGTGCCTGATATGCTCGTGCTGGCTGTGGCTCCGTGCAGCCACGAGCAACGCTGCATTTGCACAGCTGGCCTCCCCCTGCCCCTGTGCACCGTGTCTGAGCCATGCAGCAGTGCCTGGGAACTGCTGCAGACAGGTACCTGTTCCCTTGGGAGGCCCAGAGCCCACGTAATCCGACAGCACGGTCCCGCTGCCCACGTTGTTGCCTTTCATGTTGGTCACCAGAAAGTGATGCCATTCCCTGCAAGGAGAGGGCACAGCCCCAGGTGAGTCCCTTTGTCACTCCAAGCTGCTGCTACTGCTGTTTGCCAAACCCAAAGAGCAGCATTCCCAGAGCAGGTGCTGTTGTTCCTTTGGGATGCCAAAACCAGCTCCATCAGCCTGCCTTGTGGCTGTGGGTTTTCCCCCGAAAGTGTATATTCCACATGCTTCTGAGGCTGACTTGAGAAAGGTGAGGTGGGCCCAGGTTTAAGACTCCACCACCAGCACAGACAAACCTAATTCCAACTCACACATGGGCCAAATTAGAGCAACCAGCAGACGCTGTGCTGCTCCAGCTGCAACAGACCTCTGAACACCCCTGGCAAAAGCAGTTCCTCCTCCCCGTGCTGTCCCTGGCTCAAAGACAAATGCAAGGACACTGTTCCTATGCCGAGCTACAGCCCCACTGCTGCAGCCCAGGCGGGTCAAAGTCCCAACCTCTTCCTAACCCCCTGTTTAGCCAGAGCGTTTCCCCAGGCAACACAGAAAGCTGCCCATTCCCGATACCTGAACTTTGGATCCTTCCTACTTGGCGCATCGGGGTCTGTGAGAACCAGGGTGTAAAGCTTCTGGGGATCACACCCATCCCACTCGATGCTGGTGGGGCGATGCTGGACCTGCAGGGACGACCGCGTTAGCACCAGCCCCGCTGCCCGTGCCAGCCCCCTGCACCAGTGCTGGCTGCGACACCCGAGGGGTTCCACGTTCCTGCCAGCCTGTCCAGGCTGTGACAGCCACGGGCCTCCTCCCGCGGCCAGGCCGTCACCTTAGGAGGGCGGACAGCAAAGCTCAGCCCCTCTCCGTCCCCCCGCGCCTGGTGATGCTCCAGCGGGAGCTGCGGCACAGACGGCGCAGGAGGCCCGGCCGCCTCCCGCCATTTTGCCGCGGCCCCCCCCAGGGCGCTGCTCACCTGGGTGGGCGTCAGCACCTTGCCCAGCTCGTCGATCTCCACGGAGCCATACTTGACCCGCAGCGGGAGCGCCGGCTTCTGCTCCACCTCGGCGAGGCTCAGCGGCCCGTCCCACTGCGCCAGGTCCACGGGCATGGCTACGGCTCTGGTTATGGTTATGGTTATGGCTGCGGCGGCGGCGGCTCCGCGCTGCCCGCCCCCCGCTCCCATTGGCTGAGACGCCACAGCGCTCCACTCCCATTGGCTGAGACGCCGCCGCGCTCCGCTCCCATTGGCTGAGACGCCGCCGCGCTCCGCTCCCATTGGCTGAGACGCAGCGCTGGCTCCCCCCGGCCCAGCTCTGTGGCGCCCCCCGGCGGGGGCCGCAACAGGCCGTGCCCCCCCCCCCCCAAAGCTCCGGTTACCTGGGGCAGCCCTGCCGCTAATTAGGTTAATTAATAATTAATGTGCCGGAGCCCAGGGGGGCAGCCCCGTGCGTCTGAGCGCTCTGCTGCACGCGCGCCGTGTGCGGTGGCCATGTGTCTTCTGCAGGTGTAACACGGCCTGGAGAAACCTGAGGATACCTGAGTACTTTGTAGGCCTTGCTGCGGGGTTACACGGAGGAGTAACCTTTTACCACCGCTCTTCCTTGCGGGGTGTCTCCAAAGGGGTGACTTACAGAAGCTCTCCGGGAAGCGGCGTTCGCTTATCTACCTGCGTTTGCCCTCAGGCAAAAAATAACCAAAACAAACACCGTTCTCCTCGTGTTGAACATGCCCGATCCATGGCGGGGGGAGCCGTGAGGTGACCCCGGGATGGCGGAGGGTCCGTGAGGTGACCCAGAGATAGCGGGGGGCCGTGAGGTGACCCCAAGATGAGTGGGGGAGCCGTGAGGTGACCCCGGGATGGCGGGGGGGCCGTGAGGTGACCCCAAAATGAGGGGGGGGGTCCCTGAGGTGACCCCAAGATGGCGGGCGGGGCCGGGGGTGAAGGGGGGGCGCCCAAGATGGCGGCGGCCCGAGATGGCGGCCCTGAGGCGGCCGGGCCGGGCCGCGACCCCCTCCCGGGCCCCGCAGGGCGGGCCCTTCTCGCTCTCCGGGGCGGGTGCCGGGCGGCGCCGCCTCCCCGGCGCTGTGGCAGAGGCGCTCGGCTATGCGGCTGCCCCGCGGGACGGCGCCGGCACCGGCGCGGCTGCTCCTCGCCCTTTGCGTCTGCAGGCTCGTGCCGCGCCGGGAGGCCGCAGGTAGCGGGGCCGAGGGGAGGGGAGCGGGGAGCTCTGTCCCCTTGTCCTGCCCTGTGTCCCCCTTGTCCTGCCCTGTGCCCTGTGCTCAATGGCTTTGGTGGGGCTGTGTCCCCCTTGTCCTGCCCTGCAATGGATGGCTTTTTTGGGGCTGTGTCCCCCCTGTCCTGCCCTACAGTGGATGGCTTTGGTGGGACTCTGTCCCCCTTGTCCTATCCTGTGCCCTGCAAAGGATGGCTTTGGTGGAGTTGTGTCCACCCTTGTCCTGCCCTGTGCTCAATGGCTTTGGTGGGGCTGTGTCCCCCTTGTCCTGCTCTACAAAGGATGGCTTTGATGAAACTCTGTCCCTTCTTGTCCTGCCCTGTCCCATGCAATGGATGGCTTTGGTCACCGTGGACATCCCTCAGCACTGCCCTAACAAGCACTTCAAAGGCTTGACAATCCATCAGCTATCCCGCTCTTTTACCCTTTCCCTGCCTCCCTAACAGCATCCCTTCTCTTTTCCAGGAACAGACGAAGTGGTGTTCGGGCAGGTCGGGGGCAGCATCCTCCTCCTGTGCCGCAACGTGTCCAAAGAGGCCACCCGGGTGCTGTGGTTCCAGGGGGACCCACGCTCCTTCCCGCCCCTCTCCTTCCCCGGGGTGCCCTTCCCGCGGGATGTGCGCTTCTCCCTGGTCAACCACAGCTCCCTGAGCATCTCCCAGCTCCGACTGCAGGACCAGGGCAACTACACCTGCAGGGAGGTGCTCAATGACACGGGCCGCGAGCACAGGGTCCAGCTCCTGGTGGCCAGTAAGTCAGTCCCCACACACCCCCGGGTTCGTCTGGCACTGGTGGAAAAATGATATCAAATAGGTGTAAGGTGGCTTTATCATGCAAAATCTCTCTCAAGCACCAAAATGTGTGCCCAAACGGCCTGCCATGGGTGAGGCGCGTGCGATGCAGGGGATGAAATGCCAGCTGGGAAGTCCTTCGGTTCCTTCTTTGTTGCTGGTGATAAATGAGGTTTAGGGCAGATCTTTCAATCTGGCTGACTTGAGCCTTCATAAACCTTAGGGTGGGGGCTGCTGCTCGCTGTCTTGTTTCCCTGGATTGGAATACATGTTGGAAATATAAGTGCTGTACCATTCCTTGGTGCTGTCATTTTGGTGGGAGAATGGAGGGTCCCCAGTTGTTGAGTCTTACAGTGCAGCCTTCTGCTGTCAATGGAAGCACCACATTCCTCAGATGTACTGCTGGCAGCAGTCCTGGGACTGTCCCTGTTACCAGCACAGGGTGTTTCTTCAGACCTGGTGCTTTTGGTGCTCTCTCCCATTTCCATCTCTATTTGATTTGTTGCTTCTCAGGAATCTTGACAGCACGTGTAGAAGTTTAGGCTGGAGAGTGCTTGGGTGGATTAGTTTGCTTTAATCTACAGCTGGTGCAGGTCCTTCCTGCTTCTGGCAGGGAAACCTTTATCTTGCTTGGATTCCTCATGTATTCCATGGAAACAGTCCCCTCCAGATTAAAAGGGAGCACAGGTTCTGTGGCTGGTGCCACTCTTGGTCGCTTCAGGATTGAGAAGGGGGAAAATCTACTGCCAGTTTGCCCATTTCACTGACCCTCTGTGTCCTCTTGGCTCCTTCCTTTGTTGCTCTTCCCCTCAATACGTGCCGTGTGTGTGAGATCTGTTTGCCTTCAGTGTGTTCCTTCCTTGTCCATGTGTGTAAACATTGTACCTGTTTTGTAGGGATTAAATCTCTGAACGTTTACAGGAATAAAAATTTCCTTCCTGCAGCGAGGAAACTTCAGATTGGGTGTGAAAGGTCACACAGAGGTCTGGAGTGAAAGAATCAAACCCCACACATCTTCAGGGAATATATATGTGGGCACAGGGCTTAGGAGGTGGCAGCTCCAAATCTGGAGCACTGGGGCAAAACAGGAGCAAACTATTTATGATATGCCAAGTGTTGGTACTGCCCTCTGAACTTCATTTATTAGCCTGGAATTAATGTGTGAACTAATTTCCAAATATAACAACGGTGGTGTGGAATGCTGGCATAGTTATAAACAACTTAGCCTGGGCTGGAGCGAACCTGTTTGGACACAGACTTGTCACTGCTGTAAATGAACCTCCTGGATTCTGTAGGGGCTTTGTGTGGGAATTACCAGCTGACAGTCTTCAACCCATCCCATGGGTGGTACCAAAAAGTTCTCTTTTTGTTTAAAACTGCACTTAACCCCACACACACACCCCAAGCAGTACAGTAAATATTGTAGTGACAGGACAAAGGTGCAGCCCTGCCTTGAGCTGTGGTTCTGTGTTTGTTTTGGATGGGAAGCACCTGGTGTGAAGGAGACGTGCAGTTCCACACCTCCCAGGGATTCCTTGGCGTGTCTGTGTGTGGTTTGATTCAAGCACTGTTGGCTCTTCTGTGGGTCAAACCACAACAGGTCCTTTTTGCTCACGTTTTGTGAGGTTTTATGTGGGGAGGGGTGTGAAGGTTTTTAGGTTTTTGTTTATGTTTCGGGAGCAGATCTCTGTTATGTTTAGACAGAGCTGTACTGGGAGAGCCTGGAAGTTCAGGATGTAAAGCTGGTGGCTTCAGGAGGTGTGATTCCTGAGGCCAGTACAGAAAGTGCAGCTCTGGCTGGATATCTTGGAATGGCTGTGTCCACCTCGGTGTGGGGCAGTTTCAGGCTAACAGGTTGTTCTATTAACCACAGCCAAGGTTTGGGATCAGTTATGATCTTCCACAGAGCTGGGATAGAGGTGGTGTTACAGAGAACTTTCTTGCCAGAGCTGAGTGGTTTCAAAGATCACCTGAGATGTGTGTATATAGTTCCTGGAGAGCCAAGCCCCAGAAAGGTATGTCCTTATAGCTCACACTGGGGTTTACCATGATGGGCTTTGTTTGGACTCATGTCATTTGAAAGTCACTTCAATAAATGCTGCCCAAAATAAGCCTCAGGCATCCCTCTGCAACCTCTGTGGGGCTGCAGACCTGATATGAGGCTTGCTTTAGTCTCATCTCTTGGTGGGGTCTCTTTCAGCACTGAATTAGACACACACAGGACCATGGCATATTAAATCTGCCTGGATCAGAGTCCAGAATCCCTATGGCTATTAAACAAGCACGTGTGTGGATCAGTGTGTGAAAGGAGGAGATAGGACTGTGCCTGAAACGTGAGCCCTGCTCTGCCCTGCCCCAGGGGATTGCACTTGGCTCTGTGTTAGCTTCTGACCCACTCCTGTAGGTGCTGCTGTGTTAATAACACACCTCGCTGTGGTGGTTGGGAAGTGGCCCTGGCATGAGGCTGGTGGGAACCTGCCCTACCTGTGTTCTTGGCTGGAGTTTGTCCCCACTGCTGTGGCTGCCAGAGGTGCTGGGAAGGAGAGAAGCACACCTCTTTTGGCCTCAGTGTCAACTGACCCTGAGAGCTGGAGTCACCAGGATCCCTGTGGGCATTGCTCCTTGTAGCCAGGAACAGGCACCTCCTTCAGTGATGGGCTGGTGGCTCTGAGAAGCTGGTTACTTGTCTCTGGGAAAGAGCCCTGATGTTTTCCATGTTCCTTTGGGAAATCACAGGATTATTAGGGTTGGAAGGGACCTCTGGAGATCACCCAGTCCAACCCCCTTGCGAAGGCAGGGTCACCTGGGGCAGGTGACACAGGAACTTATCCACGTGCATTTGGAATGTCTCCAGAGAGGGAGGGTCCACACCCTCCCTGGGCAGCCTGTTCCAGTGTTCTGCCACCCTTGATGGAAAGAAGTTATTCCTCATGGTGAAGTGGATTGTGTGCTTGTATCAATGTCAGGGAGAGGCAAAACCTTGTTCTCAAGTAGTTTGATTCAGTGTGACGTGAAGACCAGGGCAGTGTGGAGTTTTCTTTCTCCCACTGCATTTTTAGGTGTTTATCTCATTTCCACTGTTTAAAGATGTGGCATTATTTTTTGTTTTCCTCCCTGAAGGCTTGGCTTTGGGGCCTGTCACAGCCCCTTCTTGTTCTCTGTCATCTGTCCACTCAGAGCTGTGCTCCCCTTGGTTTGTGGGACACAGCTCAGGTAGCAAGACTGTCAGGAAAACCAGGAAGATTTTCAAGGGGAATGATGACAAATGAACACTTGCTGGAGTTCCAGCCCTGGGATGCTGAGAGCTGTGACCTGGAAGTGTCTCTGACCATTTGCTGTTCTTGCTGACAGATCCACCACAGTCAACCCTGAAGTGCTGGGCTGAGACCTCCTCGTCAGGGCTGATGCTGCAGCTGTTTTGCAGCTGGCCTGGGGGGCACCCCCACCCCACCCTGCACTGGAGAGAGGAGGGGCAGGATCTGGAGAACTCCAGCTGGGTCCTCAACTCCACAAGCTCCTCAGACACCCACGTGGAGACACTGAACAGCTCCCACCTCTCCCACCGCAAAGTCTTCAAGTGTGTGGGCAGCCATGTGGTCAAGCAGGAGCAGCCTGCATGCACTGTGGAGCTAAGTGAGTTGATTTGCTGCCTCATTAACTGTTAATTTGGCTGCTAGTGGTGGGGCAGGTGGGTACCCCAGTCATTCCCTGCCCTCCAGAGCACTAAAGTGGTCAAGGAAGGATGAGGCAGCATAGCAGGTCTTGGCTTGTGCAGCAGTGACAGCACAAGGCACAGACATCCTGCAGCTGAGATCCTTCATGGTATATTTGCAGGTGAGCTGTGTTTTGGGTCCATCTTCAGGGGACCCAAATGTCATCACAGCAAGGTTTCCACCTGTGAAAAGCTTTTGCACACACCTGTGTGAGAGTGAGAGGTGGTTTTAGTGCCTTGCTCAGCTTGAGATTGTTTGGTAGGGTTGGGGTTACAGGAGAAGGGTCGTGGGTGCCCCCAGACCCCTTCAGGCATCTTAAGGATCTGTCTAAAGCAGCTTTTGAAACACATGCTGTATTTAAACTCCAAGGCTTGTCAGGGCTTCACAAGAGCTCTACTGATCCCAAGGAAACTTCCTGGGCTGCCTTTCTTCTCTCTGCCATTTTCCCTCTGACTAACCTCAGACCATTCTTCACTGGGGAAATAAAAGCAGGTGTCAGAAGGGACTGAGCACTGTGGAAGCTGCTCAGGTCACTCCTCAGGAGGCTCCCGAGGGAAATGAATGCTGAACCCACTGTGCTCACCTACCAGACTCCTGCCTGGTTCCCTTCTGTTAATGATTATTAACAGTCAGATGGCTGATTGCTTGTTACGTTAATTGCCTCTGTTCCCTCCTTGACTCCTGTTTTTCTCTTCTTTTTCTCCTTGGACTGTTCAGAAATCCCTTCACTGGAGACAGAGCCCCCCAAGACCTGCTTTGTGGGTGACAACGTGACCCTGACATGCCGTGTGACCGAGAGCACGCCGGCGGCGCGGCTCACCTGGCTGCGGGACATCACCCAGCCAGAGGTGGAGATCCAGCCTGGAGGGAGGTTCCTCATCACCCAGGAGGGCAATGTGTCCCAGCTCACCATCCAGAACTGCTCCCAGGGCATCGATGGGGGCTGCTATGTCTGCAAGGCCCAGAACCCCGTGGGGCTGAGGGAGCTCTTTGTCTGCCTGACAGTGAAGCGTGAGTGGGGCTGCCATGGCAGGGGCTTGGGAGGGGTTGGGGACACAGCACATTTGCCACTAAGAACCTGCTTTTTGAGTTCCACTGGGAACTCCACATCCAGCTGTGTCTCCCTGACAAACTGTCCTCCTGTGTCTTCCCTCTGCAGAGCCAGTGAACATTGTTGGGATCGTGGGTGCTGTGGTGGTCCTGTCCCTCCTGGTTATTCTCACCATTACCGGGGTCGTCTTGTACTACAACCCCCTCCTGTGCCTGAGAGGTAGGGAGGGGTTCCTCCTTCCTGGGGTGATCTGGTTTATTCCTAACCTGCCTGTCCCCTCTGAGTGTGCTGCAGACAGTCAGGGTTGCATATGTTGACAGGTCACCTTCATGTCTGTGCCTCTGCATGGGGACTGTCCGGTCACTGGCAGCCCCTCATGGAGGCACAGACAGGCATGATTGACAGGGGTTGTGGAGCCCAGTGAAACCAGTAGCACTGCCCAAGGGGACTGGTTTCTAACACTGTCTCTCCCTTCTCTCCCATTCAGGTGCTGCATTCAGGTGAGTGTTGATATTCCTCAGCCCAGTCCTGTGTGGCCTCACTAGTCTGCCTTCCTGTAGGGCAGGGAGCAGGCTCTCCTTTCATCCTGCCTCCACTTGCTGTGCTGTTCCCAGGAATCCAGACTCTGGTGATGTCTTAGTGCTAGTGGACTCAGAAGATGACGAGGAGGGGAAGGGGAACGAGGAGGCCACGAGCAGCTGCACCAAGCAGGAGGCGATGGCGCTGGTCGATGGGAACAGTGCCCAGGCTGCTTATCTGAACTACCTCAGGGAAGGTGAGCCCTGGGGCAGAGCCAGCTGCCTGGAGCACCTGCTGGGGAGGGAGGAATTCTTGTTTGCTGTGGCTGAGATGCTGCTGCTCTGTGCCTTGTGTAGGTGACAAGGGAGAGTTCCACGGAGGAGTCTCTCCACAGGAAGCAAGTGGAGAAGAGACAGAGGGCTCATAACTTCTGTCCCTCTTTGAGGAAACACATGATGCTTCAGCTGGAATCCAGCATCAAGCATGTCCTCATTGCATGTGGCTGAGCATGGGCTGTTGGTGTCCTGTGATGGGCCAGTTCAGTCAGAGCCTTCCTACTCCTTTCTCCACTCGTCCCCTGCACAGTTTCACTCCGTCCTTCCCCAGCCACGTTTCTCAATTTCTCTCCTCTCTTCACGTTCCTCTTTGTCTCGGGTGTCCTTAAAACAAGGTGACACCCAGCACAGGCAGAGCGTGGGAACAGTAACCCGCTCACCTTGGTGCCTGTGACGGACTCGAATTCCAGTGTGGGATTCTGGCTCAGTCCCCATGAGCGGTGCTGGGATGGAGAAAGTCACCACAGGGCTGCAGTGGTCCCAGGATAAGGGAGGAAACAGTGGGCAAGGCATAGGTGACACTGACTCTGGGGAGACTGAATTGTTTTTATTATAAATATTTTTTTCCCTATTCCTTCTGAAATGTTGCTCCATGTCCAGGTTGGGAGTTAATCTGTTCCCTGTGGTGTGGTTTTGAGGGGATGCCTGGCCATGATGGAAAGCATGGAGGGAACTTGTACGGGGAGGGGATGAGAGGAGCAAGGATCCATGCAGAGAGAATCAGGGGAGCTGTGGGGTGGGTGACAGAGTTAGGATGTGCAGGAAGGGGTGGAGGGTCAGGCCCACTTTGAGCACCCTGCAGGGTAAAGGGAGAGATGAAAAGGCACAGATGGGCAGCAGAGGGAGCAGGGAGAGACCTGAGTGTACATGGAGGGAGTGGGGGGATCAATACACGTATGGGAATGGCCAAATGGAGCAGGGTGGGGTGGGATGGGGGAGCAGAAGACTCTGCAAGAGGGGACAGGAGTAAACTGAAGTGGGGAGTGGTACAAGAGAGTGTGTAGTGATGAAGGAGGGAGTGAGTGCATAGAGGAGGTCTGTGTGTGCAGGTTAATTGGGGGACCAAGAGCATTTACATGAAGCATGAAGGGGGTCTGATGGCATGTGGAGTGGAAGGGAAGCACTCCTGGGGCATGTGGAGAGGCAGCATGTGCACTGTGGGTGAAGTCAGGAGGTCTGAGCCATCCCTGGGACGTAAGAACAGTGTGAGCTGAAGGGGAGCTGGGGGGCACAGAGGGGTGGGCACACCTGAGCACTTGGTGGGGTGGTGGTTGGGGTCTGACTGTGCACAGTGGTCTCTGAAGGGCTGTGGAGTCTGAATGGAGGGTTCTGAGGGGCTGGAGCAGGGTCTGAGGGCTGGAGGGAATGGAGTGTGGGTGTGAGGATGGAGTGTGCTTAGAGGGCTGAGTGTGGGACCCCCCTGCAGCTGTCCCCAAGAAGCCTTGGTGCACTCCCGGTGCCCTGCACCGTGCCCTCACAGCAAGGCTCTGAGCCTTGCCAGGAAAATCCCGGGGAGCTGCAGGAGCCTCCGGCTGCCCCTGGCAACAGTGTTGTGCTGCTGCCATCTCGTCTGCCGAGATGGACTCAGACTCAGACCTGGAGGAGCGTTTGTGTGCGGCTTTTCGGGACAAGCTGCGGCTGCTGTGAGTGAGACCCCCCCGTCCTCCCCGGGATGGGCAGCTGCTGCTGTGGCTGGAGCAGAGCAAGGGGCTGGCGATGGGGCCAGCACTGGGTCCTGCCTCCCCGGGGGTCCCGGGCAGTGTTCCCATCGCTGGGTGCCACTGCCGGGGTGGGTGTCACTGCGTGGGTGCTGTACTCCAGCTGTGGGCTGGGGGGGACAAGGGGGGATTGCCCAGGGTCTAACCAGAAATGCAGCTGTGAGTTGCCCTTCCCTGGAGAGCAGCGCTGGCAATGGGGGTTTCCAGGTAGGGGGAGGCTGAAGTGGAAGGGATGGGCAGGACCGAGGGTGGGTGAGAACCCGAATACAGGTGGACACAACCCTGTGGGGTCCCTGCCCACACTGTGGGACAGGCTCCCCGAGCTGAGCTCTGCAGACACTGGTGGTCCCTGGGGTCCTGCCCATGCCCCTGCCTGGGCTTTGCCCCCCAGCCACGCTGAGCTCCATGCATCCCGTGTGGGGACGGGGCCAGCGCGGGGTGCAGCCGCTCTGCTGCCCTCCACTCGGGTGCTGCTGAAGCGACGGGAGCTGGCAGAGGTTGAGCAGGAGCTGCAGAGGCAGAGGGAGGTAAGGGCAGCCCCAGCCCCTCCGTGTTCCCCTCCCAGGGGCTGCGGAGTGCCCTAGGGACCAACAGACAGCAGGCATGTCCCCAGCTGTCCATGGGCTGGCACCCATGCCCGCCTCGGGTGCACCAGCTCAGCGTGATGCTCTCTGAGCATCCTCTGGGTCCCGCAGGAGTTTCGGCAGAGGATGGAGCGCCTGGCGCTGCGCCGGGAGCAGCTGACCCGCAGGGAGGAGCAGCACCGGGATGTCGTCCTCCAATTCGACGCCTTCCTCAAGGTGCCGGGGCCGGGTTTGGGGCCGGGCTGCCGGCGGGGTGCCCGCTGAGCCCGTGGGTGCCCCGCAGGCTGCGGCGGCCAGGCGGGAGCGGGCGGTGCGGCGTGCGGGAGAGGAGCGGGCACGGTCTGCCGCTCGGGGGGCAGAGGCTGCCCGCCTGCACCGGGAGCTGTCCGGGCTCCTGCGGCACAGGGACAGCCTGGCCCGGCGCCTGCGGAGCCTCCGCCGCTTCGGGGACTACCTGCGGGACGCGCTGGCCACCATGGGGCAGGTGAGCGTGGGGCCCTGCGGTGCCACCCTGTGTGTCCCTAAGCCCCTTGTAAGGGGGTCGGCCCTGTCCGGGGCAGCGGCTCTCGCAGCCCTGCAGCCTCTCAGCCGCCTCTCGCTGCCCAGTTCCAGGATGTGCTGGCCATGCTGGTGCATTTCGGGGTGCTGGCGGGGGCACGGGCAGCCCTGGCACAGGAGGCAGAAGCTGGGCAGGATCGGCTGGCCCAGGGCAGGGCACAGCTCCAGCAGCACCAGGAGAAGACCAGCGCTGAGATCCTGGCCACCAACAACGAGCTGGCCCAGCTGAAGATGCGTCTGGAGGCTGCCCGCCAAGATGTGCTCCAGTGGGTAAGAGGGGACATGGGGTGACCCAGGAGCACCCCAAGGGAGAGGGGCAGCAGTACAGACCCCAGGGGTGCTGCAGAGGGGAGATGCCCAAAGCGGTGATAGTGGTGGTGGTGGGAAGCTGCGCTCCACTCCCTGCGCTGGGCTGAGGGTCCCCACGTGCCCAGAAAGCAGCAGCTCTGGATGGGGGGGATACACAGCCAGGACTCTTGGCTTCCCCTGTTCTGGTCTGGAGGGTGCAGCACCCAGGGCAGTGGTTTGGGGGGGCTCAGGGTTTTATCTCTGTCCCCCAGGAGTCCTGCTGGGCCCATGTCCAGAGCATGGCCACTCAGAAGACCCTGTTGCTGGGGCAGATCAAACTGGCTGTGCTGAACCTCTTCCAGCTCTTCGCTGCACGTCTCAAGTTCCCCAAGGATGTGGCTGTGGAGGACACCGAGGCCCAGCTGGACACGGTCAGTGCAGCCCTCTCCCCTGGGCAGCAGGGCTGGGGGACACAGGGATATTGTCATCCCTGGATGGCTGTGACATCAGGCTCCCATCTCTGCAGTTGCTGCTCTGTATGCGAGGTCTGACTGACACCTGTGCCACCAGCACGCACCCACCGCGCCACAGGGGTGCCAGGCTGTCTTGGAGCCAGGAATAGCCCCTGGGGACACCTGCCTGCTCCTGGGGCTAGGGAGAGGCTGCCAGGGCCAGCGAGGAGCCACAGGACCCCTGGGGATGGAGGTCGCTCCCTGACAAGTTTGGGAACTCCACGACAAGAGGCAACATGGATGGCAGTGACAGAGGCATGCTGGGGTGGCACTGCTCCAGGGCAGGACCAGGGCACCCTTGGGGCACCCTCCTGCACGAGGCACCCCAGGCAGGGGGAGGAACAGGGAGTTGCTGTTGGTATCTCCACATCAAAATACATCTCAGCTGTGGAGATGCAGCACCTGCTTGTTTTAGGACTGTGCCTGGGGGTGGCTCGAGGGAGGCGGAATCACAGCAGACACGATGTTTGGAGCAAAGTCAGAGAGGAGTCAGGATGCAAAACCAGCCAAGTATTTACTGTCTCCTTCCCTGACTCCCAGTCCAGGTATGGGAGGGAGTGTGAGGGGCACAGCCCCCTCCCCTACATCCTCTTCCTCAGCTTGCCCTTCTTGGTGGCACCTGCCCGGCGCCCAAAGGCCATTTGCCGCAGCTCCTGCACCCGCTGCCGGTTCCTGGCCTTGAGGCGCTTCAGGCCCCCGCTCTGCAGGAACCGCTGCTTGGCCGCCTTCTTGCGCTGCTTCAGGATCTGCTGCTTGTTCTTCAGCTCCGAGCGCACCCTGCCCTGGGCTGGGGGCTGCGTGGGCCCTGTGGAGGGACACGGCCGTGCTCAGGGCAGGGGACAGAGCCTGGGGTGGGGGATGATGTGGGGCTCCATTGGTTGCTCCAGGTACTCACCGTGCCCACGCCTGTGCTTCCCTCTGAACTGCTCCCTGCTGCGCTGGCCCTCCTCATCCTCATCCCGCTCATCAACCTTGTACTTCTGCTTCCACTTCTCATAGCTGGGACAGGCAGGTTAAGGGAAAGTGCAGTGACCCCTCCTCACTTGACCTGCTGTGGTGTCTGACTGTGCTCCCTTCCCTGGCAGGGGATGGATTCCCACAAACAGAGCCCAATGCCACGTGGCTGCCAGCGGGTCCAGCCCTGCTCCCCCAGCCCCTGGCCCAGGCAGCAGTGCCCACAGGCAGGATACAGGTTGTTCTTGTAGGAGCTGCTGATGTAGCGCCCACTCTCTGTCCGCACCTTCTTCTTGTCCTCCTGGCCCGTCTGCCCCACAAACCGCTTCTTCTTGCGGTCCCTGTGAGAGAGGGGAGGGCAGTGGGACCAGCTGGTGGGACCCCCAGCCCCACTTCTTGCCCAAGCCCACGGACAAACCCCACTCACCACTTGAGCAGCTGCTTGTTCTTGTTGAGGTTGTGGTTCTCGTCGCCCATGAGATCCAGGACAGCCCCAGCCGCCTGCTGCTCGAAGGCACTGCCATCGCCACCCACGCTCAGCCTGCAAAGGAGGGTCATTGGAGTGGCCCCTGCCCAGGCTGGGATGGGACAGCAGCAGGAGCCCCCCAAACTCACCCCCGCTCGCTCTCGAAGTCCTTGGGCCGGTATGGGATGTAGAAGTCCTCGTCCTGCTGTGCTGGCTGCTGTGGCTTTTTCCTGGGACCGTCTTCTCCCCCTTGGCTCCGTTTTCGCTTCTGGCCCACATTGGAGAACACATCCTGGATGGGGACAGTGGAGGGGTTGGGGGAGCCACGTTCCCCCCAATATCCCTGCTAGTTTCTGCACCACCCCCAAGCCAAGGCACAATCTGGGGGCCCTGGTGCTGCCAGCACCGGGCTGAGGTTGCTCTGCAGCAGCACCTGTGTCCACGACCCTGTTACCTGGAGGTCTTCCTGCTCTCCTTCTCCTTCCCCATCCTGGGGCCCGGGGGGTGCTGGGCACTGCCCTCTGAGTGCTGCTGCCCTCTTCTCCTGCTGCCCACGCTGGAACTTCTCGATCAGGGCACGATCGTGGCGCCGCTTTGACCTCATCATGGTGCTGGCCGGTGTCCGGGACGTGGCGTTGATCTCAAAGATGGTCTGTCCCCAGGTGGGGGGAATGATTCCCAGTGAGCCACGTGGACCTTCCCTCCCACCCAAACCCAGGTGTCTCAACTCACCGCCTTGGACTTGTAGGTTTTAATGCTGTCCACGAGCTTCAGCCTCTCCAGCTCGGTGTCTTCAAAGCGAGCGCCTGGGGAAGGCAGGCACAGAGAGGGGCACAGATGAGTTTCCTGGCAAGGGGAATGGGGTCCCCTCCCTCAGCACCCCCAAGGCACTCACTGAAGAGTGGGTGCAGGCCCAGCTGGGACACATCCAGGTCCTTGGCCCTCTTGATGGACTCGGGCGAGGGGCCGGGCCGGGAGCGCAGGTACTGCTTGTGGGCGTTGTCGGCGACGCGGCGCAGGCTGCGCAGCTCCAGAGAGCCCTCGTGGTCCGTCAGCAGCAGGCACTCCTCATCATCCACCAGGCTCTGGGGCACACGGCCCAGGACCCCAGCAGCATCTGCAGCACAGGGGACACCATGTCACCTCCCCAGCACCCACCCACGATATAGCAGAGCAGAGCTCACAGCCCCGGGGAGCTTGGCAGTGTTCAGTCAGCACCCCCAACACCTCGTTTTCCATATTGCCCCTCTGTGTGAGGGCCAACCACATGACCACAAACTCCAGTAGTGGCCAAGGGTAACACCTCAGTGGCCTTGTGGCCACTGTCCCAGCTTGGCCACAGGGCCACCCTGCTGCCTGCCTCACCAGCAGGCATCTCCTGGGCTCCGGCGAGGACGAGCGGGCGCCCCAGGAAGAGGTGCAGGTCGAAGACGTAGGGCATCTCGTCGGGAGCCACCAGAGAGTAGGCAGTGCCACTCCGGCCAGCTCGGGCCACACGACCTGGCAAGGGGAGGATGAGAGTGAGAAAACAGACCCCCTGCCAGCCTAGCCTGTCCCCACCCAGACAGGGCCCACTGACATCCCTGGGAGCCCATGTATGTGACATTTACCAGGTAGGCATGGCTGGCAAGGGGCTGTGGATGGCTGGGGAAGGGGCAAAGGGAAGCCCACCATGGTGCCATCCTAAAGGAAAGATGCCAGGTCTGCCCCTAGGAGCCCCCACAGTCCAGCTGGTACATCAGGGATACTCCTGACACTGCTTTGTCCCAAGCCTGTCCCCTGATGTCATGACACAGTGACCTCCTGCCCCAAAGGTACCACCACCAAGCCAGGGGCACCAGTGCCAGCCCAACAAGCCAGAGTGATGGGGAAAACAGGGGACAAGGGACTCACATCCTCCCTGTCACTCTGAGGAACCCCAGGACCCCTGTGTGGGGCACCAGCACCCACCAACACGATGCAGGAACAGCTTGGCCTTGGCAGGGAAGCTGAAGTTGATGACATTGTCCAGCATGGGGATGTCGAGCCCGCGGGCAGCCACGTCAGTGACCAGCAGCACTGGGCACTTGCCCTGGGAGAACTTGGCAATGTTGATCTTGCGGGCAGTCTGGTCCAGAGAGCTGTAGATGTGGGTGCAGCGGATGCCCTGTGCTGTCAGCAGCTGGGGAAGGGGGGAAGAGAGATCGGATCCCACCTGGGCATGGGCCCTCAGCTAAGAGAGAGGGTCTGAGACCCCACTCAGACCCCCAAATCCCACTGTGCTCCCCCCCTTCTCTCTGAGGGGTAGGTGGATGCAGCACCTCCATGTTCACATATGCTGGGATTTATCCTTCAGCCCAGCAAAACGGAGAGATTCCAGCAGGGATGTGCCACAGCTGCAGACCCCATGTGGGTCTGGGAAGGGGTCCTAGGCAACTCCAGGGGTACATGCTGGGCACCTCCAAACACCACTTACCTCCTTCAGATACTCCGTGTGGTGCTTGGTGGCCACAAAAACGACAGTCTGGTCCTGGGGCTTCACCACACTGCGGAGCAGGTGGAGCAGCACGGCCGGTTTGTCGTCCCCACGCACGTGGAAGAATGCCAGCTGCACCAGGAGGGCAGGGCTCAGCTCTGTGCCCCCTCCTGTGCCAGCACTGCCACCCCTGTCCCCCCCTCAGGAGCAGGTGGCTGGCAGGGGGTGGGGGGCACAAAGCCTGTCTCACCTTGAGCTGCTCGCTCAGCTTGGACTCCACGTCCAGGCGGATCAGCATCGGCTCGGTGAGGCCTGTGGGATGTGGTGACACACAGGACATGGGTCACACGTGGGATGTGCTACTGGGACCAGCCCCACTGAGGGGCTTGGGGACACCCACTTGTCCCAACGTTAATCCAGCTCGGTTTTCCCAGTGCTGGGCTCAGCCCAGCTGCAGGACCATGCTGTGTCCCTGTCCCCAGGCTCCCCCAGTGCCACCTGCCCCCTACTTCTCACCAGCCCGGGCAAACTCGACGAGCAGCTTGGGCAGTGTGGCGGAGAAGAGGACGGTCTGGTGGCAGTCTGGGAGCCGGGCAATGATCTCCTGGAGCTGCTCAGCGAAGCCCATCTCGAAGAGCCTGCAAGGAAGGGGACATGGGATGTGGCCGGCCATTCCCTGCCACCCCCTGGGCACCTCACCCCACTGTGGGGACACTGCCAGCCGTGGGGACCCCCCTGTGCCCTGCTGACCTGTCGGCCTCATCAAACACCACATACTCCACGGTGTGCAGCTTCAGCTTCATCTCCACTGCCACGTGCACCAGGCGCCCGGGGGTGGCAATGATTCTGTGGGGACAGAGGTGGTCACAGGATCAGCTGGGGGGACATCGTTCCCACCCCCTCCTGGGAGCAGATCCCACGTCCACCCCAAAGAAGTTCCACAGGAAGATACGCCAAGGGAACACCAGGACATGTCCATCAGGCACACTGGCTCTAAACATCAGTGCTATCTGCAGACAGTGGGTGGCTCCCAGGGGCCATTTCCCCACTGGGTCCCCTCCCTGTGCCCCACTCACATGTCTGGGTTCTCATGCAGGGCAGCAAACTGGTCCTCCATCCTACAAGAGAGCAGAGAGGCTGGGGTGGCACAGGCCAGCTCAGCCCCTCACCAGGTTTTGGGGAGGCTTTAGGGAAGGAGGGATGGGTGGGGACACAGGGACAGCTTACTTGTCTCCTCCCAGGATCAAGGCTGTCTTCAAGCCCGTGAACTTGCCCAGCTTAGGGTTGAGAAAGAAACATGTTCGTGGGATGTAAAACCAAACCCATTGTCCCCACTCGCCCCTGTTGACCCCTGTACCTCTTTGGTGAACTTGAGGGTCTGCAGGGCCAGCTCCCGGGTGGGCGAGAGGATGAGGGCGCGTGCCCCGGCCTGGCTGGGCGCCTTGAGCCGCTCAAACATGGGGATGAGGAAACAGGCCGTCTTCCCACTGCCCGTCCGTGCCATTGCCACCACATCCCGGCCGCACAGGATGGCAGGGATGGTCTGCGAGACACCACCGGCATTGTCATTGTCATCACCCCCCTGCCACTCCCTGGGGTGGGGACCCACTGCCCCCCACGCTCACCTTCCTCTGGATGGGGGTGGGCACCTTGTAGCCCTTCTTCATGATGCCCTTGAAGACAGGGTAGCTGAGGCCTGCGGGGATGGGGACAAGTGAGGGGGCGCAGGCAGGAGGGGACAGTCCCCATCCCAAGGACAGCTGTCCCCGCCCCACACGCACCCATGGACTGGAAGCCCCCGGATTTCTTCTTCTTCTGGTTCTGGGCCCGCACCATGGCCTGGGTGTCCATCTCGGCATCGGCGCCATCCTCCTCCTCGGCGGTGGTGGGGAAGGCAGGCAGGGCGGGCGCGGGGACCTGGGGACAGCGGGGACACAGCTGTGGTGATGGGTGTCACAGCGGTGCCAGGGCACTGCAGCTCTGCACTGGCTCCGTCGAGGGCAGGGACATCTGTGCTGGGGACAGGGTGGGACAGGGACAGGGCACTGGGAAGTTACTGGGGACACTGGTACTGGGGACACTGGCACTGGGGACACTTATATCAGTGATCCTGGTACTGGGGACATCGGCATTAGGGACACCGGGACCGGGGACAAAGCTACCAGGAATACAGGAATACTGGCATTGGCGACACTGGCATTGGCGACACTGGCACTGGGGACGCTGGCACACGGGAATTGGCAACACCGGGACAGGGCCGGGCACACTGGTACCGAGGACACCAGCACTGGCACACGGGGACACTGGCACAGGGGGACAGTGGTACAAGGGGACACTGGCACTGGGGGACAGTGGCACACGGGGACACTGGCACACGGGGACACTGGCACAGGGGGACATTGGCACACGGGACACTCGCACAGGGGGACACTGGCACAGCGGTACCGCGGGCACCGGGCGCGCCCCGAGGCCGCTTCCCTCTCCCCCTCTGTCCCCCCTTTCCCCTTCTCACCCCCCTGTCCCCCCCTACGCCCCCGTCCCCGGTACCGGCGCTCCCCGGGGCTGCCGGCGGGCTCGCGGCGGCGCCATGTCCGCTCCCGGCACCGGAACCACGTGGCGGGGCCGGAAGGGGCGGGGCCCGCGGCCATGCGGGCGGGGGGCCCGGGACAGACCCCGGGCCCGGCCCCGGCCCCCGGCACCGCCCGCCCGCAGCGGGGCCGCCGCAGGGTGCGGGCGTCCTTCGTGGACGAGTCGCTGTTCGGCCGCCCCGCGGGGGCCCGCCCGCCGCCGCCCGCCTTCGCGCCGCCCTGGGCGGCTCCGGCCGCGCCCGCTGCCCGCGGCTCCCGGCACAGGAGTCACTGCAGGTGAGCGGCGGATCGGGGCGCTCCCCCCGGCCCGCTGTCCCGCTTTTCGGGGCTCCCCCAGCCCGGGCTCGGCTGCCCCGGGAGGGTCTGGGGGGTCTGTCCCCCCACCCCGTGAATCCCTCCCCGCACCGCTCGGGTCGCCGCTCTAACAAACACGTGTCTGTCTGTCCTCCTGTCGCCCCACCAAGGTCCCGAAGCCACGCTCCATCCTTCTGCGACGAGTCCCTGTTCGGTGCCAAGCCCCAGGGTCCCGCCTGGGCTGCTCCGTGGATGAGGAAAGAAGACATAGCCAAGCTCCATACGCTGCTCTGGAGCCCCCCGCCCGCGCCCCGAAACCAGCCCGGCCTTTCCCCCCGCTCCAAGGGGACACCCCTGAGAGCCGTCCACCCTCCAGCCTCTGCCCCTGCGGCCACCGCGGGCTCAGAGCCCGACCACAAGGGCAAGGCTGGTGGCTGGAAGTGTCCCGAGAGCAGTGCTTGCTCCGAGGGCTGGGGTGCTCCTGGCAGGGGACGTTCCCAGTCTGTCAGCCGGCTGAGCGCCCCCTTGGACAGGCTCCACTTGGCTTCAGACAGCCTCGGGACAGAAGGGTGGAAAAACCGGAGTGCTCCGACAACCCCTGCCACATCTGGAGGCCCTCTGGTGAGGGGCAGGTCTAAAAGCCTGTCTGGACCTCCTGTGGCCAGGAATGCCAAGGCAGCAGGTGGCTGCAAGGCCAGACCCCCCTGGAAGTGATGTCAAATATCCTTCTGGATGTACATAACAGCCTTAACTTACCTGAGACCTGCCAGTGACCAAGTATGTGACAACCCTGCGCTTTTCCGTGGCTGGAAACAAAGGATGGGGCTGTTCCATGCTGGAAGACAAGCCAGGAGCTGGAGGTGACCTCAGCAGTGGGGGCAGAGACCTCCCTGTTTAGGGCACAACCCCACAGTACCAGAGCAGGATGGCTTTGGTGGGAACAGCTGCTTCCCTTGATGTCCACTGGTCATCAGATGAGGTGTGGTAATGACTCAGGTTCCTTCTGCCTGTGAAGTCCAGCTGGGAAGTCGGAGCAGCAGGAGACAGGAGTGCCCACAGGGTAGTCCAAGGCCCGTCCAGGAGAAGCACCAGGCACAGGTACACGGGCAGCATAGCATGTGGGGACAAGGTGGGCTGAGCTCGATGGAGCTCCCAGAAGAGGGAGCAGGGGGTGCTGCTGGGGTGGGGATTCAGGTGAGGCTGGCCAGGGCAGTTGAGGTCTGAGGGTCCCAAAGGGGTTGTTTCAATTTGTGTCCTCATTCTGAGCAAAAAGCTTAGCTCAACCCTCATGGACATTCGTCTTTGCAGGTACTGGGAGGCTGCTCTTAGCCTTCCCCAAAATGTTCCCTTCTCCAGAGAACGAGCCCCATTCCCTTTGCTTCCCTGCACAGGATGTGTGTTCCAGCCCTGACGGCCTTGGTGTCTCCCTGCTGTCCTTGCTCCGTGACATCGATGCTTTATGGTCTCCTCTGGCAAGTCTGGAGCAGGGATGATGAGCTCAGAGATGAGGAAAGACATCACCCTGCATCCTGCTGGTGGTGAGGTGGCCCCAGGCTGGATGGGGTTTGTGACACAGGAGGATCAGCTGCAGGGGTTTCAGCAGCTCGTGGTGAGGAGGAGCTGCTGAGTAGACACATGACCCTACGGCTTGTGCTGAGGGTTGTTCACAGCAGTGCCATGCTGTCACCAAATAAATGATCCAAGACTAATGTGGGACCTCATGTTTGGTCCATGGGATGCTGCTGAGCCATCTGGGCATCTCCAAAGACTGTCTTGAGTAAAGCAGCTCCTCAGTTTCCATCCCTGAGGTGGGAAAGAGCAGCTTGGTCTGTAACAGGAAGGCAGATCAAGGACATGGGCTGGGTGACTTGGGGTTTGCAGTCACTGATCCCTGGGAAGGGAGGCTGTGGTGAGGAGCTGCTGAGGTCAGGGAATACAGCAGAGTCCTGGCCCTCCAACACAAAGGGAAACACTAAAACACACCTAAGGACACCCTGAGCCTGGTTAAGAGCTCATCATTCTGCCCTCACAAGTGATTTTATTGCACCTTAAGCAGCAGCAGGATTTGGCCTTGACCCACTCCAGCATATGGAGCTGGAGCCAGCCAGGAACCTGCCCTGCATTTTGTGCTTATTTCTTGGCCTTCTTGCCCACCCCCCCCTGTTTCATCTCTGGTGTGAGGAACGTCTGGAACAGGCAGCTTTTGTGGATGAGGGTGGCAGCACAGGTTGTGGCTATATCCTTCCCATCCCTCTCTCCTGCTGTGTCCAGGAACAGTAGATAAACATGGTGTGTTTCTCCTTTAAGACAAGCCCTTTCCTGGGCACAGACAGCACAAAGTGCCTCTGGCTCAGCCTGGCAAAGCAGCAGATGCCAGTTCCTGCAAGCTTGAGGGCACTGAGCAGGCTCCTCCTGCACATCCCTACGGAGGGATCCTTTTACCTATCCCAGATCTGGGTAGAATTGCCTCTGGCTGTTGAACTGAGCTGTCCCAAGGGACCAAAGAAAGGGAATGTGCCTGAATGGGACTTTTCAAAAGGTGCCAGGTCCAAATACCTTCATGACCTTTTTGAACCTGCCCCAGAAAGCCGAGGACAGGTGGGTTTGGTGGCACTCAGCAGAGGAGGAGGGTTAGGGGACACAGCATTCCTGAGGCCTGGTGCTCCAGCCACCCTGGCAGATAGGAAGCAAGAATGGCATGATGTTGCTAAAACCTGAGAAGGTGAGTGAGAATCCTTGGGATTAGCTTCAAACTCTTGGATCTTTCCCTACACTTTCCATTGTGGCAGTCCAGGAGCTCTTCTCCACCTGGGTGAAAACTGGAGGGACATGGAACAATTGGGGCCTTCTTAGAAGGGGTTGGGGGTGAACCTGAGCCTGCTCAGCTTAATTTGGGATGTGGGCACACTGCAGGTCTCATTGGGCTGAAAGAGAATCCAAGTATGATTTGGACACTAGATGGAGACAAGAGGGTTGAGGATTGACAGGAAAGCAGGAACATTGTTCCCCAGCAGCAGGTGAGTGAGTCTGATCCAAGTGAGGTGAATCATCAGCAAACTGGGGTAACTGCCCCAAAATCTAAACAGCAGAGAACCGAACCAGTGCAGTATTGGAGAGCTGGAGTCCTTGAGAGATGAAGCCTCTTTAAAATGAAGGGAGATTTTATGTAAAAAACAAGTTGTCAGGGGTTTGTTTGGGCAGTTTGCCCTTCCTGCCATGTTCAGGCTTCAAGGATTCAGTGGGAAAAATAAGAGCCCATCACATCAGCCACATGCTTTCCTGTCCCACACTGGCCCAGGTTGTCACTGAGGGCTTCCAGGAGGTCAGAACTGGCACTTCCTCACTGTTTACACCACGAGCACAATGTTGGTGAAATATAAATGGGTTTAAATGGGTTGCTTGCATTTTGTTCAGTGATTCTCACTCACATTGATGCTTTCCTTCTGCTCTGTCCTCTTGTTCTGCCAAAGCTGTGCAGCCCAGCACAAGAGCAAAAGCTGCTCTGTTACTGCTGGGGCTGCCTTGCCTGCTGGAACTGGTGCCTGTGTGGAAAAAAGACCCACATTAAATCTGAATAAAACGAGGCAGAGGGAATGTTCAATTGTTTCTCAGCTCCAGATCCATCTGATTCAGTGTCACCAATGTCCTGGGGGCTGCCTGTGGGAGAAACACTCACCCTGGGCCACTAGAACAGGTTTATTCATTACACACGAGGCTGCTCGCTTCCAGCTTGGGAATCCTCACCTCGCCAGGCATGGATGGAGCCCTGGGGTCTCGGGACGTGTGCTCAGCGGTGGGGAACTCACGGGAACTGCTGTACCCGCAGCCAGCGGGGCCTGGGAACGGGAACCTGGGAACAGGGACGTGTCCTCATGGAGCCGGAGGGAAGGGGCGGCCCAGCCCGGGAGCGGGGGGATCCCCAGGGTGGTGGTCCGGCCCGGCCCAGGAATGGGGGATGTCCAGGGGGGTGTCCCGGGGTGGATCCCGGCCCAGCCCAGGAACGCGGGGTGTCCCAGGGGGCTGTCCCAAGACGGGTGTCCCAGCCCGGCCCAGAAGCGGGGGATGTCCCGGGGGGTGGCCCGGTGTGGATCCCGGCCCAGACCAGGAACGCGGGGTGTTCCCAGGATGGTGGCCCGGCCCGGCCCGGCCCAGGTGAGGGGGTTGTCCCGGGGATGTCCCGGGGTGGATCCCGGCACAGCCCAGGAGCCAGGGGTGTTCTGGGGGTGTCCCGGGGGGTGTCCCAGGATGGTGTCCCCGGTGGATTCCCGGTGCCGATCCCGCTCAGGGTTCCCCTCACGCCTCCCGGGCCGTTCCCGCGTCCCGCCGTTGCCCGGCGACCGCC
The DNA here is from genome assembly GCA_035583185.1 of Anabacerthia variegaticeps. NCBI lineage: Eukaryota > Metazoa > Chordata > Aves > Passeriformes > Furnariidae > Anabacerthia > Anabacerthia variegaticeps. Next base: position 3,816,692 of record JAWWEW010000036.1, read on the forward strand.
CCGCTCCCTCTGACCCTGGGGGCGGGGCCTCGGCTCAGCCAATGGCAGCCCGCTCTCCCCTTCCCCAGAGCCCTCCCCCGCCGCCTCCGCCCAACCAGCGCGCCCGCCTGCCCTGAGTGACAGCCCCGCTACCCAATAGCGTGGAGCGCTGTGTGAGGGGAGGAGGCGGGAGGCGGGAACCCCGCGGGCGCCCCCTCAGGGGACGGGCGCGGGCGCGGCGCGCTGATTGGCGGGCGCTGCGGAGTTCCCGCCCACTGGGGGCGTGTCCGGTGGGCGACAGCCAATGGGAGGCGCGGGGCGGGGCCGTGCGCGCGGGGGGCGCTGAGGGAGCCGCGTCGCTGCGGGCGCCGGTTCGGAGGGGCCGGGGCGGGCCGGGCCGGGGGTCCCGGGAGGGTCCCGGGAGGGTTCGGGGGGTCCCGGGGAGCTTTCAGGGCGACCCGAGGGGTCCGGAGAGGGGCTGGTTCCCCCGGGGGTGAGCGGGGCGGCCGGGCCGCGCTGTGGTCCCCGGCGCGGTGACAGCGCCGTGTCAGTGTCCCTCCCTGAGGGCGGGTTTGTGCCGCGCCGGGCCTGCTTCATTTTCCCTTTCCCGTCGCCTTTCAGAGCAAGCCGTGACCTTGTGGCAGCGCGCAGTTCGATATAAACCCCCCCGCCGCCCCTCCGCGGCCGGGAGGGAGCTCCATGTGCCCTGCCCGGCTCCCCCCGGGGCACAGGGCCGTGTGTGGCGGTGACTGACGCCGTGTGTGGCGGTGACAGCGCCATGCCGGCCCCTGCTGCCCGCCGCTCAGCACCTCGCCCAGGAACGCTCTCTCCTTCCTCCCCGCTGTCCTGGGACGGGCAGCCCCGACCTCGCTGCTCGAGTTCGGCGTAAAATCCATCGATTCCAGCGCCCTGCGGTGCTTTGGGAACGCGAGCGGCTCGGTCCCTGCGGTGGTGTCCGGAGATGGGTGCGTGCGGTATTCTGTCCGTGTGTCCAGAAGGCAGCCCCGATGGAGGACTTGGCAGGGAGAGGTTTTGACACCAGCGTTTCACAAGTGGGACTGGACAAGGCGCTGTTTCGGGCTCTGGGAGCAGCAGGCTCTGAAGGGACGGGATGGCTGTGAGCATGGACGATGATGTGCCCCTCATCCTCACCCTGGACGACACAGGGAGCACTGCCTCAGCCCCTCTGGATGACCTGGAGCAGGAGGAGCTGCCTAACGAAAGTAAGATCCCTCTGTCATTCCCTGCCCACTGCTGTGTTTGTCCCGTTGTGGTGGCTGCTCTTCCCGGTGCTTGCCAGGGCCTGAAACTCTGAGAGTTGTCACTCAGCATCCCGGGGCTGCCTGAGAAAATCACATCAGCAAGTTGGTTGTTGTGTTGCTTGTTTGCTCACAGCTCTGTGAGGGCTCGATGGGTCCTACAAATGCTCTTTCTAGCGCACATTTTTGGGGTTTCTCTGTGACCTTAAGCCCAGCTTTGCTGCACATTGTCCCTGAGCATCTCCTTCCCTTGGCACTGTCCCACTGCAGTTACCTCATGTAGTATTTTCCAAGCACTATAAACATCTGTCCTTTATGACTGTTGCTTTGCCCATTTCTAGTTTACATCCTGATTCTTGCAATAAGAAAAGTGATATGGGTCGATAAATCCCTTTAACATTTTTATTGTGCACTTATCAAACAACCTGGAGTACTTTTAGGCAATTATTCCTGCCCGTGTTAGCCCCAGGTGTTCAGTGGGGCAGAGCTGGTCTGTGAGCTTTGGGAGGGGACAAACAAAATCCACCATCCTTCAGAACCTTTGCTTTCTCAGTGTACCTTGCCCTGCAGCAGGTTGGATGGGGACAGAGATGTGTCTGAGCACGTTCTGGTTTATGTTACACCTCACTGAATGTATCTGAGCAGTTTTGTTCAGCACATCCCTGTGACTTCCAGCTGACATTGCAGGTGCACGCACAGGTCTTGTGATCCTATTCCTATTGCAGCCACAAGCTGAACATTTGTAACAAAGAAATAATTTTCTGGCCTGGCATCCCTTTTTTCCACATTATTATTCCTCTGTGCCTCTGAAATTTTATTCCTCTTGTAATCAGATGGGTTCCCTTAATTTTCTCCTTCTGTGACTTCCCAAGTCAAGAGTTAGTTTTGGACAATAAAGATTCCTCCTCCCCCTCCTTCTCCCACCCCTGCAATAAGCAGTTGACTTTCTCTAAGCTCTGCTGCATCCTTGCTCCATCCCATCTGTTTGTCTTTAAAAGTTTAGCTCTCTATTTTTAAGTTAAATAGAAGAGAGAATTCTTCCTCCATCCACTGATGTATTTATAGGATTCCTTGTGACTAATTTTAATCACTCTTCTCTCTTTCTTCCCCCTGCCTCCCATCTCTTCAAAGAAGAAGTTGGGTGAGGCTTAACATTTGCTTAAAGCCAACACTGCTGTGTTAAAGCACAGGCATGAGGATGAATGTATTAATAAATAAAAATACTCCACAATCTGCTTCCCTGGAAATGCAGGGAAGTTGTTTAGGGACCAATTTCGTGCTTCTTAAAAGATTGCTCTGTGATTTTTGAGACTTCATTTCTCGGGATTCTCCAAATGAAATGTCTCTTATTTTGCTCTCTGTTTTAATCGCTGTTAAAGTTGGATTTGCTGCAAAAATATAAAGCTTATTCTGTGGAAGTGATATGGAAGGAGCCTTCTGAAGTCAGGATGGGATGCAGGATTAGAGGAGGAAGGCTGGCATCAACAACTTGAAAGGCACATTTATATCTGAGAAGTGGGAAGCTTAAATGAGTGAGTGAGCACACTGACACCATCACTGGCAAAAGTAAGCTTGTTTAAAACCCAGGACGTGTAGTCCAGCTCTTCCTCTTTGCCTGCATGGAAAATCTGCTGTGAAATGCAGCAAAGTTGTGTCTCATGGAGGCTGTGAGGAATCAAATGTGTCCCCTCTGCTCTGCATCCCCTTTGCTGCTGAGGACTGAAATGGCATTAACAGAGCTGTGTAATGTTGTGTTTTCAGTCAGAAACTTGTCTTTTCCAGGGAAAAAGTGTATGTGAAAAGTTCTTTTTAAGAGAGGAAGAGCCTCCCAGGGTGATGATGAGGACACGGAGACAGGAAGGTCAGGAGGCTGTTTCCTTCTGGTTTTGTCTTCCTGTTGCATAAACTCTCGTAATAGGACATTCAGCCAGAATTTGGAGGAACAGCTGACTTGTTACTGTGCCTCACCATCAACTCCAGAGGATTCAGTGGCAGGTTAAACACACAGCTTTTATTTCAATGTTTCCCCATAAGAGGCTGGGACTATTTTCAGTGAAGGACCCATCATCCCCTTCCAAGTGACAGCAAGGGAAAGACGGAGTTGACTGTAACTGCCCTTTGTTAAATCACATGTTTGTGGTTGGTAATAATTCTTGTTTTGTGTTCCTGCATCCACGAACCTCTCTAAGTTTTAATCCATTTTCCAGCCTGTCATGAGTGTCTCCCTAAGTGCTGTGTACCTGTGTGGTTCAGTGTATCAGCTCTTGTGTTATTTAAGGAACTTCTTGTGCTTTTAAAATCAAAAAAACAACTGTCCCTGGTGTGGCTTTGTTACAGTCGGGTCCTTGGATAGATGAATTTGTAGTTCTGGATTCTTGGTGTTGATTGTCTAGAAGTGCAGACAAGTTGCTGGGTTGAAATAAGTAGGAACAGTGTTTTCCTAAAGCAATAGCAGATGTAAAAAGAAAGGACTGAAGTGCAGGAGTGAATTCTTTTCCAAACCTTTCAGAAGAGTCCTCTCCTGGGTAAGTGAATGTCTTGGGGTTAGAATAAAAGAAAGCTACAGGAGAAAATTGTGTGGAAAATTACATTCTTAAACAAAATGTCCAGCTACAAAAATTAATCTCCCAAATAATCCAGCTCTTAAGCACTTAATGGGAGAATGTACTTGCATGGGGAGGAATGTTAAACCTCTGCCTTGCTTGGCTTGTGCTGGGATTCAGGGCTTCCAGGGAGCCACCACAACGGATCAGAATCCTGCAAAGTTGACAGGAATTCAGACCACATCCAGAAAAACGTGGTCCCTGTGGTGCTGGTGGTTTTCTGACTGCACTGTGTGGGACTGTGGCACTGGGGTGATTTTTCTTTCAAGCTCCAGCAGCTGAAGGAGACAGGGAGAAGCTCTTTCATCACTGAGCCCACACTAATGAATGTGACGCTGCCCTTCCCTGGAACATTTTATCTGAGGATCTCTGAGTGCTGTACACGCTCTGATTAAACTTCCCAGCACCTGCCTGAGGTGAATGACTAATAGGAAACTGAGTTTCTGTAGAAGGCAAAAAGGGAGATCCTTGAGTGGCCTTTCCCAAAATCGTGTACCGAGAATGATGAGAACCTGCCGGTGTTTAGTGATTTCCCATCCCTCACCCAAACTCCTGGGAAGTGTTCAAACAGAGTTCTCAAAATATCTCAAAGTGCAATGTCTGTTTTCCTTCTACAAAGGCAGCGTGGATAGCCTTGAAACTCTGGGACTGTGTCTCTCCTTGAGCTGATGGGAACTATAAGCGATAAATGAGTGCAGATTGATTTATCCTGTATTAGATCAGATACAAGATTCTCCTTTGCCTCCTGCATGAAAATTGCTGTAGGCTCAAGTGGAGTTTCAGTGTGTTCAGAGCAGAAAGTACAGCTCCGAGTGTTGTAGAGGGAACAATGGGATATTGTCTGTTTTCCCACACAATGGATGATGGCAGGGGGAAGAAGTCATCTTTCAACTCTGGGTTTTTACAAGAAAGCAACTGCATCTGCTGTTGAGGTGAAAATTAATTATTGGGGAGGTGGGGGTTGGCAACAGCCAGGAGAGTTGTTTTCTAGAAGGATTGTTCAAAAATGGAAAGTTAAAACTTTGAATGGGGTTTCAGGTGAGCCTTTGCAATCTCACTTTCTGCTGCCTGAGGAGTAAATTTTCAGGAAAACTAGAGCCAGCTTGGCCTTTTGGGTAGGAGGAGAATTGTTGACACATGTGCTCCTATGCCTGTCACTGCTGGGAAGGAGTAGGTGGCCCAAAGTGTGTAAAGAAAATGAGATTTCTCTGTTGGTGAGGTTGGAGGGGGTGCCCCAGGTGTGCTTGGTGAGGAGTGTGGGTAAGGAAAGCCCAAAGACTGTTGGTTGTGCCTGTAAAACAGATTGTGGTGTGAGCTGTGCTTCCCAGGGTGCTGGAGGGAGCCCTCTGCCCTTGCCTGCTGTCTCCACAGTTCCCTGAGGGAATGTGGAAGGGGCTTCCAGCAAAGCTGGTTTTTTTGTAACTGGCTGGTGGAGGCTCCTGAGATGATTCTGAACAGTCTAATTGCAGCATTAATGGATGTTGTGTACACCAAACTTGTCTTAATTCCTTTACTAATCCCCAGGTAGACAATTATGGGAGTGGCCCAGGATTTGGGGCAGTTGATGTTGTTCTTTTGAGGCATGTGAGCCACCTGGATTTTGATGTGTTTGGTAACCAATGCAACCTGAAGTGATACAAATCTCTTCTGTATTGGGTCTGGTTCCAGGACACATTTGTATCAGCAGTGAGAGAGTAAGTCTGTCCACGTAGTTCACAGCTTCAGCTCATCTGGTCATGGAATCATCTCAGAGAATCACAGGATCGTTTGGATTGGAAGGGACCTTAAAGGGCACCTTATTCTACCTCTTGCCGTGGGCAGGGACACCTTTCACTAGCCCAGGTGGCTCCAAGCCCCGTCCAACCTGGCCTTGGACACTTCCAGGGATGGGGCAGCCACAGCTTCTCTGGGCACCCTGTGCCAGGGCCTGCCCACTCTCCCAGGGAAGAATTTCTTCCCAATATCCCATCTAACCCTGCCCTATGGCAGTGGGAAGCCATTCCTTATGTGCTGTCACTTCTGGCTCTTGTAAAAAGCCAGTGAGTCCCTGCTCTTCAGATATCCCTGTCACCTTCCTACTGCTGCTTCCCTTAGTGCCATCCATGGATGAAAGAGATTTCCAGCTGTAAAGCAAGTGGCCAATTCCTAATAGGTGGAGGGAACAGAGAATAAATACCTGATCTTTGGGGAGATGCTGCAACCACACAAACTCTTAGTAGCTGTGCTTCTTGAGGAACCATTTCAATTGCTGTGGAAGCATTCTGGCTTTGTTACCTTTGGAGGAAAAGAGGCATTTTAAATGTCAGCCATCTGGCAGATTTAATAAATCCTTCAGGATCTGTAGGTTTTGGTCCTTGTGTGGAAGTAAGGATTTTGAAGATGGCTATTTGGACTGGTGCACTGGGTATGAAATGCTGTGTTTAATTAAAGTGAAGAAATAGGGGATGAGGGAACAAGCAACTGCTTGCAATGGACCTGGCAGATCCCAAGATTTCTGACAGCCAGGCTCTTAAACAGCCTTTTGGATTATCTGGTGGCTTTCTTGGATGCTATGCAGGATATTTTCTCACGTCATGGCCCCTAGTTCTACCAATTTGCCTTTAATTAGTTCCAGCAGCAGTGCTTCTGCTGCTGCCTTTAGAGGTGAAGCATGGCCAGAGCACAGGACTGGGATCTCATTTTGGGAAGCAATCAGGTTCTGCTGTTGGAGCAGCTCCTCCTCGTACCTGGGGTAAGTCAGTTAATGCCACTGTGGGCATCAGACTCACCTGGAAAGTGCCAATTACACCTGGTGTGGAAGTGGACAGACAGGTAGGCTTCATTCCTTTTTTATGAAGAGGTGCTGTTTTGCATTGCTGTGCATGATTCATTTTCCTTAATATGTACCTGCTTCAAATTTATAGAGAGAGGGATTTTTTTCCAGAGTGCAAGTGGTAGTTCCGTGCTGAATTGTTGTTTATGCCTCTGAAAGTCTCATTTCTCCAACCTAACAGCCTTGAATTCTGCAGCTTCTGCCAGGGCTTCTCTAATCCTTTCCTGGCCTAGATGAGTTATAATGAATGTTTTAAGCAACCAAAGCGAAGCAAAACTGCCTCCAAGATGAGTGAGGGGTGAAAATCTTGGAAAGGGAAATGAACACCCTAAACATAAGGAGATTATTGTTTTCTCCTTCAGTACAATTCGTTTCCCTGGGTGATGAGCTCTGTAAATACAGAGGAAGGAGGGAAATGCTGCTTTTTGGGAGATACCGGGTATCTTTCACTATGATGTTAGAAATAGTGAAGAATGTGTTCCTACTCTGTATCATCCTCTGGAATCTCACTTGTCCCGAGAATTCAGGTTTTAAAGGAGGACTGTGCTTAAATACTTGCCTGGGAGGGTAGAGCTGGTACCTTTCATTCACGGGAAACAGCACTGCATTGTCCAAAACTCCAAAGCATTTGTATGGAGACATTCTCACCGTGGCTGTGTGAACGTGCTGCCTATAGAAGAAGAACCACGAGCACAGTAAAGTACCAGGAGGCATCACGGGCTGCAGTTATCGAGGGTGTTTTTTCCAAGCCTTCCTTGTTTTCTGAGCTCTGCAGGAGAGCGGTTTGCACAATGCACACATTGTGTGTCTCACAGTAGGATGCTCTGTCAAACAGAATCTCTGCACTGTTGACTCTTTCACGCAGTGCAAAAAAAAAAAAAAAAAAAAAATTCCTGGTGATTTCATCCTGAATGCCCCATGCTGTTCAAATCTGAGCCGGTAACAGCATCTACAAGGTAGAGAAGCCTTGGGTTAGTGTTCCATTAACCGGGAGTCAAATGGTTCTTTCTCCTTTGTCGTCTCCCAGAGCACTGGGGATGGAGTTCATCTTGCCTGCATGCTCACTGTAAATTAGGGAGGGTGCTGCAGAGCCGGGCAAGGAGTCTGAAAGCTCCTCACTCCCTTTCCTGGACACAGGAGTGATGACCTTAATGCTTTGAGGGAGAGAGCCTGTGCCTTTTGTGTGTCTCTTTTCCAGCACACCTCTTTTTGGGATGAGAGCAGGACAGGTTATTCCAAGTGTCTCCTCCCTGAACTGATGGCTTTCACTGGAAGAGATGGGGATCAGGGCACATGCCATGCCATGGGAGGGCTCTGCTTTTCGAACAGGTGGTCCTGGAACTATAAAAGATGTTAAGGAGTCTGAAAGTGTTCGAGCTGCAATTTTAAATCGACAACTTTCCAGCTCTAACCGGTCACTCCTCAGCCACCACAGCTGACTTGGGAACATTTGGCTCAGGAAGCGGAACAACAGTTGGAAACAAATAGTGATTAGTTTTTTCATGGCTTCCCAGGGAACGCATCAGTTTGTTCGTTTCCCCCCCTCATTTTTGTGGTTCCTGTGGATTTTTAAGGCACCGTAGATGCAGGATGTTCGGTTTAGCCAAGCTTGCTTACTGGCAGATTAAAATGAGCAAAGGCTGAGCACGCTGAGTTCACTCATCATAACCGATATGAGGCTTCTCAGAACTTCCTTTGCCCTTGGTATCTTCACCGAGGAATCCTGCCTGCTGCCGTCAGCCCCCCTGCCTTGAAATCCCATTTTACCCATTTGAATGCTGTAAGAAGTGCTGTATAAACTAAACAGGAGCATCTGTGAAGTGGTTAGAGTTGTTGTTGATTGCCTTTTCCTTATTGCCTTCGGGGGATTTAAGCTTGAATTTGCTGGAAGTAGAATTTATGAGCCAGAACGCTCCATTTCTGATCCTTAAGCTGGGAAAAATGCGGTGAATTTCATCGGTCCTTCTCTCACCTCCCATGTCTCCAGCTTTTGATCTGGGCCTTGCAGGGCTCTCCCTGTGTCTTTAGCATAATTGCTTTTTGCATGTGGAGAAGATGCCTGGTTTTCACATGGCTACTTTCTTTGTGGAGGGCTGTAGGAGCAGCTTTAGGATTTCATCCATCTGCTCCTTGTGAGCAGTTCCACAGGACGTTCAGGCACCTGCCCTTCACCTGGGAGAGAGGGAAGCAGGAAAGGTGTGCTGGTGTTGATCCACTGCAGCACTGTGAGGCTGGTGAAAGATCCTGAGGATGACAAGAGGAGACTGCTGTGATTTGAATCATAGTGTGGGGGTTTGAAGCACCCAGTGCTGCTTTTATAATCATGATCTGGTGGTGTCTGTTTGGAACAAAAGGCTTTTCTTTTCCTGCTCATGTGAGGGAATAAAATTTAGGATGTATCTCTCTGCACAGCCTTGTTAAGCCCTCTGATTCTATGGGGCTGGACACCTTAACTGTTCCTGCATTTCCTGTATAACATTTGTATGTGTCTAGTGTTACCTGGGAATGTCTGGTCATCTGTATTTCATTCCAACTACAACTGTTTTTCTGAGAACACTTTTCACTGTCCCTGGTGGATTTGGGAAAGTTTATGGCACAAAAGCAGTGTGGCCTGGTAATGCTTTCACTAGAATGCACAAATATGTTCCTGCTCTTCATTAACCAAATGAAGAAATGCCTGTAGAATTAAGACTAAGTGATCTATCCTGAACTGGGAGCAATGAAAACTCCTCAGGGTTAAATTGGACTGGTGAGTTGGCTGTGTCATTCATGGGACAACCACATTTGGGAGGAGGAAGAAAGGGATGGCATGGGCTCCGAGGGAAGAGGGTAAGGACAGTTTTGGCCAGTGCAATATTTCCAGTCTGCCCCATTTTTTCCATGTCACAGTCACCCTGACTGGAGGGGATCCATGCCTGGAGAGAGGCACAAGAGCTGTGGCATAATCCATCTTGTAAAAGCAGTGTTCCCACCACATGAATCAGCACAGCCAGCTGGTCAATGAGTTGGGTGATGGTGAGTCACTGCTTGTTGCCCATTTGGTTGTTTTTCATAGTGCTGAGGGGAATGTGGTCCTACCCATATTATGTAAATACTCACAAGCAACTTACTAAGGAGAATTTTGGCATTTGGGGCAGGAGGGTGGAGTGACCAAGGCAAAGCCCCTTCTTCTCAACTACAAGGCTGGTGGCAGGACCTTATCTCCAGTGGTTGCAGAGGGGAAGACTTAAAAACATTGCAAACTATTCTTAGTCTGTGGGACAGCACAAATGCATAGAAAACAAAAATGTTAATGGAAGCTTTAAAGGTGTTGGAGAAGCAGCAAAAAGTCATGATACAGACATGTTTGGGCTGGCTGACATGAAAGATACATAGATAAATATACATCAAGTGAAGAAATAGAAACTGAGAGTGGAAGAAAATCACAAAGAGAAATGTGGTCAGCAGAGTAAAGGTGCGCTAAAGAAATTGTGAAATAAAATTGTGAAATAAAAATGTTAAAGGATACCAGCCTGTCAGGAGTTCAGGGAAGCTCAAGAAATACCATATGTATTCTATATTTTCTGAAAAGCCAGATGACATGGTCATTGTATGGCCTATTCTTCCATTCCCACAGTAAATAGAGATTAAACAGCTGATTCTGAAGGTCAGCATTTGAAAATCAGCAGATGACTTTTGATTCTTCCTTAAGGCTGCAGCTGAGGCAGGCTGGATGTTGCTGTGATAGGGACTTTCTTCCAGCCCCAAAAGGTATTTTGCACCAGGCAGGAGATTGCAGGCCAGCCAGCCAAAGCTTCCAGGCAAAATAACAGGAAAACAGCAGTAGCTTTTCTAAAATCTAGATTTAAAGGCACTTTTTCATATATGGGTTTATGAAAAAGAGAACATCATATGAACCCGAAGTCATGAATTGATTGATTTTGTGAGGTTACAAGACAAACTGACAGTGTTTTGGGAAGATGTTTGTTTTGGCACCTGTGTGGCATTTTGACTGAAGAAGTGAATAGCACAAATCAATGCTGTGTAGCTGGTGGCTCTGGGAACTGGCTGATGGAAGGGTCTCAAAATCCGACTGGTTATTGGGAGTGGTTGGTGAATAGGTACATTATTAGCAGAGACTGTGGCAGGGGTTGGATTTTGTCCCTGTGCCAACTGCAGCTATTCTGATCTGGAAAGAAAAAAAAATGAAGAAATATCTGATCAGTTTAGGGGATGCCATAGGTTGAAGGCATGGAGAGAGCGAGGAGGGGAACTGGGTGATTAGAAGTCCTTGGATAGAGGGATGCAGGCAAACCATGTGTGTGTGGCTGGGACCATGTGCAGGGTCCTGTAGAGGTGGAGAGGGGTGCCTTGGCCAGCAGAGAGGCTGAGCTGGGTCTGGTATCATGAGCACCTGAACTGAAAGTGAGCACATGGGACACTTGTCCAGTGAGATGGAGAGTGTATTCCTTGGGCCTTTCAATAGGAATGATGATTAGGGCAGGTAGATGGGTGATGTTGCCATCCATGCTGACTCTGGAGTGACCAACGTATTAATGCCTGGCATGTTTATAAAGCCTTTGCTTCAGCTCATCCAAGGTCCAAGAGGCTTGAAGGCACCTTCCAATAACTGAGTAACTGCTGATTGAAGCTGGAGAAATTCAGACAAGGAATAAGGCATGTATTTGACTGTGTGGTTAAAGTTTGGACCCACCTGGTAAGAGTCAGAGAGGGTTCTGCAGTGCTGGGAGACTTTTGAAGTCAAAGCTGTCCATTTTCTAAAGATGTGGCTCTGTATGAGGATTGTAGGACTTGGAAGTAAGGACCAGTTGAGGGAAAACCTTCTGGCATCTGGTTTGCAGATGTCAAACTAATGGTTTAACTCCTTCCTTCCTCTCCAGCCATTACATATAACTTACAGTCCCTGCCAGCAGTGGTTTCCACCAAATGTGCAGGAGTCTTTTTTCATTAATGGAGAACAGTTCCACAGCACCAGAGCCTGGGGTTTTCCCTATTCCTTTACATGTGTCTTGCCCTGAAGTTGGCTGCTTCTCTTTCCTGGCTGAGTGATGAGCCAGAGGAGATGTGGCAGTGTTGTATTTCAAAAGAACCGGTGTGGCAGAGTCATGTTGTAACACCACAAAACACAATTACCTCCTTATTATTGCTGTACCACAGCAAATAACTTTAATTGGTCTCAGCCTGTCATGGTAAGATATCAAGAGTTTGTTATTGAACTTTTAAATTGCTGTCATTTTCTTGCTATCCTTCTCTCTTCAGGGAAAAAAAGTCAGTAAGGCACATACCCTATTTGTGCCTTCTCCGTTCTAGTCCTGCTCCAGCACTGGGTGGCTGTGCAGGAGGTTTGTTGCTCAAATTAATATTGGTTTCTCCCATTAGGGAAGCCCTTCCTCTCTGCTTCCCACTCCTGACTTTGTGACTTCCCTGGAGAACTGCTGGTGGCTGGAACTGGCAGTCAGACCTGGCAGCACACTGCTTTCGTTAAAAGGGCCAGATTGCAGCTTAATCAAACATCTTTCCAAACTGCACCAGGGAAATCCAAAGGCTCTGCTTTGGAGAATTGAAATGAGGAACGTGCTCTTAAACTGCTGACACTGTGTTGTTACCAATGCCAAAGCAGATCTTTAATGTGTTAAAAGCAAGAGGCACTGGTTTCCCTTTATGGAACAAAAAGAGGAAATTCCTACATGTAACAGGATGCGTTAAAGAAGTGCTATAGCTGAGGGATTCTGATATTGCCTCTTTCCCTTTCCGTTCCTTCCTTAAAAATTGTGAATTAGAAATATGTGTGTGTGTATTTTGTGTCTGGCCTCTCTCATAAGACAGAGCCTTAGGCTGAGTTGTCTCTTATTTTTCGGTTTTTTTGTTGGGTTCAGCACAAACTTTACTGTTTCCAGTTGTTTTTTCTGTTCATCAGTTGTTTCATAGAGCCCCTTAATGACTCAGATATTTAATTCTAGTTATAGTATAATTCTATCTCAGTGTGTGTAAAGCCTTTGTTGCTGTGATACGATCGGACTGATGAGATTATGGAGCATATTAAATGCTAAAAAGATGGATAATACAAGGTTGTAAGTGATCCTTCTGTTGTGGCTTTGGCTTCTCCTTTTTGTGGTGCCGTGGTTCATTTGTTAAGATCAGAAATAAAGGATATGAAACCGGCAGCAATTTGGCTTAATACAAGCGAGAGTCTTAATTATATTTTCCTACTGCAACGTAGTGCAAGCCTTTTATGGGACTTTTCCTGATTAAAAATGCTTTGGCTTTGACTTTGCAGCTTTGTTAAGAAGCACGAACTCCTGTGTTACACGTTCTGGTATTGAAGCAGTGCCTGGTTCCAGTTCTCCTTAGGATATTTCATGGATTTTCACGTGCAGGAGGATTTAATCCCACAGCTGTCAAAAAGCAGCTTTGTGGAATAGGGCTCAGGCTGCTGGAAGGCGACACAGCTGGGGAGCAAGAGGTAGGGGGATAGGGGAGTGTTATCCTTGCAGGATGCAGCCCTGTGGATTGAGGAGCAATCCTGTTTCACTGGTGACTCCTGTGGCGGTTCCCGAGCTGTGTGGTCTGGTGTATGAGTGAGCCATGTGAGGCTTTGAGGGGTCAGGGCCTCCCTGAGGGTGACAAAGCATCCATCGGTTCATCTTCAGCCACTGAAGTCCCTGGTTAACCTAATCGTGGATTGCAAACATCCCAGGAAGGAGGGACCTGCCCCTCTGCCTCTTGCTACGTATTCGGGAGCGAAAATTGTCCCATGATCAAACAGTTCTTGGTCAAAACTTCCCACGTAATATTTCAAAAGTTAAAAAAACCCAAACAAATCCCAGAGTGACTCAGGGATGAGCTCAGAGGCGAGCAGGTGTCCTGGAGAGACAAGGCAGCAGATGAGGATCTCCAACCAACTGAGCTTGGCTGCTGTAGATGGGTAAAATTATCCTCATCCTTATTTTCTTAGAAGTCTTTGATTTTTTTTATTTTTATTTTTTTTTAATTCTTCCTTACAAATGGCTCTGTTTGTCCCCAGCAGGGTGGTGCAGGAAGTGAATGTCCGAGTGAATCATCTTGGCTCATCTCCCAAGCCGTGGAACAAATGGTTAATTGGCTCTGCCTCACTCAGAGCAAGAGCTGGCTGGAGCCAGGGCTTCTGCTGGGACAAACCCATTTCCTACCACACTTTAGCTCATCTGGCATCGTGTTTAGCTCATGCATGGAGGGTTTTACATGTGTGCAGTGCAGATGTTAGCAAGGATACAGTGGTCCTCTAATTAAACAATGCCAGGCTTAAGCTGTCTTCAATATAAGAAGCTCGGCAGCACGATTGATAAGAGGCAATGATATATAAAATGTGACTTACCATGCTGAGGGACATCTGCTCCTCCTTCCCGAGGATTCAGCTCCCTGTAGTGTGGTGATGAGAGCATGAAGTGAGCTCGTGTTGGTGCCACAGGAACTCGCTGCATTCTCGAATCAAGGACGGTCGACTTGAGCCACCTCGTACCCCTAACGGGAAGTGGCAACATTCAGTTTTTATTTTTTTAAAAAACTTTTCTGTGTTAAATAGGAAGCTGAAGTGACTTTATTTGTTGAGCTTCACAGCAAGGGAGTGCTGTGAGAATACAGTAAGACAAAGAGCCCTGAGGCCTTTGCATATGTTTCAGCTGTGCTGTTGTCTCCAAGGAAGGGCACGACTCAGTTACGCTGCCTTGGAATATTCCAAAGTATATTATTTCTCTCACAACAGAAGGGCTTGGCACTGCTCTCTGTTGGAGATGCCCTTTTTGCCTGGGCAACAAACTGATAGCAAATTGTTTAGACTTCCCCTTGGCTGTTAAATTCCTTCCCACATCATCCCCTGAAACAGGACTGGCACTAGGATATTTTGGGCTGCAAAGATCATTCTTGCAATGCTCCTGTAGGCACAGCAATGAACTGGCAATCAGGCAGCAAAGGCAGTGATTTCCCTGTCTGTCTCTCTCACCTCTGGGATGTGTGGCCCAGTGCCAGACCAGCTGTGCTTTCCAGGCAGCTTCCAGCTTTTTCTCTCCCGGGTAGGTGAGTCTGGCCTTGAAGAGAGAAAGGCACATGTGTTCATGCCTCAGCACTTGGAAAGGAGCAGTTTCTTACCAGCCACGTTGGAGCAGGGAGGGAAGATAAATCTTCTGGAGGTGCAGCTACATGGTATATAAGCTCTTCAAAGGGAAAATGCCTTTGGTGCTGGGACAACTCCAACATACCTGACTAAAATCTTGGCTTTGGGACTGAAGGGGCCTGCACAGCTTGTCTTGGGGAAGGGTGGGCATCTATCTTGTTTCCCTTTGTTTTTCATGCATTTGCATCTTCTGTAGTGAGTGTTCCATGTGGTTCAGATGCTGAGGGCTTTCCAGGAGAGAGGAGTGCTTTTGGATGTCTTTGACAGATGAGTGCTGTCCTTCTCCCACAGCCTTGTTCATCCTCACAGCAGCCTCAGGGAGCAGAGTCATTGAGGGAGCTGGAAATTTCAGCCAGCACTGGGACAGGTCTTGTATGTGAGGTCAGGAGGTCCAGGAACCCTGAGGGCACCTTTGATCCTGCTGGGATCTGCCTTCTTCCATGACCTCATGTTCAGTGTTGTGGGATGCCTGGTTATGTTTGTATTAAACTGAAAGCTTGGGCTCTGTGACTGAATTTGGGAATTAGATACAGGAGGTGCTGTGCCAGTGAGCAATGCAAAGCCTGAGAGGAATTGGCTCCAGTTGAATGGTGCCACAGTTACAGAATCATGGAATGGTTTGAGTTGGAAGGCACCTTAAGTATCATCTTGTTCCATATCCCCTGCCATGGATGGGGACACCTTCCACTAGACTAGATTGTTCCAAGCCCTGTCCAAGCTGGCCTTGAACGCTTCCTGGGATGGGGCATCCACAACTTCTCTTGGCAACCTGTGCCAGAGCCTCACCACCCTCACATGGTTGGTGATGAGGGACTGGAACTGAATGGATCACTGTCTCTTTTTTGCCCTTCTCCCTACTCCAAAAGCATTGGAACCTGCCAGCAGGACCCTCATGCTCTTATGGTCAGGTTGCATGGCTCTTCCAGTAAACTTGTAAAGGATTTGCTCAACTCCAAGAAGTCACATTTGCCTTGGGCAGCCCGTGCTCCTGGAACAGATAGGAAAACACATTTCTCCTGTGAAAAACCATAGCTGTCAAGGTGTTCCCTACTGGGGTTCATGGCTCTGTCCAGAGAAGAAATAATGAGCCCTAGAGTAGAGGTGAGTCCAAGACAGCAGTCCCTACAATGTTGCAAGAAGAAAAGAAAGGGCAAAGTTGGTAGCAGAATATATTTAATTAAGAAGGAATCTGATGGTTAACTGACAATTAGGCCCTCTCTTTCCTTGCCCTTGCCCTCCTCTGTGGCTGGTAGCTGGTGCTGTGCAGTGTTGTAGCTGGCACATAACCAGCTGTCCAAGGCAGTGGCTGGAGCTCCCTGGAGCTGAATTCACCTTGCAAGGCCATGTGAATGAAGATGTGTCCTGTCTCCAAAGTCATGTGTCCTTGGCATTTCTTTTTTTGCCTGTCAAGAGAAATATTACCCACACATGGAACTCGTTAGAGCAAGTCCCATCTTGGGTCTTCCATCGACTCCACACATGATGTGTAAACAACATGAATGGCAGATTTAGCTCTAAGAATATTTTTGCTGATTGAAGTCACTTACCCTCCCTTCACACAGGTTGCAGTGTTCTGTCACCATGGGTGCACTTGCTAAAATAGCATTATCTGGGCAGGATGGCAACCAACATCCAAACCTTCCTCAGCCTTTTAGGAGCAAGCCCTGGTAAGTCCAGTAAAGGCTTTGGAGTGAGTGGAGGAGCTAATTAGGGAATCTCAGTCTGTTTCAGTGTAAGGCCATTAAAAAGTGTGTGCTATCTAGAAAGGAGAACATCTGGCAAACAGGCTAATGAGAGCCAGACTGGGGGAGCTCCGAGGCAAATGTAAGAGCTACCCTGTAGAGTTGGTTTACAACTCTTTGGATTTGTAGGAGGTTACTGGTTTGTTGGATAATTTTTTTAATTGTTATTTACTTAAACAAGTGCAGACACTGAAAGCCATGAAATTCAGGAGTGACTTCAGTTTGGCATACAATAGCTGGCTGGGAAGAGTGATTTATCCCTGGTTCCTGTGGATGTTTTCTGTCCCTTATTCCCCTCTCAGCTCTGCCCTCGAGATTCCCCCATGGCCATGAGCAACTCTGAATGAGAGGAATTTGTTTGCTCTCAGCCCATGGAGAGTTTTTCCTTCCCCTAAGCAGGGAATTTGTTTTGCAAAGGGAGAGGAAAGTTTATGCTCCTTCTCTTTCTTCCTTGTTTTTTTGTTTTTTATTGTAATGATGACATATGGAAACTATTTACACAGGAGCATGCTCTGCTGCACTGAATGGAAATGCTGGAGTCCCGGCAGTCTCGTTCCGGATGCCTTGTGTAAGCAGCCAGCTGGTTTTGCTTTTTCTTTTTTCCCCTCTCTTTTCTTCCCCCCCTCCCTCTCTTTTCAGGGAATGTCTGGGATAAGTTACACGAGTGTGGAGGGAAGTTTTGCCATCTGCGAACAGCTCGGTCCGTTTCCTTTGTCATGCCCCTTGTACTGCGAACTTCACAAATATCTGTTTTCTTTCTGTGCCGGCTATTCCTTGCTGTGACTACTCAGCACTTTCACTCCTTTCCCCTTAGCTGCTCGTGTTTGCTGGTGAGCAAGTTCTGCTAAATGCCAAAATAAGAGAGCACTGCACCCGAAGCTTTGCTTTACCACCGCGCTCGTGCCTAAAAGCTTTTTGTCCCGCAGCTAAACCTTCCAAAAACTTGCACTTGGAAACACCCCACTGCTCAGACAGCGAGAGGGAAACGATTTCACTGAGGTCTGAGCCACCTTCCTCAGAGGGGAGGGGAGAAAACGTTCCGTTCTGCAGCGAGCAGAGGAGAATCTTTTGTGCGTAGCTTTGCCTTGAGGAAGCTGCGAAATCGAGGATCGGCTTTGGGAGGGAAGGGAGGGAGGAACTTCAGATCTGCCTCGTCTCCCTCTGCCCGGCTCCGAGAACAAGAGGCTGCCATGCAGTGGAGAGAGCTGCCTGCCATCTACTTGGAGGATTCCGGGAGCCCTGTGGAGAGATCCTCCTATCTCATTGAGCTCCATACTGATGGTAAACGCCGTCGGGGATGTTCTGCAGCACGAGCGGAGCGGAGGTTGCATTAGTCTGTGTCATTGTTATCATGGGAGCAGCTGAGGAAATTAGCTGGCTGGAGGGCTGCCAAGCAAACAGTCAGAGGCTTGCTCTTCAAATTTATTATTATTTTTATTATTATTTATTACCCAGATGATGCTGTTGCCTCAGGGGTGGTAGATCAACCTTCTGGTACCTGATGGGGAAGGAGCTGATCCACAAAATGCAGCTCCCCACTGGAACACTTCACCAGAACGTTTTCTCCTGTCTCTGCCCGGAAAAACGATGCCTGGTTTAGACAGGAGGAAAACATCTTGATTTCTAGGGTTATTTTTTGTTCCTAATTTGCATCTCTGAGCGCTGTTTTGTATTTGCAACCTTGGTCTCTCACTGGGACATCTCTTCTGTTTCAGCTGCGAGTCCTCTGTGGGAAGCACAGAGAGGGGTCCTGGTGCTGGGTTTTTGCTGTGGTGTGTATTATTTTCCTAGCATTGATCCTTTTCAGGGAGGTTGATTTTTTTGCAGAGGAACAACTTGAGGGTTAAAGGTAGTTTTGGCACCTTTTGACAGGGCACAGTGTGTTGGTGTTTGGGTTAAGGCTACAAACCTTTGGTGATTTGGCCACAGTGTGTTTTGATGTTTTTAAATTTTGTGTATGCTGTAATGTAAGGTCCAGGTTCTGATTAAGATGTGCTCCTTCTGTAACCCTCTTAAGCATTAAATGTGAAAAGGTTTTGCTCTGAGGCTGCAGTTTGAGGGAATCTGTTTCTATGAAACACATCCACAGCAAAAGCTTTGTAAATAATAACATTTAAGAACTTTTTAGTGCTCTCAATATAACCCTTCTGATTTTTGCATATTGCCGTCATCTCTTCGTTAAAAAGCAGACAAACCAGATGACTGCCATTCCAGTTCTGTGGATAAATAAAAACTCCATCATTCAGTTTTTTTCAAGAACTGTGCTAAATCAAGGGGTGTGGGGGAGGAACCGGCCTCATTCAAACATTTGTCCAGATTTTGAGTGGTATTTTAAGGGTGTGGGGGAAGCAAGCAAGAGAAATAGGCTTCATGCTACAGGATTCTCAGCAATCTGAGTGTGCAATCTGGAAAGTCTTCACAAATCCCAGAAAAATGCTATCTTAATTTGATTTGAGGGTGGAAGAGGCAGCTGTGGGTCTGCATTGGTGAAGGGGTTCTGATTTCTTCCCACTCTGCATTTCTGCCAGAAGCACATGGTGCCATTTCTCTTGGTGGGTGCAGAGTTTTTGGCATGGACTCTTTCTCCACTCAAAGGGTGTTCTAGAAAGACTGAATCAGTAATTCAGTGAGGATTGTTTTGTCACAGCAAATCTTCAGCAGGCTGTCATGAGAGAGGAAAAGAACCTCATGGTAATTTTTGCCCACTCTCAAATAACAACTTCTAACACAGAGAGAACAAGCTGCCACACCACAGCTCCTGTGCCCATAAAGAGGGGGGAATCAGCAGTTCAGCTGGCAAGATCACTTTTGCATGTACCCACTTTGGGAACATGAGGCACTGGAGGAGGGAAGTCTCTACTGAGAGCAAGAACAACCATGTGGTGTGGGAAATGACTGAAACTCTGGAGAGCCAGCTCCACCACAGGTTTCATGCATGGCCCTAAGCAGGTCTCACTGCTCAGTGTTCTTTGTCAAACATACAAAACAAAAACCCACATCCCAGAAGAAAAAACCAAGGGACATTCCCTTTTTGCTTGCAAAAAAATGGCACTTATTTTGAAGTTTATATACATGCCCTGTGTAACTCTCCTACAGGAATGGCACTATGTATGTGTAGCTCTGCTTGGAATTTGCTTTTTGCAATTGAATTGTATTTTTTCAAATGTAATCTTTAGTTATAAAATCTGGTTCAGATGTTCAGTAAAGCATTGCTTTATAGTGTTTTGCTGGTGAGAAGGACACAGGTGAGAAGGAACTCAGCAGTTTCAAAATTAATCTGTGAATGTGAACAGAAAATTAATCTTGCTGTTTGTTTGCATCAGAGGGATGTTGGTACTTATCAGCATCTAGGAGTGTTGTGAGGATGCATTATTTAATGACTCTCAAGTGCTGTGAGAAATGAGGCTTTCTACTAAAAGTCCTGACAGCTTCTGTACTCCCTGGTTTCCCTTGGCAGTAGCAGTCCTGTACTCCATCCTTCTGTGTTCTCTCCTACCATGAAGTGTGCAAATGCAGTGCTCCTTCAGCAAACCTTTTATTTTGTGGGTTGGACATCCTTGGAGGCTGGGACCTGTTACCTGCCTGGTTATGGTTTATGAGTGCTGATAGCATGCTTCAAGCATGACAGCACAGATCTCCTGAGCCAGGAGACCTGCTGACTGTGTTATACAGGATGCTGCCTCCTTTGATGATCTTCTGGGAGCATCCCCGTGCTGGAGCACTGCGTTTGAGTGCCTCTTAAATGCTCCTACCTGGGAAGAATCAATTTATCAGTGTACAAGCTGCCAGTTTCCTGAGTACTCTGTCCCCTCCTGATCAATGCCAGCTGGCCTGATTGTGAATCCATGGTTCTCTCTGTGTCCTGGTGCAGATGGAGGCAGCTATGACGTTGTCCATGATGCCTCCAGCCCTGCGGCGGGGGACTGCTGTGCTCAGCAAAGCTCTGCCCGGCACAACTGGGAAATGAACTACCAAGAGGCAGCCATCTACCTCCAGGTGAGCCCTGCTGCGTGCTGGATTGGGGGGAAAGTGCTCCTCAGCACCTTGGTTAAAAGGAGCAAAGAGCTTCCACTTTGAGGTTAAAAATGTGGTGCTTTGCAAAGGTTTCTTCTGCTCGAAGAGTGGGGCAATGCTGGAGGTAGGGTAGTCATTTGGGAGCAACTGAACAAACTAGCCATCCCCTCCCATCTCTCCCATTGTCAAGGATTGTAGTGGTTGAGGGATTCAGCATCTTTTCAGTTCTGCCACCTTGCCATGGAGGTTTTTGTGGCTGGTCAGAGATCATCATTTCATCTCTACAGTCGCTCTGGGATGAATGGTCCGTGCTCTCCTGGGGACATCTCGTGTTCTGGAGGTCCTAATCCTACCTTGGCCACAGGTTGGGTGGGTGGCCCTGGCAAGTTTGTTTAGTGTCAGTCAAGTTCTGCAGGTCACGTAAGGCACAAGGGAAAGCAGAGGTCTAGAAAGCATGCAGGGATTATGATCAGTCCAGGAGGGAAACTTACTGTATATAAAAAGTAAAAAAGACACAATGCAAACAAACCCCACCCATGCTCCAGTGCAGGAAACACCATCCTTACTTCAGCAAAGGGATATTTTTCAGATCACTCTACAGTCTGCTGTGATGAACTAGCCACCAAAACTGAGCTTCTCCCAGAGCTGTCCAGTCTGCAATGGTTGTTGGTTCCCTTGCTGTCTGTCCTTCTTCCTTCTCTTTGTTCCCTTTCAGAGCTCTGTGTGGCAGCTTGAGGTGCTTTGGACACAGTTTGTTTTTTTGTTTAAGCCGCTGCAGGGCGACAGAAACTATTTTTTCCTCCCTGTTCTGACCCCACAGCACTGAGAAATCTCACTTCTCAGATATTTTAAAGCTGTGTAGGCTGGACCTTGACAATGCTTGAGCTTCATGGTATGCTGGAGCAGCCCTGACAATGGAACGGTGGCTCCAGCCCCTCCTGGGCTTTTGTTTAAGCTCCTGATTATTGGAGCAGCTCTGCAAAGGGTCATTGAGCTGCTGCAGCTCTGATGGTAATGGACACAGCAGGCCTGGCCCTTCAGATGCAGATGATTCTCGCTGCTGCCTTGACCAATGGCCACAATGACACCGTCCTTGAAATGAAGTAGAGTCACTTAAAGAGCCTGCAGAGTGTTCCTGTGAACAGTAGCTGCAGGCAAGTGTCGTGTGTGGATAAGAGGGCTTTGCTGTCCAGCCACGTTTGGAATTGCTTGGCTACCAAGAGGCAGGATTTAGACTGTTTCTCATTCTGCAAGTGTGTTTTGCCAGGCGTGAATGAGAATGGCCTGCTGATCCCAGGCTGGGCTCCTTCGGGGGGGGGGGCTGGTGTTGATGGAACTCACTGCTGGGCTCTGCCCCGCTCGCAATCTGGCTCCCTGACCCGGCAGGGTTTGTTCTGAAACACAATATGAGCTGGAGTAAATGAGAAACATTTGAAACCCTCTTCTGAATGAGTCTGGAGAATGCTTCACTTCTGAAGAAGAGCTTCCTGACCTCGTTATCCATTTGCAATCACAGTTATTCCACTTTGATAGTAATAGCTTGACTGTCCTTACAGTAATTGCTTACCTTGAAAGATGTTAATTTAAAAAAAGAATCCACCACTTCTTGTGCATCCATGGGTCCCAGCTGGGGAAAAATGATCTCTTATGACAGTTCTCAAGAGGCAGCAAGTTTCCTGTGAGTGACAAAGACTTCCTTGCCGAAACTATTGTTTAAAAAAAGAGAAGAAGATGTTGGGTGGTTCTGCATGAAAAACCTCTAAATTATCCCCAAACTAAGTTTTGTCCTAGAGGTAAAAATAGTCACAGTGTAGCTGTTTTGAAAATCAGTCCTAGGCAAAGTGTAAAGATGGAGTATCTGACCTTTTAATGTTAATTAAGCTTTCTAGTTAAGAGGGAATGACAAATCAGCATTGAGGCTTGTTAATTTTTCATGGAGCCTGTCTGTTACATTCCTGAAGCAGAAAACACTTCGTGTGCTCCACTGTTTTCTTCCATACGTTTTGCAAGGCCAAGATAAGGAGGAGCAACTGTCAGCCAGGTGCCCTGGAGCTTATCTGGGTGTTTTTGTGTTCTGTCCTGGAGAAGTTTAATCAAATAAGTATGTAAATATGTGGAAGTAAATGAAGTGCAATGTTTATGTTGGAATGTTGAGTGAAGTTTCTTTGCCTGCCTTTATAAACTCATCCAGCTCTCTTCCTCATTGTGAAAAGGCTCAAGGGTTTCTGAAGCAGGAGTTTGTGGCTATTAATAAGTTTTATTACTGATATACGCTTATGAACAGAAGGGGACATTCCTCAAGAAGGAGATCAATGGCAGGCTGTAAGTGGGAATAGTCTTGGAAATTGTATCTAATCCTTATAAAAATCTGTGTTCTTTGTGTGGAAAACTGTTATAGTACTGAGAATCACTAGTGCTGTTCTCTCCTTTATTCCTGCTGCTCTAGGAAGGAGAAAACAATGACAAGTTCTTCACTCACCCCAAAAATGCCAAAGCACTCGCTGCCTACCTCTTTGCACACAACCACCTTTTCTACCTGATGGAGCTGAGCACGGCCCTGCTGCTCCTGCTGCTGTCCCTCTGCGAGGCTCCAGCAGTCCCTATGCTCCGTCTGGGCATCTTTGTAAGTACTTTGGGTCCAAAGGAAGAAGTCTGCTTGCTCTGCAGTGTGAGTAAGAGGAAAAAGAAGGTCAAACAGAGAGGAAGAAGGAGGCAGTAAGAGGAATAAACCCACCTAGCTCGTTCTGTAAGTGGGTTTGTCAGCAGATAGGCCAAGCAGCAAAGCTTCCCTTTTCCATCTGATGTGAAAGTGACATTCATTTTGTATTATCAATTTGTGCAGTTTTTAAATTTTTTAACAGAAGTGTGTGGTTTTTCCATTTTCTTGAGAGAACTGAAGAATTTCTGTGCTTTGGGGTGGTTTTAAAGTCATTGTCAGGGTTGGTGCTCTTACCCCAGCATCACCACTGGTTCCTGGGACAGGTTGCTAAACCTTCTCTTGTCTTCTCCTCCCAGTGCTTGGTCAGGACCTTCTCTGTGGTTGTCTTGTCTAGTTTGACTAGGACATGTCTAGTTCTAGGGATAGTTCTACGAATAGAACTAGGAGGGTCTAGTTCAAGGGAAGACCCTGTAAATTCTCTCTGCCCAGCAGCTCTCTCCTTCCTATGTTTCACTAAAAAAATTACAGTCTCAGTCTTTTAAAAGTGTTTCTGCTCAAGTTGCTGGTTTCTTCCCCTTGTATTTCAAATGTATCAATAAGTGTTTTTGATATGTTGCTGAAGTCCAGAAGGGACAAGGATTTCAGGAAATTCTGGCCTTATTAGAGGAAACTTGCACAGGCTTTAATAAAAGCCCAAAGCAGAAAAATTTTGAAAGATAATGCTGTGCTAGCTTTAAAAGGGTGGCCTTGGGTTTTCCTGTGTGCTGTGCTCAGTCTGTTGTGCTTCTTGAAAGAGGAGGGGCAGAAGAGTGGCCTGTGCTGTGCTTCTGTTTATAATCAAACCTGTGTTGTGACAGGTCCATGCAACCCTAGAGCTGTTTGCATTAATTGTGGTAGTCTTCGAACTCTCCATGAAGATGAGATGGCTGGGCTTCCAAACCTTTATCAGGCACAAAAGGACTATGGTAAAGGTAAGTTTTCTCTTGGATTGTCAGTGTTTCCTCCTTTAGCATCCAAAGAACCACATTAAATATTGGCCTGCACTGCAGCAGAGCTGATGTAGCCGTGCGTCCCAGCTGCCAGATGATTCATGTGAGAGCTCTCAGCTCTCAGGGACACCTCCCATCCTCAAAGCATCCAGATAAACAGGTGGTCAGCGAGTGATTTGCCTTTCCCAAAAGCAGAGTGCAGCTGTGCCTCTCATCACCCCCCTGTTTTTGCAGACCTTTGTGCTGTTTGTGCAGTTCATCGAGGCCATCGTGGTGTTGGTGCGCCAGACCTCGCACGTCCGGATCACGAGGGCTCTGCGCTGCATCTTCCTCGTGGACTGTCGCTACTGTGGGGCTGTCAGAAGGTGATGCTCAGCTGGCTGGGTGTTCTGCTGTCGTGCCAGGGGCTGGGTTGGAGGGAAAGCACTCAGATCCTGCAGGAAAAGCAGTGTCTTTCATGGGCATTTCAGATCCTGGAGGTATCTTAGTTGTACCTAGTGTGGATGTGCTCACAGCACACAGTGGTTGGGTGCCGTCCTCAGGTGTATAAACCACCCCAGAGAGCCCAGCACATGAGTGTGGCTGCATTGTCTCTGCTCCTTGATTTGCCTGCGAACTGCACGATGAATCAGAGATAGTCTGGAGAAGGAGAGTTGACAGTGTGAGATTAGTATTGTTTGCAGTACCTGAGAGCTGACTGCAAAGGACAGATGGGTAGCTTGGAAACCATCTTAATTTTAGCAAGCTTTCTACTTTTAATCCTTGGAGGAAGTGGGAAGAAAGCCCTGAAGTGTGGTGTGGTGGTGGTTGTTTTTTTCTCCCTGACAACCTGGAGGAGTAAACGTGCAAGTTTTGGTTTATTAATGTTTTCTTATTTTTCAGAAATCTGCGACAGATCTTCCAGTCCCTCCCACCATTTATTGACATTCTTCTCCTCCTGCTTTTCTTCATGGTGATTTTTGCTATTCTGGGTGAGTTGTATTTATGGAAGGTGAAGTGATGCTCTTAACCAATTATTGTCCAAAATGAACAAAAACAGCCTGGATGAATGTAAAGCTGATCAGATTCAGAGCCCTGCCAGGATGTTCCATTTATCCCATTTCATCCACAGCCATCTGGAAGGCAGAATTAAAGATCAAAAAAATCTGGAAGCTGGCTATTTGATTTTGAGACAAAAGTCCTTTTTACCTCCTTCAGAGCAGTCAGTGGTGTGTGTTTCCAAGTTCTGCTTCCATCAACTGCTCCTCAATCTTGTCAGTTTAGTTTAGTTCCCCAGGAATACATGTGTCTGAAGTGTGCCTGCTACACTCCAAACCATCCCCAGAAAGTTTGTTTTCCAAAAGGATCAGTGACATCTCTTGGCAATTCTCTATGGAGAAGGCCTTCCAAATACTCCCAGCTCCATGGTGTCAGAGAGGACTTACTTTTAGTGTGACCTTCTCTTTGGGAACTGCTTTGCTGCTCGACATTAAACTGACTTTATTTTTGTTTATTGTTTCCCCCTTTCTCTCCTCCTCTCCCTTGTCTGCTGCTTCTCTAGGTTTTTATTTGTTTTCTCCTAACCACTCCGATCCGGTGAGTACCTTGACTCTTTCAGCTGCAGCTCAGGTCTCATTTGACATGCTTAGGACTCAGACATTACTGTGCAGACAGTTTACCCCATGTGGTCCCCAGGAGAGCAGATGCCAGTGGGTCTGAGGCTGCCTGGCAGTGTCCCCCTGCTTTGCCCCTTTCTGGGAAGGAAGACTGTGCAGAGAACTGTCTCACAGACAGGGTGTCCCAGAGGGAACATTCACAGAGAGTTGTTCCTCGTTCTTGATGTCTTAATTCAGTCAAAAGAGCCACCTGCCACTGTCCCCAGGGGAGGAGGTGTCTGGGTGAAAGCTCAGCCACTTCTGCTGCAGTGGTTGGAGTCCAGCAGCCACAGGTTCCTGCTGCTGCCCAGGCTGTGGCTTACTGGGAGTAAATACCACCAAAAAGCGTAGATAAGCTGTTGTTTTAACCCTTAATCATTCTCATGGAACTTTAAAAAGGACCGGTGCTGCAGTGCCTTTCCCTAGGGAAGGCATCAGGGAATTGTGGAAGTGCCTGTATTCAAGTGGGTGGGTGGTTGTTTTCTGAACGAAATGTCCCTATGAAATTCTGCTTGCGTTTTGTCATGGGAGTTTTTTCTTCCAGTACTTCAATACTTTAGAGAACAGCCTCGTGAATCTCTTCGTGCTTTTGACCACTTCAAAGTAAGTTCATGCTCTTCTAGCTCAGTCTTTCCCTTTGTCCCAAAGGAGTCTAGCAGAGCCAAGAGTTTATCTGCAGAAATGCTCTGTCTTCAAATGTGTGACCCCTTCCCTCTGTGTCAGAGGTTTCCAGTGTCAGCCTGCATGGTATTTCATTTTACTTTAGGACACTGTGACTTCAGCTGCACAGTTATCTCTAAGGACTCAAACTGCTTCATCACTGTGAGGGTAATAATGGGGGAAACAGCTCTACTAGGCCTTGGTCCAAGAAGGGAAAGTTTCTATTTGTGCTCCTTTGTCAGCCAACAGTTGGCTGTTGAGAAGTAACTTCCTATTCCTCTGCATTCCTATCTGCTAGGAAATTGGGGTGACAACAGTGCTGTCAGGGGGAGCTCTCCTGATTAGGAAATTAGCAAAGGATGGAATAAATCTGAACACACACACCGAGGCTGCATTGCTTTTGTTAAGTATCAAAGCACAACCCTTAGCCACGTCACAAATCCTGTTTGGCATTTGGGATGTGAAAGGAATTTGAAATTCAGAGTGCTTTCCATATTTATTTCTTTCATGGTGCCCCCACGTTGTTGCTGCTGCTCATTGCTGGGCACAGAGTTCTGTGTCATGAGCAACGATGTGTTTTGCAGAACCGTGCAAATCTTTGGATGGGGGTTTACACAAACATACCTGTGTCCTGTGCCTTTTGCCTGTGTAGTAGGAAGTGTAACAAGTGCTATTTGGTGCTTAAACTTGTGTCCTTTGGGGTGCAGCTTCCCTGATGTGATGATGCCATCTTATGCCCGGAATCCTTGGTCCTGTGTCTTCTTCATCGTGTATCTGTCCATTGAGCTGTACTTCATCATGAACTTGGTGAGTCCATCAGGAAGCACTTAACTTCTCTCTGCCTGATTTTGAAGCTCATTGCCCACCAGAGTCTTCCCCATTCCCAAAAGGGCTCTGTAATAATCTCAAACCCTTTGGCAGAATACTTCTAGAAATGGCAGCTTTGCTACAGACAGAACTCTTTTAATGTTTAACCACGAGGAAATGAACTAAATCACAGAAAACCAAATGATACGAGCATCTTTCAACTTCTCTCACATTAATATCGTGCTTGGAGTGACATACTCACTTGCATGAAATTTATTGTCCTTCTCTGTCTTAATTATTTATCATAAAATGGCATTTTATTATCTGGGCTTGCCTGAAATACTTTGTAAATCAGTTTGAAGGGAATGAAATTACTCAGTGTGGCAGTATTTGAGTGCTAATCACTGCAGGCTGCTCAGGGGAGGATGGGAGTGGTGGAAAAGGGCTTGCCAAAGGAGTTGAGGAGCTCTGCAACCCGAGGTGAGGGATTTGATGCCTGTGATGGGCTTGGATTTCACTGCTTGTGTTCTAGATGAAGGGTTAGCTTTGACAGTTGTTAGCCAAAGCTCCCATGGAAGGGTGAGTGCAGAGAGCAGCCCTCAAAACCTGCCTTCCAGGAAGAGATCAGAATGTTTTAACAAACCTGATACTGTTTTCTCTTGGCATGTGTGTGGTTTAGCCACTAGCAAGTATTGAGAGGCCAGAAACACCTGGACCTCCTCCAGAAAGTGGATGAGTGTGTGTGCAGTGAGCTTGAGGATCCCTTTGTGGGATCCCTTACGCCAGTGACACCCCACTGACTCCATTCTGCCTCAGTCAGTGCTTAGTAAATTCCTGCTGCAGGCAATGCCTTTGGATATTCCTGCTTGTTTGGGAAGCCCTGGCTCAGGTAGCTGAGGAGTATAAGGATCAAATCACAACTTTCTCCCTTGTCTTCCCTCTCAGCTTCTCGCTGTTGTGTTTGACACTTTCAATGACATCGAGAAGAGGAAATTCAAGTCCCTGCTGCTGCACAAGCGCACGGCCATCCAGCACGCCTACGGCCTGCTGGTCACCAAACAGGTACAGGGGCTCTGCCAGCTGCTCTCACATCACCAGTGGGCTGGGGTGTGGAAAGAGCATGTTCCAAAATAGGGGATTTATGTCTGTTGGTTGTCATGATACTCACCAAGGGCTCCTGTTGGGTGTTTTTCATTTATGTAACGTGTACTCAGTACTCTGAATTTCAGCCCCATGTGGGGTGATGGTGGTGGTTTGATAAAAGGAGCGAATTTTTTGCTGGAGTGAATGTGATCATTGCTTTCTCTCTGATTCAGTTTGGGTCACTTGTGGGCTTGCTCACCAGTACTGAGAGGAGGGATGGGTCATACAGGTCCAGTTGCTGGATCCTGCACAAGTAAATGGTGTAGAAATTCAACTACAAACAACTTTATACAAGCAATTGAGAGAGAAAGTTGATGTCTTGCTTAACTTGTGGAGCAGCACAAGAAATAAGGCCCCAAACTAACTAACCCACTTTCTAGTAGATTAGTTGATGTTTGGTGCACGTAGCTGATAGTCTTAAAAAAGTGCCAATAATGGGACCTGTTAGGGTGTCTGCTAATTTCCCAAGAAGAGGGGTTGAACTCTGCTTGGGGTGCCTGGTTGGACAATTTTCAGGTGATGGGACAACAGGGAGCAGCTCTGCATTTGCTGGAGGGACAAATTGCCAGGAGAGCTTTGTGATCTCTGTGCCCTGGGATAAGTTTGGTATGTTAAAGTAATAGCTTAGGGTACTTTGGGGGTTCAGTTGTAATGGATGAAATCGTACTTAAATCCAGAATGAGAATTAAGTACCCTTGCCTCTGTATGTTCCTGTCCCTGCTTATGACAGTATTCCTTTGTTTCCAGAGGCCATCTGGAATTTCCTTCAAACACTTCGAAGGGCTGTTGCGGTTCTACAAGCCTCGGATGTGTGCCAGGGAGAGATATCTCACCTTCAAAGCACTGAATCAGAGCAATACTCCTTTAGTCAGGTGGGATGGTGTTCCTGCTGCACCCAGAGCAGGGAGGTTGCTCCCTGAAAGCTGGTCTTCAGAGAGGATTTATGGAATGGAAGTTGTCTGGGATATGGGAATAAAAGGGTTTGTCTGGGAAGCAGAAGCTTGGAGGGCTGGGTACCCTGAGAGCTGAGGTTTTCCTTTGAAGGTGATGGAGTTCCTGCATGCCCTCTTGTGGATACAGCGCTGTGCTGGCACTCACAGGCAGGATCTGCTTCCCACTTCCCTGGCAAAACAGAGGAGCCAGAAATTGGGGAACAGCACTAGAGCCTGCAAGGGGCATTTCTTCACACAGAGCAGCCTCGCAGCTTAACAAGTTTTTGCTTTTTTCCAGCAGCTGGCTGTCCCCCCCAGGGTTTTGTTAATTAAAATCTGGTTCTGCTGGTGCTTTCAGGGCTGCCATTCTCTGTGTTATGAGGCAGAGAATTGTCATTCTGGTGGGTGGGTGCAGCTAACACCAACCAGCAAGGAAGAAGAGGGAATTAGAGCAGGAGACCTTCTCCTCCTTTTCCTTTGTTCTGGCCACAGAGAGGCTTGGAGTGAGTCTCCTGTGGAACTGGTGCCGTCGCTTCTCCTTTATGTCAAGTGCCACAGAGAAGTATTGAAAATGGCATAGGGAGAAAGACTGAGTTCTTAAATTTAGGCACCTAATAACACCAGTAAGAGTGTGAGAAGTTCAGCATCCTCGGTTTCAGACTCCTAAAAGCTGTTACAGGCCTGACCCCAAGCACCTAGACAAGCTCTCATGTTCTATGAGTTTCTTTGCTTTCATGTCCTTTTTCAAACTTCATTGTTGCCTTCAACTGAAAATGTGCGAAGATATTAGAAAAGGACTCTATGAGTAATTAAGACAGTCCAAGACTTCTTCATGAAGAGCAGTGCAATCTCTATCCTTGGAGTTGGCATCTAAGCCTCAGGCCTTTCCTTTCAGTGGTACAATTCTGGAGTTCAGTAGAGTCAGAGTTTTCTTTAAGGGCTGAAGTGTTACAGAAAGGATATTTCTGGCTATTGTCAGTCAGGAACCTTTGGCCAGACTGGGAAGAGGTCAGGGTTGAGTTCTGTCAGTTGTAGCTGCAGTTCTAATAAGGAGTTAATAACTTCCAGGAACTCTCTGCTGGTGATGCCTGACAAGGACACTTAAGGATTTAGTCAGCCTCAAGGCTCTGATCAGATGTTTCTCTCTATTTTGCAGTCTAAAGGATTTTTACAATTTCTATGAAGTTGTTGGCTTAAAATGGAAGGTAAGTCTTTGTTGAGTGAAGAAGAGGGGAAATGTGTGTGGGAGGGAGAGTTAAGGAGGCCAGTGGTTAAAGCTGGCTAAGAAACAAAGGCAATTTGCAAGAAGCAGCTGATGGGGATAAGGTGGGTCTCCATCCCTGCCCTTTTTTTTGTATGGATGTGGCACTGGCTGCTGCTGATCGTGGCTGTTCTGCTTCCAGGCAAAACGAAACCGCGAGCACTGGTTTGATGACCTTCCACGGACGGCATTCCTTATTTTTAAAGGTAACAGGCTGTGTTTTCTAACATGTATTCAACTAACAGGAAGAGCATTTCTTTACAAAGACAGGGCACTCTGAAGGGACCTTCTCTCATGGCCCTGGTAAACAGCTGAGGCAAAGCCTATTACCCAGCTCCCTGTGTATCCAGGCCCTCCAAGGCCAGAGTCTTGAATTCAGAGCCTCCAAGGAAGATTTTTGTCTTGTCAATATTCCCTGTGCTCTGACCCAAACTCTGGCTTCCTGAAAATAAGAGGCTTTTTGGCAGAAGTTCTATAGAAAATCAGCCCCTGAAGTCATGGAGGGCTGTATTCCTTTTTCAGCACAGAGGTTAGGGGGGATTTTTCGTTGCTGAATCCAGGAGAGTGTCAAGAGTTTCTCCATATCCCAGACAGCAGTGACTGTGAAGTGGGAGCTGATCAGGCTGCCTGATCCCAAGATGTGATTGCAGCTCCTGTGCAGGTCGAGCACAGCTGCTTGGGAAGGGGAAAGAGGTCTGAAGCCCCCATCAGTGTAATCTGTCTTGCCAATGTGATTTACCTCCCATGTCCCGAATTTCCTGACTGATTGTCACCATTTGGAATTAAGAACTTACCTGCAGTTCTTCTGAGATGCTGGATGCTTGTGGAGACAGCCAACACCATCTGATTCAAACACAGCTGCCATGGGAGCCCTGCACAGCTCTGCTGATGCTCCCAACCCTCCTTGTTGTTCCAAACACAGTCCAGAACTAGTGCATAGAGACAAAAAAAGGCATCTTGGAGGTTAAGGATAGTGAGTTCACTGCTGCTCAAATTCTAGGGGGCATTTGAACTTGGTCCCAAGAAGAAAAAGTTAATAATCTGCTGATCTGTCCAGCTTCTGTGCTGAGGATTGGTATGAAAAATGTCCCTAGGGAGAAGGTAGAGGGATCTGTGGTATGGAGGATTGTGTGAACATTTGTTTTGCCATATTCTCTCCTTTGTGCAGGCATCAACATCCTTGTGAAGTCCCGTGTGTTCCAGTACACTATGTGTAAGTAGAAGTAATGAGCTGTCTCTGCTTGGCTTCTCTTGCTCATGTGGGTCTGGTGTGGCCTGGGCTGTGCTCTGAGCCACGTGCAAATTTTGGGGTTTTGGTGGAGAGGGAGGGAAGTGCTTGCTTGTACCAACCACCACTGCAGGCTGAGCTCTCAGCTCTCACCCTGGAGAGACTCCCAGCTCCACTACACAACACACCTGTGGGTCTGGTTATATTTAGGTATATTTCCCAAGCCTTGGGGGTTTTATCCAGCAGCTGAAGGATGCTGGATAAGGAACTGCCTTGCCAGTCAACCACACTCTGTTTGCACTCGAGGAGGTGCAAGTGTCGTCGCTGCTGGAGGGATTGCTTGGCAACTGTGCTGCCTGTGGGAAAGAGTCTGTGCTCCTCTTCTCTGGAGGAGAAGTGCTTCCTTGTGGTGCTACCTGCTGTGTTCTAAATGATCTCTTCCTACTCACTAATTTGGGGTTTTTTTAATGTAGTTTTTTTTGTAAATTGAGATGCTAAACTAAAGAGAGTGGGCTGGAATGAGAAGATCTCAGTGAAAAGAAGTCCTGCAGCTTCAAATTTGAATGCTGGGGAGCAGTCATAGATGCAAGGGGAAAAAGCTTTATCCTGCACTGTTGGGGACCCAGTGGTTCTCAAGATCTTGTTCCAGAGCTAGGAGAAAGGTGAAATACACCACTAATAATGTGGCAGAATATAATTATGAGTAAAAATGATTTAACATGATTCAGACCATTGCTTTGGCTTAGTTTTTTCGTTCTGAGGATCAAGAGACTGCATCTGGTAAAGGCCTGGGAAAAGTCACAGTGGAAGACTCTCCCAATTTATGAGTTCTGTTTGTTCATTGAACTGGAAACAATGACCCTGCCACTTGCCATATACTGTACTTTTTTTGCTAGCCTAGGAAATGGAGGTCCTCTGGTCCAGGAGTGATTCTGCTATGGGTTTTTATTTTGTTTTCCAGATACTGTAGTGGCTGTGAATGGAATTTGGATTCTTGTTGAAACCTTCATGTTGCAAGGTAGGAGACATCACAGCTTGTTTCTTGATTGAGATGCTGAGGGCTTGAAAAAAGGGAAGGCTGGAGAAAGTTGTTCTTTTGTCTTGCAGGAGGGAATTTCTTCTCCAAGAACGTCCCATGGAGCTACATAGTCTTCCTCACGAGTAAGCTGATGCCTTCCAACAGAGCTGTGTCATCTCAGGAGGAGCTGGGAGGGGAACTGAGGTTATAACTTAGCCACAGGTGTAGAACCTCCATCCAGAACAACGCTGTGCCTGGCAGGGACCATCAGCATCCTGTGCCACGTCTTCTGGGAGCCTCTTAGCTCTGCTGCCACTCTGCAGAAGCTGCTGTGTGATTCTTTGAGCTGTCTTCAGCCCTGAGAGCAGAGAAGCCTCATCTGTCAGGCACAGCGTGCGGAGTGCTGAGGTTTCCAGACTGGTGATGGCTCTGTGGGAGGCTGCTCTGTGCTGCACCAGCTATTCCAGGAGGCATTCCCAGCTCTGATCTGGCTGCAGCTGCGAGCTGGCTCTCTGCCACACACAGCAAGGCAGGCCTGCTGGAGTTCTGAGTGCAGGGACATGCTGAGGAGACTGAAAGGACTGTAAACTACTTGACAAGCTGAATTTTCTAACTTCATCCCCTGACATCATTTTCTAACACCATCTCCTCCATGAACATGTACCTTAGTGTTTCTTTCCAGCCCAAGTATAAGCATCTTCATGTGCTGGTTCATTGCGCTGTGACGTGAATTCACTTCCCTTCTGCTGACAGATGTCTCTTGCTCAGGGAGAAACAAAATGCAGCTCCATCGAATCAAAACAGTGTGTACAACTGCATCAGGAGGTTCTTTGGGAGGTTGCTACCTCTTGTTTGACTGCTGGGGAGCTCTAGTGCTTCCCTGGCCATTAGTCTTCAAAGCACCTGTTATGGAAGCTTGAAGGCAGAGGTGCTCTGCAATTCCTCTTTTCACAAGGGTGTTGTCATCCAGCTCTTCTTTTCACTTCTCACCCACCCCTACTCCTTGGAAGGTGGAAAGAAAGATTTTGGGATGACATACTTGCTGTTAGGGTGTTGTTTAAACTACAGATCCTGCCAGAACAATGGGTGAAGTAAATGTCTCTTCCTTGAAAGGATATCTCCCTTCAGGTCAAGGCTAGGCTGTGGGATGTGGATATGTTCCACAAAATCAGAAGGAAATAAACAGGCAGGACTGAATTCCCTGCTTTTGCTACCAAAGCTTGTCTCTCAACAGTTATAGCACATTTTCCAGCTAAGGGTTTTGTGGACTGTTCTGGAGAGAAATCTCCATGAATACAGGAAAATGTGTGGATTTGGAGGGGAAATGTTTCTTTGGCATCTCACTGAGAATAAGGAGGGTGGGTGGGGGTCTGTTAAACCCCTCTCTGAAGTTCTGCACTAAAAACACCACACATCCATGAGGGCAAACCTTCACATGAGCCTTCCTTGTGATGCTGCTCATTCCTGACTGTGGCTGTCCTCTTGTCTTACAGTCTATGGTGTGGAGCTGCTCCTGAAGACCACTGGGCTGGGGCCTGTGGAGTACCTGTCCTCAGGCTGGAATCTGTAAGTGCACACTCATGTTTTTGGGTGAGAAAGACTGACTTCTGAGATGAGTTTTTAAGCCTGTAAAGATGGCCATGAGCAGGCTTTTATCATTCGTCTGCCCTTGGCCTTGTGCATCTCGTTAGGCTGGAGCAGCACCAACGGCTCTTGTCTGCTGAAACTCTAAGGATAAACCATTGTTCTTATTTAATTTTATATTTATCTTTCCAGCTTTGACTTCTCAGTAACCCTGTTTGCATTTTTGGGGCTCATGGCACTGGCTTTTGACATGGAGCCATTCTACTTCATCGTGGTCCTGCGGCCCCTCCAGCTGCTAAGGTGAGCTGGGAATGCTGAGGGGTGATGGAATCCAGAGAGCAGGTGGGAGAAACCAGCCAGGCTTGTTTTCCATCAATCCTGTTGGGGACCAAGCTCCTTACCAGGAGAGGGCAAGGATTGCTCTGTGGGTATGTGACCATGGCAAACAGGAATTGCGTGGGGTAATGAGATTAGCCAGAGTTATCAAAATGAACGATAACAAAAACTTGGGATGGGATATGAAACCCCGTGCTTTGGAGCTTAAGCTGATCTCTAATAGAGATCAAGGGATTTACCAGGGGCAGATTATCCTGTGTCTGCCTTCGTGGGGTTCTTACACCTCCTCTAAATTGTCTGATGCTGTTCAGAGAAAAGCTCTTCTGTCAGGGTGAGACGGTCTGAGCCAGTTTAATAATTTCCCTTGAATTACCAGAAATTACAGTTTTCAAAGGATGCTGCTTTCTAGGGTGAAGTACAGCCCTGCTCTAACTGCATCTCACACTTTAAGCAAGACCACAGCCTGTAACCTCTCTGCAGCTCAGTGAGCTGGGGCTGATTAACCCTCTCGTGTCGAGGTACCTTCACCTCCACAGACGTCTCAAGAGCCGTAGGGGGAAGGGATTTGAGGCAAAATGTTTTGTTAAAAACAAGCTAATGCAATTTAGCTCTTCAGCGAGGATTTAAAGAACATTTTATGACACTCAAGGGGGAAAAAAAATAATGTTTTCTCAGTTCCTCCCCTGCCAAAGCCTGTTTGGCAGCTGTGTTTCTCTGTTAAGGCCAATGGAGTTGCCAAATCTTAAATTAGCAGGCACAATGTAGTTTTCTTTCATCAATTTTTATTGGGTCATGTGGGAAACACAGAAAAGCTTGTGTCTGAGGGAAGGAGGAATGAGTCCTGACCCTGTTCACAGGACTAGTTTAAGTTCTTATGATTTTTTAGGCTTTTTAAAGAGCTGTTTATGCATTGTGTTGTGTAAAAAAGCACAGACTTTTTTCCTTGAGAGTCTCAATCCTGTAAACACTTAGTTGAAAGTGTCATAAACATTCAGATGGGACAGCAGGACATCATTAGGTGAGTGGAGACTGCTTGAGCAAGGGCAGCTACCATGAGTTTGGTGTCAGGAAACCCTCCTGTCGTTGACCTGGGAGGAAGAGAGAGCTGGGATAGCCCCTTTTAACTATTTCCCCTGCCACCAGGAGAGCTGCAGGGTGTAGGTAACTCCTGACTTCTCCCTTCAGGTTATTTAAATTGAAGAAGCGCTACAGAAACGTCCTCGACACTATGTTTGAGTTGTTCCCTCGGATGGCCAGGTACCAACTGCTTCTCTTTGGTGATGGTGGGGAGGGAAGGTTTAGTGTCCAGGGATGGGGTCAGGGCAGGGACCTGTCAAACCTGCTGAAAGGGTTTATGCTCTGATCTGCCTGTCGCTTGTTACTGACTCTTCACTGTGCTGCAGTGGGGTGTTAATGTTCCAATTTCTTGGAGCAGTATAGGATAAGCAACACTCCAGCACCCTGGGCCTCCTCCTGCTTCTGTGCTAAGATCATAACTAAGAGTAAATGCTTGTTTTAATTTTTCTCCCCCATCCCAGCTCTTGCTGAGAGGGGAGGCCCATTTGGGAGGAACATTGGCATGGGTATCCTCAACCCCAGATGCTTCCCTCTGCTCAAGAGCATTATTGAAACGTTGGGGCAGAAGGAGGGTGGTGTTTGAGTGGGGCATCCTCAGCCCTGATTCCCTTGCAGGAGCTCTGAGCAGAGCGTGTTGGCTGCAGAGCCCTGCTCCTGGCACAGTCCCTGCATCCAAGGATGTGGAGAGGGCAGAAACAGTGTGTGGTGTTCTTTGTTAAAGAAACTGTGGAGAGACATTTGTTTAACAGAAAAGGACAGACTGGGAGGGAATCCAGGCTGCTCTTTAGTTTCTCTCTTCAGCAAGTGGCAAGCTCCTTGTCCAAGGACTTCTTGAATGAGAACAGGCAAAGAACTGCAGGGCCACAGCAGCAGGGATGGTGGTCTGGGGTTTTCAGTGCTGCCTTCCATCCTTTGGAAATTCCTTCCAGAGCAACCAGCCTGGGATTTTGTGTTTCCTTGCCTTAGCAACTCTTCAGTAGCACAGTACTCTTTCTGTTTTTGCCTCCAGCCTGGGTTTAACCCTTCTGATCTTCTACTATTGCTTTGCCATTGTTGGCATGGAGTTCTTTGCTGGCGTGGTCTACCCGAACTGCTGCAAGTGAGTACCTCAAATCTATCCCCCTCAGCAGTGCTTTTGGTGCTCAGCCACCAGCAGTGAGCTCTGGCAGCATTATTTCCCAGTGGACAAGGGGCCAGAGGATGGGGCTCAGTGGGGTTTTTGTATCTCAGGCTACACGTGACAAAAATCTAGGAGATACTTCACTTCTCTTGCCCCATCCCTGGTAGTGTTCAAGGCCAGTCTGGATAGGGCTCTGAGCAACCTGGTCTAGTGGGAGGTGTCTCTGCCCATGGCAGAGGGTTGGAATGAGGTGGTTTTTAAGGTCTCTTCCAACCCAAATCATTCTAAGTTTCTATGATGCCAGAGTTGCTTGGCTGGATGTATTAAATATTTAGACCTCCCATTGTACCAAGATAAATTCACCTGGTCCTGTAAGCTAAGCTGTCCTGGGTCCATTTTGTCTTAAATTATGACAGACTACTTGGGAATG
The DNA here is from genome assembly GCA_035583185.1 of Anabacerthia variegaticeps. Lineage (NCBI taxonomy): Eukaryota > Metazoa > Chordata > Aves > Passeriformes > Furnariidae > Anabacerthia > Anabacerthia variegaticeps. The sequence goes on from JAWWEW010000036.1 coordinate 3,854,128, forward strand.
CCAAGCTTTAAGGCTATGAGCCAAGGAATCCAACTCAAACTCTCAGTTTTTCTGGTATAATATTTGCAGAATGGTTAGAAAGACTCCATGTGCTCCCTGGGCTTGTGCTGAGCTGTGAAGGAGAGGGACTTTCTTTCAGAGGAAAAGGCCAAGAGGTAGAAACTGCCTCCCTGCTCGCCACCTTCTAGGGGGGTTGGTATTTAGAACCCGTGAGATTTCCCTTGCTTTTCCAGTCTCTGCTGATTCTTTGTCCTGGTTTCTCCAACCAGCACAAGCACCGTCGCAGATTCCTACCGCTGGGTGAATCACACAGTTGGCAACAAAACAGTTGTGGAAGAAGGGTATTACTATCTCAACAACTTCGACAACATCTTGAACAGCTTTGGTAAGGGCAGTTTTTTCTGTAGCAAAGATCCTTCTGTGTTCCTGCAAAGCTGGATGGCTCTGTAAGGCTGTAATGCTCATGTGAGCCTGGGACTCTCCCAGTCCTACTAATGCACCTCAAACACTCAGCTCTTTCTGTCTGGAGAGCTCCAGCTGACTAATTGTGCCATGACTGTTTTGTGAGGTAAGCAGATGTCTCTTAAAGCCAGCTGGAAGCCATCAGATCTGTTCTGGCTGGTGATCAGACCAGACTTCCAGAGGTGTTTAAGGAGAACATTAAGTCACTGTCCTTCTAAAGAACCAACAGTGATGCCAATACATTTCTTTAAATCCACTGATGAAGAATAATTTGAATGTGTTGATTACTCTCCATGATTTTTCTTAATGTGTGAGCAGAGATGCTTATCTCCTGGAGATTTCAGAGGTCTCCATGCTCTCCAGTGAAGAAAGTCAGGTCTGTTTCTGACTCTTTTAAGGAATATATGGATTGAGCCATGCTGCTCGTTCTGTGGCTGTGAATCCCTTTGAAGCAATTGCAGTGGTGAGGGTTTGTGGTGTGTCTCCAGATTTGCTGGCTGCATGGAAACTTTGGTGTCTAAAAATCACTGTAAAATAGGTCAGGATGGATAAAGCAACTGTCTGTCTGTTCTCTCTCTCTGTACAGTCACGCTGTTTGAGCTGACAGTTGTCAACGACTGGTACATTATCATGGTGAGTAAACCTCAGCTACCCTGTGTTCACAGACAGCACAGACTCTGCTAGCTGAGCTGGATCTTCCATGCCACAACTGCTTTCTTCCCATGGTGATTGCAGTGGGCTCAATATTGTCACTTGTTGCCACTCCACTTTTGGTCCTGATTGTTGGGTGGCTTTTCTCCTCTGGGATGCTGCTGGGCACGTTTTCATGTGAATTTTGACCAGCCTTCAGGACAGAGGAAGTCCCTCTGTACTCCAGTTTGTCACCCTGCTGTCCAAGCTGTGTTCTCATGGCACAATGGCTCTTACAGCCACAAGCCTTGAATGTTCAGTGTGTCTGCATGGAGGAACCTCTGGTTTTAGCTTGAGGGGCAGCTTATCTGCAAGGACCAGTTGGGGCATTGAGCATTGCACAAGCAGTTCCTGGGGCCAACTGTGAAGCCACGAAAGAGAGAGTGTGTTTTTGCTGCTCTGTGTCTCTTGTCAAGCAGTTAACAGTGACTCTCCCTTCTTTTGTGCACTGCTGACATCTTCCCTCTCCTCTTTAGGAAGGGGTGACGTCCCAGACTACTCACTGGAGCCGTCTTTACTTCATGATCTTCTATATTGTGACCATGGTGGTGATGACAATCATTGTGGCTTTTATTCTGGATGCTTTTGTCTTCCGTATGAACTACACTCGGAAGAACCAGGATTCAGAAGGTCAGGACTGAGGGCTGATTGACCTACAACATTGTGTCTTCTCTCCCTGGTGCCTTACATCTGTAGGAAAGAATGGGATTGGCCAGCAAAGACTACATATCTTATTTTAGCATGACTTCCCAAGCTAATTCTTTCGCTTTTGTGTGATATTTCTATCTGGTCTTTCTGCTCTGGCCCTCATCTCTCCCACAGCACTCCCCAAAATGTGTGTGTGGGGTGTATGTATGTGTGTTTTATATATATATATATATATATATGTGCACAGACATACAAACTTCAACTACTTGAGCCATCTCAACGAAATTACTTGAAAATAGGAAGTCTGTATTCATATCATGAAAGAACTCTAGGAAACATTACAGCAATGATGTAGAAAAGCTCAACAGCTTGGTTTTAAAACCAACTTCCATTCCTCAGTAATGTGCTGACTGGCAACAGAATGTCTCCAAGTGGCTTTTCCAGCATTCAGGCACTAAAATGCTGCTCCTGGTGGTTTGCCAGCATTGTTTGCCATGGCATGGAGGACAACAGACACTGCCTCTCCAATTCTTTCCACATCTCCCAGTTGCACTTAGACTGGTGCTGGTTTTGGACATGCCTTTCTGTACGCTTTAGGAACTGGCAGTGACTGGTCTCTCTGCCCCCTCACCCTGGTGAATCATCACCTTTACTCATGGTCCTCTGTCTCCTGAGCTGGGGGTCTGAAACTGCAGGTACCTTCATGACCTGCTTTAGGTTCCAAAGCCACTCTCAGCTCTTGCAGCCCTTCTCCTGCTATTCCTTCAGGTGATCTGCACCCAGACTCTCCTGTTCATTTCCTGTGTAGACTAATCTTAATAATTCTTTACACTTTTCTGCAGGAAGGAGCTATAGCTACTGCCCTTACACATTTAACAGCAGAAAATCTGCCCTGCAGAAATGTGATGAAGGTCCCAGCACCCCATTTTTATAGGTGCCCGAAGATCAAATTTGTGTGGTACATGGTAGGAGCCAGGAGGTGTTAATTAAGGAAACACTTGTCATTGTGATACCTCCTGCACCCAGTTTGAAGGAAGCAGTGAGGGACATTGGTTAGCTCTGAACTCCCAAGCTCTTTTAGGCAATGAAGGTCAAAAGACAGCAACTCCTGTGTGATTATTTGCTTTCTTAATTTACAAACAAGCAAAAAGCTACAAGATTTATTTTTTTTTTAAGTTGCTGAGGAGCCAGATGTTTTAAGAAGTTGAGAAAATGGTTTGGGACAGAAAGTTTGTTGGCCCTGCACACTAGTTCACGTCTTCCCTGCCTTGTTGGGGGTCAAGGACATACATGTTCTAGTCACAAAAGCAGGTACAGGTTGTACCTGACCTCTGGCTTGGTCCTGTGTGCTTTAGGCTTTGCCTTGCAGGGTTATCAGAGTGGCTGATGAAGCAATGCTCATCCTGGAGACCTTTTCCCCCTCTTTCTGTTTCTTCCCTCTCCAGAAGATAATGGCATTGTGCTGGAGAAGGAGATCTCCAAGGAGGAAGTGATTGGCATAATCGAGCTGTACAAGAGGAGTTCGGCTGCCGCTGAAACGGCTCAGCTGCAGAAGATCGTTTTGCAGATGGACAAATATGGGGTAGGAGGAAACACTGCAAGTTCTCAGCTTCAGGAGAGGGAGGCATGGCAGGGCCACTGGCTGAAGAGAGAGGATCTGTGTGGCTTTGTAGTGTTGAGAGCTGAGCTACTGGAGAGAGCCTACAGCATCACAAAGTTTTGCTGTTCTAAAAAACTAACAGCTGAGTTCCCCCTGCCCTCTGAAAAACCTTGAAAAGGGCTCATCCCTAGTCCCTGCAAACTTCCCTTAAAGCTGTCCTGGCCCAGTGCTGACTGGGAAAAATTATATTTATTTTTCTTTAAGGATGCCACTGTCTTGTAATTCTCCTGCCTCTCTCTCTGTGCCATCATACACTGAGGCCTGGACAGTCCTGGAGAATTATGCAGCAATAAGATGGCATCGATTCCAGGTTGTTCTTTTCTCATGGCACTGCTTGCATTTTCATCCTAAAACAGGATGGACAATTGGGAAAATGAGCTCTTATCTCAGAACTGTTGTCTCATGCATCTGAGAAGAGCTTAAGTGGTTGTTTTAATGACAGCCATTGTATTCTTGTATCACCACGATAAAGGGCAGGTGCTGCAGTCTCTCAGGTGACCCTTATTTGCTTTGGCTGGCTTGGTAGGTACAGGCTGAGACAAAACTCAGACTAGGGATGGTGGCACTGATCAGAGGCAGTTTTAAAGACAATAAACCAAAGCAGGAGGTTGTCCTCAGCCTTGCAGTGATGATTCCAGACCTGAGGTTTCTTTTGCTTCTCAATCCTGCTCATATAATTCATGTGGTTAGAGAGTAATTCTGATTTCAGCTCTCTGTTTACACAATTTCAGAGGTCCAGCCCCACAAAGTAAATGATGTGGTCTGGGCAAGGGAGGCCTGAAATTGTTCTCAGACAAGATCTTCATTGAAAGCTTGGGTCTGAGCCTTGTTCCAGGCACTGATGCCATGTTCATCTAACTCATTTAAGCACCAGTGACAGACATACCCATCCAAGCTACACTTCCCTCTTTAGTCTTTGGGGACCTGCTCAGTGTGATTTTTCTCAGCTGCAGTGGGTGCCTGCATTGATATCAGTGATGTGCACCCTAAAATGCCTCTCTCCCTTGACAAGAGGAGCCCAGGAAAGCCTGAGCTCATCACTGGATGAGGGTCCACATGAAGAATACCTGAAGTTCCAGGACTGATCCTGTGAGCTGCTCAGTGACTGATTAATGTCTTTTTTGGTTTTTCCTCCTCCTTCCCCCAACTCTTTAGCAAATGTCAACAGTGTTTCTGGGACGCAGATCAAGGACCAAGAGTGATTTGAGTATGAAGATGTATGAGGAGGAGATACAGGTATGTGGGCCTGAGCTGGAGATATTGACAGGTCTCTGTGGGGACCAGAACATTGCCTGGAATAACAAATCAGCACTGGAGACTGCCTTCCTCTCAGAGCAGGCAGCTGTGAGAAGGGTGGGCATCCATGAAGTATAGTTCATATTGACCCATTCTTGCTCTCAGGGATTTTGTTAAACCACAGGGCACATCAGAGCCTCCTCAGTGGGTCCAGGTACCCAGCTGTGTCAGCAGAGTCCCTGTAACCACACTCAGGGTGTGTGCAGGCACTTCAGCTTGGCTGAGCTCATCTGGGCTGCCCAGGTGTTTGCTGGGGCTGCGAGCACATGGGTGGTGCTGCCTGGGGCTTGGCTGCTGAGCACAGGGTTGTTAAACCCTTGGAATGTGATTGTGTTTGTGCTTTGGCGTGTCTGTCTGACACAGAAACCAAGGGTTCTCCCAGGCACTGCTGCCTGGTTTGCCCTCAGAACAGCAGGCTGGGCAACGTGAGAAACACATAAATCAGCTGATTCCCTGGATTGTTTAGCACCTTCCTGCTTGTGCCCTCTGTGGTCAGGAGCTTTCTGCCATGGGTTTGGTCACTGTCCTGACAAAGGTAGTTGAAGGTTGTGGGCTAATGTAATGATTAGTTCTGAAAGGATTAATCTTGTAGCCGTTTGAATCTGTCCTTTGTCCCTGGGCAGCCAGCTTTGGATGAGTCTTCAGTCTCCCTAAGGAAAATGAACATGTTGCTTACCACAGGGCTGGGTGATCTGCAGAGAAGCTCCCTACCTGTTCTTCTTGGTCTGTGATTCAGGGATGTAACATACTGTAACACAGGATTGGGAGCAGCTCTGCAAATCCCAGACATTGATACCAGAGTCCCAGATGTTCAGGAGGGACATCCTGAGAGAGGGAGGTTTCCTTGCCCAGGTTTGCTTGGGCTGTGGCTGATGACAAGGTCTCAGTGCATCCACCACAACTGGGCTGCAGTTAACAGGGTTGTTCCAGGAGTATCCAGGGCTTTGGAAAAGCCCTCTGTGCCTGAATGACCTCGCATGGCAGAGTCACCAAAGGCTGATCTGGCTGCGAGGTCAGTGTGGGCCAGAGCCTGATCCCTTGTGTGTTTGATCTCCTGTTGCAGGAATGGTATGAGGAGCACTCCAGAAAAGAGGAATCTCAGACACCATTGCAAGAGCCTCCATCTGCTTCCAACAGCACTCTGAAGCCCCTGAGCCTCCGACAACGCTCCCAGACAGTCATTTAGGCCTAGCTAATGCGAGCTGCCTTCTATGCAATAACCTAGAGTATTCCTTCACAGTATATTTTGGGATGATGTATATAGATTTGTCAGTGTACTGGTATAGGGTTCAAATCTCTTCCCCAGCAGTGGGTTGCTGAAAAACCAGAGGCCCAGGGGACTCTGTGTAAGGCTGCTGCACACTGATTGAGCAGGGTGAACACCTTGGACAGGACAGAGCCCTTGTCCCTCTGAGCCACTTGCCAGGCTCCAGTCTGCTGCTTGTCTTACCACTAACAGACCATGGGGAAAGGGATGTGTAATCCATTAACAGCAGGGAATTCGCTGAACTCACCTGCTTAGTATTAAAACTTTGGCCCTTTTTGAAGATCCCTTTTGCTTAAAGGGCACCATTAACCTAGGAATAAAAGATCAGGGAGTGACTTTTTCTTCTCCACTTTCCTTATGCAAAGAAAGGGGAGGTGGTGTGAAATCTCAGCACTTTTGGAAGCGCAGACTGCCTTCCCCCTCCTTCTTGACACACCTAGATGCACTCTCTGTAGTAGCTCCAGCTCTGATGATTGAATTTAGCTGTCCCTGAGCAGTTCTGAGGCAGAACCAAGGGTCAGCACCTCATCATGTTGTGACCATAGGTGGGACAGGGGTCTGGGGACATGAACTCTGTCTCTGCTGTAGCCATTCAGTATCTGCATTGCTGCTGGTCAGTCCTGCCCGTGGCACTGCCTGGGGCTGGGGTCTGCAAACCCCAAAGCTCCTGTCTCTGCTGCAGGGTGATGTGGCTGTTGGCCTCTGCCACTTGGCCACCTGCTCTGCAAAGGGCAAACCTCTGGCTGGTCCTTAGCTCAGATAAATGACTGGGAGCAAGAATGGAAGGTTTTGCAGCTCCAAGTCTGGCTTATTTCTGCCTGTCTCTAGGCTAAGGAGAGCTTCAAACAGTCCTGCTGGTTAGTGCTTAGCCAGGTCCTTGCTCTGTGCAGGTGAGAGAGTCCCAGCACCAGCAGTGTTGCTCCTCCCTTGCTCTCATCCCTGCAGGAATGTTCCTCAGGCTGGCAAATGTCAACTTAAGTTGGATCTTGGGAAGATCCACTGAAGAGCTTTACTGTTCCCCTGGATTTTGGACACCAGGAAGATGATGATTCTTCTCACCCATCTGCTTTTCTGCAGCTGGCAGGGAGGCTGCCAGACCTGGCAGCTGAGGGCTGGGAAGGAGGAGGGAAAAGGGATCCCTTCCCAGCTCGGCCACATATGTTGTGTGATCGTGGCAGGTTGTGTCGTTGCTCATGTTTCTTTTGAACCTGTCTCTCCAAGTCCCTGTTTTCCCTGTCAGCACAGAAGATGCTGAGGGATAGAAGTACCTGGCAGAGGTTCCCCTCACCTCTTGCTGTTTGATCTTTCCTCAGGTTTGGACTAAGAGCAGAACTTGCTGGGGAGGCTTTCTCTTTCTTCCAGGTACATCAGGCAGTGGGAGATCTGTGTCCCCCATTCCCTTTGTCCCACATCCCTGTCTTTCCCTTGGTGGCCTCACCATGTGGCACAAGGACAGTGGGAGAGGGCTGATCCTACCCAGGCAGCTCAGAAGCATTTCCTGGGTGGATAGGACTTTCAGAAGCTGGCAAGACAGAGCTGCTTCTGGAAAGCTCTCCCTTCATAGCAAGGTGGGAGCTGCGGGATGGAAGGAGTGGGTGAGCAGCTTTCCAGGCAGCACACACACCAGTGGCTGCTCCCAACCCTTGCCAAACTCCCTGGGTGCCTCACGGCAACTCTTTGTTTCCTTTCTGGATACTTGCAGGTATGAAACTACTTCTGAGCTGAACCGTGAAGGACCTTAAAGGGCTGTTTTCCAAACCATAAATTCGACCACAAATTAAGCAGTGCAGTTGTTGCTCTTGCAGTTGCTCTGTGTGGAGTCGCAGCCCGGGAGGTTTATCCAGATTAGTCCTGGGGCTGGAGGAGATGGTGTTTATTGTGCTTTAAGTTGTGGGCAAGATGAATGAGCATTGCAAAGGTTAGAGGGGAAAAAATGTGGCTGTGTTTAATCTCCACATTCCCCTACAGCCTATTTCTCCTGATAGGGCTGTCAGTGAGGGTTTTTTTGGGGATGTTCTCTGGGTGTGAAAAGAGCTGTGGCTCTAAACTGTACTGAGGGGGGCACTGACCTGCTTATCATGCAATAACAGGGTTCCATAGAGGGCTTGGGCTGGGGATCAGGGCACAGGTGCTGCCTCCATGGCTTCATGCCGAGGTGTTGATCCACCCCCACGTACCCACTGGGTTAATTATTTTTGTAAACCAAGGAGGGTGGCAGGAGTTTGCTTCTTCCATATGACTTTGGAAGGAAACAAAGTTTGAGTACGGGGCATCCCCTTCTATTTATCCTCCTCTCCCCCCCACCCCCCAACACACAGACTAATGATGGAGACAATCATTTTGTAGGGAGCACGGGAGGAAGCGCTGCAGGATTTTGTATGCTGGTGTTTTGTTTATAAAAACGATTTTATGGATATGTCTGTCAAATGTTCTCTAGATTTTTTTCAAGCGCACTAATAAAAAGCATCCTTGGCTTTGTAAAGGCAGGGGCTTCCTCTCCTCCTTCCCTGTGTTATTCCAGAAGTGGGGCTTGGCCAAGCTGAAGCATTTCCAGTGTTTGAATTGGTGCCCTGCCCACCCTCCCTCTCCAGTGGCAAGTGCTTGCATTGGGAATATTTTGCGTGTGTGCCCTGACAACTGCTGTGAATTCCTGTTCCAGGACATTGCAAAACCCGGCTTCCCTTCTGCCCTCCCCCTGCCAGTTTTTTCCTAAACCTTAAAATCCTGCTTTCAGTTACGGTTTTTAACTCCACCCCAGTGCAGGGTTAAGGCCAGAAGGGGTGTTTGACTTTGTACCTCTGTTTCGGAACGTTGGCTGTGGTTTCGATTGCTTTACCCGTGCCTTGGGTGGAAGGAAGTGGGGGCTGTCTCCCAGATCAGCCGCCGGAGCAAGTTCAGGGCAGAGCAAATAGCTGGAGGCACAGGCAGCAGTTTTTTCTTGTGAAAGCCCTGGTTAGAAAAAGCAGAAATGCTGCAGGGCCAGGAGGCTGCTGGCACTCCCAGAAGGGAGCAGGGACTGGTTTTGGCGGCTTTGCTGCTTGCACAACACCCCCCTGTCCCATGGGGCACTGATGTGGGTGTCCCTCTGGAACAGCACCTGTGCTCTGTGGACCCTCCAGCTGGGAGCAGAACCACAAGCCCACCCACTCCACTCCTCCCCTGGGACTGTGGGCAGCCCCTCCCGTGTCCCTGTCCCCAGGGACTGAGCAGAGCCTCTCCTGCCAGTGCTGATCCCGTGCTGTGACACAGCGTTTCCCAACGTGATGGGACATGTGACTGCTCTTGGGACAGCGGCTGCTGGTGAACCCAGAGGAAACCACTTTCCCAGACCCTGGGGAAAACCACCCTGGGTGGCCTGGGGTGTCTCCCAGCTCAGCCCCAGCTGTTCCCTCTGCCCTCCAAAGACTGTGCTGAGTAAGGGCTGTGTCATGCCAGCACAGGGCAAGAGAAATTGCCATCGCAGCAAACAAAAGTCAGCGTTGGGTTTGGGGTGTTTTTTTATTGCAATTTTTTTACAGTGCTTAAATCTAGTCCTGCCAGAGACTAACACTGTGTCGAAAACTCCACATCCTTTCCTACCGCTCTGCCCACCCCAGGAGGAGAAAAGTAGGATCTGAAACTCAGGTTGAAAAACATCACTAAAAAGAGCAGGGGAAACCAGCCTCCCTTGGTTTGGTGTTTGTTTTTCCTCCAGCTTTGCTTGCACTAAGCCCAGCACTGCCCTGGAGTTTCACCTTAACCCTGCCTGGCTCTGCCCTGGCTGCTATTCCAGCCCCACGGTGCCAACACGGACTGTCCTTTAAAAGGACAAACACAGGCTTGGACCTTCACAATTGCCCTGTGTACACAACTGCCCCAGCCCTGTCCTGGAGTGGCTGGATGGAGGTGAGGAGGAGAAAGTGAAGTGGTGGAGCTCAGGTAAAGCCCCTGAGCTGGAGCTGCCCTTGCCTCCAGGACCAGAGGCAGCCAAAATCTTGCCCTTGCTCCTGCCCTGGGCTGCCTTAAGTTAACCAGATTATAACAGAGCAAGCAGAGGATGTGGCTAATGACTAACAGCTCCTTTCTCAAACCACAGCCACCCCCTCTCCTAAAAGTGAAGGCTGAGGGCTGGGCTGGCACCTCCAGCAGCTCAGCTGGGGTCAGGGTCCCCTTGTCCCCTGGCAGGGACAGGGGAGGGGCAGTGAGGCCCCAATCCAGTGGGGAGATGGAGAGAGATCCAGGGCTGGATGTGATCTCCTGGGGTCAGTCAGAGGGTGGAGAGATGGATCACCCTGAACTCAGTCAGCAGGGCCATGCAGAGGAACACCAGGTAGTAGGCGATGAGGCAGATGCCATAGGCCTTGCCCAGCTGGAAGCACTGAGCTGGCACCGCCACGAAGGAGAAGACCAGGCTCAGCCCCAGGGCCCCAGCCAGCACCCAGACCAGGAGGCTGTCGGGCTCCAGCTGCCAGAGAGATGGGGAGCGGTGTGAGGTGACACCGGGGTCCTGCTGCCAGCCTGACCCGTGTCACCGTGTCACTGCAGCCTTACCTGCACCAGCGGCTGGCTGCTGGACATCTGCAGCAGGCAGCCCAGTCCCACACCGACCAGGATGTCTGGGGCACGTTCAGGATGGAGACACAGCACAGGAGACCTTGGGGCAGCGACAGAAGCAGCCCTGTCCCTCCCACCCTGGGGAGGGGGGCAGCACCAGCCTTCCTCCTCCTCCTCCTTTCTGCACCCCATGGTTGTTGCCTGGCCAAAAGCATTCCCTGCTTGTGGTGAATATAACCTGGAGCACTCGAGGAGGAGAGGCTTCAGCCTGGTCTGAGGACCCACCAGAGGGAGGCACAGCCTCTTCCCCTCCTTCCCTGTGGCAAATCCCAAATTTGCCAGACTCCAGCCCAAACTCCCACCCTGCTGGGGCTGGGACAGCCATGGGGACACGGGGATGCAGATGGTTTCATCCCTATGGCTCAGAAATACCACACCAGTCCTCCCACACTGTGAGGACATCAGGGAGGTTGCCAACATCACTGGGACTTTGGGATGGATCCTGTCCAGCTCCTCTCCAGGGGTCCCACAGGACATGGGGCTCTGCCTGAGCTGAAGGCAGGGAAAGTGAGGCAGCCCCTGCCCCTGGCACCCAAAGGATACTGAAGATGATGCCCCCGAAGCAGGCGGAGAAGGCCATGCGGGGATAGCCCTGCCGTGCCATGGTGAGGTCGGAGAAGGTGTCTGCAGAGGGAGAAGGGGAGACCTTGGGGCATGGCAGGGGCACCCCAGGGTGTGTCTGGGGGGCACTGGGGCACAGCAGAGCCCTCACCACCGATGCTGTTGCCCCAGGCCAGCAGTGTCAAGCCCAGCACAGTGTTGCTCAGCTGGAAGATGATGCCGAGGGTCCGCAGGATGTTCACCAGCTCCGTGGCCGCGGCGTTGATCCACAGGGCACTGGCCAAAAACCCAAGGAAGGCAAATACCTGCCAGGAAGGGGTGCAAGCTGGTCCCTGGATGCATCCCATGGGACCTGCACACTTCCAGCCAGTCATGTCCCTCCTGGGGACACTGGGGAATGGGAAAGAGGTCCTGGCTCCTGCTCTGCCCCCAATCGGAGCAGGCTGGGCTGGTCCCCAGTGGGTGTTCAGGGCTGGGGGACACCTTACACAGTGATACTTGGGTGGCTCCTCGTTGCTTGTGGTGGTGAAGATGATGATGGCCAGGACAGAGCCAACCAGTGTGACCAGTCCCCAGACTGGGAAGACACCTTGGATCTGGTACAGCCCATCTGCACGTGGTGGGGAGAGGGAGAATCAGAGCAGCTGGGGCAGGATCCAACTGGGTTCGAGGTAGGAGGTAAAGCCTCATTCCCTAAAGCCACCTCTACCCTGAGCTGTCACAGGGCTGCTCCCCTCAGTGCTTGTTTCCCCAGGCAGGCCAGGCCTGCTCCATTGTTCCTCCAGGACATGGATGCTGTGAGGATGCATCCAGATGCAAGACAGCTGCAAACCAGGCCCCCAGCTTGGCTCTTCACTGCCTGCCCTCCCTCCCCAGAACAGGGAGCCAGCTCTGAAGGGCACCTATAGTCCCCAGGGCTTTGGTGGCCATCTCAGTCCCATGCCCTCCTGGGAGCTGGGACCACCCTGGACTCTTACAGGCGCCTGACTTCAGGGTGAGGACGCAGAGCAGGGGGCTGGTGAGGACGTGCAGGCAGTTGAGGGGTCTCTTCCAGTTCAGATCATCCTTGTCGGGGTCCACAACGGGAACAGTGAGCAGCAGCACCAGCTCCACAGGCACCTGGGATGGGGGAACCCCAAGCTGGGACACCCTGCAAGGTGCCCCATGACCCATCCCCACTGCAAAGCTCAGGGGTGATGCAGCCCCAAGGGCCAGCAGGGTTGGGGATGCCCCATGGAGGGGCTTCTCCTGGCTCATGTTCCCCCCTACGCACCCTGAGGGCCTTGAAGAGCCGCCAGTACCAGGGCTTCCTCCTCCACTTGCGGTAGTCCAGGGGGCTGAGGGCCGTGGTGAGGATGCGCAGGGAGGTCTCCTGGGAGGGCAGCAGGGGCCGATATTCCTCACCTGAGAAGGGCCACGGTGGCTGAGAAGGGTGGAGGACCCTCTGGCCACCCCCCAGCCCTTCCAGCATGGGGCTGCAGTCCCCTGTGTGCCCCTAGGGAGATCCCCCTGCCCAGGGCAGCACCCGGCCATGGTCACCCCATGGCCTCAGTCACACATGCAGCAGCCTGGGGGTCTCTGGGACCCCTGAGGACAGAGTGGAACCAGCCCCGAGCCCACCAGGAAGAACATACCATAGTCACTGCTGTTCATGCCTGAGGACTCCGGCTCTTCGGCATCCGTCGGCATCTCTGGAGGGAGGAGAAGTGGAGGGGGAGAGTGGAAGGAGACCCCAATATGCCATAAGAGGGGGTCCCATCAGAGCCAGATGGCCCCTTACCTGGCTCCCAGGGCCCTGGGGGGGCTGGTCCATCCCCCTGCTGCCGCCGGTGGATCCAGGTGCAGAGCACCACGGTGAAGACGTAGAAGACGTACAGCCCCAGGTAACCTGGGAAGGGGGAATGACAGGGGGTTACGGCACCCCCAGGCTGCTCCCACCACCCCCAGCCCCCCACAGTGCTCACCCAGAGCCTCTCCCAGCCTGATCCTGCCGAAGTAGAGGACCATGAAGGTGAGGAAGACGGCCAACATGTAGAAGATGACATCCCTGAGGAAGGGCCTGGAGGCAGCTGTGAAGGGCTTGACCAGGGCGATGCCCCCAGCCACCACTGTGGTCACAAACACACCAGCACCTGACAACACAACGGGAGATGGGAACATCCCACAGCTTCACAATGCTGTCCCCAAACACCCCATCCCAAACCAGCAGCTCCCAGCAAGGAGCTGGCAGTGGGAGTCTCCTTACCAAAGATTGCCCCAATGGCCAGCCCTGCCGTTCGGGGGTCAGAAAAGGCCACCACAGCACTGAAGACATCTGGTGCCCCATTTCCAAAGGCCAGAAAGGTGACACCATGGAGAGGGGACGTCAAGGAAAAGGCCTGGTGGTCTCTTTCCCATGGGGACACAAGTGCCTGTGTGTTCCTACCCAGTGCCAGTGCTTCTCCCAGTGCCACCCCCAGGCTCACACTCCGAATTGATTTCCCCAGGCACGGTGCCAAGGGGACACAAAGTGACCCCGTCACAGCCACCTCCCCTGCCCCATCCTTACATCCCCATTCCCTGGACAAGGTCCCCTGCAGTTTGCCAAGGATACTGCCACGTTGTGGGATAGCTTCAGGTTGGTAGAGATGGCCGATAAATTGGGGCAGAAGCTGGAAGGGCAGAGAAGGAGGTGGAGAGGGGTGATGGGACTGCTCGGGGACCAAGGGGCTCCCGCTCACCCTGGGGACCGTCCCCTTCTCTGCGGGGCCACTCACAACTTCTCTGCCGTCACACCGAGGATGATGAACAGGTACAGCAGCCAGAGAGCCTGCGGGGTCAGGGGTGGCACAGAGAGGGGTCAGTGGGGTCCCCACCCCAGGCGCCCACAGCAGAGCATCCCCCAGCACCACCCCGCTCCCGTCCTTACGTAGAGGGTGACGGCGAGGGGCAGCAGCCGCGGGGGGAAGACGCAGAAGACCCCACTGAGGTAGTCGAGGAAGCCCCCGTCCATGCGGCAGTCGGGGGTGCTGCGGATGAAGCTGCACCACTCGGAGCTGTTGCGTTCCCGAACTTCCCAGCACTGCGGGGCAGAGCGGGGGGCGCTCACCCGGCCGCCCCGAGCCCCGCTCCCACCCCGAGCACCCACTGCTCCCCCCGAGGGCATCCTGGGGGGACACTGCCCACCCCGAGCACCCACTGCTCCCCCCGAGGGCATCCTGGGGTGACACTGCCCACCCCGAGCACCCACCACCCACCCCGGGCACCTCGCCCCTCTGCGGGGCTGCTTTCGGCAGGTCATCCCTGCTTTAGTCTCCCCGTCTGTGCTACACGTGCGTGGGTCACGGGCCGTGTCAGGGCCAGCAGGGGTGGGAGCCCTTGTCCACACCCTTGTCCTTGTCCTCCCGCAGCCCCCACCCAAGCCCGGCCATGGGAAGGCGCCGGCCTGGCAAGCCGAGAGGTTTTCGAAGGAGAAAAGCAGCAGCGGAGGAAATCCTGGTGAGATCCCAGCTGCGATGGCGGGGACAGGGGAATCAGGGACGGGACGGGACCCCAAGCACCCCTGCAGCACCCAAATCCCTCCCGCCGTGCCCCCAAAGCCCACCGCAGCCCCTAGACTCACATCCAGGCCCCGTCCGTGGCTCAGAGCATCCCCCCCGGGAGGGACCGTGTGCCCCACGTCCAGCAGCAGCAGCGGGGGCCCGGCTGGCAGCGCCCCGGCCAGGCTGAGCGCTCCGGCCAGCCCCACTGCTCCCTGCCCCACTGCCCCCTGCCCCATGGTGGGCACAGACCCGGGGGGCACCTACGGCCGGCAGCGACCCCCGACGGGAGGAGTGGGGGGCTGCCCCCAGACCCCCATCCCGCGCTCCCCGGGCGGGGCGAGGCGAGGGGGTGGGTGTTGAAAATTGACAGTGAAAAAGAAGAGTTATTATTTAAAATAAACCCAATAAAAAGGATAAAAGGCAGAGCCCCCCGCGGGCAGGCTGAGGCCCCGCCGCCGCGCCACGTCCCCGCCGGGGCTCAGCCCCCGGCGCAGGCAGAGGTGGGTGGGCACCCACGGCCCACGCAGGACCGGGGGACACCCCCAGGGCAGGCGGGGGGGGGAGGCGGAGACCGCGATGCGGGTGGGGACGGGGACCCCGAGGGGTGCGGGGGTCCCGGCGGGGGTGCGGGGGATGGATGCGGGGATGCGGGGATGGATGCGGGGGTGCCCGGGGACCCCACCCGCGGCACGGACCCACCGTGTCGGCGCTGCCGAGCGCGGGCAGCTGATCCCCCCGCTCCCCCCGCCTTAAAGGGGCCGCCACCCTCCGCCCTTAAAGCGGCAGCGCCGCTTTCTCACGCGGGTGGCAGCGGAGATGGGGACACACCACACACACGCGGGTCTTTGCCCCGCGCTGCCCCTCTCGGGCCGGGACACCCACCCTGGGAGCTGCGCCCACCTTTGCAGCCCCCTTTGGGGTGACCCTCTGAGACCGGGCGAGCTCACGGCAGGCGTGGGCGAGGATGGCGAGCTGTCAGCCCTCTCCGCACCGCTGTCCCCGCTCCGGGACACCCCCAGCCTCAACCCTGCCCTTTGCAAGACCCCGTGCCGTGTTCTTGGGGGCGGGATGAGCATCTTAGCCCCAAGATCCTGATGGGACTCAAGGATCCATTTCCCACACTGGGCAGTTTCTCCCCAAAGCCGCATTCTGCCCTTCTCCCCGGGGAAAGGAAGGAAAATAAAAAATACAGGCAGTGCCCAGCTGGGAGAGTCTCCCGGGGCATCCCAGGTCCCTGCTGTCACCTCAAAACTGGCGGCACTGTCTGGGTGAAAGTACTGGCCCTGCCAGGAGCTGGCCCGGGGCATTGCCCCCCAGACCCCACTGGGACAGTGAGGCTTTCTCACACCGGTTTTTCTGGGTTTAGGCCAAATTTGGGTGCTTGCCCCAAGTGCCTGGGCTCCTCCCTTGGTTTCTGCAGCCGGGTGCGGGTGCCCGGGGTGGTCTCACATGTGGGCACTACTGGGAAATCGAGCGCGGTAACTGGGAGCTGCTGGGACGTGCTGGGACCGCCGCTTGCCCACACGAGCGGTGCCTTTGAGGTGCTGCCCTGCCCAGAACAGCGCCAGGCGAGGGGCAGCTTTTCCAGCTCCACTGGGGCACTGTGTGACTTTTCCACGCGGGTGGGGTGGGGGTCTGAGCGCCCCACCCGGGACATCCCGCCCCGCCGGGGGACTTTGCCCGCCGGAGGAGGAGGAGGAGGAGGAACGGGAGGCAGTAAACAGGCACCGCCCGGGATTGCACAAGGCGGGGCCCACGGCGGGGGACCAGCACAGCGTGTGTCCCCACTGCTCCGAACACCCGTGGGACTCAGACCCCGTCTCCAACCCCACGTTTCACGAGCCCCTTCCCCCGGGGTGCACCGGCCGGGGTTGGACCCCACGGGGACACGTGTGGTCCCCAATGGTGGAGTATGGCTGCTGCTGGGAGGAGCAACCTGCACACATCTCCCGTGGGCGTGGGGCTGAAATGGGGGGTTGAAATGGGGGCGTGGAGTCGTGGGGGAGTAGGATGGGGAGGACAAGGGGTGTTGGGGGCTGCCAGGGGTCCCCAGGCCCTCAGAGCAGGAGGGTGGAGGGAAAGCCACGCCTCAAGACACGCCCCCAAACCCGCCCCTACTCGACGTTCACAGCACGGTGGCCTCACTGGGGGCGTGGTCATCTCTAGGCCCCGCCTCCAACCCCTCCCCGGCCCATTCATCTCCCCTGATGGCGCCGCCACATTCAAACTCCGCCCCAACCCCGCCCCATTCCTGCCATGGCTGTCACGTAGTGGGCGTGGCTATTCCACACCACGCCCCCAACACGGCCCCGCTCCATTAACATATCCGATATCCTACTGGGAGCGTGGCCTCGCCCAAGCCCCGCCCATCACCCAACCCCATTCATGCTACGCAGGGCTTTGCTAGGGGCCTGGCCACATCCACGCCCCGCCCCATTCATACGGCCGCTGTGGGGGCGTGGCCCCGCTCAAGCCACGCCCCCACCGAACCATTAATACCGCCGATGCGACGCGGGGGGCGTGGTCTTGACCAAGCCACGCCCACGGCACAGCCCCCCTCCGTTCATATGGCCGATATGTGTGATGTGTGGGCGTGGCCTCGTCCAAGCCCCGCCCACTATCCAACCCCATTCATGCTATGCGGTGTTTCTTGGGGCGTGGCCTCGCTCAAGCCCCGCCCACATCCGGCCCATTAATATAGCCGATGCTACACGGGGGCGTGGCCTGGCCAAGCCCCGCCCCCGGAGTCCCCGCCATGGCGGCCCCGCGGGCGCTGCCCTCGCCTCTCTTCTCGTTTCTCCTCTCCTTTCTCCTCTCGCTTCTCCTCTCCCCGCTCCTCTCCGCCGTCCCGGCCGGCGCAGCCCCCGCCCCGGCGCCCCGCAATGTCTCCGTGCTGCTGGAGCCGGGCTCCGGCCGGCTGCGGGTCCTGCCCGGCCGCCTGCCCGCCGCCGTGGCCTGGGCCAGCCTCGATGACCGCATCCCCCACGTCGGGTAGGGCCGGGTGCGGCGGGGCGGGGGTCGCATGGAGCCGGGCGGGGATGCGGGTGGTGGGGCTCTGTCCCCACCTCTGACCCGCCCTTGACCCCCCCACCCGTGTCCGTGTCCCCCCCCACCAGCTGGGCCTTCCTGGAGGTGGCCACGAACGCCTCGTACAATGACAGCCTGCAGGCCTACGCTGCCGGGCTCGCCGAGGCTGCTGTCACCGAGCAGGTAAGGGGGGACCCCTCCCAAAAATGCGCCCCTGGAGGACACGGCCCCTTGCCTTCCCTCTTCCCCTGGCTGTGCCCCCACTGGTGACGCGGCGCTGTGCCCCCCAGCTGATGTACATGCACTGGATGAACACCATGGTGGGATACTGCGGCCCCTTCAAGTACGAGAGCGAGTACTGCCAGAAGCTCCGGGACTACCTGGAGGCCAACCTGGGCTGGATGGAGGAGCAGATGGGCAAGGGGCAGGACCCCGAGTACTGGCACCAGGTGAGGATGGGGTACCCCCACCCCGGGGACCCCGCTGCATCCCCCTGGGAGAGCTGGGGTTCCAGTTCAGAGGGGGGGCTGGAGCAGGGAGATGTCCTGGCCGGGCTCCAGGCGGGATGACAGGGGTGTGGCCATGTAGATCCTCTTCCCTGGGGCGACAAGAAGTGACTCGTGACTTTTTCCGTGCCGGAGCCTCACGTGCTGCCTTTGGGGTGCCCGAGGAGTGACTTGGCCACCCTTGGCCGTGGGTGCTGAGTCATGACCTTGCTGACAGTGACACTTCTCCCTCTGCAGCAGCACTGAGATCCACCGGCTCTGCTGTGTCCCCTGGGGGAATGGGGGAGCCCATTCCCCAAAATCTCTCACCCCTCTTCCTCCTGGGAGCCGGGTGCCAGCTCTGTCCCCTGTCCCCAGGTGCGCCTGGCCCTGCTGCAGCTGAAGGGGCTGGAGGACAGCTACAACAGGCGCCCGGACTTCCCCCGGGGCAGGTTCACCCTGGCACCCTTTGGCTTCCTGTAAGCTCCTTCTTGGAGGTGGTGAAGATTGGGGTGTGGTTGTCCCAGGGTTGGGGGTGTCCTGTGGGAACAATTCCTGCACGTCCAGGGACAGCCAGTTCTCCCAGCCCACCTCACCCATGTTCTGTGGGTGCTTGTCTTGTGCTGCTGGGGCAGGAGGGAGCCAAAGCAGTTTCTCCTCCTTCCCTCACTGTGGGCTGGGCAGTGGGTCCCCCCAGCTCCTGTCCCAGTCTCCCCACTGCTGTGCTCCCTCTTCCCTCCCTGATGTGGCTGTCAAGGTGCTCTCAGCACAAGCACCTGCACTGGAATGGGATGAATAAACACTGCATGGATAGATAGACAGCTCTGAGCCAGCTCAGCTCCTGTGCTGGCATTTCCCCCACCTGATACCTCATATATCTTCCTTCCCCTCAGGCTGCTGCAGTTGGGGGGTGACCTGGAGGACCTGGAGTCTGCCCTGAACCGCTCCTCCCTGCAGCGTGTCCTGGGCTCTGGCTCCTGCTCTGCCCTGGTGAAGCTGCTGCCGGGCAATCGGGATCTCCTGGTGGCCCACGACACCTGGACCTCCTACCAGTCCATGCTGCGCCTCATCAAGAAGTACACACTGCCCTTCCGCACCTCGGCCGGCGGTGCGTGGGCTGGGCTGGGGGGGCTGCCCCTCACAGACCCCTTCTCATGCTCCCCTGCCTCTGCATCCCCCTTCCAGGCAAGTCTCAGATCCCCGGGAGCATCCAGGTGTTTTCCTCCTACCCCGGCACCATCTTCTCCGCGGATGATTTCTACATCCTCAGCAGTGGCTTGGTGAGTGGGTGTGTGCCCTCGGGGACCCCTTCCCGGCCCCACTGCCCCTCCCATCACTCCCCTGCCTGCAGGTAGCACTGGAAACCACCATTGGGAACAACAACCCGGCACGGTGGAAGTACCTGGACCCACGGGGCAGTGTCCTGGAGTGGCTGAGGAACATCGTGGCCAACCGGCTGGCTCGCAGCGGGCCCGAGTGGGCCACTGTCTTCAAGCGGTTCAACAGTGGCACGTGAGTGGAGCGGGATGGGGCTCGGGAATTGGGCCCCAGGGTCGGGTGGAATGGGGTGGAGGGTCCCTGGGAAGAGGCTGGCTGCCAGAGGGACGCATTCCCTGTTCTCCATGCCAGGTACAACAACCAGTGGATGGTGGTGGACTACAATGCCTTTGCGCCAGGCAGAGCGAGCCCGTCGCCGGGCGTGCTGACCGTGCTGGAGCAGATCCCGTGAGTGATCCTTTTCCTTCCTCCCTGAGCACCAACAACTGCACCGAGCTGAGCCACAGCAGGAGCGTCTCCTCCCCTATCCCTGTGGGTTTTGGGGAAACCCTGAGGGTTGTGCTTGCCCCAGCCCAATGGGTGGGCAACGGGTGATGGACACATGGGTGTGTCTGTGGCTGAAGGCTCTGGGGATGCTTGTACAGAGGTGATGGGTGCCCAGTGCCCCTGCCTGGGATGGGAACACAGCAGGGACCCCCAGCACAAGTCACAGCCCATCCCAGTGCATCTCCCCTTATCCCCACTGGATTTTTTTGCCCTTTGCTCTGACTGATGCTCTTCCTCCCAGCGCAGGGGCCTGGTGGTGGAGGCTGATCTGACGGAGCTGCTCTACCAGCAGGGCTACTGGGCCAGCTACAACGTGCCGTGAGCACCGTCCACCCCATCCCACCCACAGCCTGCCCCATAAAGGGGGACAGCAATGCTGGCCTTGCCCCCCACCCCACCGCTGAGTGCTGACTCTCAGGGTCCCTTCCCACCCCAGGTACTTCGAGGAGATCTTCAATGCCAGTGGGAACCTGGAGCTGGTGAGGAAATACGGTGACTGGTTCACCTATGACAAGAACCCGCGTGCCCAGATCTTCCGCCGCAACCAGACCCTGGTCCACGACCTGGACTCCATGGTCCGCCTCATGAGGTCTGTGCTGGGGACCCCCAGACCTGGGTGTTCCACACCCTCAGAGGTGATTTTTTTTTTCATCACTATAAATTTATATCTTCACTGTGGCTCTCTCCTGGCCCCCTTGGCAGGTTCAACAACTACCTGCAGGACCCTCTGTCGCGGTGCAAGGGCTGTGACCCACCCCAGAATGCTGAGAATGCCATTTCTGCCCGCTCTGACCTCAACCCCTCCAATGGCACCTACCCCTTCCCTGCCCTGCGCCAACGCTGCCATGGTGGCACCGATATGAAGGTGGGAGAGCCAGGCAGCCCCATTGAGGGGGGGTCTCCTCTTTGGGAATGTTCCCCCAGTCTGTGCTGCCCATTGCCCCGTGCTGATTCACTCCTTGTTTTGTCTCCCTGGCTCCAGGTTACCTCCTCAGGAATGGTCCCCTCCTTCGGGCTGGTGGCTGCCAGTGGCCCCACCTGGGATGACGTGCCCCCATTCCGCTGGAGCACATCCCCCTGCAGCTCCCAGCTCCACATGGGCCACCCGGACCTCTGGACGTTCCCCCCAGTCAAGGTCCACTGGGACTGAGCAGACACCCCTGGGCTGATCCTGTCCATCTGTCCATCTGCAGGAAGGCTGGCCTGGGGGGAATCCCTTTGAAGGAGCAGCTGGGCAGGGGGGTTGAAGTGCTGTAATACACCGTCCCCCCTGGCTCTTTCTGCCTCTCAGGTCCTGGTTGTGCTGGGCAGGGGGCTGAGCCATCCGGTGTCACTTCCCTGCTGGTCCCAGGACCTGTCCCTGGGTGCTGTC
>JAWWEW010000036.1:3883529-3958409 GCA_035583185.1 Anabacerthia variegaticeps
ATCCTCTGCCGTTCCTGCCGTGCTGGCTGCGGTCAGACAAGAACAACGCGCACGGACCCGCTTGTTACAGTGATTTACGGGCGGAGATCCCCGGCCGGGTTTATCAGTGCTGGTGACTCCCTAGGATTGCTGGAGTGATAGGGATCCCTACCCCAGGTTTGGTTCCTGCACCCAGCTCTGAGCTGCATGGCCCAACCAGCAAAGCTTCCTCTGTGGCAGGGGATCATTTCTGCTCTTGGTGGCTGCTCCTGGTGAGCCCCATCGTCCTGCACCAAGTCCCTGGACCCCTACACTTCTTGGGAGGTGGCAGCTTAGAGCATCATTCAAAATCCCCCCTGCAGCCTGTCCCACCCTGAGTCTTAGAGATGGGGCACTCCAGCTGATTGAAAACATCTCTCAGGTTTGTGCCTTGAATTTTTTTCATAATAATAATTATAATAGTAATTGTAGCAACCAGTATTCACCAATGAATGACCTTGTCTTCCATTTCATACTCCTCAAAATGATGCTGGAATGGGTTTGCTTACCTACACATTGCCCTGCCCTTGTTAAAAGCCCATGTTACCTTCTAGCGCTGACAGCCTGGAAGGGCTGGAGCAGAGGGGAGCAGCCAGCTGTGCTCCTGCCTCAGTTTCCCCGCCTGTGAAAAGGGGAGGATGTGCCTTTCTCTGTGGGTAATGGGAGACCAGTGTCTCTGTGATAGCCCCAGCTCCTGGCTAAGGGGTCCCTCGAGACTCGGCCTGGCTTGTTGGCCACTCTGTTATTAATGCCAGTAATGGTATAGGAAGGATAAATTCCACCACTTGGCTGAACAGAGAAAATATGCAGAGAAGTGGCTGGCTTTCCATAAATCATCAGTGCTCTGTGCTACAACCGAGCCAGGACTTAAAATTCAGGTCAGGAGAGAGGGACTCTCGTAAGCCAGCAAGGGAAGGTAATTTATTCTGTTTATATCGTTTTACTGCAAGACAAGAGGCGGGGGGAGCGAAAACCTCTGCCATGATTTTGCATCTTAAATATTAGTTCAGAGCTGTAGCCTGCCTTGGACTTTTTATTTTTGTGTTTCAGAAAGCAAGGGACAGAAATCATAAGGGAGGAGGGGGGATGAACCAGGGTGCTGGGGGAGGAGACCCCCATTCTACCCTCGGTATCCCCTAGGGCAGATGGGGCAAAAGCTGCTGATGGCATTGATGGACACCCATTTTGGGGTGTCCCCCCTCGGTGTCCCCCTCCAGCAGCCCTGCTGACCCCCATGGCTCCTCCATGAGAATGCTCTGCCAGCCGGGTTGTGGGTGCCCTTGAGCTGCCTGGATGGGTCTTGGGGAATTCAAACAACACCTGCCCACCAGGAGAAAGAAACTGTGCATTGAGCTGTCTGTTGTTGGGGAAGGTGCTGAGCTGGGTAATGGGTCCCCTCCCAGTGCCAGGGAGCTGGGGGTTGGAGGGATGGGTGGGACGGGAGTACCAGGGGGGTGATGCAGCAGCATCACCTTGTACAGGGGCCACGGCACCTGTTACACCCAGGGGAGTGTTGGGGGGCTGCTCCCCCAGACCCCACACAGGGCTGGAGGGTGGTGATGGAGAAGGACAGCCCGACCAGCACTGCTCATGGTCTTGTGTTACAAATAAAAAATAAATAAATAAATAAAATGAAAGGGACAGGTGACTGAACAGTAGGTAACTAAAAGGTTTTTTATTCACATTGAACAACAAGAGCCATTCACACTAACAGCCTCTGCAAGAGGCAGCGGGGACAGGAAACCCACAACGCTTTCAGAAAACAACTTTTTTTCTTTCCTTTTCCATTCTCCTTCCTTTCCTCCCCCCTCTATCCTCTCACCCCCCTCCCGGATGCCACCCCCTCCCTGCCTTCAAAATAGAAAAATTTGGAGCCTCTGATGACTAAAGTACAATAAATAATCAGTAAACACAAAAACATACTTTATTTGTTTCTCCTTTATACAAAATAAAGAAACTAGAAGCAAAAACTATAATACATCCTTAAATTGGTGGAGCCTCTGGGAATCGTAGGGGTGGGACTCAGCATTGAGGCTCAGGTGTAATTTCTGCTGTTGTGGTTGGGTTGGTTTAGTTCTGGGGTTTACTGGGGTGTTGTTGTTGTTGTTGGTGGTGGTGTGTTTTTCCTGTTTCTGCCTTTTTCGGGTGTCTTTTCCACCACGTGGGAACCCAGTCTCGGCCAGTCACTGGGGCAGCCCTGGGCTTGGCCCCCCCACATCCCCTCTTTTCCCCATCACCAAAAACCTGATCCAAACCCACCTTCTCCTTGGGGATAAAATGGGAACAATAAAAATAAGGGCAGGGAGAGGGGCCGGGGGGGAGGGGGGGTTATTCCTGCTGTTCCCCATTCCTCCCCTCCCATGATGTGGCAGGGGATAATTAAAAAGGATGCTAATTAGCAGGGGGGAGCCCTGCCCCAGCCCCCCCTCCCCTGGTGCCACCTGGGCGGTGGGACCTGTGTCCAGGCGAGTTCAGCTTTGGTCCAAGAGGTGGTCCCGACACCGGCGGGGGTCTTCAGGGCTGGGCACCGTTCATTGCCCCCCCCCCAAAAAAAAAGTGTTGGGGGGAAGGTGCCAGGAGGGGGGAGGTAGCGGGGTGGCCCCAAGGTCCCTGGGGGTGCAGTGATGGGGAGGGTGGGGGAGATGCAGGGATGTGTTTTGGCACCGGAGCGGGGATCTTTAATCCGACGACGGCGGTGATGTGATGCGCCCTGGTCCGGGGCGAGGGGAGGGGGACACGCGTGGGCTGGGGGGGACGAGGGGGTGTTTTCCCCCTGCACACACACACGCGTGCCCACGCCAGGCCTACCACACCGCCGCCTCGCTGAGCTCCGGGTTGGGGTGCGAGAGGGCCCCGCTGTAGCCGCTATTGCTGGACATGGAGAAGGGCGGGCTGGGCCCCCCGCTGAAGACCTCCCCAGGGATGGGGTGCAGCGAGCCCGTCATCCCCGGCTCGGGGCTGGGGGTGTCGGGGTGCGAGATCATATCCGTGTACCTTTGGTTTTCTGAGGAGTGGTGTCCGCTTAGGGGGGGCTCCAAGGGTCCCAGGGGTGTGGAGCCGGGTCCTGAGTTCTGAAGGTAGCTGGAGTCGGCCGGGGACTGGGCTTGGGAGGGCGGCCCGTGGGGGAAAAAGTCATAGTTGCCTCCCGGTCCGTAGTAGTCACCTTGGTAATCTGTGGGATGGGGGGCGGAAAAAAGGATGGATCCGATCCCCCGGGGAGAAAAACCTTGCAAAATCCTGCTGCACCCCAGCCCAGCCCAGTCCTGCCCATTCCAAAACACTCTGCTGGCTCCCAGGATGTGGGGCGCAAAGAGCCAGGTAGGAATTGGAGCCTAATCTGAGACAAATAAACCTGTCCTAGGGGCTGCAGTGCCCATCACCCTCTCGCAGTCTGGAGGAAGGGAGGGCAAGGAATCGGGGGCTGGGATAGCTGAGGGGGCGAAGAAGGGCTCATTTTAGTGCTTAATTAATGGAGGAAAAAAATATATATTAAGGGAAAGGGAAAAAATATATATGAGGAGAATGGGGGAAAATAAATATAAAATGGGACAAATACGTAACGAGAAAAATATATAATATAACAGGAAAAATATATATGATAATGGGGAAAATAGATACACAATGGGGAAAATATATACACAATGGGGAAAATATATATGACAGGGCAAATATATACATAAACCGGGGAAATACATGTATGTATGATGGCGAAATTATATGTAAGTTAAAGCAGCCTGGAAGGGATCTAGAAACTAACTTCAGGGCAGGAAGGGGTGCTTGGGAAGCCCCTGGTCAGATGGGAGGCTTTGAAAATGCAGCTTTTGTGGGGGGCTCTGCGGGGAGCGGGGGGAGAGGGAGGTGCGGGGCCGCCCCGCTGCGACCATCCCGTCCCGTCGGGGCGGCGGGGGGCCGGCAGTGACCTTCCATATGCTGCGGGCCCGGGAGGTAATTGGAACAAATGCGGTCTGAAAGGGGGACAAAAGCCCCGCAGCTGGGGCTTTGTTCGAGGGAGAGGGGCCCCGCAATGCCGGCGGGGCGTGGGGGTGCGTGGACGTGGCTGCGTGTGTAAGGATGTGAGCACGCGTGTGCGCACGGGGGTAGGAGAAGTGGAGAAAGCGCGATGTGGAGGAACAAAGGGGAAGGGGGACACAGGAGCAGGGTCCCCGCGGCCGGTCCCTCACCTCCGTAGTACGTGTAGGGGGTCGAGCCGAGCATCTCGGACTCGTCGAGGCGGCCGCCGAGGGGCCGCATCCTGCGGGGGCTGCGGAAGAAGGCGTGTCGGCGGGCGCCCAGCGCGCTCAGCTGCTTCATCCGCCGCTCCTTCGACCGACGGTTCTGGAACCAGACCTGTGGCCGGGCCGGGGTCAGTGCCCGCCGGGGATGGAACAGCAGGGACCCCTCCGGGGCAGGGACACGCCACCCCCCACAGTCTGGTCAGGGAAAGTGTTGGAAATCTTGCACCCAGCCTGGGTTTTTCAGCATCTGGGGATTTTGTAAGGACGCGGACTCCTCACCCCCCTTCCTGCCGCTTATACCCCAAAAAGTGCAGGGGGACCCCGCACCCCCCAAATAGCAAGGTTTATTAGAATCCTGCCCCTCTCGCCCCCAGCTGCGTTCCCACATGCACATTCTCATCTTATCTGTCCCTGCAAAGGAGAGGGCAGCCAGAAAACACGAGGGGGAGAAATTTCCCCTATGGAGAGTGGGAAGAAAGGAGGAAAAATGGGCAGGAGAAAGGGGATAGGGCTCTGGATCGTGGCAGAAGCAGGCGCAAAGCGGGAAGTGGGGTGATGAGCACCTGCGGCAGCAAGGCAGGGAGTCACAACAGCCGGCAGTGAGGATGGAAATGAAAGGGAAAGAGGAGACGCGGCCGCCTCTCCACGGACATCGCCTAATCCGAACCGCACTCCTCAGCAGCCTGGTGGGGTGTCCGGATTACTGTCCCACTCCCCCAGGGATGGGGCAGCTCGGAGGAACGAGCACATCACACTCCTGCGGGACTTCTGCTCCCTCTGCCAGGAGCCGGGAATCTCAGCTTCTCTACCGGCAAAGCCGGAGAGTCCTCCCCTATTAATGCCTCTATTATAGCCCATTAATCCCTACATTTCCGCAGGGATTTTCTTCACAGGGGCAGTGTGGTAAGAAAGTGCCGGCTGCCTGCAGAGAGCAATAGATGCTCCTTGCTTCCACAAGGCTGGAGCATCCATCTCCTGGCACGCTGGAGAGCCTGTTTGGCCCCACGGGAAGCCAGGCAGGCCCACGTTTTGGGAATGGTTTTCATCCCTTCCCATGGGGTGGGTGTATTAAAGCACAGGGTGAGGGATCCCCCCTCACCCACGGGAGCATGAAGTGGGAGCAGGGCTAGGCCTGAGGTGATGCTGGCAAGGCACAGATGGTGTTTGCCTGTCCCCATTCCTTGAGGGAACAATTTCGGTGTCCCAACACCTGGGGGAGATGGTCACAGCCTTGAAATATCTGGGCTTCTACCCCTTCTCCTCCCTCCCGGGGAGCTGGGGCTCTCCTACCTGGATGACTCTCATGTTGAGGCCAGTCTCCTGGGCCAGCTGCTCTCGGATGTGGCGGGTGGGTTTGGGGGTGGCAGCGAAGGCAGCTTTGAGGGTCTCCAGCTGCTTGGCTTTAATGGTGGTGCGGGGGCCCCTCCGCTTGGTGCCCGAGTTCTGCTCCTCGTTCTCGTTGTTGGTGGTCTCCTTGTCCGAGGAGGTCGAGTTGTCCGTCTCCTTGGTGTCGTCCTGCATGGGGTCCTGGAGATCCGGGGACAAACTCCTGTCTGTACATGAGGACACTGTAAAGGAGACCCAGAGAGGAAAGGAGGGGGGCGGATGACTTAGGGGAAAGATTGAGCCCCCTCTCCTTGCCCTCCCCGGCCCATCCGGCTCAGCTGCTTGCCAGGAGAGGGGTTGAGCGGTGCTGGAGAGCAGCAAGGGGTGCAGACATTCTCTGCCCGCCTGGTACCCCTAAAGCATCATCCCCTCAACATCACACAGAGCTCCAGGCAAGCGCTGCCCGATCCAGCCCTGTGCACCGTGTCATGCCAGCCGGGGGGAGCTGGGGAGGGGGCGATCCCCCAGGCCCACCGCAGCCCCCCCACGCTCTCCCTCTCCCCCATGCGCCTTTCACACTGGGAAGCGGGATGCGCCGCTGGGAAAAATGCAGCCGGTCCCTGTCGGGGTTTGGGGGGTCCCCAGTCACTGTCTTGAGCCTGGCTCGCCCCCCGCCCCCAGCCACCGATCCCCCCCCCGGGGACCCTACAGCCAGCACCCCCCCAAGGCCAAGCTCTACTCGCCTCGCTCACAGCAGCGGCCCCACTGACTGGCGTGGCAGGATCCGGCCCCGGGTGCTGGACGGAGAGAGAGCCCACGGAGGGGGGTGAGCAGGGGCGCCCGGCATGGCTGGGACAGCAGGAGGGGGCCTGGCCCTGCTCTCCTGACGCAGAGACAGCTTCCAAGGAAGTCAAATGGGAGCTTTGCCTCTGGGTGAAAGGAGGCGAAGGATCAGGCCCACGGCGCGGGGGGACCGGGCACACTCACAGGGGGGGCTCCGGGGAGTGGGGTCTCCCGAGCCAGCCCGGGCGGTGGTCCTGGTTCCCCACTCCCCCTCATCCCCGCTGCCTTAGGGGCCGTGAGCGGGACAGGAGCCAAAAGGTAGGGGGGGAAGCTCATCCCACGCGTGTCCGCATCCCGCATGGATGCTTTGGCTCGGTTTGAAAGCTTTCACCCCAAATCCCTCCCTCCTCCCGCGGAACAACTGGCTGTGGGCTGCAGCCCCTCATCCCACAAATCCAAACCTCCTTCCCGGCCGGGAGGCGCCTCCGCCGGGATGGACCGGCAGCTCGGGGCTTCTGCCCGACGGGCTCGGCGCTGCCCGCTCCGGCCGGCCCCGGTGGCAGAGCTTACCGGGGGAGTCGGGCTGGCCGCGGGGTGCAGCCCCTCACCCCACAAATCCAAACCTCCTTCCCTGCCAGGAGGTGCCTCCACTGGGAGGTACCGGCGGCGCTGCCGGTCCCGGCAGCAGGGGCGGTGCGGTGCGGCGGGCTCAGCCGCTCGTACCTGAGTTGAGGCTGCCTTCCTTCAAACTGGGAGAGTTCAAATAATCCTCTTTGCAAACAAATTTGTTTTCGTCGATGATATAGAGTTCCTCGCCCGTGGAGAGCTGCTTGTTGCAGACCATGCAGGTGAAACAGTTCAGGTGAAAGACTTTATTCCGGGCTTTCCGGACGAGGTCGCTGGGAGAGATCCCTTGGGAGCAGCCGGCGCATTTGGTACCAAACCTCCTGGGAAGGGGGAGAAAAGCGAGAGCTGGAGCCCCGGCGACCACGGGTTGCGGCGGCGGGCTGTGTGTGAGCTACACCGAATCCCCCTCCTCAAATCCCACCGCGGGAGCTCCGTCCTCCAGATCTCTCCCTGGAAGATTTGGGGGAACAGTCGATTCTCACCTTTGGGGCGAGGATGAGGAGAGCCTTCATCCACGGGCAGCCCCCATGATGGACTGCGAGGATAGCGAGGGTTTGGGGTGTCCCCACCCGCGGGGGACACACACCGTCATCCTAGCCCGGATTTGGCCCCAGAAAGGACGGAGGGGAGGGGAGGGTGGCGAGGGGTCCCTTCTGCGCTCCGCCTGGGGGGGATTTCGTTTAAGTTGGTGTCACCTGGAGGGGAACGGGGCGCTCCGGCCTGAAAATCCCGGGGAGAAAACGGGGCTAATCACGGCCAAAAAGATGGAAAAAGGGAGAGGCGGGTGCGGGGGGTAGCGCGAACCCAGAAAAAGGAGCGGCGGAGGAGAGGGCTGTCCTGCTCAAGGCAGCCCGAGGTCCCCAGCCCGTCCCTCTCTCCCGAGGGGGAATTCTTCCAGGTGGGCAAAAGCGCTTTGGAAATCTCCGACTTTTTCCTTCCCAGGGCGAGTTTGGATTTGGTGATTTTTTGCGGTATTTTTTTTTATTTGTTTGTTTGGAATTTTTTGGGTGTTTGTTTTGTTTGGGTGTGTTTTTGTTTTGTTTTGTTTTCATCAGGAGGTGCCTTTAAAAAGAAAAATAAAAAGCAATTCCAGGGAATCCGAATCAGATGGGAACGATCTCTTAAGGGAAAAAATAAAAAAAAATATTAAAAGAAAAGGAAAATGAAACTCCAGCCTAACAAATTAAAAAAAAAAAAAAGCAAAAAACCCTCCAAAACAAACCCCCAAGCCCCACAAAAACCCAAACAAAGCGACAACAACAACAGGGAAAAAAAAGAACACAAAGGAAAACAACAAAAAAATTCCAACCAAAAAAACCCCCAAACCAACCAAACAAAAAGAAAAGCAAAGAAAAGAACAACAACAACAAAAACCAAAACCCAAACCTCAAATCAGACAAAAAAAAAGCCCCACAGGGACAAAAAAATCTGCCTCCAGAACCGGGAGCGGGGACTGTCGCTGCCGGGTCCTCGGGGTCCCCAGGGGGCTGCCAGGCCCCGGGGTGCCAAGCAGGGTCCCCCCTTTTTCCCCTCCAGCCACGGCACAACTTCTGCCTCCCTCGCTGCTCCGGGTGACGTTGATGTAGTGAGAGCATTAAGAGTCATAAGTCATTGCCCCCTCTTCACATCCCGGCCCCTAATTTCCTCAGCGGCACCTTATCGCGGTCATTAGGGGCGTTTAAGGTGCGGGCCCCCTCGGGGGGACGGTGCGGGACGTTTTGGCCACCGTCTTCACCGGAGCCTGTGGTCCCGGGAGGGGGACGAGGAGCGCCAGGCCGGGCCTCGAAGGCGGGGGGCACAGGGGGCCGGCGCCGCCGTGCCCACCGGGGCCCGATGCGACGGGGTGGGCGGCGGCACCGGTGGAGCGGAGCCCGGGGCTCGTGGAGGAAGGTCATGGGGGGATTGGGGAGGGGGCACAGCGTCGCTGCCCCCTCCTCAGGCTGCAGCAGCGGCCGTAGCGCAGCAGCCGGGTCCCCTCCGGGGCTTCCCCGGGCCGGGGGGCTGCTCCTCCATGGAGCGGTGGGGCAGGCTCGGTGAGGAGCCCCGGCAGGGAGGGATGGGAGGGGACCCCGCCGAGCTCCCCCAAAACTCCGGGGGAGACCCCAGGGAGGCAGCAGAGGCCGTGAGCGTTGTGGATCTCCGCACCCAGCGCTGCCCGCTGGCGGGGTTGGAGCGGGGGATGACGACTCACCTGAAAAAGTCATTTTTGCAGTAGAGTTTCCCTTCTCTGGAGAAGCATTTCTCGGTCAGGTTGCACTTGCACTCGCAGCACTGGACGCATTTGATGTGCCATGCTCTGTCCAAGACGTTCAGTAGGAAGCGGTCCAAAATCGGCCTCTCGCAGCCCGCACAATGCACCATCATAACCTCCGCCGGGGGATGGAGACGCGCAAAAGGAGAAGCCAGCCCCGCGCCGGCACACGGCGGAGGAAAAAACCAAAAAACCAAAAAACCAAAAAAAAAAAAAAAAAGGAAAAAGAAAAAAAAAGGAAGCAGGGGAAAATAAAAGAATATAAAATAAAATATAAAAATAATGTAGGAAAAAATAAGAAAATAAAAAACGTAATAAAACGAAATTAAATGAAAAGAAGTAAACCAAAAAGGAATAAAATGAAAGGAAAATAAAAATTAAATAAAAAAACAAAGCAAAATAAAATTTGAAATAAACGAAACGAAATAAAAATTAAAAAAATATAGAAGAGGGAATAACAAAAAATTCAGGGGAGGGGAGCGGGGCGGCTGTCAAGTTCTTCCCCCTCTTCTCTCCGGAGCCTCGACGACGGGAGGGAAAAAACGATGCCCCCCCCCAAAATAATCCAAACCGCCCCCGAGAAATAATAATAACAATAATACTAAAAGCCCCCCCAAAGCTCCCTCCGGTGCCTGCGGAGCGGCCCGGGAGCCGCCGGAGCGGCGGCCGCGCTGCTGGCGGGCTCTGCGGCAGCGGGCGCGGCGGGAGGGGTGCATGAACCCCCCCCTGCAGCCGGCAGCCCCGGTGCCTCGCTGTGCTCCGCCGCCGCCGCGCCGCCACTCTCATGCTGTCCCCATCGCCAGCTTTGTCCCCCGCCTTAGTAATTCGCGCATCCTTATTCAGATTTGGTGACGTGGCGGGCCGCGTCAGGCGGGATGCGGCCAATGGCAGGGCGGTAGCCATGGCAACCTCTTAATTTATAGCATATCTAAATTGGCTCCAGCCTTGTGCTTGGCACAGAGGGAAAAAAACAACGCGCCTCTATTGTTGAGGGTGGCTTGTACCTGGGCCGCGAAGTGAGTACGCACCTGGCTGGGGGGCCGGGGGGGGCACCGCCAAAAAACCGCTGTCCCGCCGTTTCTCCTTCCAGTTTTGTTTGAGTTTGTGTTTATTTCCTTTAAAGGAATGCTCGGGGAGGAGTTGAGGGGTCCCGAGTTGCTCGGGGGGGGAACAGCATCACCTGGTTTTGGGGAGGTTTCTATTTGTTTTGCGCAACGGGGAAGGATGCTTTTGTCTCGGAGAGCAACAAGTGGGGGAAAAGAGAGGGGAGGTGGATTTGGGCGGGGGAAGGGTTCGTGGGGACGGGGAGGGGGCCGGGGGCTCCTTCCCTCAGCGTAGCGGGATGAAAAGTTGCCCCGGAGGTATGCGGCCCCCCGCCCGCGCCCCGCCTTTGTCCCATGGGCCCCTCGCCCTTTCCCCGCTCCGAGGGGGGAGAGGGGGCAGAGGGCGGCCCGAGGGGGCGGCCCGGGGGGCGGTGGGTGCTACCCCCTCCCACACTGTGTTTTCTCTTTAATTCCAGGTGCGGCGAAGCTCTGACCCGCGGGAGGGACGGGGGGCAGGACCGGACCCGGCCGGGGGGTCGGGGGAGGTTATGGGGGGGGGATCCAGTCTGGGGTCGGGGGGCTGCTGCCCCAGCCGGGGGCTCCCAGCTGCATCGGTGTTGGGGGAGGCCCCGTCGCCTCTCCCTCCGTTTCCCGGGGATTTAGGGAGGGGACAGGGTGGCCCTGGGGTTCGGTCGTGCGGGAAAGAGGAGGAAGGCGGCGGGGCAGGTAAAGGCCGGACCTCCATTCCCTTTCCCCGTCTTTTTCTCCAGTTAAAATCTAAATTTTTGTATATAAAAATATAGAGATGTAATTTTTTACCCCCCTTGCTCCGGCCGGGACTATTCCGTGGCTGCGGAGCATCCTGGAACCGGGAAACGCTCCCGGTAGCCGCCAAAATAAAAAAAGAAAATCCACCCCAAAATCCCAACAAACCCGCCACGGCACAAGGGCATCAGCGGGAAGTGGAAGACGTTTTGTGTGTGCCCGCGCGTAGTGGTGTTTGTGGAAAGAGCGAGAATCGAATTAAGAAAATACAGAAAGAGATTCGGGGGGGGAAAGGAAAAAAACAAACAAAAATCCCCAACCCAACCCACCCAACCAAACAAACAAAATAAAAAGGAAAAAAAAAAGGAAGGAAAAGGGAAATAAAGGCGAAAAAAAAAACACAGAAGGAAAAGGAGAAAATGTGTGGGGAAAAAAGACACAGAGAAGAGGAAAGGAGGTGAAAGTGAGAAGGAGAGTGAGAAAAATAAATCAACGCAAACGAAGAAGAAAAGGAAGAAAATAAGAAGAAACAGAAGGAAAAACAACAGAAAAGGAATGGAAAATAAATGAAAGGAAAAGAAGGAAAAAAAGAAGGAATAAATGAAAGAAATAAAAAATAAATAAAAATAAATATGGAGAGAAATAAAGCGTGGGGAAATGATGGGAGAAAAAAGAAGAAAGGGAAAATAAGCTGAGAAAAGAAATAAAGAAAAAGAAAGAACGGCGAGAACGAACAAGAATGGAAACCAAAAAGGAAGCGTGGGGGAAAAGCGCCAGACTGAGCGAGCAAGGAAGGGGAGGGAAAAGAAATACAACAAAGACAGAAAGAAAAAAAATCCAGGGAAGAGAGAAGAAAGGAAAATATAACTGCAGCAAGTTGAAAAGGGGAGAAACGGGCAAGAAAGGCGAAGGCACGGGAAGGAGGAGGAGAAGGCACCAGACCCGCGGCCGATCGCGGCCGCGCTCCCGCCGGGCTCTGCCCAAGTTTGCGGGATTCCCTGGGCTCTTCTGCGGGATTTGGGAGCCTCGGGACTGTGTGGGGATACGCGGGCACCTCTCCTGCCATGGCCCCCACGGATTTCGGGACGAACTCCGGGGGCTCCGCGGGAGCGGGGACAGGGCACGGGGAGCCCCGGCAGGCCCCGCATCGCAGGGAAAACCCGCGCGGCTTTAACACACCGCCATGGGTGTGTGGATATCCGCGGCGGCACGCGTGGCTGTGGGGAGGAATTTGTCTGCACACAGGACCAGCTCCACAGGCACACGCGTGGCCGTGAGCCCGCGGCTGAGCCCCGCTCGCAGGCACCGCAGGCTGCTCACCCCACGCAGGAACGCGGGCGCGGGGGGCGACTCGGGCTGCCCCACTGAGTGCGGGAGTGTGTGTTTGTGCCACGTCCCGCGTGGTAACGGGTTGCTATGGATAATCGTATGGATAATCTGGTTCGTACCGATAATCCATAAAGGGTGCGTGAGGCGACACCCGCACCTTCGCTTGTGCCCACGCACACGCACTCCTCTCCCGGGGCCTTGCGCGCCCCCGTGCCCCTCTCCCACGGCCTGGCACACACCCGTGGCCTCGGTCCCGGCCACCCGGTGCTTGTCCAGCCCGCCCCATCGCCGAGTCGGGACCCCCAGCTGGGGATCCCTACCCGGGCCCGGTTGCGGCATGGGGGGGATGCCGGGCGGTCCCGCTCCCAGCGGCCGTGCTCTGTTCCCTTCTTTCGTTTGAAAGTCAAGGAATAAATAAATCCAAGGGGAAGGGGAGGAGGGAAAAAAAACACCCCAAGTAACACTCCCCCCCCCGCCCCCGGCCACATTCCCCCATGGTAACAGATGGTAATTCAGGCCCCATAATACCGCCTATATGTAACTAATAAACCTTTTGTGTTTTAACAGGGTAATGCGTGGAGAAGCAGCGTCGCTTATACAAGATGTTGATGGAATTTACTATATTATTAAAGGAAAAAAAAAATCCCCTTTCAAGAATAAAGTGTATCAACTTACAACACAACAGACGGCAGAGGGATAAGTGAAACAGACAAAAGACAAACAAGATAATAATCTGTTTCCAATCAGTTAAGCCCTGTAGAATTTGTAATACGCGGTTTGCATATTCCCCCTGTGTTTTGTAATTAATTATCTATCCGTTCGGATGCTCCGCCGCCGACTTTGTAGATATTTCCAACTATTTTTGGGGTCGTAGGCGGCCATCAGGGCGGAAAAGGAGCGCGGAGGAGCGCGGAGCGGGGCCGGGCTCCGCGGCTCTGCCCGGCCCGAGGTTGCCGAGCCCCAGCGCGGCGGGAGGCGGCGGCTCCGCACCGCTCCGCGCTCCTCCGCGGGGCCGCTGCCGCCGGGCGAGGCCGCTCCCCCCGCGCTCCCTTCCTTTCCCCCGGTAAGAGGGGGGACGGGGCAGGTTTTAACATTAAACAAACCCAGCAAGCATCTCCTCGCCGGGCCATAGGCGTTTCTGAGTGACTGCGTTACAAATTGTAAATTTAAATAGCTCACAGGATTCATTACCTCCCGCGTCTGATTTCACCCAGCCGTGAAAAATTGTCCTGGTGTACCACTGAGAAAGGGTTTGCTGCAAAGAGCCACAGTCTAATCACCAGCTTTCTCTCGCCAACAAAAGTGTAATTATTTTGTTTTGGGTGTAAATATAACCCACGGTACAAAAAAAAAAAAAAGGAAAAAAAAGAAAAAAAAAAGAAAAGAAAAAGATAAACCTCCAGCAGCGTCTGAATGCATTACAGGGGTGTTTAAAAAGATCCGTCCTAAATTAATACCAAGGTTAAAAGGGGAAGGCAGCTGGGACATGGAAATTTCCGTATTATTGGGGCGGGGGGGGGACCCGAGGTGAGTGTGTGTGCCAGTGTGCGTGTTCACACCGGCAGCAAACAATGCGGCACCCCCGCCCCGCACACAAAGCCCCACGCAGCCCCCACGGTGCCAGCCGGGCCCCCCCGACCCATCGCTCCTTCTCTCCCTCCTCCCCATCCCTCACCAGGGGTCCGAGGAAGGTGCTGGGGAGAGGGGATGCTCCAGCTCTTTGCTCCCCACGGTGTTTATGGGATCGCCGGGGGGTGTGAAAAAGAAAACAAACAAACCAACCCCCTCAACCCCCACCACGGTCCAAATGCAAACGAACAGCCTGGGGATTTTGAATTTGGGTTTCTCCCCCCGTTTTCTTATTTTTAACGAATTTTTTGTTTCCTTCCCTCCGAGCTCCGGCATGGGGTTTCGGTGGAAGAAAAGGCACAAAACGGAGGGCGATGCCGGCAGCAGGGAGAAGCCCCGGGAGAGGCGGAGCGGCAGTAGGACAGGGCTCGTTTAAGGCGGCTTACCGGGAAAAAAAAACCAAAATAGATAAACCCACAAATAAATAAACAAATAAAGGGGGAAAAAATCCCAAACAAAAGTGAAGACACTCCAAAAAAATCTCGGGCCGGGGCAACGGAGCGAGCACCGCCGGCGGCCGCGGAGCTCGGAAACACGTCGGTGCGAACTCGGTGCGGAGCGCGGCCCCCGGAGCGCCCCGACACCCCCCGGTACCCGGCCGGGGCCGCCCCTCTCGGGTCCGGGGGCAGTCAGCTCTTCCCCCTGCTCTCCTGGACTTTTCCCCAGGGATCTCCCGCCCCTCCACTGCCGTTTTGATCAGTCCCTTTTTTTTTTCCCCCGCGGGTTGCGGTAATTGGCGAAGCTTTAATTGCCCCCCCAGCCCCTCCTGGCTCCAGCACCATCCTGGGGCCGCATTCCCATCTCCTCGACGGCTCCCCGGGCTAACCCGCCCCCGGCTCGGGGTCCTGCTCTGAGCGGAGCCGGCCCGGAGTCCCCGTGGCTGCCGCTCCCCACGATGCCGAATCGCGGGTGGGCAAAGCCTGGCTGTGAGCAGCTGGTGTTGCGATAACCGAAGCGCAGGCAGGCAAACCCAGACCTTCGGAAACTTAGTGACTTGAGGGCCATGCGGCAAAGAACTCGCTCCAAATTTCCTCGGGTGATCCCCGGCCCGCTACAACCTCCCGTCGATGCGACCGCCCCCCCGGAGGGGCTGCTCGAGCCGTTCCCACCCGCTCCCCCCGCCGCCTCCCCGCTAATGAGCGTGTGTGTTGACACGGCGAGGCGATGCCCCCGTTTGCTTTTGTTTGGGAGGTGTGAAAGAGGGAATCTGCATGAGAAAAGCCGGCGGCAACCGCGGAGCTCCGCATAGCAGCGGCGGGACGGAGCGAGCCGGTGCGTGGGGAGCCCGCCCTGGAGGGGCAGAAGCCCCCGGAGCGGGGGGGTCGGGGGGCACACGGCGGGGCAGGGCTGAGGCTGGGGGCTTGTGGTGCTGTTTGTAAGGCAGGGAGGGGAAGGGAGCTCGCCCCGGTGCTCCCGTCGGGGATTGGAGCTGAGCAGGGCTCTGGTGGAGGTCTTACCCCAGGGTACCCCCCGCACACGGGACCTCCAAAGCTGGCGGGGTGTGGGGTGACCCCCTCAGGCTATGCCTCCCTGCGCCTTTCCCTCTCCTTTGGATTTGCTTGGGAAATAGGGAGGGGGCAGCGCACGGCCCGGACCCGCGGGCAGGATGAGCGGGGCGGGTTTCAGCGCTCCCACCTCCCCACTAACCCGCACCGTGGGGGGACTCGGGGGGACACACCAAAAGCCCCAAAGCCACAGGTGCCGCGGAGCCACGGGGGGCGACAAGGGCAGGGGGGGCAGCTCGGCGGAAAGAAGGGAACCAGTTTGCCGGGAAGAGTGGTGGAGGAAAGCAGAGCAGGGACGCTGCTCCCTCCTTTCCACGTTCCGAGTGGGTCCGGAGTCCCGCTCCAGGACCGATCTGACACCGATGTCTTCGGCAGGGCCGAGCGCCGGGATGGAGGAGCCCTGCTGGGACCGCGGACCAGGGCAGGGCTGGGTCCCGCCGGGCCCCCGAGCCCTGCCTGGCCCTGCCACCGCCGTGTCCCCCGCCGTGTCGCCGTGTCCCTGCCCGCCGTGGCTGTGGAGCTCTCCAGGGTGCTGAAATGCGCGTCCCCGCCGGGCCCGGCCTCCCCCGGTCCCGTCCGCGCCCCCGCCTCGCCCTGCGGGCACCAGGCACGGCTGGCCCTTCCGCCCTCCCCTGCTTCTCTCTTGCATTCGTTCGCTCTGCCTCGATCTTTCCTTCTCGGCTTTTCTTTTCCTTTCTTTTTTTTTTTTTTTTTTTTGACGGTTTTCTCCTTTTTATTTCTTCTTGTGTTCTCTCTTTCTCCCCTTCCCTCCTTTATATTTTTTTCTGGTTTTCTGTATGTGTTTGCTTTTCCGTCGTTTTCTTCTCCCACCCCCCCTCGTTTGTCTCTTTCTTTTTTTTTCCCCCCAGTTTTCTTCTTTCTTTCTTTTTCTTTTTTTTTTTTAAACTATTTTTCTCCTCTTTTTCCCCCTCTGTTTTTCCCGTTTCGATTTTTTGTTGGTTCCCCCCCCGCCCCGTTTTCCCCATTTTGTTTTCTCCCCCCATTTCCCCACTTTCTTTTTTCTTTTTCTCCTTTTCTTTTTTCTCTCTCAATTCTTTCTTTTTTTCTTTCTCCATTCTTTCTCTCCTCGCCTTCTCTCTCTCCACACACCCTTTGCGGCTCTATTTTTCGTTTCCCCCTCTCCTTATGCACACATTCCATACCGTTCTCTCCGTCTCTCTCTTTTTCTCTGCTTTCCCTTTTCCCTCCTCCCACAGAAAGCCGGAACGACTGGAAATTTTGCGAACACCACGGCATAATTACCAGCCACCCATCGGCCTCTCCACCCTCCCAGTGCCCCCAGTACTTCACCCCGAGGGGAGCGGGGCTGCGCTGCCCCGGGCACCGCCAGCTCCGGCCCTGCCGAGCCGGGAGGAACCAGCGGGACCCCAGAGAGGCTTTTGTTTTTTTCACTTTTACAGCGGCTGCGATTAAAACCGAACCCCGGAGTGCCGGTGCCTGCCTGCCCCGAGCGGCGACAGAGCGGGGCTGGGGCAGCCCCACAGCTCAGCCCCACAGCTCAGCCCCACAGCTCAGCCCCACGCTGCGGGGGGAACCCGGTGGCCGAGAAAACGAAGTGGCGAAGCCCGAGTGTCACGGAGAGGAGACGCTCGGACACTTGCACAAACGCTCCTGTCCTTGCACACACCCACACCCCCCCACATTGCTCCCCCAGGGAGAGCGAATCTGTGGGGAGTCCCCACGGGGGCTGACCTGGCTCCCCCAGCCCTGACACCCCAGTAAAGGGCTTGGGGTCTCCCCCTGCTCTGCCTGCAGAGCTCTTTGTCTGCCTCATCCTCATCCTCTCCTGCATCCTCTCCCTTCCCTGCCTTCACCACACAACCTGCACATTCCCTGTGTTCCTTCATGCGTGTCTGCGTGTATGCACAGACCCTGCTCACACACACGCTCTCTGCACACCCCAAATCCTCATCCCCCACACCTCCACGGCTGGAAAGCACACCCCTGTGACACGTTTCATGCACACACACAAAACCAGCCCTCACACATGCACATTCTCCCTGCAACACCCATCTCAGTGGCCCTGCCTTCTCTGACGTACCCAGGCTCCGTGGGAGCTGACACCATCCCTCAGCCCCATCTTTTTATACAAGGGGATGAGGTTTTTCTCTCTGTGGAGGCCAGAGGAGAGAGCCCTTGCTGGGGTTGTCTTAGGGCCAGGAGTGGGGCTGAGAATTTGCCCTAGACTGCTCCAACACCCATTTCACAGCTGGGGCGGAGGAACCTCAAGCTGAGCAGGGAGGTGATAAAACCTCCATTGCCTCAGGGAATGGGAAGACTGCATGGGACCTCTCTAACCTCATCAGCTGCCTAATGTGCAGTTCTGGTGAGAGTGCTTGGACTGTCACTGTCACCTGGGCACACAGTCACCTTGCTTTCTCTCCCCTGCATTCCTCTCTCCTCCATCCTTACTTCCTTCTGTTGACCTCACTAATCCTCACTAGAAATACACACCTGCCTCTCTTAACCACAAGCAGGACCACAAACACAGTCCCACCAGCTCCATTAAAAGGGGTACCCATTGGTACCAGGTCATCCAAAAGGCAGAAGAGGAGATCCAACAGCTGTGTGGGGGGCCATGAAGGGTTTAAAGGGGAGCAGAGTCCCTGGAGACTTGGGAAGCTGTTGGTTTCTTTCTTTTTTTTCTTTTCCTTTTTTTTTTTTTTTTAACCTTCCGGAGCAGATAAAAAAACCCAGTGAGTGTGGGAACATAGGTTTAGCTTTTCCATTGGAAGAGACTCCTCACAGAGAGAGGTGAGGATGGCCAAGGACCATCCTAGAAGGGCCCCTCACCTCGACCAGTGTGTGGGATGAAGTCCTGCAGGACTCAGGGCTGCTAAGGAGGCCTCCATCCACCCAGGCCTTCCTCTAGGTGAGTCCTGACACAGCAATAGCCTTAACCCTTGCAGTGCCTGGGTGGCGAAAAAGTCCCCTTGTCCCCAGCACTGGGACTGACTGGGCAACTACCTACGGGAAAAATGAGCTGTTGAGGACTTGCTGCATGGTGTGCTACTGTACTGAATTCCTGTAAAGTAAAGAGGTGTTGGGCAGCTTCCCATGTAAGCCTTTTGACAAAGGAATGTGGGCAGGGAGTTTCCACGAGGTTGATGCAGGCTTGCTTGTTGTGAAAAATTAAGGAATGTGTAAGTGTATATATAAATGTGAAGGTATAGCACACATATGCACACATCTCCACACCCTCACCAATTATAGAGGTCAAATCTGGGGTGCACACCTTCCCCTGACACCCCACACCCTGCTCACACAGCCACTTGCACACCCACCCCCTCTCACATGTGTGCCTTGTGGGTGCAGAGGCAGCAGGGCTGGAGGGGTGAGCCTCCACAATCCCAACCCAAGGCAGCAGTTAAAGAGGCCATTTTCCCTTTGCAGAATCTGGACTTGATTCTGCACTTGAAAGCTGGGGGGATTAAATCCAGCAGGGGCAGGCTCAGGTCTTTGGCTCACAAATACTTTGTGCAGCTTCTCTGGACTTCCTTGGGCACAGAGCTGGGAGCAGTCCCAGGCACTGGCTCCTAATGTCTTTGCACTGGTGCATGAGAGGAAATTAGTAGGAAGAGCAAAAGGATGCAGCTCTGAACTCCTTGGGCACTCCTTTTACAGCATCTTCCCTTTTTTCCCCTCACATCTACATCTCTAACCCTGTGGAAACCAGGCTTTGGCTGGCTACAAAGTGTGGGTACCAGTCCTGTGGCTGGCCTGACACAATTCATTCTTTATTTTTTTTTTCTTTCTTTTTTTTTTTTCCCCACCAGAAACATAAGGGACAAACACAATAATTTCAAAGAAACGAAAGCTTCCCACTGGAGAAGCCAACAGGGACCTGCCACGAAGTCCTGGTACGGTGTGTCACTGACACTGATTCCATCTGACACCTGGGTGTCTCCAAAGCCATCACATTGTGTGCTGCAAATGTATATTAACATTAGTATGCATTGGCACAATATGGATCCATTATTCCAAATGCTTATGAGAACTAGGTGCTGCATAGGAGCAGCTGCTGCTTTTTAAGCCTCAGAGCATCAATAGATTCATAGATTTTAGGGCCAGAAGGGACCCCGACGAGTGTGTAGTGTGACCTCCCATGGAGTGTGAGCCATAGAGACTTGCCCTGCAGTTTCTGCATCCTGCCCCATGACTTGTGGGTGAGGAGGAGCCTCCCCTGTGAGCCACTGCCAGCTGAGGGACCCCTCGTGATGAAAGAGTTGATGTCTCCCTCTGTAAATTTGTTCCCTTGTTTTATCACTCTCCTCGTTAATCCTAAAAGGGTAAATTTTAATTTCAGTGCTCAGATTGGGTAGGTCCAGCTTTCCACCTCTTGGATTTCCTCATTTCCCAATTCTCTTGTGTCAGGAAAGAAAAAATGTTTTCCCCTATTTGTGGAAGTAGCAGGTACATTGGAGAAAAACTAAAAAAACCCCACCAAACAAACAAAAAACCAGTGTCCTGGAATGCCATCTGGAAAAGGGCTGGTATTATGGGTGGAAACAGGATCTGGCAAATGTTAAATTTTGTGTGATTCCCTCTCTGTAAGCACTTAAGCTTTAGGCTTTGTTTCAAAAAAAGGTAAATCTGTATAAATGCATTTTGCTGAAAGAGGTGATATTGTAGGACTTTGGGTTTATAGTGCTCCTCTTGCTCCCAGGAAATGAAAGAAAAAAGAGAATGAAAATCCTCTCAATCAATGAAATAAAAAGAGCTGAAAGTCTTATATTATGGTCACAACAATTCTTCAAATAGGCACCTCCTGGGTGACAGCTGAAGATGGGTAATTATCATTCAAACCCCTTCTGATCTCCAAATCCCTGACAAAACCTCACTGATAAGTGAACCAGGATCAGATACTGAATTTGTCTTTCTACAAGGCTTTGTCCCTTCGGTCCCCTTCCACTTTCACCTCATTTTGGGGGCAGCACCTCTGTCTCCTGTTGCCTTCCCATCTCGATGCCATCAGATTAGTGGCTGTAAATTGGGTGCCAACCTGTCTGCACCAGTTTCCCCAAAACACAGTGGCTCCCCAGTCTTCCTGGAAATCATCTGATGTGAGAGTGTGTCTAACCTCATGCTCAAATTTTAAAGCAGAAACCAGTTGAAAGGGGATGTTTTCCAGGAATATCACCCTCTGTTTGCTTCTGAGCACGTGGGAAAAGGAAGAATTAGCAAATGGGGTGGTTTGAAAGACATTATCCTGCACAGAAAAAGGAATAATTTTAAGATCTTCAGTTTGTCCCTCATGAGAAGTTCTTGAGGTGATGCAATGCTATGAGCCCAATTCACCTGAGAGCCACAGAAGAAGAGAAAACCTCATCATAGGGGTGTCAGAAATCCAGAGAGGAGAGAGATAACATGGTGGCCACATCTTACAGGGATGGGATGACTTCCCTGGAGTTGTATGGGACTGGGGAAAGCGCCCCAGGGACTGAGACAGGGAGCAGGGATGGGAAGCTGAGGAGTGGCCTGGTGGCTACAAGTCAAGGGACCTTTCCTGAGCCCATGTTTGAGGTAATTCCCAGTCCCTCCCCATGCGGGGCTACTTCAGGATGGAAAGATGCCCTTTCTGCATTCCAAGGGGAATGTCTTGCCTGACCTCAGGAGTTTTCTCTCCTTTCTGAGGTTGTGTGATGTCTTTGGCAGCATTTCCTACATGAAACAGTTAGTGAGGTTCCAAACGAAACTAAACTCCCTTTTGTGCCTTCAAGTCAAGGTGGTAGAAGTGAGATTTAACACAAACTTCACCTCTTGCAATGGGTTATCTCTGGAACTCCCCAACACAAGAGCTGAATGAATTAAGAGGAAACTGCACAAGCTCATAGGAGAGAAATTCCTGAAGGATGTTACGAATGTTGAACCCACAGTTGGTTCTGCTGATTCCCAAAAGCATCCCAGGAAGCTGCTATATATTCCTCCTGGGAGCAGCAGTCTGAGGGAGGTCCTCTCCTCACTTGGGATGTGGCCACTCTTCTGATGACGAGAGATGTTTGTTGTTCTCCAGCTCAGTGTTTTCTCCTGATCTGAGAAAGCAGGGAGCAGTTGTGTTCCTGGAAAGGCTGTCTCCAGCACATCTCCTCCTACCCCACCTTGCATGAATAGCTTCTTTCTCGGCTGCTAAGCTGAATCCTGGTTTGCCTTTTCTGTTCCATTGCTCGGTTAATGTCACAGCAGACACATCCCTCACCTCTCATATTCTCTGACAATGAGAAGAGGATATGAAAAAAGATTATTTAGTATCATTTTTCCCCCTTCTACTAGATGTTTCATGTAGGAAACACTTTCAAAGAAAAGGGATGAATCACACAACCACAGAAATTAAAGATGGAAAAGACCTTTTAGGTCAGCCAGTCCATTTCCTTGTGAATGCAGAAAAGCTTCTGAGTACAGTCAGATTTTTCAAGGACTTTGCCCAGTCTAAACCAACTTTAGTAAGAAAGCTTTAACTCCAGTCTGTTCCAAGACGGCTGTGACAGGGAGAGGGATGGTCTTCGGCTGAGTGTGATTTGAATGCTCCTGAACTTTCTTTCAAGGGAGGTGTGGACCTCTGCCAGGGTTTTGTGAGGAGATGTTGCAGGTCTGAGCACAGGGAGCAGCTGGGAGGTCTTTGGTAGCTCAGCTGGCTGGGGAACCAGACCCTTCCCCACCCCAAGGGCACAGTCATGGGTGATTGCAGGGGCAGGTCCCAGAGTTGAGAGAGTGAGGGGCTGTGGTGGTGATGGGCAGCAGGTCTGCTGTGCCCAGCAAAGGTTGGAGGCCAAGAGCTCAAGCTGGATGGCCTTTAGGTCACAACAGAACCACAGGATGGGTCTGGTTGGAAGGGACCACAGTGAACAATCTGGTCTGACCTCCCTGCCCAAACAGGGCCATCCCAGAGCACATGGCACAGGATTGCATCCAGAT
Source organism: Anabacerthia variegaticeps (assembly GCA_035583185.1). Classification (NCBI taxonomy): domain Eukaryota; kingdom Metazoa; phylum Chordata; class Aves; order Passeriformes; family Furnariidae; genus Anabacerthia; species Anabacerthia variegaticeps. The sequence goes on from JAWWEW010000036.1 coordinate 3,905,974, forward strand.
GGGTCTGGAATACCTTCAGGGAGGGAGACTCCACACCCTCTCTGGGCAATCTGTCCAGTGCTTGGTCACTGCACAGGAAAGAAGTTCTTCCTCATGTTCCAGTGGAACTTCCTGGGCATCAGTTTCTGCTCATTGCCTCTTGTCCTACTGCTTGGCACTGCCAAGAAGAGCCTGGCTCCATCCTCTTGGCACTCTCCCTTCAGATACTTAACTGTTCTTCAGTTTTCCCTTGCCTTTTTGTCTGTCTGGGCTCTTCACTCCTCAGGGCTCTGTGCATTGGGCTGGCATAATTCATGCTATGAATGCCAAAGAAACCATTCCCACCCTAGGCTCTGAATTCAGTATCCCAGGCCACCTTCTGAGCCATGGAAAACCTCCCTGGAGGTCAAACTACAATTAACTAACAATACAGCTAGAATTAAAAAGAAAAAGATATGCTCAGGCATTTCATTTCCAAGTGGAGTCACTTCACACACAGCCTGGGGGCTGAGTGCTCCCAGCCAGCTCCTTATGCTTCCAAGCTCCAACTCATGTGTGAACCATGGGGGGATATCTGTACCCCATCCAGATCCCACAGGAAACTGCTTCCCTCTTCCCAGGGAAGGAAGAAGGGAACAGAAAAATAAGAAAAGAGAAGGCACATAAAGTCATAATGATGTTAATGTTCAAAGGAAACTCCAGTCCAGTCTGAATACAGACTTTTGGCCAGGTGAACTTTCTCTCAGTGACTCTGCAAATCCTTATACTTACTTTTTTTTTTTTTTTGGAGTGGTTTTCAAAAGACATCATGTTGCTGAGCATGAGATGCAGGCAAGAAGGGCCTTTCTAATTAACCCAGGAGGGAAAGCATCCCTCTCACCTGCTCTGACCCTACACTGGAGGGGAAGGAGCAGGACTGCCAGAGCTTCCCTAGAAACGGTACCTTAATCCCCCTCCCCAAAATCCCTGACCCCTGATCCGCGCAGAGACAACCATTTTAAAGAGACAGTGTCACGATGTGCCACCTCCTTCTCATAAGTGGTCACCTGCCAGCTTCGACTGAAGGCGTAATTACCATCCTTGAGGCCTGATCCATCTTATTCCCCTTGAAGTCGATGAGGAAACCTCCCCGACTCTGCTGGAAGCGGTATTAAGATTCCTTTCCCCCTATCTCTTTTCCCAGGATTTATCTCCTTGCGAGGCTGGAGCATCTCCCCAGCATTGAGGCTGGAGCGGCCGGGAATGGAAGGGTCTGGAGGGAGGCAGCGCCTCCGGGAGGGAGTGGGTGAGAGGGGGAGAGAAAGAAGAGCAAACACAGGTCCATTAATCCGCAGTTAGTCTGCCTTTTTTGTTAGGAAGATGAACTTGATGAGTTAATTAAGCCACAGCCTGTAAAACCAGTTTATTTGCATAGCAAACTCCTGGGCCAGTGTGCTGTGAGCGGGCATAGACGTGCAGACAATTCCGGGGAAATTACAGCCTCATTAATATGCTAATCTGGTTGCAGGCCTGGAACGAGTTTTGGGTTTGCGGTGCTTTGGGGGGGGGTCGGAGGGGGAGTTGCTTAGCAACCCTTTCCTCCAGGTAACCCTTCTCTTCCTTGCCCTTGATATCCCCCAAGGATTGCCAGGGGAGGGGGGCTCGGCGGTCACGCAACAGTGAGCAAAACGAAAGGCAGGCAGGGGGGGCTTGGAGGGCGGGGGGCTCATGGCTCCCCTCCGCAGCATCCAGGCTCACCCCCCGAGGAGCGGCGGGCAGCTCCCCCCTCCCCAAATCGGGGTACCCGGCGCTGGTGGCGGATGCGCAGCCCCGGCTGGCGAGAGCGGGGTGTGCGCACACATCGGTGAGCAGCGCTCGCAGCCCCCCCGGCACACAATGTCCTGGCCACCAGCGCTCCCCAGCCGCGTGTTTCCACGGGCTGCTCCCTGAGGAGGCTCCCAGAGAGTCCCAGCGGTCGCCCCTTGTCCCCTGGTACCCAGCTCTGGGCATGCAGCTCCCCCCTGAGCACCTCTGTCCATCAGCAGTGCTACTCCAGCCTGCCCTTCTCGTGTCTCCTGCCCCGTCCCCCTGACTGTCCTTCCCGAGTGGCACAAATCCAGTGCTCCTTTCCATTCCCACTTTCCTGCAGCACTGCTCAGGAGCATAAGGAATCTGAGGAGCAGATGCAGCATCTCTGCCCCCGCCAGTGCCTGAAGCTCCTGGACTTCAGGATGGGAACTAAATCCCTGACCCAGATTGGTTACACAGTCAAGACCTTTCTCTTGCAACTTGAGCTCCAGTGACACATCATGACACCCACCCCATCACCAGCTACCTGGGGAAGGGCTGTGCCCCACAGTGTCCCACAGTGCTGGTGTCCACCAGCCTTGGACCACAGAGAATATTGACAGTAGAACTTCTGCTGGAATACTGGGCCTTTCCCAACCAGAGGGCTTGCTTGCTGGATGTGGCAGTCTCAGACATCTCTGTGCCATGTGGGTCAAGGAGACAAAGCTGTAACAGCAGATGAAATCTCGGCAAGCCCCACATCCTCCATCCCACAGGATCACACTCATGTTCCAGCTTGCCAGGTCTCCGTGACAGGTATGGAATGGGAGTTACCATGCTGTGGTGTCTGCTCTCCCAGCACAGGGTTCACATCCTTTCCTGTGTCATTACTTACCCTTTCCCCCTTGATACGGTCCTTTTTTAGTATTTCTGTCTTGTTGGATTAGAAAGTCTTCTGTATCCCTTCTAGACTCCTTCCCTGCAAGCCCGGGTTGCACCACAACCACAAGTGGCTCCCCTGTGGCACCCGACTGGATGCCAAAGCAGTATGACTTTCTCCCAGAGCCCTGCTCTCCCTGTTTTTGTAATCCAGAGGTGACGTGCAGAGCTATGCCAGCTCCAGGGAAGTTTCACACCCAGTTATCCCAGTAGCTCAGCATCCTCAGATGCTCTCCTTGAGGAGCTGTGTTCCTGCAGCCTGACAGACATCAGAGCCCTGTAAGTTAGACCCAGCACCTGCAACACGAGGCCAGACCAGGAGCTTTGGGGCTGATGAAGATGTCTGGATCACGTCCATGCAGTGCTCTGCCTTTTCAACATTCCCTCAGTGAGAGGAGACTCAACAGAAGTGTAAAACTCTGGGGGTGCATGCTCAGCTCCCTTACTCGGCCACCAAACCTCTCAGTCCAGGTGAACCTACACCTGGTTGCAGTAGGTTCCTAAACAGCTTTGAGGCTGGAACCCTTTGCTGACTAAGCCTGGCTTTTGTTCAGTGGAAACTGAGAGTTTATGCTGGGATGGAGGAGGCTCTCCTCTCTCCCCCTAGCTTTGCTCTGTGATGCTTTGAAACATCTGCCTCTAATCATTCCCCAGCCCAAATATTTGAACTGTAAACAAATATGCCAGGCAACAAGTTTTCGTGTCAGACATTTCCCTGCCAAGAAGCACCTCCGGCTTCTCAGGAGGAGGCAAATTCCCTGGATCACTGCTGGAGGCACCAACATGTGGAAGGGAGCTGCTGTCTTCCTACTCAGGGAGTCCCAGTCTCCAGGGTGATCCATCCGTTAACCTTCATGAGCTCAAATATTTATTATTCATATTACCCTGAAATGTGCTAAAAAGATGAAAAAAGGAATTAATGTGCCAGATCTTGCATCCACCTTTTAGCTTATTACAGTGCTAAAGCAGTATTAACATTTACAGTGTATGAGCTCTGCTTTGCTGGTGCCTGAGGCCAAGGGGTTTAAGCCAGTGCCGAAGTTAATAGCAAGCGCTGGTTAGAAAAAGCCCATTATGTCATAAAGTTGGAATTTCACTTGGGCACTGGCCACTGGCTCTTTCCAATTGGGATGCAGTGCCATCCTCTCGATCCCTTTCTGCTCCGCCGCCTGCTCCAGCTTGCTCTCCCTCTCACAAACAAAAACAGAACGGGGCAAAATTGTGTTTTTCTTGTCCATGCTGGTGAATCGAAGGACATCACATTTGCCAGAAGATAATTGGTTCAGACTCTGGCCAAGAAGCCTTGTCCCCTCCTGGGGTGGTGTTAGGAGGTGCCATGTGGTTGGAGGTGTTCCTGGGCCTCGTTCCATCTGTTGGGCTGGAGGTGCCGGGTTCCTCGACATCTCCTCCTTTACAGCTTGAACATATTGATACACCCAACACCCACGTGTTCTGCTTGAGGTTGACTTTACAAGCAACTTCTGCCTCCCCTTAGGAAGGACCTGCCTGCAAGAGTGTGAGGAGCAACTCTGCTTTGAGGAGGCATTTGGTGCTCCTTGAAACCTGACAGCCAGGTCACGAGGCAGGCTCTGTTGGGATGGCTGTTCCATGGTGGTGGTGATTGGGCAGATGTGTTACAGACTCCTCCACCGTCTCCCCATACATCTTGTACCCCTGCAGAGCCCTGGATCTTGTGGCCAGTTCATGCCCTCCAAGGAGAGAGGGTTCCTCAGCCAGTCCTGAGGCTGTCAGAACTCTCTTGGCTCTGCCACAGCCAGGAGCTGCCATGGACAAATAGCTTCAAAGTTTCAAAGCCTGCTTGAGATCCACTACTTTTATTCCCACCAAATCACACTCCTAGATTTCACTGGGCTGTCAGGCAAACACCTGGCCCAAGGGGGAAGAACATTTCTGCTTTGGTGCACCCATACCATGGAGATGCAGCATGACATGGACTTCAGGTTGACTCCAGCTGCTGTCCCAGGTCTCACACTGCTTGGAGAGGATGAGATGGGGCTTGCTCTTCCCTGGTAATGGGACAGTCTCTGTTTGGAGAGTGTTACATCGGGCCAATAAGAGCCCTTTGCTGACCTGAATGTGTTTGGCACAATTCAATTTGTCTTTGCTGTATTGGAGGCTCAAGTGATTTTCTTCTGAGCACAAAGTGTTGGGATTTTTGCTGTCTTTGTAAATTAACACTCCTCCTATGTTTCTGTGCATGGGGTAGCTGCTTCAGTGATGCCACTGAAGAAGAGTTTATATAGAGAAGAGAGTTTCACGCTTTAGGAAGTCACATATTACTTCCAGCTCTCCTTGTCCTTGAGGAGTGTGGCTCAGCAGCCAAAAGCTGAGGGTACTGAGTGTCCAGCAGGATGACCAACAAATTCACAGCATTATGTGCTGAAGAACTAGTTTTCTGGAGGGCTTTCTGTCAGCTTTTTTTAGCATAAAGCTGGTTCTGAACATGAACAGATGTGGAGATATGGGAAGGCTTGAGAGCCTGGTGACACTGGGAGGGTGAGTCATATTGGCACATCAGAGCTCGCTCTTAACCTGAGCAGCTCCACCAAGCCTGGTGCTTTTTGTCTTCTGTAGTTCCTCCTCTGGTGGTGATTGAAGCACTCCCTAGTGCTGATATCCAACAGAGGACCTTGGTGACCACTGGAGACCTGAGGTACATTGCTTAAAGCCATTGTGCAAGGTGCCAGCACCACACTGAGCCCACTCAGAGGGATACAGGAATCTCACAGAGCCCTGGGATCTGGTTAGCAATGTTCCCTTTCCAAGTGAAGCTTGTTGGCCTCTTTCCTCTCTGCCTGTTTTGTAGCAGAGCCACCCAGACTATCAAAACACAGCCGAGTCCTATTTGAAATTCAGAGGGCACCATCAGTCCATGTCATTGGCAGGGAATAAATAAATACCTCTTTTGAACACGTCAGGAGTGATGTGTTGCTGGGCTCATTCAAGGTCACATCCGTAAACATGTAATGGAGGCAGGGAGCAGATCCAAACTGGATTCAATCTCAGCCATTGCTTTCCTGCAGGACCAAAATATCCCCTCCCCACAGGAGTCCCCGGCAAACATGGGGGGCGATGGTGGTGTTGGGGGTGTGTCCCTGCTCATGTCCTTGGTGGGGGTGGCTGAAGGGGGCTGGGGGTGAGTGGGAAGGATCACTATGCCACTGGGAAGGGAGGATGAGTTTCTGGGGGTGTCTGATGATGTGGCATGGTGTGTGACATCCAGAAAGTGAGGTTTTCCATAAGAGTGCCTGATCCTGGTCTGGAAGAAGCCTCAGCACTCCTGGTCCCTTGTGGGATTCAGTGTGACTGGAGGATTTTTGTTTTTCTGCCTTTGGAAAAATATTTGCTCTTCCTGGGCAAGGAACTCTGTTCCTGACATGGCAGGTAAAGCCCAGACAATTCTGTGGATAGTCCAACCACTTGTCCACACACAGTTCACTTACTCCAGACCCTGGGCAGGCCCCTTTCCCACTTGGCTGTAAAGCTATTCCAGGGTTTGCTGGTCTCCACACTCCCTTTTACCATTGTGTCTGCTTAACCTGTGGAAGAAGCAACCAAAGAGGGAGAAGTCAACAAAACCCCACCAACCCTCTTGCCAAGAGCCCCTTCCTCCCACATTAAGGCTTGGACCCCAAGTCCGAGGCCGCTCAGCTCTGTCTCACTGTCGCTCCTCACCCTTTGACAAATCCTGGCATTTGCAAAGTTATTATACCTCATTATGAATTGGATTTTAATCTAGTGTAAATAGTCCTACCATTATAGTGTCATAAGAAGCAATTAGCCCCCCTGCTTGCTTCTATGCATGAGGGGAAAGCTTTAATATCACGGAGCTGTGAGGGCTTGATGGGGCTTCAGCCTACATACGTATGTACAGGCAGAGGCTTTGCTCTCCTGGCACTGATCTGCCCGGTGTGTGCAGAAGATGCCCACTCTGTGTCCTCAGGAGGTCTCCAAAGCGAACATCTCCTGAGCTCTGGGGTTGATTTTGGCCTGGGACCTCTGCCTCTTGTTGGGTGTGCTCTGCAGCACAGCTGGAAATCTTCTTCCAGAGGATGGATGTGGTTGAAGCAGATGATAAATCGTGGTTTCCTCTGCCTTGCCCTTAACCCAGTCACAAAGGGGATTATCATCCGCAGGGTGAGAGGCGTCTGGAGTCCAGTCCCTGCCTTGCCTCGGGGTGATTATTTCCAATCTCAGTGAAGCTCTTTCCTCCTTTGCCTCGTGGAGGAAATTCATTATCTGGAGCTGACGCGCTCGCATGGTTATAAACGAATCCCACCTTCCCCGTGCCTGTGTCACCTGGAGCTGGGCCGGGGGAGCTGGCGAGAGCCTGGGCACTCAGACGTCAGGGCTGTCCCCACTGGGTAATGTTGCATGATTAATAACAACCCCAGGTTAATGGGGTTTTAATGTTCCTCCAGCAGCGGAGGGAGGGGGTGGTGTCCTCGGCTCTGAGCTGGCGTGGAGCAGAGCGGGGGCTTTGATCTTTGTTTTAGGGAGGGATTGAGGTGTCTTTCTGCTTGGTGCTGGTTGTGCATCCACAGACGCCATGGCATGCCTGGGTTGAAGGGCACAGGCAGAGCTAGATGGGCTCCAGGGTTGGGAACTGTACTTGAGTGTTTGTGGTGTGGGTATGTGATGGACACAAGTGTTAAATACTGTTCCCAGTGATCTTATGGGGATCCCAGCACATGGTGGGGGATTGCACAGACCACGGCACAGCAGCAAGGTCCATCCTCATGCCATTTCCAGAAAAGAGGGGCTCCCTGCCCTGTGGATTTAGGAGGGAAAAGGCTTTTCTGATTCTCCCAAGGATGGGGAGGGACCCACTTTGTTCAGGAAGGGGCCTGTTGTCCATTCCTCCCTTCCCCTGGGGTTCTAGTCTGTGACTAGAACCCCACTGTTGTGGTCCCTGCTCCTGTGAACAGTCCTGCAGGAGTTTGCTTGCAGGGAATGGACACAGGAAAATACAGACCCTTCCCCATCCTTTCTTTGCCACAAGAAAGAAAAGCTGGCTGCCTGTTAATTACATGAACCTTCTCATGGGCAATTGAGCTGGCTGTGTGTGTATGTATTCATGCTGTCTGCAAGTTCTTGTCTGATTTGTGCTCACAGGTGACTGAAGTGAAGCCAAATTTTGCAACAAAGCAGGGCACTGCAGTGTCCAGCTGCATCCAGGCCTCATCCACACTGCAAGGCAGCATCTCTTTCTCCCAGGGCAGAGACAGTGCCAGCTCTATCCCAAACTCAGTTTTTTGTCCTGTAGTGGCTTGTTCCCATGGTCAAGATGTTACAGTGTCCCAGAGGTGTGGGCTTCCCTCTGCCTGTTACTTCCTCTTCCTAAACTTTGCCAGGGGAGGTCCTTCAGGCTGATCTTAGGCACAAGGACATGATCTTTCCCTGGTGAGGATGTGCCCCCTTCCCTTTATTGTAGGTGGAGGAAGCTGTTGCTTTGGGAGGGGGATGGATTATAATGTCAAAAAGGACTGAGGAGAGAGTACCTGGTGTGGGGATCCTGCTGTTGCTCCATGTGTCCTGGATCTACAAGTGGAGCCCAACAGAGAGCCATTGTGCTGGCTGGAGACTGTCCTCTGGTGACAATGCCAGCCCTGGGACTTGATCCCCATTGTTGTCTGTCCTATGTGCACAGAGGAGGTCCTGGAAGCCCAGGGAGATGCTGCTTCCTGGCTCTGTGGGATGCTCCTCAAGGACCTTTCACTCTCACTGGAGTTTACTGGGAATGTTGGCCAGGAGGGCTCCCAAAGCTCTCCCTCTCACTTCCACAGGGCACAGATAAGAGGGCTGCCCACTCCTGTGTGTCTGTCCTGGCATCACTTTGGTTCATGTCCACCAGTACCTTCCCAGTCAGTGTCTGGGGACAGATGACGGTCATCCCAGGACACATGAGGGGATGTTCCACAGACTTCCAGGACTTTGCAGCTCATTTCCTTCCTGCCAGATTGACTCCAACCCCTTCAATGCTGAGTTTCCAGGCCTTCATTTCCAGCCCTCATTGCTATTCATCGGTGCATCTGAATATTTTAATCCTAGGGGAGGGGGGACTGGAGGACAGCATCCCCTCCCTTTCCCAGCCACTTTCCCTTGCTTATCTGCTGAAACCAGGGCCAAACTGTTCCCGGCCTCAGTGGGTGAGACAAATCGTAGAAGAAGCTTAAAGCAAGACCAGCATCTCCCACCTTGTGCTTGGAGAGGGCTGGGGAAGAAGAGGAGGGAGGGGATGAGGGAAGCAGCTTGTAATTACAGAGTAAGAGGCAGCGATAAAATGATAATGGAAGAGTTCTGACCCGGCTGAGCCAGTTCTGCAAAGCTGTGAAATAAATTTAGCAAAAGAGCGAGGGCACGGGGGCTCCCAGCCTGGGTTACAGCTGAAATGCTGGTTTCACAAACAAGACACAAATTGGATTGCAAACATCTAATTAACCTCTTTGCTTATTTTTTGGTGGGAAAGGTGACAAATTCCAGCTAAAGCTGACACTGTGGCTGGGTATCCCTCTGCAGGAGAGAGTCTGGAGGAGAGGAAAGTGATTCTCTGATTTCACCTGCTGGCTCCCTCCTTGTTTTCCAGGAAACAGGGAGAGGAAAATTTCAAGCTCTTCTGGCCCTTCTGCCTTGTGGTAGAAGCTGTGTATGATGTCTGTGATAACCTCATCTTGGGAGGAAAAGGTGCTGATGGAGCTTCACCCTGTGTTTCTTTGTTCTTCATCTCACTTGGAGTTCCCCACTTCCAGGGGGACAGGGATGGGGATCTCCCACGGCCTGAGCTGGCTCCTCTTGGCTGCTGCTTTGCCCTGTGCCAGGGCTACTGACTCTTTTGGATTTGACCCAACCTCTTTGGAGAGCTGGAAAACAACCCTCTGCTCCCTTCCCTAGGCTCTGAGAGTTGCTGTTTATTTTTCTGGAGGGCAACCATTTCATGTGGATTCCAGAAGCGGCGCAGCTCTGTGACCCCCCTCCCTCACTGCCTTCTGCCTCCCCCTCACCCCAACCTCTTCTCTTTTTCACCCCACCTTCCCCCAGGGGCATCCAGCCAGTGCAAATGGTCCCTTGGCAGCAATGATGAAGATGGATGTCTGATTGATTCTCTCTCCTCTGTGCAACCCCCTCTCCAGCCCCCCCCTCTTTCCCTCTCCCCCCCTTTCCATGCCCTTCTGGCAGAAAATTAAAAGGCTATTTGTTAAAGGGCGAAAGCCCTCAGGTGCAGCCCCCGGCTGGACAATTTGTCTCCATGAAAAGGATGCTATTATGAGAGCGGCTGGATCCAGGAGGAGGGGGAGAATTTGCCAGGAAGAGAAGGGAGAGGTGGGGAGGGGGAAGGAGGCATCTCCCGGGGACAATGAGGTTGGGCTGAGGGGGACGGGAGATTGTCGGGGCTTGCCGGCTGGGCTGGCGTTCAACGGGGAGCGCGGAGGGGAGGGAGAGCCATGTGCTGGAAGGAGGGAAGCCAATCCTCTTGTTATGGGGCCTGCCGCGGAGCAGAAGTGCCGACCTGCCAAATCCTCTCTGCCGGCGGCTCCGAGAGTCCCCCGCTTCAAAGGGAACAGACGCTCGGGTCGGCGGTGGGACCCCGGCCCCTGTCTGTCCTCGGGCAGAGGGGCACAGCCCTGCCTGGCTCCCCTGCATGGCCCCGGGGCTGGCCGTCCTTCTCTTCTGCTCCAGAGAGGAGGAAGAGGAGGAAATAATGCACCGATGTGCCTCTTTATTGAATCCATCAGCCGAGTGTCTGCTCACACAGCCATCCCGTGGTACCCTTCCCTGCCTGCCATCCCTCCCTCCATCCCTGTGTGGATCTGGTTGCCATTCCTCCCACTCAGCTCTCCATCCTGCTGTTTATCCTCCCTCTTCATCCAATGTCCATTTGTCTGTACACTCGTCTGTTTTCCTCTCTGCTTTTAGGATTTAATATGAACACCCACTTGTGTGGTCCATGAGGATCTGCAGTATTAGCCTGGAAGAAAGTCCTCACAGGAGCTTATGGAGCTCTTTCCTTCTTTGAAATACTGCAAAAACTCTTCAAGAATTAGGTTTGGTGAAAAAAAGTCACTGCTGTGAGGAGTGAGATCTCCTTACCCAGGTTTGATTTTAGCTCTGAACTGGAAAAGTCTGATGGTTGTACTCATCCGGTTCAGAACTAAAATCAAATCCCCTGAGAGGGGTCAGGGCAGGACTGAGACCTTTCCTTCCCCATTGATCCCTCGGAGCAGATAACAGCTCTGTGCAAGGTGACAGCAGTGGGAATGGGATGGGAAGGTGATGTTGCAGCTGGTGAGGTGATGACACCACATTGTGAGGTTGGTCTGGAAACAAGCAGCAGGTTTGGGTGGGTTTAAGCTCACTGAACATGAGGGAAAGGGAAAATCTGAGGAGGGTTGGATGGGTGGGAGGTGTTGGAGCCCTGAGATAAGCCAGTCAGCTCTACACTGGGCAGTTTGCTCTGGAGGGAAAGTGTGTCTGCAGAGATTCTTCCTGAAGGTCAGTCTATGGGACAAGAGCCTCTGGCTGCGACCATGTGGCAGGACAGAGCTCTGAGCATCTGTCTCAGTGATGCTCTGAGAGCATCATCATCTCCTTGCAGCTCGCTGAGGGCTGCCACCACTTTTATCTTGTTGGCAAGATGCTAAAACAAGAGTGTAAGCAGCTATTAACAATGCCTGGATCCAACAGATTCCCCAGGAGAGGGTTGCCCTGGGATCTTCTGCCCAGTATCTTCTAGAGACTCACTTCTCCCTTCATCTAGTAAGGAGAGAGAAAAAAGACAGGCTGTGAGTAGTGAAAGAGAAGGTGCTGTGACCCAGTGCTGAGTTTCCCTTCTCATTTCCCCACACTCTGAGTAAGATGCCACCACTGTAGAGCATTTATGGGATGTGGTATGGGGAGCATGAGTGCTTGTGCCCAGACTGGGCATCTCACCTGCTCTGTGGGACAAGAGTCATATCTCTCTGTGTTGGCAAGGTAGGATTACACTAAGTGGTGGCTCATGCTCAGACCTGTTTGACCCAAAGGTGCAGCCAGGGCTTGAAAAGCAGCTCTGAATTTGCATTGATTCCCCTCAGACCTGGCTCTGACTTAGAATCCCCATTAAAAAAACCACATTAGAGTTCTATTTTTAAGTTTTAACTCAGGACAAATTCAAAGCACATGGTTCTTCACAGGGGAAAGGATTTTTACCTTCAGGCAGGGGCTAAAATAGGCTGGAACCATCTCGACCAGGAAAAACAGGGTTTGCTCTGCTTTCACTTGGATATTTTGTTTTGGTTTTGCCTTTAAAGCCTGTTGCCTCCATCCACAATCCTGGATATATGTTCTAAACCCAGCTAAAATAAGTTACAGTGTAAGATTTAATGATTCAGCACTTCTGTTGCCACTGATTTACTGACCGATGCTCAACTGCTTTTTTATCAGCCAGAGAACTGCTTGGCCACTGAGAGCTGCAGGCAGCTGCAAAGGGAATTAAATAATAATGTCTTTTGGGGGTAAAAGTGGCTGGATCGAATGAAGCAGCACCACCATCCAAGGGAAGATCAGGCTAGGAGCTCAAATATGAAGGAGGTGCTTCCATGAGCTTCTCTTGCCTGACCACACTAACACACTCTGAACCTACACACGTGCCAAAATGGGGTTTTATATTTGTTTTATATTTTTCCCCTTACCAGGATCACCAATTATTTGATTCAGGGACACAAAGTGATGGTTTCCTTCTGTAGAAGGTTAACCAAATGCCTACGTGGACCCTGAGTCCCCCAGCAGCAGTGAATGGAGGGAGTCAGAGCCCCCAGCTGAGTTTCCTGAGCCCCAGCCCTGCCCTGGGATGCCCCAAAGGAGCTTTGACAGCTGGGGCAGTGTGGGAGACCCCCACATTTTGTCCCTGAGCCCACCCAGGGGCAGTTCCCAGCACAGGCTGCCGGGGGAGGGGAGTCCCTGGCACTTCACACCTTTGCTGGGATGGGGTGGTCACATGCACTCCCCAAAAAAGCATCTATTTTTTTCAAATCTACCTCCAGGCTTTTTCCCCTAATCTCAGGCAGGATTTCCCAGACCATGAAGGCTGGATCTCTAATCCAGTCCCAAACCCCCAACACATTATCCAGTTAGGCATGGAGGTTTTTTTTGGCCAAATGTAAAAAAAAATACCCAGCCACTCTTCTGAGCCCAGATGTAAAAGTTTTTCTCTTCAAGCTCACAATGCTGAAGTGGTGTCAGAAATAGCTGCACTTTATCCCAAAACCACTACACCCCTCATTCCTGCTGCCTGGGATTTGAAGAGAGATCTTTGCACAGTCCAGAATATAAAGTTTCTGCTGGTCAGAGGTGTGGAGGACTTGGGCAAACTAAAGCAGCCCAGCCACCCTGATGGTCCATGTGGCTGTGACACCAAACCTGGGCACAGACAAGGACCTGCTCCACATCTACAGTGAAAATTCCAGTGCCCAGCTGATAGAATTGATGGGGAAAAACCCAGGGTGATGGAGGAATGATTTGGATCAGGAGGAAATACTGCTGGGGACATGTGGTTTTGCCAGCCAGAAAGACATGGGTGTGGGGGAGAGGTTCTGCTCTGGTGATAGAGAAGGCAGGGGACACTCTGCAGAGGGATTTGGAGGTGTCTGAGAACACACCAGTGGATGAAATGGTGGGTGCTGGTGGTCACCCTGGGCATCCTGCAGCACCTGGCACAGCTGGTAAGGGTCTCCTCTTTGAGCTGCCCCAGGGGAGTGCTGTTTGAATGAATCTGGGGGGGGGCAAAAACAGTAGGGGGGGGGGTCAGAAAGAAAAGGGGGGGAAAAATGATGGCCTGAGTCCAAAGGCAAAGGCTCTCTGGAGACAGTGCAGAGCTGTTCTGTGATGGTGTCTGGAAACCACGCGGAACGTGAAGCGGAAACCAATGAACCACAATCAGCACGCTGGAAATGAGACCTAATTGATGGACAAAAACAGGAGCAGATGGGCAACCCTGCCCACCACCCCTTTCCAGGGGTCTAATTTGCCACTGAAGCCAGGAGAATGGCCATCCCTGAATAACCCAGAGCTGCTGCTGAGGATGGGGGTCGCCTTGTCCTGGCATTCTGCTGGAGGAGACCCCGGAGTGTCCATGCTGAGGGGAGCCAACAGCATCCCACACCCACTGTGGGGTGAGTCAGGTATGTCCCCACTCCATCCACCTGTGCTGGATGCACTGGGACACTGACACCCAGCAAAGCCTGGTGGGGTGGGGATGCTCTGGTGCTTTATTGCTTTATTATTCAGCAGCTCAACTCTGGGACAGGCAAGTGGGGCATTCCAGGGGCTCAGCAAAATTACCACAGCTCCATAAATGAAATTTGTTTGCTGGGAGCTTCCGGATTTGGACATTTTTTTGCTGCCATAAAACATGTAGGTTTGGAGGGTTGTTTATACAAGTCTGTCCTGCTTCACAGTCAGGACTGGCTAAGCCCCTCTGTATTATATTCCAAGATCCTCTGTATTATGTTAGGACATGTGACAAGCAGGTAAAACACAACAATCCCACTCCAAGGATAAGTCCTAGCATCAATTTGGGGATGCTGAGAGTCTGTGTGAGGTGTTTTACCTTTGATCCCCAAAAAAAGTGCTGCAAGTCAATCTTCCAAAGAACCCTTATGTACATCCAGCTTGGCTTTGATCCATGGGGGAAAAGCAGTGAGTTCCCTCTGGGAATGCTGGTGGAGCTGGATACCAGGGGATGCTCGTGGTTCTCCCCCAGCTGCAGCCCCAAACACCCCCGTGCCCAGGGCTGCTCTCAAAGCCAGCACCGACCCCTTCCTCCTCCCACTGAGGCCCAGGGAAGCTTAATGAGTTAATGCTGATTAAGTGCTTTCGGATAATCAGATAAAGGTGTCATAAAAGTGCTTTACAGTGATGATGATGTGTTTTACGGTGAGGAGAAACTGATGATCCCAAATAAAAATCCAAATTAAATCGGGGGGGAAGTACAAAGGTGTCTTCAGATCTGGGGTGAACTTCACATTAAGGGCAAAAAACCATTCAAGCATTTTCAAAGTTCCCATCTCTCCTCAAACAGTGCTCGTTTTGACCTCCCCCCTCCTCTCTGAGCCTTTCTGCTGGAGACCAAGATTAATTACCTCCCTCATGGCCCTTTGGGCTTCCCCCATCTGATAACGTGTGAATAAGGCTGACAGGACCTGCTAAGGGTCTCACAGCTTTCTCAGCTCCATGTCCTGCCTCTCGGAGCAACCGAGCACCAGCGACACGTCCGCAGGGTCATCACATCCGCGCTGATTCCCAGCCTCCTTCCATGGTCAGTGTTTGACTTGTCCCTCAACTTTTGGTATCCACGGAGTGGGAAACATAGGGATGGTGCTCCTGCCTGCTCCCCATGCTGGGATAAAGGAGAAATGAGCCTCACTCAAAGGCTGAATCTTCTCACACCAACCGAGCCGGCACCAGGTCCGGAGCATGTCAGCAAGACCCTAAATAAACCAGGTAACATTTTCCCCATTTTGAGAGCTGGCTTTGTCCAGGCTGTCAGAGACACTGGAGTTGTTAAGATCTACAGCAATTAAAAGGGGCTCCAGCCTTAATGTGCTCAGCTGAAAGCCCAGGTCCCCAGGTTGTGAGCGGGAAATTGGCTGGTAATTTAGCGGCTGGTGCCAACTGGCCGCATCTGTCCAGCCTTGGATAGCCTTTCCTTCCTTGCTCTTTTCCAACCGCTTCTCCTGGCAGGCATTCAGCCCAGGGATGAGGCAGAGATGCCTCAGAAAACCTGCTTGCTTGGGTTTATGGGCAGGGCTGGGCAGTGCCCCCATCCCAGGGTGGCACAGGCAGGGCTGTCACCCCCCATGCATCTCCCTGTGTTTCTTTGGGAGCAATGGGACCTGGCACGAGGGATTCACAGATCATCTTCTTTTTGGGGAGAAGATTTAAATTTTGCTTTTATTCAAGCAACTAAACAAATTTCCCTCCCACACCCACAAGGTTTTTTCTTTTTTTCTTGAGCCAGCTGAGATGTGTGTTCAAAAATAAAACGCCTCATACTATTTTTAATGCGTTTTTTGCTCTTTTATCAAAGCAAATGAAAGACCTGAATGTGTTTCACTTCAGTTAAAAACATCAAGATGAAATGATCCAACTTCTCCAGTGTGGAATCTCTGTTAAAAACACATTTATTTAGGCAACCTGCTTTGCCAAATTTGACAGGAATTTGTGGCTTTGAGCTGAATTTCCCAGTCATCCTGAGAGAGCAGTTTGAAGAACGGTAGATTTGTCTGACAATTTTCTCCAGGCTGGAGCCCACTGGATCCTCAACCCGAAGGATGGGACAATATACCAGAGGAATTAGTGTTCACCCTATGAACACAGTGCTCCAGAGTAAGCCAAAGGAGGGGCTGAGGATTTCAGTCAGGTTTGCTGAGGGTCACTTGAAGGTGGGTGGTGCACAGAGGACCCTCCCAAGTTCACATCCCTGGAAACTGATCATAAAATCATTTCCCTGTGAGATCACTGAACTCCACGTGGCCAAGCCCAGTGTGGTTTTCTGAGAGAGTTCAGCAGGTCCAAGTTCCAGCAAACTTGGGTTTGGCAGCTCTGGTAGGGCTTACTCTGCTGCCAAGGTCACAGAGAGGGACTTCAGGAGGGATGCAGATGATGGAAGGGCTCTTCACCACTGCCAGCACTGGATTTTGGTACTTGCAAAGCTCTGCTGTGTTATGTCCTGCTTCTGCTTTGGTGCTAATGCAAATCCTCCTGGAATGAGGCACGAGGCAGGATTTGGGATCCTGGTGCTAGCAGAGCCTTGTCACACCTCCAGCTCTCCCTCAGGACTACCAGTGTAGGAGGCAGGAGATTGGAGATGTCTCTTTGCTGCTTTGTTGGCAGAAAGGGAGCACTGGGGACTCACTTGCTTTAAAACACCATTGGGGTGCTCCAGGGTGCAGGCAGGAGCACGGACAGAACACAAGGGACTGTTTTCCCCCCTATTTCCCCCCCCGACTGTAGCTGCTATGCCCTTCAAACATCCTTGACCCCTTGGCAGAGGAGGTCAGTCCCTCATCTGTACCACTCACGACGAGCACCGAGTGGCGGCTCCCCATGCATCACCCCAGCAGTCACGCTGGAGTTCGCGTGTCATTTCAATTCGTCTTTCTGCGAGCGCTCCCTGTCACCGGCAGTGCTGCGGGAGGCGCGGGGGGAGAAGGGGAGGCTGAGGAAGACGGAGCCGGGGAGAGGCAGGCAGAGAAAGAGACTGCTGAAGGGAAGGGGAGAGTGATAGGGTGAGGGAGGCAGAACCATCCGCATTCTCTTTATTGGGGCTTGCTTCTTCCTCTCCTGGAAATTCCCACCCTGGCAGCTGTTGGCTGGGCAGAGATGGAGGTGCCCATCCTTCATCCCCAAGCGGGCACAGCAGGGCAGTGAGCGGGCAGAGAACCTTGGGAATGTGTTTGGAGGTTCCTCAAAACCCTCTAAAGCTCAGGATTCCTTTGCCTTGGAGGCAGTGGGGCAGGATGGCCGATGATCCCCTCAGGAGTGCAGGCTCTGCATGGTCAGTCAGGGAGCCCCCAAACAGAAAGGGAACCAAACTTTGCACCTTTTTGTGTTGGTTTGTGATCTCTGCATCTCTGGGTTTGTGATCTCGCCATGTCCAGGTCAGGTTGGAAGGAGCCCTGAGCAACCTGATGTAGCCAGTGGCATCCCTGCCCACGTCAGGGGGGCTAGGAGGAGGAATGGGAAGATGCGAGGCTGAGCCACGAATTCTGTATCCCTCAGTCAGGGACGGCTTGTGCAACAAATAGACTCTCTCCGTGCCAGCTTTGGTGTTCTCCACGGGAACCTGGCCGGGCTGCCTTTGTGGCGAGCCGAGCACAGCCCCGCGTTTCATCTCCCGCCTGCCTATGTGGGCTGGGGGAGCGCTCCTCGGGGTCATGTTTGTTATGTTTCCAGGAAGCCCCTCCAGAAAAACATCCTTGAAACACAGAGGTTTCCCTTCTGCCGGCATACAAATGAACCCCAAACAGAGCCCACTTCAAAGCGGCCAGCTAATGAGCCGCTTTCTCCCGCTCCCCGCCCCGGTTTCAGGAGGGCCCTAACGATGCTGCGGTATTACAAAGGCGTTTGGAGCCTGTTCAGCGGGGAAAAATAGAAGGAGAGGGGGCAGGGAGCAGCGGGAAGCAGGCACGGACATGCCAGCACAGGCGGCCGTGGGATGCTGCCCAGCACCCCGGTCCCCCGGTCCCCACGTCGGGCAGTGAGAGCGTGGAATGGGGAGGGGATGCTGAGCACAGAAAGGGGCTGGTGGTGACTGTCAGTGCCACCAGACAGCACCACAGATCCCATCCCTGCACAGGGACCACGGCAGGGGAAATTCCTGGCCGGTGCCCTGATGGTTTTGATTTTTTTCCAAAGACGAGGAGGGGGTGATAAGGGTAGGGAAGCAAATGAGGGGAGGAAACGCTGCCTGAACCATCCCCTCCCTCCGCAGTGGGCTTTTATTCTCCTGAGCCAGTCTTTTCAACTTTCCTTGGAGCTGCTGGTGCTGCCCGTGAGGAGTCAGAGCTTTGGCACTAACCCTGTGTGGGGATCCCTCATCCCTCCCTGTTCCTCCTCTCTGGGGTTCAACTCTCAGGTCAAGCCCAAATCCCCAGTGAGTCCCCCGGGTTTGGATGTGCTGGGACTGGCATCACAGCCCGGGGTGGCTGCACCTCCCTCTGGGCAGTGCTTGGCCTTTGGGGTGGGTACTCAGGGGGTTTGGGCAGCTCAACTCCCATGAGCTGGAGCTGAAAATGCTGCCCTGGACTCGCAGCATGAAGCATCCAGCAAGAGCTGGTAGCAGGTGTGGGAATGAGCGAAGAGAAAACAAGAATCACAGAGACTGTCAGCTGCCAAGCCAAAACGGGGAGCCCAGTTGGGAAACCGGGTTGGCACTTTTTCTTCCCAAAACAAATCCAGAAATTTCCTTTTCCTTTATTCAAAAGTTTTCCTTCTCTTTCCAAGCAGTGAAAAGTAGCATTTTCCTGATTACTGCCTACCAAAAAACAGGATGGTTTCACACTTTCGTTTTATCCACAATATTATTTTTGTCTGCCTGAGGAAGCATTTTCTGCCACAGAAATGTAAAACAAAACTAAAAATAACTCCTTCTGGCTCATGAGCTGTAAATATTCACCGTGCTCTGCAGTTCCCTGTATCAGGTGGAAGTTTTGTCTCTCTAGCAGCAGCAAGGACATTTTCCTCAGGACCATTATCCTGCAGACACCCAGGATTGCTGCCACCATTGCAGAAAGGTTTTTGGTTCAATTTCTTCATCTTGGAGGGTTCCTACACCCAAGTCAAGCCATTTTTCAGTGGAATATCCAGCTCCATGATGCAGAGCTGACCCATTACTTTCGAGTTGTCCTACCCTTACTATCCAGAGCCAAGAAGAATCCTACTTTTGAGAACCTTCATGATTTCATAACCTCTACACTGGAGCTTTTCAGATACTTCCAAAAGTGAATATTTTGCATCAAGACAGTCAGAGGCTTCTCTGGACCTTCTTTCCAAGGGTCTTACGTCCCAAGGACTCTCTTTGCAACACAAATGGTGGCACAAATGGATGGTGTTGCGAACTTCACCTGCAAATTTCCCAGTAGGTTTCAACATTCCTTTCCACTCTTCTCCCAAAGGATGTTCCAAAGCCTCCTAACTCAGTCTGCTGTAAATCAGTGCATCACACTTAGGCAGCTCCAGAGCCCTTGGATGAGCCAACGTCGAGCGGAGAGGAGAAAATTCCTTCCTCTGCACCACCAGCATGCCCAATATAAATAAATAATCTGCAATCTCACCATATTCCCATCCCTGAGGGCTGGAGTGGTGATGAATACACCCGGCCAGGCTATTGTTCCGCTGCTGGATAATAACAAATCTTCGATTTCTGGCCGGCCATTAATGCCTTTGCTGATGCTTGGCTGTGTTGAGCCGGGAGGGGAACGTCCCCCTGGCACCCCCCCGTGATGGGGGCAGCCCCTGTGGGCGTGGGGGCAGTGAATGGGAGCCATCAGCCCCTTAGTGAGGTTGTCAATACCACTGATCAGCTCTGGCATTGATTTCCAGCCCTTCCCTCCTCTCCCTGCCCTCCCACCCACCGCTGCTTGCTCCCCTCTGTACTTTCTCTCTCGATAAGGGAAAAAAATAAATAAATACAAGCAGATGGTCTTATATGCCCAGAGGTGCCCGGACTGCTGCTGTGCATTGGCTTGAGGATTGCTGTGGCTCTTGCAATGTCCCATTGGCATCAATGCTGGCCAGAGCTTGGAAAAAACCATCTTCTCTCCTATGGACACTTCAGCATCGTCCAACCCCACACACTACACCTCACCTGGGCAGGTACCAGGACATGAGGAGAGGAACTGGCATGGGCTGGACCAGGGCAATGAAGGCTTTGCTCTTTCGTCTGGCTGTTTCATCCCACATCTCAGCCTCCAGTCCTTGGGACGGGGGCTTAACTTGGAGCAGAGTCATGGAGCATGTCCAGGCTTAGAGGGCTGCTGGAAAATTTGGTGGCCTGGAAGCTGCTGTTTGCATCAAGTGACAAAAAATGAGGAGCCAGGCTTGGAGGCAAACCCATGTCCCACATCAAAACAGAGGGAAGGGGTGAAAGCAGAGGGAAGGGGGAGACATCCACCCTCCTCATGGCAGTATCCCCCTTCACCCCCGCTGGATCCAGGATGGATATTTGGGAGCTACGAAGAGGAACAAACAAACAAACACCCAGGCCCCCCTCCTTGTCCCCACTGCCAATGCAGGAACAAAACCCTGCAGTGAAGGGCCCTCAAGTGAGTAATCTCTCCTTCATATGTGTCCCAGCATCCCTCCACCATGCGCTGTCCGGGTAGCCACCACTTGAATTAGCACCAAAGGCTTATGGGAGCCAGAGTCATTAATCTAGGTGACAAACAGGACTCTGAAGGAATATTTGCACCCCGAAATTGAAAAGATTAGGCCATATTTGTCAAGGATTGGTAGGCTTTATCGCCTCCAGAGCAGATGCTGTTAAATATTCATGAGCTGCATAAGTGGGAGAAGACCTCGCTAGGCCTGATGACTTTCAGAGAGAGGAGGGAAGGGGGGGGATGAGGGCGGGGGGGACACAGTGGCATCGACACGCGGTGGTGGCACGGGTGGGGAAAGGGGACACAGGGCCGTTCTGCAGAGCTGGGACATCACTGGCACCTGGGGGAAGGTGGCTGGGAAGGGATGAGGGGGAGTGGGATGGCATCCATCCCTCTGGCCATGGGGTGGTGGTGGGTGCAGCTCATCCAGCCTGGGATGCTCAGCCCCTGTGCAGGCAGGTTCTGCCTTTCCTACTCTACCATGGGGAGCAGGGCTGGGCAGGTGGATTAAAGGCAGCCACTATTGTGCCCCCAGTCTTGCAGCCAGCCAGGAGGTGGGTAAAGTAGTGTCTCCCTAAAGACTGAGCTATGAAGTGAGCTGGACTTGGGGCTGTGGGACTTGTGGGCCACCAAGCTGGGGCACTGGGTGTCCCCGTGCATGTCCCCCAAGACAGAAACAGGTTGTGAGATCAAGGTGGGGAGATGGGCAGAGGGTGGGGAGGAAGGATTCAACAGCAGTCAAGGGAGAGGAGTGGAGAGGAGATGGTTGGGGGGAAGGAATGGAAGGATGGGGAGGTAGATGAAAGTGTGCTGGGGAAGGGAAATGAGAAAAAATATGATGATGATGAAGAGAGGATGGAAGGATGGTCGGATAAGCCAAAAAAATATTAACAGAGGAGGAAAGAGAGTAAGTATCAAAAACAGAATAAGTAGAAAAATGACACACAGGCACAGGCCTCTCCTTCACTACCAGTCCCTATTTTCCCTCAAGATTAAAAATTACCTTCCTGAGAGCTGGTGACTCCTGTTGCAGACCTCGGGGGAAGGAGGGCTGGAGTTGGCAGATGTCTCCCTGGACAGACCTTGGCTGCAGAGCAGGTCACAGGTTCCCACGGCACATCCCTGCATTCCATCTCAGTGCTGGGATCAAACCCTCCTGTGTTAGCTGGAGTTTTCCAAACTGCAAAAGAGCCTCCAGGGAAAAATGTGGAGTTTCAGTCTTTCCTGAAGAAACTGGAGTCTTGGGAGCTGCTGTCTGGGTCTTTCTCCCCTGCATTTGCCAAGGAGGTACGAGGAACACCCAAACTGTGTGCGAGGGCTGGGGGGGCTGAGATCTCCTCATCCTACCCAAGTTTCTCTCTGTATCTTTCCCACACACATGGTTGGGTTGGATCCAATTTGAACCAAAACTCCAAATCTTTAAAAAACAGGGAGAATTTCAGCAATCCAAAAAGCTTGGTTTGCAGCCAGCTGTTTCCCCTCATGTCACTCAACTGATAAAGGGAAAAGCTGGGGCTGGCATTAGGAAAAGCAGCAAGTAAGCTGCAAAACCAGCAGAAAAGGGCTCCATTGCCAGGCTGGTGGGGAGACAGACACTAAATTTAGTGCAGCCCAGGGACCTTTTTTATAATGTTAGTCGAAAATCCTGATTCATCAAAACCCTGGTTCTTTGAGAGAACAGGTCAGCCCCACCAATGTCTTCACTCAATTTAAAGAAAACCCAAACCAATAACAGCGAATCAGATGAAATGTTGTGCCTGACCTCTTCCAAAAGGGAAAATTATTTGCTGATGGGTAACCATGGATTTAAATTGTTTGCTGCTCAGGAGGTGATGGGTGACCATGGAGTGGGTGCACCCGAGCCCTCCTGCACTTGGGTGCTGGGCATCCCTTTGTCGTGCACAGCATCATTTTCCAGGATGTTGAGAACAGGTGGAGGAGGTGAAAAAAAAAAGAGAGTGTGCTGGATAATCCGCTCTCCTAAATCCTTGTTTCCATCTCAACCTTCAAGAGATCTCCATCAAGTTCTGGCTTCAATTTGTGCTCAGGATCTCCTCCCTCCTGCTCTTCCCTGAGCTCCCCAGGCCCCCGCCAGCCCTCGCACAATTTAATGTCTTACAGCTCTGTCCCTATTTGACAAACAGGTGATTTTGCTAATGAGGAATAAATGAGATTCACAGGATGAGAGAAAGGGAACAGCAGCTGTCGTGAGTGCAGGATGTGCTGGCTTTATTAAAATAATATATGGCCACATGCTTAGTATTAGGGCTCGCAGTTTGAGAACTCCCATCTCATCCCTCCTGACTCCCCCTCCTTGGCTCCCTGCTCCTGGCTCTCACTCCTCAGCCCCTGCCCTGGAACGTTTTCCAATCAGTGAATTACTGGCTAGAGAGCCCAGGCTGTCCCAGGCCATGCATGGGAAATACAGTGGGAAATAAAGCCCACGTGGAGGTCTGCTGGGCATTTGTGTGTGTGGGTATGAGTGGGGAAGGGAAAGGAAGGGGAGGGAGAGAGGGAAAAAGGGATATGGAAACAGAAGGGAAGAGGGAAGGAAAAGGGAAACTAAAGGGAAGTGCAGGGGAATGGGGAAATGGAAGAGAAAATGGAAGGGGAAGGGGAAGAGGGAAAGGGAAGCAGAAAATGTAAAAAGGTGAGGGGAAGAGGAGAAAATGGGAAAGGGGGTAGAAAGTAAGGGGGAAATGGAAGGGATGGGGAAAAGAGGAAAAGGGAAAGAGGAAGGGGAGGGGAAGTAGAAAAGGGAAGGGGAAAATGGAACAGAAGGGGAATTGAAGGTATTGTCCAGGCATGCTTCCCAGCAGTTCTTCCCCATGCCCATCCCTAAGGAAGCACAGACACCTGCCAGGCTTCAGGGGCTCAGGCACATATGGACCCCCTTTGCCAGTTTGCTCAGGTGCTCTCCTGCTCCTGCCAACCCACCCAGGTACAAGGAGTGTGGCAGAGAGGGTCCCAGGCAGGGACAGACAGGGTGCAGGCAGGTCCTAGGCAGGGCACAGGCAGGGTACAGGCAGAACACAGGCAGGGCACAGGCAGGGCACAGGCAGGCAGGGAGCCCCGGCCCCAGGTAAACAAGTGCTCAGTGAATAATTTACTCAGTGAGTGACAGAAGAATTGCCGTTTAACAATTTGCTGGGCAAATATTATTTGACCATTTCTAGAGCTGCTTGAAGAGTACAAATATAACCTCCCTCTGCATTGGGAATAATTCATTTGACAAAAGCAGGCTGCAACTGCTCAGATAAATTATTGAGAGGGGATAATACAACCCCACTTAGGGGTGTCACAGCAGTCACCAAAGCCTTCTTGCCACGGGGGCACAAGTCTGTGCTTTGGTCCTTGCTATTCTGCTATTCCAAGGACAGGGTCTCCATGAGGGTCTGGGTGGAAGGATGAAGGCAGCCTGGTTGTTTGGAGGGGAGGTGGGCCCCATCTCTCCAGGACCACCGGTAATCCCATGTCCCCACATCTCTAGAGGATTAAGCTCCCATATGAATGCTCCCGGGACCCCAGGGAATGAGAGGAAGCAGCTCAGCTTCTGCATGGAGGGACACAGAGGGTGGAGGAGGGGACAGGCTCAAGTAGGGAGGTGGGAAGCAACCCCCCCTCCCCAGCTCAGGTTTGGGAACAAAAAGCTGGAGTTCCATGAGGAGCATCCCCTGCTGAGGCCCTGGGGCCGGAGCTGCTGCCTCTATTGAGGAGGCTCTGGCATGCATGGCTCCAGGTGTTCCCACAGCGCAGATACCAGCCCAAATCCTCTCCCCTGCATCCCTGCATCCTTCCCCGGGACACCTGGAGCTCAGGGAGGGACAGGGTGGAGGGGCCTGGGGAAGGGAATTGCTGGCTGTGATCAGCACTGCGGGCTGGAACCACTGAGAAACTGCTGAGTCCGTGCCTCAGTTTCCCCAGGGTTTTCCCAGTGCAGTACTTCTTGTTAACTGCTCCATACATCCCAGCCACTGGGAATGGGAAAGACTTCAATGATCCAGCAAAAAAAAATATCTCTCTGTCTATGGAAATCTTGGTGTCAAAATTGTCAGGTACCACGAAAACAATTAACTGCGGAAAACAGAACAACTTAAAGAGGGATCTTCTTAAAGGCAACTTTAAAAAAAGTTATTTTAGAAATCAGAACTTCAGTAAACTTGGTGGTGATGGCTCGAAGTTTGAACTCTTGGTAGTGAAATTAAAAGCAAGCCTTGCTTTCAATCAGCAGCACCAGAGGGGTCACTGCACCTCTCCCTGTGGCTCCTCGCAGACACCTCTCCGTTCCATATCCATTCCACTGAGCGATTAAACGTACTATTATCTTATTTATTTTGGCTTTCCTCCTTGCCAGTCCCCCTGCTGTAAATTAAATGATTGCTGAGTTAGATTAGCAGAAAGCATATGTGGAAATTACCTTTTAATTTCTTAATTACATTGCACTCACCTGCAGCTCAACCTGCCAGGGTAAGGAAAGTGTGAAGTTAATTTCCATTGATATATTATCTGCATTTTTATAAATTAGGATCCTATTAAAGGGGAAGTGTATCAAGAATTCGTTGTTCCTAATCAGTCTGTGGACATGGATGGGATCTGCTTTCAGGGTCCAGAGATGTCTTACAGAAACAGGGTTGGCTACATTTCTGTGGGAAGCAATGTTTAAACCTGGGCTGCTCCAAGAGGTTCCCCACAGCCTGAATGAGATTTTCTGCATTTCATAATGTCAGCAAGAATGCAGGAATAAGATCCCAAAGCCCAATATTTTCTCATCCCCAGCTTGTTGTTTCTTAGGGATGTTTTAGCAGCAAGCTCTTACTACGTTACTTTAATCACAGGACTTTGGCCAAGGCTAGAAAAGGCTCTGGAGTGCTTAAGTGGCACCTCACAAATCCTCGAGCAAATAAATCAGAAATTCTGATTTTGTCCAGCATTTCCTTTCCTGTGGAAGAAAGAGGAAGCCTAAACCTGGCCTTCCAAAATGACATCCAAGTCCCTTGGTCCCTCACAACAACCAACAAAGCCCAGAAGCACCAATAAGTCCATGGGAGCACGAGACAGTGTGCTGTGAAGTGGTCAGGGTAGGGCTGATGATGCATTTCAAGACATGGGTCTACACTACTTGTAGAGTGGCAGATGGTAAAACAATTTTGGGTTGACTTTGTGTCCCAAGCTAAGCAAAGCCAGGGTGGCAGAGTGACCTGGCAAGGTAACTGATCCAGCTGACAGGTCCTCCAGATGCTGCTGGAGGATAAATAGCAAATCCCACCCTTCTGTTTACCAGGTAAGTTCCTCTGAATAGGATCAAATTCAGGAGCAAACCAAGCAATTAATTCAAAGGAATAATTGCTGGGGTCGACCCTTTTTTTTCCCTCTTATGTTGCAAACAGAGTTATTCTGGGATCTGTCCCGAGACCTCTCCTGTTTCATATGTCCATCCTGTGCAACATGTGACCTGGAGGATGAGGTGGGATGCTCCTTCCCGAGCTTCTGGATGATGGCAAACCGTGGGGTTCATCCTGCTGGAGGGTAGGGCAGTCTTGCAGAGGGATGTGGATAGGCTGGGAAATTTGGCCAGCAGGAAACAAGGTATTTAGCAGGGACAAATGCAAAACCTGCCTCTGGAGTGTACTAAGATAATGACAAATAAATAAGTGAAAGAGAGATATAAATAATTGGGTATTTGTTCAGCAGAGGAATGCCAGGATGTTCAGGGAGCTGGAGGGAGGAGAACCGGATGAAACTGGGTTGTTCAGGCTCTTTGTTGACGTACAGGACAGGAGAGGAGGTGAATATAAGCTTAGAGAGGGGACGATCTGATGGCATATGAGGAAGTTCAATTCACTGTGAGAATAAATGAGAATGAAACAAGGGCCAAAGGAAATCATGGAATCCTCATCCTTGGAGGTTCGACAACTGGCTGGACAAATGCCTGAAAAACTCAGTCTGAATTCAGTGTTGTGCTTGCTTTGAATACAGGGTTGGATTAGGCACCTCCTGAGGCCCCATCCCACCTGGAATATCCTGGCATCCAGTGCAGCCACTGTGCTGCAAGGGGCTGAAATTACCTCTGGTGTTTAGCCTAGTGTGTCTAACATAGTCCTGTATTTCTGTTTTAAACCCTGCCAATCACACGTGGAAATCATCAGGGGGTGGCACAGTTCAGTGGCAAACCCAATACATTTACTTCACGATGAAAACCTCCAATAAAAGTCCAAGCTGAGATGGAAGATGCCTGATTTTCCCCCCCTGCACAGCGTCTTCCCTCACTTGACCACACTGCATTCATTTAAAACTCCTCATTCCCCACCCAGAGGTCACATCACCTATTAATCATGCTGAAGAGCCCCTCAATTATCTGCAACCACGATTACCCCAACCCATTCCACGTCCCCCATGACATTTGGATAACTGAGGTTGTTCTGTATTATTATTATTTTTCAATTGTGGTAATTATTGTACATTAAACCATTAGCATTCATTACTCCTACAGTGTGTAATTAGAACAATGGTGGATGGATTGCTACTGACTCTAATGAAGTTTTTATAATTGTAATTTATGGTCGTCAAATTACCTTTCTTAAAAATGAAGCCTAATATTAGCCTCTTAAGTTATGGGGAGGGGGTGGTAATTACTTCTAATTGATGCTTCTTGTTTGCTCTCTGCACAGAGCAATGATGATCCGATCCTGGAGAAGAGAAGGCTGAGAGGGGATTCTCTCCATGTCTGTAAGGATCCAAAGGGAGAGTGCCAAGAGGATGGACCAGGCTCTGCTCATTGGTGCTGAGCAATAGGATGAGAGGCAACAGGCAGCAACTGGAACGCAGAAAGCTCCATCTGAAGACGAGGAAGAATTTCTTTGCTGTGAGGGTGACTGAGCACTGGAATAGGTTGTCCAGAGAGGTTTGTGGGATCTCCTTCTCTGGAGATACTCAAAAGCTGTCTGGACTCAGTCCTGGGTAATGTGCTCAGGAGACTCTGCTGGAGCAGGGATGGTGTGCTAGAGGACCTCCAGTGTTCCCTTCCAACCCCAACCATTGATTGGGTGCTTTGGATCCAGCCCCACTCCAGTCTCCACCAAACCCAGGATGGAGAAGCATCCTCACAAAACAGTGTTCATTGAGCCCTTGCTGTGACAGTAAGATGGGGCAGAGGAATCACAGAACCGTGGAATATCTTGAGCTGGAAGTGATACACAAAGATCATTGAAATCCAACTCTTGGCCCTGCACAGACACCCCAACAATCCCACCCTGTCCCTCAGAGTGTTGTCCAAACACTCCTGAAGCTCTGGCAGCCTTGGGGCTGTGCCCACCGCCCTGGGGAGCCTGGTCAGTGCCCACCACCCTCTGGGGGAAGAACCTTTGCCTGAGATCCAACCTAATCCACGCCTGACACAACTCCAGCCCTTCCCTCAGATCCTGTCACTGCTCAGAGAGACCAGAGATCGGAGCTGCCCCTCGGGAAGCCGCAGACCCCGATGTGGTCTCCTCTCTATCTCCCCCAGGCAGAACAAGCCAAGTGACCTCAGCCACGTCTCGTATGGAGGAAACACAGCAGGATTCGTGCTGGGAATGCCTTTGGCTCGGTGTGGAGCACCCTGGTAGCCCCAGGGCCGGTGGGATTGAGTTGGGCACCTTACATGCAGGGAGCGCCCTGCCGCTGGCCATGGTGCTGAACGCCCCCTCCGCACCACCCCGACAGCCTGCGGGGAGGGCTGGGCATCCCACCAGACAGCTTCACCTGGCTGGAGGGCAGGGGTGTAATCCTGCCCTTTAACGATTATTTTTTGTTGTGGTTATGAGTCAAAAATAAGCTGTGCCTTGGCGTCCCAGCGGGGATCCGAGTTTTTCTTTAATTGCCGCGGTTTGAATCAATTTAGGCTCAATTATGCTCCTTCTTAGGTGTAATTGAGATGTTTGTGCCTATCTCTCCGAGGTGGATGCAATCACCCCCCGAAGCGCTGCGGGCAGAGGGTGGTGATTTGATCGCCTTCTTAATGGTTGGTCCTAGGTGAGCTCGGGAGGATTCCCTCAATCCACTCCTTTCCTCCAGGCTGGGGCACACAAGGGCTAAACCTGAGCAGAGAGGCCTCTAAGCCAGTTAGGAAGCTACAGGCGTTGTCACCTTTTTGGACTGCAAAGCTTGTGCTAACCCACCCTGAGGAGTGCCAGGGCCTGGAGAAGACAAACAGAAGTTCCCTCATTACCAGGAGGCTTGAAACTTTAAGCTCCACACTAGCAACGTTATCAGGAATTGATTTTTAAGGAGGTGATTATGGACAAGGCTTCCTATATGGATGGGGTGGGCAATGATGCCCAATCTCCGAGCTGGAACATCTGTCTCCCATCAGGATGTCCTCAAGGTGTAGGTTGGCCACATGAGGAAAATTTCTTCTAACACGTGAGGAACAGGTGAGTTTTCACTGCTCTAACAACAGTTCTAAGTTTTTTCTCGAAAACAGCAAGAAAAGAAAAAGACTGAGCTTTTTTTTTGGGGGGAATGTGGTTGTGTTTATTTAAGTAGTGGGGTGTTTTTTTGTTTGAGGGTTTTTTAGTTGGATATTTTTATTTTTTTTTTTTTTGATGCAAGATGACTTTTCACTCTCATTTTCCTGCACTGCTGGGATCTAAGTTCAGTCTCATCCCAAAGCAAAAGGTTGACTCTGAGACCTTTGCTTTGATTACTTGGCTACGTGGTCACAGCTAGAGAACTGGTCAACAGAGGTTTAAAAAAAAATACATGAAAATATTTCTCAATTTTTCACTGACCTCCAGGAGGTTCATGTTTTCTCCCTTGAATGTAGCACAAACCCAACACTTATCTCTTGGTCTTTTAGTAAGTCACTGGCTGTTCCTCATCCCCAATCCAAACAAAATTGGAAAAGTATGGAGTGGAGGAATATTGATGAAAAGTGGCACTGGTGAATAGTGGTTCTTTTGTAAAAGATGGCTGTGGCTTTTCTAACAACCCTATTTTCAACCCTTTAAAAAAATTAGAATGTTGCACTCTTCCACAGAAGTTTGAAACCCAAGGACTATGTTTGCAGGTGTCAGCGTGTCGTTCTTGGCTATGAAGCACCACAAGTGGCTTCCTCATGCAGAGAAGAGTGCTGGTGATGGGAAGTTGGCTTGACCTTTCCCTCCTGCTTCCCACAAGAATTGTTTTGCTGTCATTCAGTTCTAAAGCACATGAAGAACCAGCGAGAACTGGTAAGTCTCCTGTAAGCAGCAGTGCTGAGGAGAGTCCAAACACTCCAGTTTCTTTAGTCTGGGGCCCTGAGGACCATTTGGACCATTCAGCTCCACACAGAATGGGCCTGGCTCTGCATGGAGGCTCTACCACATCACCCTCAGACACCTCTTGCAATGTCTTTGTCACATCATTCTGCTGCTGCCCTCTGCCTTCAGTGCTACTGGACCACCAGATATTAGGGCTACCTGTGTCTGCAGGTCTGCACTGGGACAGAATTTCACAGAAACATAGAATGTTTTGGGTGGAAATGGACCTTCAAAGGTCATTTAGACCAGCCCCCCCTGCCATGAACAGGGACACCTTCAACTAGACCAGGGTGCTCAGAGCCCTGTTAAACCTGACCTTGAATGTTTCCAGGGATGGGGCATCTACCATCACTCTGTGCCATTGTTTCATCACCCTCAACATAAAAGAAAATCTTCCTTATATCTACTGTGAATCTATCCTCTCTAAGTTTAAAACCATTACCCCTTGCCCTACTGTTATAGGCTGTTTGCAGACCAAAAAAAGTTTGTTCCCTGCTCCTTTGGGCACTGGAATGAGCTCTAAGGTCTTCTCCAGGCTGAACAACCCTAGCTTTCTCAGCCTTTGCTCACTGGAGAGGTGTTCCAGCCCTCAAAGCATGTTTGTGTCCTCCTCTGCACCCACTCCAACAGGTCCTTGCCTTATTTCTTAGGGAGGTTGTTGGTCCTGATTCAACCGCAGAAACCACCAAGCTCTTCTCACCATGCTGGATCCTTCTCATCCAAATCCAGCTGGCTGGCCTGAAATAATCCAAGTTTGCTGTCCATGGAGCACCCAGCCCATGCCTGGCCGTGTCCGGACACCTCCTCCCCGCACTCCCCCGCCCCGCACAAAGGCTCTTGCCTTTGAGCTGCTGGCAGTGCCTGGGCGCAGCCCTGATTAGATCGCTGTCACCAGGGAACAGGAAGGTTAATTGCCATTCTCTTTGTGTGCCGCTCGGAGAGGAGACCAATTTCAGCTCAGTAGCAACAAAGTGTTGCCTGCTTGCTTTGGAAGGGGGGTAGGGGGAGAGCAAAGCAAAGTGGAGGGCAGGGAGGGAGCCGGGGGTGTTGGACAAGCGGGCAGGATTGTGCATGGACTTTGAGCATAGCTGTGTCTTGTCTGGTCTAGCAAAAGAGAAGTGCTTAACAAGTATTAAGAGACACAAATAATTCTCCTTTTCTCCTCTCGCCCATTCTTTTCTCTCTTTCTCTTTGCTTGTAAATCCTGCTTATCGCATCTGAATAGCAGAATGGTTTCACACCGGACCTTTAATCTGGCCCAGAGCAGCCCCCAGAGGGGCAAAGTGGCTGAGGATTACCTTTTATTTTATTTGATTTTTTTAGCTTTCTTCCACTCCTCCCCTCCCTTGTGGTGGTGTTTTTTTTTCTTTCCCCTTGCTCTGCATTTGTTCTTGGAAGGAGTGAGGAGCAAAGGCTTAAGGGGGGGAAGGGGAAAAAAGAAGTGTGTAGGGGGTGTTACAAACTTAAGGGGATCTGGATCTATTCAGAAAGACTTGTCCATAGCCTTGCTGCTTTTGTTCGCCTGCCATTCTTTAGCTGATTTCTTCACTCTGGTAAAAGCGCTTTAATTCCCTTGTAGATACCGAGAATCCCTCCTTCTCCTGCTCTCCCCTCGTTCTCCTCCTGCAGCCCTGCGCACCACCCTCTTTCACTTTCTCAGACTCTTTATCCAATGTCCTCCTAACCACCAACAAAGCCCAGAAACCATCAGGTTTTCTTTCAGAAGGATGAAAGAGAGAGAAGGGGCAGGAGGAGGGAGAGGAGATGGGGAGCAGTGTGTGTGTGTGCGCACACACGTGCATCTGTACGTCTGTCACACCTGCCCCACACTGGAGGGTTTTTTTGGCTCTCCCTGAGTTTTTTTCTGATATGGTTTTTGATCCCAGGAAGCTTTATTCATGGTCTCTTCAGCTCCAGATGTAAGGCATATGGCAAAGTCCTTCAGGAGAAAAGGGCTGAGGAGTCAGCCAGCATTGGAGGATGCTGAAGGGTCTCACACCCATGGAGCTGGTGCTGGAAAGTGTCACCAGGGGCTGGGGATCCCACCATAGACCTGGAGTGGGTGTAGCTGGACAGGGACAAAGGCCAATAGAGCAACAGCCCTTCCAGCCACTGGACACTCGGGGAGAGGTTGGTCTTCTCCCACACTGAGCTGGGAGAGGTTTGCCTGCAGCGGGAACGTCTCAGAGCATCAGGCTGTGAACTACCCTCTGCAAACACTCAGTGGAGGTACTGACAGCTCAGCAGTGGGAATACTTGCCCAGGCTCTCAGTCAGCAACATTCTGGGATCAAAAGAGCTCCTTTGCCAATGATTTTGAGCCAGAGGCTCAGGCAGAACTTCAGCTGCATGACTTTGTATGGGACCTCACAGATGCTTGGCTCCAAGTGACAATGTCACTTGGACATGTCGTGGGGGCAGTTTTTCTCACTGTATCTCAGGAAGGAAAACATCATGAGTGAAAACTCAGAATTTCCAAAGGCAACAGGGATCCTGGAGGCTGCCCTTGCTCTGCTTCAACCACTGGGAAACAAGAAGAGCAAACACATGAATCTGCTTGGATTCACTGTTTCACCTCACAGGGGTTTATCCACGGGAAGTCTTTAGGTGTGAATTCCAAGATCCCACAACTGATCAAGGCAACGGGTTATCAGCCTTCCTTAACTGATAAGAGAATTTACCATGCTGAGCTCTCTGCAGAAAGAACAATCTCCCATCGTGGCCAAGGCACACAGCTCTGGTCAGGGTTTGTGGATGCTCCAGCTGCCAGCATGGTCCAAACCCAGCTGGCGTTTGTGGAGATAGGAATCCTGGTAAAGGGGAAGGGATTGGCACATCCACCAGTGGGGGTGAGTTGCAGGCTGTCTCCCCATGAGGAGAAAGACATTCTGCACTGTTTCCCAGGCACATGCAACCCACTCCCAGTTGGTCCCTCTCTGAGTTGTACTTGCATCTGATGAAAGCCAACACACTAAACTGCAAACAGCCAGTCAACATGAAAAACATTTGGACCAAACCCGGTGTTTGTGGAGCAGTTCTGAACTGGGATATCCCTGTTCACCTTCCAGCACTGTTCCCTGCTTCCAGTGCTGCTTGGGAAGCTGGGACTGATGGAGCCAACATATGGTATCAGGAAAGCCTGGAGAAGGCACAGGGAGAGGAAGAACAGCAGGCGAGGCCAGATTGGATGGGACTGTGAGAAATCTGGTCTAGTGAAAAGTGTCCCTGCCCATGCAGGGGGGCTGGAACTAGATGAGCTTTAAGGTCTTTTCCAACCCAAACTACTCTGTGATTCTATGATTCTATGGCATGTAAAGGTGTTAGAGAGGCTACCACAACATGTGTCTGCTCTTCCCTGGTCCCAGTTATAACTCCAGCACCAGAAGGGGAGATATCCTTTATGTCCAACTGTGCACTGCAGCTGATGGAGTGTGGGGAGGTATTTCCCAGTGCTGGTTCTGCTGCAGGAGGTGGTAAATTCCTTCCCCTTCTCCTGTCCCACCTTTTGGCTTCAGATTAAATCATATCCTTGGTCTTTCCTGTAATGCTAAAAACATCATGCTGAATCAAAGCCATCCTCATCTTGAGGAGATCCTCAGGGCTGTTGGACCACTTGCCACCATCATGATATTTTGAGCTAAACAGACCACACCCAGCCTGTGTGTGAGAGCAAAACACACATGTCCCTGTTGTCACAGCTCAGCTGAAGAGCCCAGACTGGAGAGATGCCTCCAACATTGAAAGGAATCAGGTTTTTTTAGCTAATTAGTCCCAGCCAACTAGTAAACTCAAATGTCTGCGATACCCAGGATCTTGCATAAACAGGCCTGGAATAGATCACCACGGCCTGTGAGGCTGGGATCCTGCTAACACTGATGTTATCTACACAAGAAACCAGGGGCATCAGCAGAACATCAATGTCACACATCCATCTCTCCATAGTCTACAAAGCAGTCACTAAATCTATGTGCAAACCAGCACTTCTTCATCCAAAAATCAGAAACAAATGTGGGGCACTACAAGAAAAGAGCAGCAGACAAGGCCAGGTACCTAAAACTAGAGTATCTCATGGGAGGGTCAATCTTTCTTGAGTTGGTACCTGATGCAAGAACCCTAAAGCCAACTGATATGGAGGGAATGGGGATACAGAGATGAGCCTTGTCAGAGTGTCAAGGGCACTTATTGGGCTTAAGTGTCCTGACCAGTCTCAGCTGGGTCACCCACAGCTGCCCAGAGCCCAGGGGCTATTCTCAAGGGTGGTGTTGTGCCTTTGCCCCCTCCCTGGACTGTGTTGTAGGTCTGTTTGTCTCTGTCTCTGGTGTTTGAGACTGTTGTAGGGTTTGGGACTGTTGTGCTCCTTTGAGCACCCTTGTCTTCCCTTAGCCCGGAGAGCAGTTGGCTCTTGTTGCCTCTTCCCACACCATGAGCAGTGAGGAGACACAGGGATGGTTTCCCCCTCCCTGCACACGTTTTCCCTGCTCAGTCGGAGTGTGGGTGGATGTTATTGGGGCTGCCTGGGACAGTCAGTGTATTGGGGAGTGTTTCACAGGTTGTTTTTCGGTGGGAGAGTGCAGGTACGTTGTCCAAGTCTTCCTGGAGCTGGGAAGGTTCAGTGTGCCTGGGCACGTGCTTCTTTGCTGAGCAAACTATGAGATCAGGACCTTCTTTTACAAGAGGGTTTGTTCCCACGTTGGGCAGGATTAACTCCCCCCTTCCCCTCTGAGCAATAAGGAATGGGAGAGGCTGAGGCATTTCCTGCAATGACTAATTAGATCCAGCTCCTAACAACAACATACACCAGAGAAAAGCAAAGCATTAGCCAGGACAAGGTAATGAGGCTGTTCTCCCCCCAACAATTTCTCCCATTAATCCCAGACAAAGCTCCCAACACTGGACCAGACTGCCAGGCGGTGTAAATCAGCATTGCTCCACTTTGCTGATTTGTAGCCGCTGAAGATTTCCCATCATAAATAATCTACGTCTTGACAAAGTCTCATTTTGTGTGTGTTCTTCTCTGCTCCTTCTCTCCTGTGGTGGCACGGGGCACCCCAGGGCACGGCTCTTCCTTGGAGGTACATTAAAGCTGCCACCACCATCACAAAGGGCAGTGTCACTGCTGGCAGAGGGAGACATGAAGGGTGTTCCTGCTTTTACAGATGGCTGGATTTCTCCTGTATCCACTGTGGTGGCATTGGATTAAGCCTGAGGCCAAGCACAGGAGCGGTTTAATAATGAATGATGCTCACGTTGCCAGCAATGAGTAATTCAGGCAGCAGCGTGTGCAGCACAGCTGCTGTCTAAGCACCTGGCCTTCAAAGGGTGAATGAACATTAAGATTGGTCCATAAAAGCTGGTCCAGCAGTTGCAGGGGGGGTTGTTTTATGAATGGAGGTGGCAACCTGGACGCAGCATTTTTGGCCACTAGTGGAAGAAGATTTGTGGTATGTGTCTGTTGGCCAAAGGCTGGAGCAGACCACAGCATGGTGAGGAGGCCTGAGGAATATGGGAGGAGGTTTAGGAACTTCCCAGGAGCAGAGGGGTACCTGGGAGGAATTTCAGGGTGGGCAGACAGCCCAGTTTTTCAGCCAGAGCTTCCAGAGGAAATGTGTCTGGACTTCCCTGGAAGTCACAAAGTGATGGGAAACGTTGGTCCCATCTTTTCTCCTTTGCTTTTAGGAAAACCCATCAGATGTCACACACAGCAGGACAAATGGCTGGCAGGGACATGTGCTGAGGGTCATCCTGGAGCATTCACTGCTCACAGACCATCGGGGTGTAGGCTCAGTTCTGGACACATAAATAAGGAGCTGGTGACTGCCAGACAGGGATGGTTGATTGTGTAGGCACTCAAGACCAGATGGAATTATGAACATCTCAAGAGAAAGTGATTTTGGCAGCTGCCTATGAGTTGAATGCTGATCAACCCCTGGCCATGAGATGGAATTCAGCCTGCTGGACCATCCTCTCTGATGTCTTCTCTTCTTCCTCCAGATTCCTTTCTTTGCACCTCCACCCTTATCTGCCAGTCCCAGTGACAGGAGATCACATTTCTCATCCTGTACATGCACAACAGAGGACCTGACACTTCAGTTTGGCACAGATGCTTCCAGCCAAGGGCCAAGGGCTGAATATTCCCACAGCATCTCCAGAACAGGCTCAGATTAATTGCCCACCATGAGACTACAGCTGGGAGGAGGATTTGAGATGAGCATCAGAACCCAAAGAGCCAGTGGAGGCCAAAAACCCCATCCAGTCTTAACTGACAAGAAGAAATTCTGCTCTTCAGCAGCTGAGCCCTGAGTCTTTAGGAGCACAAGGTTCTCTGCAGTGATACCCTGCAGTGGATCTGGTGTTCTGCAGTGCCATCAGTGGCCCCCTCCAAAGCACAGTCCTTGTTTGAGATGGAAAACACAGCCCAAAGAAGTAATGTTGAACATCAGTGGGTTTATTTATTTATTTATTACACAAAATCCACCCACAAGCCACGGC
This sequence comes from Anabacerthia variegaticeps, assembly GCA_035583185.1. Taxonomy (NCBI): domain Eukaryota; kingdom Metazoa; phylum Chordata; class Aves; order Passeriformes; family Furnariidae; genus Anabacerthia; species Anabacerthia variegaticeps. The sequence goes on from JAWWEW010000036.1 coordinate 3,942,304, forward strand.
TATCCTCTCGGCTGCTCAAATGCAGGCACCTGGGTGAAAGAAAATGCTTCTCCCATGGGAATTTCACCCCTCCTCCTCTTGGAAGGCATAGTCCAGCCCCTTTGGAGTATAAGCTGGGGAAGGCGTAGGGAGGAACAGGGGAGAGGAGGAGCTGGATGTGTTTGCTAGCAAATAAAGGACTGTGTGCTCAAACACTCTTCCTCTGCCTATCCCTCCCTGGCAGCGTTTGCTCAGCAAACAGTGCTAATTCACCAGCTTTCCAACGTTTGATTCAGTCTGCAAAAGCAAACCTCGTATCCCACGTCCCCAATGGCCTCCTCTCCCCCGCCCCTTCACCCCAGGATGTGCTGCTCAGCACCAGCCCTTTTCTCTTCCCCACATCTCCTGTTCTTCCCTTCTGCCCTCCAAAATCTGGCTCAAATCAGACTGAGGTGGAGGAGATGGGCAGGTGGCTCAGCAGCATTCCATGCAGCCAAGCTCTCCTGTGCTGCCAGCCCTCATAAATGTGGGAAAACACAAGCCTGGGCAGTGTTTTCCTGGGATGCCACCCATGCCCAGGCAACAGGCACCAGTCTGATATGGGGTAAGCACAATCCTCAGGCTTCATGTGGGTTTGGTCATGAGCCAGGTTATGTGGAGGTGGAGAAGGGAAAGCTGGTGTGGGACAGAGGCAGGGATGGTTGTTTTTCCCTTTGAAGAAAGGCAAGAGGTTTTGCAGAAGGATGGGAGGAACTTCAGCCCTTATTGCAGTAGGGGCTCAGCACCTATTTTGGATTTGAATGATTGTTTGTGAGCAGTGGCCCTGCTAAGGATGTAACCCTGTGCCTTTGGCTGCAGCAGTGGGGAAAGGTTTCCTCAACAGACTTGAAGGTGCCCAGTAAAGCAGTGGCTGTTTGAAGTTGTCAAACCATCAGACACAAGAAAGCAACCTGAAATCCCCAAGTTCATCCTGACATTGTCTGATATAGGAGGGTCATCAGCTACTGTGGTGTGGTACAGTAAGGAGGCACTACAAGATAAAACAGAGTGGTTGTGAAAGTATCAATATATTTAACAGGGGACACTCAGATGCCAAAATACTTCAACAACTCCAAAATGTTAAGTTTGAGTCAGAGGCCAACATCTATTTCATTTTGGGATGACGGTGAAAATATTCTGCTGAAATCAGAGAAACATTAAGGTTGGAAAAGCCCTCTAAGATCGTCAAGTCCAATCATTAACTCTGCACTGCTCATTCAACCACTGAACATGATGTGCTATGTCTACACATCTTTTAAATACATAGAATCATAGAATCATTTAGGTTGAAAAGGCTTCTAAGAATTAGCCTGACCATTAAGCTAGATGGTCAATAATTTCTGCTTGTGGCTTGGCCAGGAGTTTGGGAAGATTTTCCTTCTGGAAGCATGTTTCATCAGTCCCACAGCACTGCAGTGAGATGCCAGGAATGCCTGGCTCCAGTGGTGTTTGGACAAGGGACTCAGAGGGCCGTGGTGGTCCAGCTCACCCCCAGGTGCTGTGTCTTCACTGTGTTTCTCCTGACCACAATGCTGTAAAGCAGCTCACACACCTTTCCATTCTCCTGCTCATCCCCTGATAGTACAGGGAAAAACCAATCAGAGTCAGGGCCAAACCCAGGAAGGCTCGATTTGGGTGTTCTTTGCATCGTGCTTTGGTCATAGCTGTTTGGAGAGCTGTAGCTCCTGGCCACGCTCTGCTGCCCTTTGTCCTGGCGGGCCCTCATGCTGTGGGTATCCAGGTGTCCATCACCCACGCTCCACTCGGGTGCTAAAGGCCACAGCAGGTCCCTGCTGGGCTGCTGGGAAAGGAGAAGGGGTTTGGGATAACAATCCTCTCCGCTTGCCTCCCGCATGGGAAGCATCCCCCTGCCACTTCAAACCAGCCCCGGAGCTCAGGCGGTGACATATGCTCCCTTCTCGCCTCCTCTCCCGCCCGCCTTTCATCACAGGTCCTCGCAGGAGGCCCATTAAACACTTAGCTGACCTTGGACCTCTGCCCGCGCCAGCTGCCCGTGAGCAGGGGCAGGGACGTGCTCGCACCGCGCCGTGCCCGCCGGAGCTGTCACCGCCGATTTACCGCTCCGGGAGCATCCCCGGCACGGGCGGCCAGGGAGGGATGGAGAGCAGAGGTGGCACAGCGATGCCACGGGGCAGCGGGCAGGTTGCTCTGCGGATCTGCTGGCCAAGCCGTCCCTCTTAATGCCCCTCCGGGTTCAACCCTGGGTCTTAATTTTCCAGCTGAGTACCCGCGTTTCTAACAGGAGTGAGAGGGGAAATGCAGATTAAAACAGTCACAGCCTCTGGCACTGTGTGGCTGAAGGATGGATAACAACTGGGCTGGGCTGGTTTTCCCCTTCTGTGCTGTCCTGGTGGGACAAACCTTTCCAGGGAGGCACTTCTGGTGAACGGGTGTCATGTCCCAGCCACGGGGCTTTGGGTGAGGTGTGTGGGCACAGCTGGGCTGGTTTCACATCAGGATGCAGAGCAGTGCCCCACAGACCATCCCACTCATGCTGCTGCCCAGGACAACATCCTTTGAGTGTGGTGTTAAGCCCATGCCATTTTAGTTTTTGATTTTAACACCCTGAATCTGAATTACCACCCCACCGTGTCCTGCTCAGCCTCTCAGATGTCCTGCCCTTATCTGCAAAAAAAGTCAGATTTTCCATGACTACTTATAAAAGATCTTTTATGGTCTTAGCAGAGATCCCCTCCCAAGCATCTCTAGAGTTCTTCTCTCCACTACTTGACCAGAACAAGCAAGAGCGGGTCCTTCACCACCCGTGCTTCTCTTAGGTCACTTTTGGTAGTAATTAACTTTTTCTGGGAGCCTGAGAGCATCCAGTGAGCTACCAAGAGGAGACATTGCTGCTCTGACTCCCAGGGGAAATTAGTATGTGGGAAAGGATGGAAAATGTGAATCTCTTTGCCAGGTGCAGGGTGGCTGCTCAGAGAATCTCTTGAAGAGATGGGAATGTTTCCCTTAGAGACAAGCTATAGGCACCTGTTAAATTAGAGTAACCTCCCCTCAGTGAACTGATTTTCCTACCCTGTAGTGATGAGCAAATGCTCATCAGAAACTTGGGACGAGTTTGCACCATTTTTACTCAACTCAGGATGCAGAAATGCCCCAGGAAGGTTTTTAGGATGTTGTCCCACTCAGAGGGGAGAAATCTCCAAGACTTCAGTTTCTACCACCCATCAGACCTGCCTGGAGGTCAGGAGAGGGCTCTGGGGAGGGTGTATTTACAGCTGTGTGGCTGCCGTCAGGGATTCCTCTGCCCCCACAGGAGAGCCAAGCTGTGATTTCCCAGCAATAACCTTTCATTTGGAGTGTGTTTTGGAGGAGCACCAGGCAGTTCAAAGGCGGCTGGGCTGCAGCAGGCAGCCTGCACCACTCCTGCCCTATCTCTGTTGGACACAGCACAACTTGGGGACATGAAACTGAGGATCTAAAACTCGGCGTGCCTTTGAAAAATCTTCACTTGGTGACTTTGGTTGACATAGTGAGGAGCAAAAAAGGAATGGAGCTGTGCAGGGGCATGGAAGGAGCAAGATATGAAGGGGAAGCGCTGCTCCTGATGTGCCAGTCCTATTTTGGTGCCTTGACTCTGAAATAAATGCTCCAACAGGTTCTGGGCTGAGATGTGCTGGCTTATTCTCCACTCAGCCGTGGAAACCTCATCACTCTTGGCTTGTCTTGGAAAAGAAACTTCCTTCAGGGCTTTGGGGTTTTGCCTTCATTCCTACTGACCAGCATCTTGTCGTGGAGAGCTCTTCAGAATGGGACTTGCTTAGCCTGTAGCTGGGAGGTGCTGGTTGAGTGGTGGGACAGGCAGGTATGGCCTGGTGTGGAAAACCTGCCATGACTTCACCACCATCATTACAGGCATCATAAAGTCACGGAATGGTTTGGTTTGGAATGGACCTTAAAACTCACCTTGTTTCCTGGTGGAGGCTGGAGTCTGTGTGTGAGCAGAGAGAAGCCAGGCTGGTGCTACGGCACCCAGTGTAGGAGCATCCTGGGTAAGGCTCAGATGACCTTTTTCCAGTGTCTCCCATATGTGGGTGCAGAACATGTCCTAGGCTGGTCACCTCCTTGGCCAGGAGAGGCCAGGAGAAGGTCTCCTGACTCCAACTATGACTCCAAAGTGCGTTGCCCTACAGGAGGAGTCCTCCTTCATTTCCCCCTTTGCATTATTATTTCCCCCCCTCTTTAAATTCATCTCCCTCCGCCAGCCGGGGCTGTCCCTGCTGGAAAATTACTCTGACAAAAGCTCCCTCAGCAGTAATTACCTAAATGGGGGGAAGGGAGGGGAGATCCATTTAGAATCCACTTCATTGCGGGATTAGCTAATTAATTAACGGTTTCACTGACAACTCGAAGGGGAAGAGTGTGTTAAATAGGAAGGCTCCGGAGCCTGATTTATGTGATCTGACACCCACGGTCTCTCCGCCAACTTGCCATCCTGCCTTCCCCTGGCCGTGGGGTCCCGCCCGCCGCCTCTCCCGGGATGCTGCGGGGATGGAGCCTGTCGGGGCTGCCAGAAGGCTGGGACATGTGTTCCTGTGCGTGGGGAGACAATGCGGAGGTGGAGGGGAGCACGGGGTTATTGGCTGGCAGATGAAGCAGGGCTTGGAGGGGGCTGGCCACCGGGCTGGCAGGGACACCCATCTGCCCGGCTCTGGCACAAAGAGCCGGGGAGGAGGAGGAGGATGGTCGTGCCCTGTGTGTCCCCCCGCCACATCCCACCCACTGTCGCTGGGAGAAGGAGGTCATGCAAAGTCGGATCTGAGTCTCATTTACTTGTCACCCTCCACCCCCAAACTCTGCCTGTGGTGACTGCAGTGGGTTCTTGGGTGGTCAGGGAGGGGATGGGATGGGGAGCAGGATATGTGTCCCCTGACTATGAATGAAGCTGCAGAGAGGTCCAACGACCCCAGCAGTAGATTAGTCCTCTCCTGCCACAGGTATCCTGTGCAGCCTTGGGCATGTCTGTCACTCCACAGAGCCTCCTTTCCTGCTCCTCACCCTGTGCACTCCCTTGACTCAGTGCCTGCAGACCTGGGAGGACACTGGTAACAGAGGACCAGTATGGACCTGTCCACAGCTGGTGATGCCCAGCCAAAGGGAATGGGGAGCCTGAGGGACACAGGCTGCCCAGGAGAGAGTTGACAGCACTGCCCAGCTCAGGATACCCCATAATTCAGCTGGAATGAGTTTGTTTGGTCTCAGAAGGGAGTAGCTGCACTGAGCAGGAGTGAGGCCCCAGCAGCAGGAGGATGGTGGCACCAATTCCCCCCTCAAACATCCCATGCCTTGCCTGTGCTCTGCTCACCTTCCCCTCTGCTTTGTTTTTGTGGAGTTGGAGGTTCTTGGAGCAGACTGGGGTTCAGGATTTGCTCTGCCCACCACCAGAATTCTTTCCCTGCTGCCAGGTGCCTCTCACCCACAGCGGCATCTCGAGGGACAACCAGCTGTGTGTTTGGATGGGAAAAAATAAAACTCGAGAATTTCCATCTGGATTTGTTAATTTGAGGCAAAGGTTAAAACGTGTATTGAAAAAAACCCGTGTTTTTCCCAGTTAATTTGCATTTGTTTGTTTGTTTGCATTCTGCAAGGACTGTAATTCCCTTTGGAGGGAACAAAACTGCCAAGTTTCACACCTTCACTGGAGGTGAAAATTTCTCACATTGGTAGCAAACCCAGGGATTGGTTTGGGGAGATGCAGGAGGGGGGAGAGCAGAGGGACTGGGTTTCCTTCTACTTTCATCTGCTTGTGTAAGGATGAAGGGGAAATATTGATTAACAGTTGACCGAAGCTGCCCATCCTTCTGCAAAAACAGAGAGGGATGGAGGGATGTGACAGGGGACAAGATGGGACATCCAGTGTGATGGCCATGGGAAGAGCATGGAGAGCCTTGTGGGCTGGAAGCTGGGCTTATCCTGACCTCTCTACCCTGCTCCTGCCAGCACCCCATCCCGATCCCCCAGCACTACCCAAAACCTCTCTCTGCTGACTTTGAATATTGTTTCAGCCACTTGAACGCCGGAGGCAGGGCGTGGGTTAAATCTAAATAAATGTTAAACGCCAAATAAATAAATAAAAGCCCTTCTGGGGTGGGGTGCACCCGTGTCTGGCAGGCCTGTGCCCCCCCTTCGGGCTCCCCCCCGAGCACTTGGATTGCTTTTTTTGATGGCTTCTAAATAGAGGCGCCCGATCGCATCTGGGAGGAAAATGAAACAGATTTCATTTTTCACACGCGGCACAATGGCCGTGCTGACAAAAGAGGAAGGCGGCCCATTGTCCTGCTCTGCATCTTCACATCCTACCTCTGTCCCCCGAATTAACCCCTTTCACCTCCGCCTTTGTGGCGACACCACTTCGGAGCTGCCGAACAAAGGCGGCAGAAAGCCCTCGCCGTGTACCGGGGGGGCGGGAGGAGCGGGGCGGGGGAGCAGCGGGCTCAGGCATGTTGGTGTCCCTCTTCTCCCTCCCCGGGGCTGGCAGTGGCCATCCCTGTCCCTTTCCCAGCAGCCACTCGCCAGGCAGCACCTTCTGCACCAGGTCCTACCTGCCTTCCTGGCTGTGGGGGTAAAAGGGGGATTTCTCGCCCTCGCATCTCCTCTTCCACCAGGGTGTTGGGTTTGCAGCAGTAGGATGAGACCAAGGGTGCAGCTTCAACCAGGGAATGTCTTCACCCAAGGAGCTCTGGATGCTTCAGCAGCCACGATGGATGTACAGCACCCAGCTCCCTGCAAATGTCCCCTACTCCTGAGGGCTGAGAGCTGCTAGACCAAGACCCAGAGCTGGGGTGACCCCATTAACCACATCCTTGTTTTGCACATTAAGGGTTTTTTGTTTTTGTTTCTTCCCTAGCTTTTTATTCCCAGCTCCATGATGGTTTGGCTTTTCATGCTTACGTCCCAGCAGTGCAAAGCCACAGAGCTACAGGGGCGAAAAAAGGGCAAAACACTTTTGGGCAAAGCTCAGAGGCATTTGGGGGATGCTCAGGCTGGTTTTGAGCCTTGGGCCTTCAAGGAGAGGGTGGGAGGGCTGGCACAACCTCTGGAGCCAGGCCCCAGCATGTGGCTGAGGCACAGCTCGGACAGCAGAGGTTTTTAAGCCCATGGGAAAGTGATTTTGGAGATTTCAGCATTTCTTGGAGCTGGGGAAATCTCAGGATTTCTCTCCCCGGCCTGCTGGTTTATCTGCTCGAGGTCTCATTGCCATATTTTGTTTCTTCTGATCATTTTGACTCCCGCTCTCCCATCTATCTGACAGGCCATTCTACTCAGAGATGACACTGCTGTGATGCAGCCTGTGATAATTCCCTCTGTCCCTGCAATCAATGCCCTCTCCTGCAAAGGCTGCCTTCAGCTACAGCAGGAGTTTTAGATGAAAAAAAACCCCTAAAAATCACACCCAGAGATTTGTTCTTCTCTTTCCAAGCCCAGTCTTTGCAACAGCTGCTCATCCTGGAGGTCCCACATCTATTTGCTGCCTCCATGGGCTTCCCAGCTGGGATGTCCCCTTGCATTTGAGTGGGATGGGGGGAGGATTGGGCCAGGCAGATATTTTGGGGGGGGGGATTTTGCTAGCAGTGGGATTTCTCTCCCCCAACCAGAAGGTCACCATGTGCACTGCAGAGAGGACAAGCACCCGGCTTGCCCTGTCTCTGGTGGTACCAGTGGCTGTGCCATCCCTCTCTCTGAGCTGCCTCGAGCAGTTCCCAACAGCAGCATCCCTTTAAATAGCAAGGGACTGCACTCCCACCCGGGGCCTGCAGAAGGTTAGATAAGAGAATACAAACCACAATGCTTGCCCTTTTTTTTTTTTTTATCTTTCCTTTTTTTATTATCTTCTTATGGCTTTAGAATTATCTTCACAGACACTACATGAATTTAGTCAGGGCAGGTAAGGTCACTTGCAGACAGAGTTGCTCATATTTATGTATATTCACCAGGCAAAGGAGATAAATGGGAAAACAGGCACAGAGGGGGATGGGGAGGGGGGCAGGTCGTGGGGGAGGATGGGATGGATGAGGAGGGGCAGCAAGTTGGCACAGGCATCAGGGCCATGGCAAAGCTGGCATTGAGCAGGGTACCATGACGTGTGACAGAGGGGACCACAGCCAGGAGGAGGTAGAACAGCACCTGGATAATGGCAAAGCCATTTCTAGTGCTGTGGTGTTAAAGTCTGAGAGAGAAGGAAGGCAGGATTTCTTTCAAGCCTGGTGGAAAATCACCCTAGAAAATCATGGTGTTTTGGTCAAGGCCTTTCTTCCTCACATTTGCAACCATGGGAGTCAAGCAACCTTGTGGGTGGGCTTATAAAGCAGGTCTCAGCTCGTTCAGGCTTTAGTAGCTCACTTAAGACATCAAAAAGTTAGGTGAGATGATTCTTACTCCTCATCTTTGGCAAAGAAGGCAGTGACACATTGGGTGATGTGTCCAGGCTCTGTCTTCCAGGTCAGATGACACCAGGAAGAGGTGGAGATGACCATGTCATGGAGAGATGGGGGGCACCACATCGTGGAGAATGGGTGATGGCAGAAGGTGAGCAGTGGTGGCTGCTGCACTTGGCCCAGATCAGGCTACAGGGCACCACTGGGCAGGTGCGAGTGCTGCTCCTCGCTGAAATGGGGTAGACCTGGGGCATGGGAATCTGGGGGTTGCCAGGTGATGAAATCTAGCTGGGCACCCCCTCCAAGGACATGGGGATGGGATATGAGGGTTTGTTGCAGCCTGGGAACCAACTGGGATTGAGGAAGGATAAAGCCAGCTGGAAGCTTGCTCCTCCTGAACTGTGTTTTGTGTTCCCCAGGGACATGGAGCAGCACCTTCCCCTGCTGCCCTACACAGTCTGGGGAGAGTTGGGGTGGAGGGACGATGGTTTGGAGGTGACAGAGCTCCTGCAGCAATGGATCTCTTTCCTTGGGAAGCCCCCTTGCTGCCAGGCGTGCAGGAGAGCAAGCAACCTCCAGCCCAAGCAGTTGCAAGCTCCTGAGTGGCAGGAGGGACCTCACAGGCTTGGGCAGATGGCCTTTGTAATGCTGCTGAGGTGATCAAAACACAGACCTGAGCTCAAAACAACCTGGTACTCACTCAGCTGCTGCTCACCAGCACCTTTTCAGGAGAAGGAAAGCTGTCTGAGACACCCAAAGGGCTGCTCAGATCAGGGTCAGCTTGGCTGGTCCTTACTCATGCCATGGATACGTCCCCATGTGAACCTTTGAATCATGAGCCATGACCTCACCAACCCTGGGTCCACAGGCTTCCTGAGGGCTGAACACCTTCTGTCTTCTGCAGGCTAACCTTTCCATGGTCTCCAAGCTGTGAGCCCATAAACTGGGCAGTTGTCAGTGAAATTCAGCGATAAAGGTGATTTTACAAAGGTCTTTCTCCCCAGTATTGACCTGGGTAGGAGGGGACAGGGGTCTCTCCCTGGTCTAGGGCAGGGAGAGGGACAGGGACTGGGCATCAAACTGTTAATGGCACAGCCTTCCTGGGAAGCTGGGTACCCAAACGAGCGACGTGTGATGCTATTTCAAGGAAAATATATAATGCACCTAAAGAAATTGTACAGAAATTGCAAACAAAGCATGCACAGGAGGATATAAAATACCGAGCACAAGGGCACCCACCGATTATAACTTGATTTAAAACCACTTAATTCACTAAATAATAAATGCAGATTTACCAGAGGTGTCAGGACTAAAAGCATGCCTAACAATGCGTTTATTTAATAACTGTTTGCTCTCAATGTCAGGGCACTGTGTCTAGAAAATACAGGCAGAAACCAAAGGCTGCATTTTTTATTATTTTTTTTTTTCCCAAGGCCTAGTATATCTGGGGAAAAAAAAAAAAAAGGAAAAAGATCAAGAAAGAGAAGTCAGAAATTGTAATGATCCAGCTGAGATGAAACTTGGCATCCCTTTACCCAGGGAAATAGGAAACTCTGATGGAAAGTGGGAAGCAGAACAAATCCACCAAGGGTGTTAATTCTCTGCTGGTCTATGAGTGTGCAAAAGAGAAAGAGGTGCTGGTTTAAATTCAGCCTTCCTAAAAGTGCCTCACCCAAAGGAAATGGCCACAGAAATGACTCCTCGCTTCACAGGGAAGGTGATTTGCAATATCAAATCAGGTGTGGGTATTCCCAGGAAGACCGGAGGAGCTGAACGCTCTGCTGATGACTTGTGAGCTGCTGCTGGGATGGTGGGAAGTTGAACAAGTGCTGGGTTTGACTGTTTCATGCTCCACTGTGTTTTAAGAAGTCATTTTTACTGGTCTGGGAGAACATGGACTTTCTGTGGGCTCTGCACTGGCAAGATTTGAACTGTCACACAGAGGGATTCTTCCCAAGCACTTACTGAGCAAGGTGAGTGTGAGGCTTTGCAGAAAAAGCCCTGTGGTGGCATTAGAAGGTAGTGCTCACCAGGACCTGCCAGGGCTGTGATGGACCTGGGTGAGCAGGTGACTGCTTGGGACATCTGAAGGGGGCTCAGCATTGAGCTCAGAAGAAACCACACTCCTGGATTTCCCCGTAGGCTTTGAAAAGTCTGAGGCTGGTTTGCTGTTTACCCCGTGAGATATTCCATGTGCAGCACATGCATCTCCAAAGCCATCCTTGACCCTTGCTTTGGGAAAACTGGCACGTGTGGAAGCTTTGTTCCCCCGCAGCACCTTTCCCTGGAGTGTGGTGTTGACACAAAACCTCAGGGCTGGACGTGGCTCTGTTGTGCAAACACTGTAGGTGGGGGACTGGCCCCCTGAGGATCAGAGGAGCTGTGGAGGAGGTGACTTCTTGGGATGCTTTGCTGGCTGACCCTCAGGCTCTGCCTCTGGTGATGCTGGAAGGAAGCAGCGCCATGTGATGAACTGAGATGCTTTGCTTTCCGTGGCTCAAGCCAGGGAAAATAAAGCTCGAAAGTCAGGGCAGCGCTCCCTGACTGCACCTTGGTTTCTCCAAGCCCATCCTTTCCCTTCCCACAAAAAAAACCCTGCTCCCCTGGGGGCTGGCAGAGTTCACACCACTCCCAGCACGCCCAAGCATTGCAGATTCATGCGAGGGGCACGGAGGGGCTGTCACATCCCTCTCCAATGTCCCCCCCGGGTGTCCATCACCCCCTGGATCTGCCCCTTCTCCCAGGAGGACACACTTTGCCCTCTGTGGCAGTACCAGCCCTCTCCACATGCAATGGCAGCGTTTGGGGAGGGGAAGGCCAATCCCACGTTTCTTTCCGCTCTTTCTTAGTGTCACATGCCCCTGAAAAGCCGGTTATCTTCCCCAAATCCTACGCCTGTCAGGGCAGCGACGGCACAAAGAGCCCCCAACCCCTTCCAGTGCTGTGTCGAACCCACTGTGGAGGTCTCTGCTGGGCTCCTCTTCCTTATCCCCCCACTCCCACCTCCCCCACCACTGTCTCCCAGCCTTATCTTCTGTTGTCTTCTCGTGGAAGAAGAGATAAAAGTAATTCTTATGGATGCTTCTCCAGCGAAGGCTTGCCTCCTTCCCCCCTGCCTCCCCCAGCATCTCCCTGCTCCGTCCAGATAAAGGGTGAGGACCAAGCACATGTCATTTTCTTTGTGCAAAATCAATATTCAGCAAAGTTTATCTGTCCGACATAGCAGGAAGCGCTAATTTCATCCACGTCAATTACTTTGATGAACGCTTATACTGTTCAGGGTGCGAGAACAAGATAAAAGAATTACTGAAATAAAAAGCACACACCCGCAAACGCACCCCCCCCCCTCCCCACTCTACTCCTCTCCCCCACCCCAAATCGCCCCTCCCATGGTCGGGTGGTGCAGAGCAGGGCTGGGGGTGGCTGCTGAAGCCGAGGAGTGCGGGGCTGGGATGCTTACAGAGATGCCCAGGCAGAGCAAGCAGCCTGTCTCAACAATTTGGGTGAAGAAAGCCATGGGTTGGGTTGGGTAAGAAGCCAGAGCCCCCCAGCTTTGGGTAAATGGACATCACTCAGTGGTGGGCACATCCCTTGGGGGCTTCTGTTTGGACATGGCTTTTTTGGATGTGCAGAGAGAAGATCGTGGGCAGGACCAAGGTTTTCGGACGTGCTGCTTTCCCCTGGCAATGGTCTCACAAATGAATGGACGGAAGGATGGATACCCAAATTCAGGCTTGGAGATCCACCTGGAGAGGGTGAAAGCTGCTGCTGAGATCACCCAGGACAAAACCTGACTCTGATGCTGCAGCACGTGAGAAATGACCCCGGGGGAATCAGATGAGCCCCTTCCACCCGAAGCCACCGGCTTCTCCAGGAGCTGCCACGGCCCCTGTGAGGGAAATGGTGCGTGACAATTTTACAGCACTGCTAGTGCAGGACTGAATAAGCACATCTCGGGGCCCAAGTCTTTAATTAACCAGCCAGCCTTGATTTTTGCAGCAGGGCTGAGCGCACACCCACGCTGTCATGCTGACAGTGTGGCCCAGACCTCGGAGACATCAGCTCTCCCCCTCCTCTGCAAAACCTGCCTGCTCCTGCCTGTGGGTGCCAGCCTGGCCCTGCCACTTGTGTTCCCAAATTCAGGGTGGCAGGACAGGTTGAACACTGGTACCCCTGTGTTCGCTGTTCACTCCTTGGAGAAGGAGGTGGTGCGTTTTTCTTAATTTCTAGAAATTCATCCCTTTGACTCTGGGTTTTGTTGGACCCCTCTGGCAAGCCCCCTTCTCCTTCCCTCCCAAGCTCAGCAGGAATAGCTCCTAGCGAGGCAGAGTGTGATCCCCCCACGTCCATGAGCTCAGCAGCCCTCCAGGAATGTGTACAAATGGCTTTTATCAAATATCTCTCTCTGTCCAAGACAATTTGTCAGCCTGGTGCTCTCCTCCCAGCCCTGGGTGTGTGGGAGTGTGGAGTGGCATGAGCTCGTCACTGGAGGGTCAGGAGAGATTTGGGGTTTCCATGGGGATGCCTCAGGTTCTTGTTTTGGTACACAAAAGGTGGCACAGCTTTGGGTAAAATCTCATCCTCAGATTTTGCCCCCTTTTCTTTTGGGAGGCATCATCCTTCCATGCAGGCAGACCTTGTCCCACCCAGCAATCCACTGGCAATGCCTCCCCTTCCAAAATACCCCTCAAGCCTAAGGCAAATAAAACTCAGGATGGTGGGAATTCTGCTCCAAAATCACTGTGCTCTACAAAGCCTTAGTATATATTAAGTCCTGTGAGGCATAAAATGATCCTAGAAAATCCCAAATGCCTGGGCTGGGATGAGGTTGCCTCCATGAGGGACAGGCTGGACACATTTCCATGTGTGCTGCAAGGTGGTGGGGGTGGTGGGGACCCCGTGGGACACAGACAAAGCCCACCCTGAGTTTGGGGGGTCCCCAGGAGTAAAGAGCTGTGCCCACCTGCCAGGCTCAGCTCCCGAGGGAGGTGGCATTGGCTGGGGGATTGCTGAGCACCAGGTGACCCTTCGGGCGCCTTGCAAGCGGCAGAGGAAAATGTGGCTTAAGCAAAACTGCTGCCTGCAGATGTGCAGGGGGCTGGGAACGTGCACTGGAGCGATTTCCACAGCTCAGCTCGGCAGCGGGGATTTGTTAAGTCACAGCAATTTGCCGGGGCGGGGTGGTGTGATCCAGAGGCTGTCCCCGTTTCCAGCCAGCTGCGTGTCCCTGCCATGCCAAGGCTTCCCGAGCATGGCACTGGCACCTGCTGTGGCAGGATCGCCCCTCGCCCGTGCCATGGGGGGATTCTAACCCAGCTCGAGGTTAAGGAAACCTCTTCAGTCCTGTTTGAGGGGCACAGGTACCCCCCAGTGGCTGTGGTCCCTCCGTTTGCACCTCGTGCCAAGCTCCCAGCACCAGGTACCCACCCTGGGGAGGAGGCTCTGTGCTGGGACAGGGGGACAATGCCCCCAAATGAGGAGTTTGGGGTGCAATCTGATCTGGTGGCACCTCAGAATCAGTGGGACAGTACCTGGGCTGGCAAGGGATGGGGAAGCTTTAGGTCACCTGGCTGGCAGCAGGCACCCCTCTGCTGGGAAAGGGGGGGGTCTGGGAGTGCCTCTCTCTCCACTGGCTACAGGGGGAGCCAAGACATCGAGCTAAGCTGGGATGCGCGTTTTATCCGTGGAAGAAGGTAGGCAAAGCACACGGTGAGGATGTGCTCCCCTCGCGATCTGCTGGAGGGCGTGGGGACAGCTGGGGTGAAGCTGCCAAATGCACGAGTTTTTTGGGGTGCAGCATCCCAGTGCCCCAGGGGGGGGCTCCACCCCGGGGCAGAGCTCTCCATCTCCTTATCCTCACCAATTTAGGTAATCCAGTCAGGCCTGCTCTCCCCCAGCCCACCTTTCATTCCCATGCCCCACAGTGAGGACTTCCTCACCACAGGAGGAGGATGTCCCCATCCCCAAATCTTGCTGCCTGAGGGATTTAGCTTGAAAGCCATATTACTGATGACAGTGTGGATCCCAGTGTCACCCATGGGTTGGCCAAGGGTAATATAGCCCAGGTGCAGGGCAGGATCCTGGTCTCATGTCCCCTGGACTTCCTCCTACTCCTCCAACCTCATCCAGCAGGTCTTCTTGATATCATCAGTGTGTTTTGGCATATTTATGCAACAGAAAGAGACCCAAAAAAACGTGAACTGAACTAAGAACAAGCCACACAAATGACAAAGTCCACAAACCAACACAATTACTGCGGGATACTGTCGTCTCCAAAAGCAAACTGACCAACATCCAAAGGCAAACACACAAGCTATGGCCTTAAAAAGTGCCCAGAGATGAATTATTTCATTTCGGAGATGATTTCAGATCACATATTTGCTCACTGGGGTTTTTTTGTCTTTCTTAAATGAGTTGCTGTTAGCGGCACTTCAAGGGTTTTACAAGTGACAAATAAAAAACTCTCTCTAATTAGTAAGACTTTGTTTGGGAAGAATAATCCTTCTTTGTTATTATTTGGAACAAACAGACGTGGGTGGGTGGGATGCGTGTGTGTGAGAGAGAGGGGGAGAGACCAGCTGAATTATGCAACTAAATATTCCAGGGGGGATGTCAGGACATGAGATTTAAGCATGTGCATGGTCGGGCTTAGCTTTAACTGAGGCTATCCAGGCACTGGGAACTGATGTGTCCCCAAAAAGTCTTCATCTCCCCAGTGGGACGAGGAGGGATGGGGCAGTGCTGGCCCGGGATGAAGCCTGGCTGAGGAGGGAGGGATCGGGGCAGAATCCATCCCCCAGCTCTGAGCTTGCCCCATCCCCCCGGTCCCCCGCTCCCTCCCCGCTCTCTCCTGGAGAACACAAAGCTGAGACTTGGATTATCTTCATTTCCATATGGAGAGCGATGTAAACCCGTTCAATGCATGGCCGGTCATTTTGTTCACAACTTTACAGCAAGCGGGAGCAAAACCCGCTGGGGAAATCAACTATTCAGCTCCTCTCACCTTGTGTGCACACGCATGGAGCAGCAAGGCGGGAGCGGGTTCGGGATAAAGCTGCCTCCGCGGGCTGCCTCTGACCACCCCGGTGCTTTTTGGGGTTGAACTCCACCCTGGGGAAGCCACCTGGGCCCCGCTGGGGGACACATGTCGGGGCCAAGGCCGGCGTTCCCTGGCGAGCAGTGGCATCATCGCCACCGCATCCTGGGATGCCTCCGTGCCCCTCGGCTGCATCCCAGCCCAGGGCAGCCTCAGACCCCTGGCCCCCCCTCTCCACGGCTTGGCAGCCCTGAGCTGCTCCACTCCTGTCCCCACCGGTGTCCCCTGCCGTGTCCCTGCCATGTCCCCGCTCCTCCTGACCTGCAGCCCCCTCTGCCGTTCGCCGCTCCCGCCTGGCCTCGGCGCATCCCGCAGGATGCGTCCCGCGGGGAGCACAGGCTGGCCCCCTGCACCGCCCCGGGAGCTCTGTCCCCTCTGTCCTCTCCACCCCTGCTGTCCCCTCTGTCCTCTCCATCCCTGCTGCATCCCCTCTATCCTCTCCATCCCTGCTGTCCCCTCTGTCCTCTCCATCCCTGCTGCACCCCCTCTGTCCTCTCCATCCCTGCTGTCCCCTCTGTCCTCTCCATCCCTCATGCATCCCCTCTGTCCTCTCCATCCCTGCTGCGTACCCTCTATCCTCT
>JAWWEW010000036.1:3961646-4047198 GCA_035583185.1 Anabacerthia variegaticeps
CTGAGAGCCCCTTGCAGTGCCTAAAGGGGCTCCAGGAGAGCTGGAGAGGGACTGGGGACAAGGAATGGAGAGACAGGACAAAAAGGAATGCCTTCCTACTGCCAGAGGGCAGGGCTGGATGGGATATTGGGAAGGAATTCTTCCCTGTGAGAGTGAGGAGGACCTGGCACAGGCTGGGCAGAGAAATTGTGGCTGCTCCATCCCTGGAAGTGTTCAGGGCCAGGTTAGATGGGGTTTTGAGCAACCTGGCATAGTGGAAGATGTCCCTGTTCCTGTTCATGCAGTTCTTTTCCTGGCTCCCAAGGGTTTGCATCCATGTGGAGTGTGCACCTGCCAACCCCACTTTGCTGGAGCTCCCTAGAGCCATCACCCTGAGCTCCTTCAGGAGCTCCAGTCCCTGCTCCCTCTCTCAAATTTGGCCCATGGATCTGGGACTAAGGGAAATGCAGCAGCCAGTGGAAGTGATGGATGGGGTCTTGAGGCTGGCCTGGCTCTGCCACCAGTGAGGGGTGATGGACCCCAGTGACCACAGTCACACCTGAGACACCCAAGGACGGTTGCTTATCATCCTGAGCAAAGGGGGGGGGATCAAAATCAATTACAAAAAAAAAAAGGAATTAAAAGGTGGATGTTATAATTAAAAGCTGATTTTTCATTGAAGCTGAATTTTTTAATTTAAATGAATTGCATTTGCCTTAAAAACTTAATCGAATTAAAATTAAAGTTAACATTATGGTAAACCTATGTTAAAGCCTAAAGTTAGTGTAATCTATTCACATGGAAATTAAATACATATATATAATTTTATATATATATACATATATATATAAGATAGCTGTACATATTTGCTGTTGAAGTTTTTAAAGAACTTAAATTACTGAACCACCCAAAAGTTGCCTGCTAAGTACCTAAACCTCGAATTACCAGAATGGTCCTTGCTAATAACATTTTATGGGTAAAGATATCTCTTATTTTATTTCAATTTCTTCAATTGGTGCGGCTCAAAGACTGATTTGTCCAACTTGTGAGAGGAATTGGAAGACTGAAGGCAGGAGAATGTGGTTTTGGCTCCCAATTCTGCAGGATAAAGCCATTTGAAGGGTGAAGTTTGCTGGGGGAAATTGGCTTGGGTCCCTCACTGCAGACAACACTTCCAGTCTCCCAAGAGTCTATCTAAGTCTGTTTAACGTTCAGGAAGTGCAAGATCTTTTTCCTTTATGTATTCAATTTACCCAGTATTTTGTTAACGTATTAAAAAAATGTCAAATCCTATTTTAGTACATGGAAAAATTAATAATCACCCATGTGGTGCCTGGCACAGGGTTACCTGTGCATGGTAACCACAGGTAACCACACTGACCCATCCCAGCGCCAATGGATGCTGAATTCCCCCATCCTTTGGGTACTCCCAGCATCCCAGCATCCCAGCATCCCAGTGTCCCAGCATCCCAGTGTCCCAGCGTCCCAGCGTCCCAGTGTCCCAGCATCGCAGTGTCCCAGCATCCCAACATCCCAGCATCCCAGCATCCCAGCGTCCCGGTGTCCCAGCATCCCAGCGTTCCAGTGTCCCAGCATCCCAGCGTCCCAGCATCCCAGTGTCCTGCATTCCAGCATCCCAGCATCCCAGCATCCCAGTATCCCAGTGTCCTGCATTCCAGCATCCCAGCATCCCAGCATCCCAGTGTCCCAGCATCCCAGTATCCCAGCGTCCCAGTGTCCCAGCATCCCAGCATCCCAGTGTCCCAGCGTCCCAGCATCCCAGCATCCCAGTGTTCCAGCATCCCAGCATCCCAGTGTCCCATCATCCCAGCATCCCAGTGTCCCAGCATCCCAGGCTGGTGACGAAGGCTCTCTCCACACCTCAGGCAGCATCTCTGGAGCATCCATTCCCATGGAGCCCTGTTGTTCCAACACCAGCTGGAGGGAACAGCCAGGTCTCTCCTGCTGGAGATGCCAACTCCAGGCGTGGATGGGGATGGGTGATGGGGATGTCCCTGGCTAAAGGCAGCATCACTCTTGCCCATCTCCCTCCCTCCCGCCTGGTCCTGGCTTTGTCCCGGGAGCCTCCCCCAGGACACAGCTCGGGGTTAGTTCAAGTCTAGCCTATTTAGATAACCTTCTGGTGGGTCTATAGAGAGCCGAATATCCCTGCTGGAGGATCTCACTACAAATGAGCCAATCCGCCTAATCTCCTTATCGTTGTAGGCCTCAGCCTCAGGGCCTGGTTATCTATATGGATAAAAGAAAAGGGACACTGCACAGCACCTATCCCAGCAGAGACCCCTCCCCTTTAATCCTGCCAGGGTTGTTTCTCCCTTTATCCCCCTATTGCAAATCCCCAGCGAGAAGTCCCCGGCCCCCCCACGCCCCGCTCCCCTCCCTTCACGCCTGAGCAGGGAGGCAGAAAGGATGTGAGAGGGATGCTCTTATCGCCAACACCTGGAGTGGCAAAGCGGGGCTGGGGGGCACAAATCCCCCCGGCCCCGGCCGGGAGGGAGGCTTAGAGGGGCGGGGGGCTGCTCCGTGCCCCTCCGGAGCTCCCTGCCTGATAAGTACCTTAATCATTCAGGGCCAGGAGTCCCCCGGGGCGCAGGCTAAGCCCTGCGCATTCCTGCCGCACACAATTAGGGCTCTTTCTCCCTCCCTCTTTACATTTTTCCCCTCACTTTTATTCCTGCCCTCCACCCTTTCACCTTTGCGTTAGCTCCCTCTCCCCTACTTGGTCTTCAGCATATCCCCCCCATTCCCACCTCATCCCCATCCCCGCCTCATCCTCATACCCATTTTTTCCCAAACCCTCTTTTCCTCCTCTCAGATTTCCATCCCCATCCATTATTGCCCCCTCTGCTCTTTCCCCTCTCCTTCCCCAATCCCATTTTTACCCCTACCCTCTTTACATCCCTCCTTCCTTCATCCCTTGCTCCCCTTTCCTCTTTTCCCCTCTCTTTGTCAGTCCGTTCTCCATCCCTCAGTCTGACTCTAATTTCTGATTAATATGTTCTTAGCCGAGGAAAAGGGAGAGTGAGAGAGAGAAAGAGAGTGGGAGAGAAAAGAAGGAATCTTCTAAATAAATCATTTAGTCATGTGAGGAGCTAATCTCCAAGTGACGGCCTGTGTTTATCTAGTTTTTAGCAGTGCATGTTAAATAGTGATATGGGACTAATTTTTTTTTTTCCGCTGGAGCTGCTGTGAAGGGATTTTTAACTTCATTTCCCAGAAAGAAAAATGGTGAAAGCAGAGATAAGGCCCCCGAGCAGCTCTTCCCCTGAACCGTTAGCCAGTGCAATTAAACAAGATGCCACAGAAAGGGCAACCGAGCCCAGGTTGCCAATTACTGATGGCTTCTCCCCATGCCAGGCACTGGGATCAGCATCCCTGGGACACCCCTGGACCATCCCACCCTTCCCTGGGATCTCCCTCCTGCAGAGGTCCTGCTGCATGGCCTTGGGCTGGTCACTTAGCAGGAGCTTCTGCTGCCCCAGAGCTTTGCAGGACCCTGGGAGGGTCTGGGACTTGCTGGAGCCATGTACAAAACTCACGTGGTTTGGTTTGGGTTAGAGGCAAGTTTGGGAAAGGAAACTTCATGTTTTGCAACAAGGTGGCCAAATATTTCCATTGGAAAATGGCCAAACTCAAACATTCGCTCTTTTCTGTAAATAAATAATTTTTTCCCCCACTGTATTGGACCCTTTGACAGAGCTGACTTGAATTTTGAGCTCTTTCTGGGCTCCCCCTCAAGAAATGAACATACCTAGTATTTTTTAACATATTCATTTTTTTTTTCACATTTTCTTATTACTTTCCCTCCTCATTCACTAAACAATCACACCTTCCCAAAGTCACAGCATCTTGCAAAGCTCTCATACTTCGGCTCATTTTCCACAGAGGCAAAATTTTCAGTTTTGGTCCCATCTCCCACCTTCCAGTAAGTGGTTCTGCTCCCACCCTCTCCCTGGTGCTTCACAGCCCCTTCCCATTTTCCTATCTCTTTTTGAAGGCAAAAGATCATAGAATAACAGAAATGTTTGTGTTGTAAGGGACCTTAAAGCTCATCTCATTCCACCCTTTGCCATGGACAGGGATACCTTCCCCTATCCCAGGTTGCTCCAAACCCCATCCAACCTGGCCTTGGACACTTCCAGAGATGGGGCAGCCACAACTCTCTGGTGACTATTTCACCTTCTGGTAGGTAACAGAGGAAGATCACAGTGAACCCCCTAGACCCAGGGCAGAGAGTGGAGGGATGGACAGGTGGATAACTGGTGGGAAAAGGAGGATGAAAGCCATCACCATAGCTCAGCTTCTTGAAGAAGACCTCTCCTCCATCCCCCAGATTCTCCAGGTGTTCTCCAGCCCCTAAAACCCAGGTGCTCCCTGGACAACTGAAGAAAAGTATTAAAATATATACTTTTAACACTCCAGGCAGCTCCCGTGATAAGGGACTTTTTCCTGGAGCCCATAAATCCCCTTGGGGGACACCCAGACGTTCTCCCTGGACCACATTGGAGCCTCCTGGGCTGGGTGGATAATGAGTGGGCAGGAGAGACAGCTAATTTCCACTGAGAGCTTGGAGGGGGAGCCCGCAAGCGATTGCAATTAAGCCCTGAGCATTAAACCCACGGTAATAAGGGGCTGGGCTGAGGGGAGGCAGAGCAGTAATTTAAATGATGGCCAGCTCAAATATGGAACATCTAAATGCTCTCTCAGAGAGATTTATATGAGCATGGGCCTACCTCGCTCATTTATTTCGTTAACTAGCTCCTTATTGGTGCATCAGCCCGCTCTGCCTGTGGGAAGATGGGTGGAAGGAGGGATATGGGATGTGTGGTGGGAACATCTCTGTCTGTGCATCCTGCTGAGCCCTGAAAGCTCAGGTCACCCTGCTAAGGTGGGCAGTGCTTCCAGTCCTCTCCCCAGCAACTGAGGATGCTGAGGGATTTGTCCCCTCCTTCCCTGGATTTGCAGCTCCTTGGTGGTGAAACATGGGAGGAGATGGAAGGTTTGGGTCTGAGGGGCTCCTGGCACTGGAGGGTCTGTGGGCAGCTGCCCTTGGGGGTGCCCTGACTATGGCCAACAGCTTCCCACCCCATGGGATCAATGGGAAAAAAAGCTGGATTTGCCCAAGAAGTAGGAAAATGGGAAAGGTTTGCAATGCCCCGGGGTGGAGGTGGGAGTGGAACCACTTGCTGGGAGGTGGGAGATGCGACCAAAATGGAACAATTTTGCCTCTCTGGAAAATGAGCCAAAGGATGAGGGGATCACAGCAAGATCGGCAAGCCAGGAGCCCAAATAATGAGAAAAGGTGAAAATCTTTGAGACAGCAAACCCTCCTCATCCTCCTGCAGCTGGGAAGGAGGGCTAGCAAGGAAAGGTGGACCCTCAAAACGCTGGAATGGGAATATTTTTCAAGGGAAAGAAAAGTGCCGTCGCCAAAATCCTCCCTTCCCTCACGGGTTCACCCCACACAGGGGTGTGGGAACCCCTTCCATCCTCACCCCTCCACAGCCCCTTGGCTGCTCCCCCTCTGGAGCATCCCTCGGGCGGGTGGCTGGGAACAGCTGTCGGAGAGCTGAGATCTAATGGCTGCCTGGAGAGCAGTTAGTGGATAATTAATATTTGCAGCACAGAGCTGTGATTGCTCTACATCTTCCTCCTGACAGCGGCACGGGGAGGGAGCCCGCTCTGGCCGGGCTGGGAGAGATCCCAAGCCCAGGGCTCTGTGCCGTGGTAAAAATCAGGGAGCTTGATCAGTCCCATCACCCAAAATACTTGGAGATCCTTATTTGAGCATAAAAAGCCACTCTGGATGCAGCAAAAGGGCATCATGACATGGGTGTGTGGTGAGGTCAGCAGCTCCATCCCTAAATCCGTGGCAACACTAAGTAAACCCTGTCCTGGAAAACCCCCTCAGTGAAATTCGTGGGTGTGAAAATGCTCTCACTCCTCACTCATTTAATTTTTTGCCTTCCTAAGTAGAAAAGTGCTCATTCTGTTCCCTGCCCTGTGGATAGGCAGGATGGGGCTGCTCTGTGCACCCAAACCCCTTGGGATGGGTGGTGAAGAGGAGAAATGGAAAGACCCCTGCATCACCCAGGCTCTCCTGCCTGGCACAGGGAAGGGCAATGGGAGATCCAGGTTGACACAATCAGGAGGGAGGAAGGAGGGGGTCACTGGCAGGGGGGATGAGCAGACAGGGCATGAAGCCATCCAGGAGATGCTCCAAAGAAAGAGGGCACATTTGGGAAGGCAAAGCCTGAGTGCTTGGCCGTGGTGAGCTGAGCTCTGCCTGCCTTGGGACAGACCCAGCCAGCCTTTGACCTTGGGCTGGGCTCCCAGCTGAGCCCGGAGCGCTCCTGTTTGCCAGCCCTGGCAAATCCCTCCTGGACTCTGAGGAAAGGAGGCACCAGCCCATGGTCCAGCCAAGCCACAGCTCTGGGCATTCCCATCCCAGCCAGCCCCTGAGGGAGCAGCATCCTGACCACAGAGCCCTCAAACCTGGAAAAATAAAGAAGCAAGGCCAAGGAAGAAATAAAAGCCTCCGTGCACCAGGCAGGGACTCTGTTATCCTTCTTTATTAGCGTTGTTTTCCTAGTTTTTTTTGGCGAGGAGCAAATCCAGCCGTCCCTGGCTGCGAGCGGGTTTGCTGCAGCTCGTGGCATGCAGTTAATTCCCTGAACTGTTTAATTTAACAGCCTCTGAGCGTGCAGACAGAACACTGTCACTTGGCTCTTCAGAGAGCAGCCCAGGGACCCAGCCAATAAAGGGAAAATGCAAACACTGTACTTGGGAGAGGCTCAAATCCCACTCAATTCCCGCTCCCTCTGCTGGCAGGGACTCCTGGGGCTCTGAAAACCACTGAGGGTGGTGAAGCAAGACAAAATGTGCCAAGAAGGAACCCACCACCCTTGAAGGGTGCTTGGTGAGGAGCATCTCCCTCAGCTGGGCCTTTCATCTGGTGTTTTCAGGGTTTGGGAGGGTAAACACAGCTGGGGCTCCAGTCCCATCCCCATTCCTATCTCCCTCTCCATCTTCCTCCTCATACCCATCCTCATCCCTGTCCCCATCCTCATCCCTATCCTGTGCCTGTGTGCCTACTGAAATAATAGAAGCCTGGAATATCTCCAGCTGGAAAGGGACCCATAAAGATCACAGAATGTGTTCTGAGCATCATAATCTGTTCTGAGCTTTGCATGGGTGTCTCTGTGCCTCAGTTTCCCCAATGACATGAGTTGTTTCTTCTTGGCCATGCTGTGAGATGGGTAAAAATACTAATATTTGGCCAGAAGGGATGAACACCAAGGAAAAGCTCATCACTGCAGTCTCCTCCTGGAATATGGATTGCCTTTCCTACATGGGCAGTGTGGCTGCCAGGGGGTGCTCAAGGAGTTGGCACAGTGATAATTAGTGGTGGCTAATTGCACTGATGGGCTCTCTTCAGCATCACTGGAGGAAAACAAACCCTCTGAGGCAGAGGGTGAGGTGTGTTGAGGAAGAGGAGTTGAAGAGCCCCGAAAAAGGAGGCTTATTCTTTGCTCTGCACCAGCTGACCACATGGCCTTGGCCATATCCCTTCATCCAGCTCCTGACAGATTCCAGCCTGGGTCCCTCTGTACTGGGACAGGCCAGGCTGGAGGTCACAGACATTGCTTTGGGGATTAAAATGGAAAATTACCACCCCAAACTCCCCACTTCGTGACTGCCTTTGGGACCCCTGTGTCAAGATAATGAAATGAAGCCATCAACATTTAACACCCTCCCAAATCACCATCCTCATATCACCATTTGGGGCAAAAGGGATCGTTTTCCAAATTATTATTTCCCAGCAAAATCCCCAAAGTCTAGAAAATTCCTGCCAACATTTCTTACTGATTAAAATAAGAGAAAAAGGAAAACAGGGCAGGAATTCGGCAGCCAAGGAAAATCCCTGGGACTGGCATAACTACTGCCATGATCTCCAGAGCTGGCATTGTCATACAGGGCTGTCCCCAAGGATGTGTGGGGCTGTGCCATGGACACATGGCAGTGACTTGGCATGAGTTGGGCAGGTCTCAGCATCTCCAAGAAGCTGCTGCACCAATAGTTGGGAGAATGGATCAAAAACAAGCAGAGAAAGATGAACCTGGAGAAGCCAGAGGGGAAACCACAGCAGCCCCTGAACAAAGCAAACCCTGCTCTTCCCTGAGGATCTGGGGGTTGTGTGTCCTCACTGGCAGGGCACAGAGAGCTGTATCAGGCTCCAACACCTGGGAAGATGCAGGAGGGTGCAGGAAGCCTTTCCAAACTCAGTTGCAGCCCTGTGAAAGAGGAAAGGGAGAAAACCTCCTCACTCTGGGGTGAGGGTGGCATTATAGTAGCACCCTACTGATGTGTTGGTCATTGGGATGCAGCAGGACAATGTGATGCTTCAGGATAGTAAGATCCTTCAGGGTACCATGATGTTTCAGGATAACATGATGCTTCAGGACAATGTGGTGATGCTTCAGGGCAACATCCAACCCAGTCTTGGCTCCAAACCCATCCCTTCTGCCTCACCCAGGAGGCAGGATGGGAGCAGGGGGCTCTGGGTGCCCCCCACCCCAGCACCCTGTGCCTTCCCACGGCCGAGAAAATGGAAAATGAGGCTTCCTGTGCCATCACTCCCTGGATTTAAAAATCCTATAAATAGCGGGGCAGCCGTGAGCGGCACCACCCCAACCCACCGTCTGCGAGGGGGCCGCTCCGGCTCCAGCTTGATCCCCCCGCCTCCGGTATTATCCTTCCAATTTCTGCCGCAAACCCCGGAGTGCCTGGGCTTGCACACGCGGGAGTTCACACCTAGAGAACAGAGCCTTATCTCGGCGCTGTGTGCAGGACAAGGCTGTTTTACTCCTCCCTCCATAACCCTCTTAGACTTAATCCCGTCTTTAATGCCGCTTGGAAGGGGGCTTTGAACGGCTGTGCAGCCTAACTGGCTCTGACCTCTCCGGCTGCTCTCTCATGCCCATTTGGAGAACTCCGACTTTCAAAGAGATAACAGAAGCCCGGTAAATCCTCGCTGGGAAGCTAAAGCGATTGTCACACTTAGGGGAAGTTTACTCGGAAAGCAAACTTGGAGCAGCTTCCCGGCCCTGGTGGAGTAGTGGAAGGGGGGGGTCCCTGCGGTAGGGGGGTCCTGGGGGGATCCACCGAGGAGTTTTTGGGGATTTTGTCAGCGTGGATTTGGGATGAAGAGGTCGGGGGGTGCTATTTGGTGGCTTTCATCCGCCTGCCTTGGTGGGAAGGTGGGTGGGATGCAGGATGGGAGTTCCTGGCTCTCTGAACCCATCAAGGATGCTTTTCCCTCATGGATTCCCCCCCCCACCATCCAGCTGCAGGCTCTGAAACACTCCAGTGTTTCCCAGCCCATCCTTGGCTCTTCCCATCCACACCACAGAGCGGGAGCAGCCATCCCAACGCCGAGCCCGGAACGAACCCCCTCCCTGTGCAGCCCCACGAGGTCCCCGGCAGCCCTGGGAATCGACACCTTTCTGTTCCGCTTTAAATTAATCAAACCCAGAGTCCCTATATTAATACTGTGGTGGGAATTAAAATCATGCAACGCATTAAAGATGTAATTTAAAATTAATAACTCATAATTATTTATCATGGCGTATCAGCGGGGCTATGAATTTTCTCTTCTCACCCGGCATTCATTTCCTTCCCTTCCCTCCTTCTCACGCCTCTAATAGCTGCCGGACCATTATGAATATCTGCCAGTGATTTTTGGGAGATGCTGAGCTTAAGATATAATGTTTCTAATTTTTTATTTATTTATTTTTTCTTTCTCCCCCCCCAAGTATATTCCTTGGGGTGGATGGGAGGAGAAAACCTTCACTGTGGTGAAGAGGAGGAGGATGCTGAGCCTGAGGGTGTTCTCAATGCCTAAATAACAGTGCAGGTTCTGCCATGTGCCAGTGATTTCGGAAGAGCTGGACAGTCTCTCCTTGTGTGCCCAGCTCTGCTTGGCCATGGCATCATGAAAAGCCCAGGAAAGGCCTTGGGAATGGTGAGATTTTTCCATCTCTGCTCTGCTTTGGACAAATGTGGGACCATGTTGCCCTTCCCCATCAGTGCTCCGGGGGGAAGCATCACCATGAAGAGTAAGATGGATGAATCCCCGTGGCCATCCTTCACCGTGCTCCTGTTCCCCCAGCAGCCAAGAGGGACAACTCAGCCATTTTATAGGAAAAACATGGAGAAAGCAGCGGTGACATCAAGGTGGGAGAAAGAGAGACAAGCCCAGCGTCCCTGCACTCCCCTGCCTCTGTCAGCGAGCTGTGCTGGCAGGAGAATCAAATCCCAAATAGCAGCTGTTGAAAGCTCACAGGAGGGGAAAAAAAAAAAAAAAAGAGGCGAGAGCAGCTCTGTCTCTTTAAAAATAAATAAATAGATAAAGACTAAAAAAATGCAATAAGTATATGCAAATGTGTTGAGCCGAACATCGCTGTCTGTGAAACAGATGAGGGAGAAAGTGCTTGAAGCTAGAGAGGAATGAGGCAGCCAGTGCTGACCTCGGGGTTAATAATTTTTACTTCTCCATCTCATTCCGTCCATAAAAAAAAATACGAGGGGGAGGGAGGGAGGGAGGGAAGGAGGAGGCGGCGCGGGAGGGAAGGGCTGGGGCTGGGGAGAGGAATGGTGAGGGGAGCCAGCGGTACCTGGAGCTGGTCCCACCCCATGGGAGCCAGAGAGGCAGGGGGAAAGCGGCTGGTGTGGGGCTGAGCCCTGGTGCTGAGGGAGTGGTTTGCAGGAGGCACCTCACAGCGAGGTGCAGCTCCAGCTCTCCTCTGGGTGAGGGTGCCCATTGGGAATGAAACAGTGCAGTAAATACCCCAAATATTGTGACTTTAGCAGAACCCTGTGGCATGTGTGGGGCAGCCCAGCCTTGCAAAGGTGCTGGCACCCAGTGGGTGATGATGGAGGGGAAATGCTGCTGGATCATCCAACACAACGGCTTCACAGGCTGGCCAAACCTTGGTGGGAAGGGTCTGCTTTCCCTCAAATCAGTGGAAAACCCATTCAAAGTGAAATTTCCAGCAGCAGCAGCATCCCACATCCTATGGCACCTGCTGGACTCTTCTGTGCTGCACCCGAAGGTGACCTCAGAAGTGGATGCATCAAAGAGGATAAAGCCTCAGTGTACTTACGGGTGTAAATAATTCTTACCTCCTTTGGTATTCCATCAGGCAGTTTGGTTGTTTTTTAAATGAAACCCTAAATTTTGCTGGGATACCTGGAAAGATGCAGCCATAGTCCAGTGCCCAGGATGGTGCTGCCACATTTGCTGACCTGCAGCAAGCTGGGCTCAATAAGAAGGCCAACATTCCTGGTTCCCTTCCAACCCAGGCTGGGCTTTAGATACGAACCCCCTAAAATCCCTCCCTGGCTGTGGATGGATTCCCCATACTATTATTTCTAAGCTTGGTGGGTGTGCAGGGGTGTCTGGCATTCACCACGTCCCCTGGCATTCGGTAGCACATATATTTTTCCTTCTTTTCTCCCATTACATACAATTCTACTCCTCAAACACAGAATTAAAGGAAAAGCCCTTTCATAACCCAAATAACCCCAACACTTCACTTGCTGCTGTGGATGGGGGTGGGAGAACTGGCACTTGAGCAAACTCCACTGTTGTGCACCTGCAGCCCCCCAAACACAACTCCCTCTTCTTCCCATCTCAGGGCAGATCCTGTGGGAAGGCTGAGCCCCACAGGGCTGTGGCGTGTCCTGAACCTCACTGGCTTTGATGGGTCCTCCCAAGCTCAGATCTTCTCCTCTGCAGGTCTCCTCACACCCTGTGTCCCCGCTATTCCCACTGGAAATGGATAATGGGAGCAAAGGGATCCCCATGTGCCAGTGCCTGGGGCAGCCATTGCCTGCCTCCATCCCTGCAGGAGCTGGTGCTCCCTGGGGGACGATTTCAGACCTTGAGGAGCTGCAGAGGGGAAACCCAGCTCTTTGGGAGGTGCTTTTTGCCAAGGGAGCATCTCAGTGAAAGGATGGAGCCTGGAGCCTTCTGGGCCAGGCTTCCTGTGTGGCCAAAATCAGCAGCAGGGCCAGATCCTTGGCAGGAAAATTGATGCTTGGCTCTCACCTGGCTGTCCCCCACCTCGGCAGCCCCCTCAGCACCCTGTCATCACCAGCCCTCCTTGCCTGCCTGCTGAGGGCAACATCCTTGCTGCTACCTGGCAGCCCGTGCAAGCCTGCAACCCTTCCTGCATCCCACCCTGCATCTCACCCTGCAGCATTCCCTGCATCCCTCCCCATGCCAGCCTAACCAACCCTTCCCCAGGAATCCCCACCCCTCACCATTTTGCTTCCTCCCAAATCTCTCCCTGATCTGGACCAACACCCTGCAGCTCTTCTTGTGCAAGCCTGAATCCCACCCTGCATCCCACCCTGCATCCCACCCTGCATCTCTCATTGTGCAAGCCTGAATCCAACCCTGCATCTCACCTGCATCTCTCACTGTGCAAGCCTGAATCCCACCCTGTATCCTTCCCTGTATCTCATTTTTGCAAGCCTGTGGCCCACCTTGCATCCCACCCTGCACCTCTCCTCATGCAAACCTGCATCCTACCCTGCATCCCACCCTGCATCTCTCATTGTGCAAGCCTGAATCCAACCCTGCATCCCACCCTGCATCTCTCATTGTGCAAGCCTGCATCCCACCCTGTATCTTTCCCTGTATATCATTTTTGCAAGCCTGTGGCCCGCCTTGCATCCCACCCTGCATCCCTCCTCCTGCAAACCTCCATCCTACCCTGTATCCCACCCTGCATCCGACCCTGCATCCGTCCCCACACCCCTGCCCATGCCCGGCTAAGCATCCCCTCTCCAGCAGCCCCCACCATTTTGCATCCTCCCAAATCTCACCCAGACCCAGACTGACACCCTCAGAGCCCATTCCTTAACCCCTCCCGTGCCTCTCCTTGCTCGACCGAGCCTGTGACCCGGCGCCCGTGGCGTCAGCGATGCTCGGGGCCACGCCGGGGAAGCGCCTCCTCCACCCCCACGCTCGGGCGCTAAATGGAAGCGGCAGATCGATCCCGAGTGTGCCAAACTGACACGGAGGCTCATTAGGGGTTAGTTTTCATCCTCCTGCTCCCTGGCAGCCTTCACATTATCCCATAAAATTTATTTACTATTTCATGAATACATAAGCAGCAGGCAAACGCCGGCTTTTTATATATTTACACTGTATATATTTCACGGGAGAGTTATGTGTGTCTCTGAGGCAGAGTGGAGGGAGCGAGAGGGGAGCAGGAGCAGAAGGAGAAAGCAGCTGTGAGGGAAGAAGGAGGAAAGGCAGCCGTGGGGGAGGACGGGGATGGAGCCCGCCCAGCCACGGCAGAGGCGGCCCGAGGAGGGGAGCAGCTCGGAGCATCCTTTGCTCCAGCCCACCCTGCCGCTGCGAGCCCCAGGGGCTGGCCATGGATGCAGGAATTGGGGTGCAGGGTCTGGGCTGAGTGGGACACAGGGATCACGAGCTGAGGACCATGTGCTGATGTTGCCAAGGGCCCCCTGGCACCATCCAGGTGAGGCCAACCCGCCCCCAGCTCCCAAAGCCCATTTATCCCAGCACCGGTGTGGGACTTTTCCTTGTTCCTTCTGTGCATTCGGGCTGGAGCATCACCCTGCAGTGATTCCCAAACCAATGCTGAGGACACAGTGAGGGGCTCCTGACTGTGCTGGGATCACATGGAAGCCCAGCAGCTTCCACCTTGGGTACAATCTCCCAACCCCTGCTACCAGGTCCTGCCTACACCTCAAGCTGGGGCCAGGCAGTGCTGGCTGGATGGGCTGGATTTCCTTCAGCAGCTGACCCACCTCTCCCTAAACACACCTCATATTCAGGAATAACTCAGGAGTGTGTTAAAGTCTTGTAGCTGTGGAGTTGCTCACAGTTTGTTTTGGGACAGAGGGGTTAATGGAGAAACGGCAGGCAGGGGACTTGATTAATAAAGCTTTGGCCTGGCAATGTTATATATTTCCTTAAAATCCGGTAGAGATGTGTCTATTAACCCCACAAATTGCAAGAGGCTTGTTTACAATCTTGTTTGGTTTTCCCTCATTCAGCCTGACTAGAGGAGGAAGATCCTTCTCCCTTCCTCATGAGGTTTGGGATGTTGGGGTTGCCATCACTACAGTTCAGAGAGGGGCAAATAACCTTGTTTTTGGTCTGAAGTTGGTTGGTTTAACTTCTGAGCAATAAACTTGGAGGAGCCTGTCTGCATTAATCACTAAGGCAACTGGAATATGTGGGTATGGATTTATAAGGTGCAGCAGGAAAGCTCAGGGTCACAGCAGTGTGTGTCAGCACCCATCACACCCCAGGGATGGTCACAGACTGCAAACCCCATCCTGTTTCCCCCAAAGCACAAAGAGTCACCCACACAGCCCAGTCAGGGCCACTCTGTGCTCCCAGAACCAGTACAGACCTCACTCTGGTTCCCATCATCCACAGCCACCTCTATCCCAGCGGGATGGGATGCAGGGAATTTAAAGGCAAAGCCAGGGAAGCACTAAGAGCACCAAGCAATAGGTGGGATCCACAGAAACCCCTTCCTGCTGGATCCAAATCCAGTTTGATTTCCCTGCGTGAGTAGCAGAGCCTGGTTCTCTCTCCACCACAGTGGTGGCCACCCGTCTCCAGCTCTGCTCCTACAGTTTCATTTGGTGAAGACACCAAAGGATCATCTCCTTCCAGGCACCTGCCCGCATCCCAAAAGCCCAGGAGCACCACATTTTAAGACTTCTCTGTATTTTCAGACCTCTCTGCTTTCGTGGAATTTGGTTGATGTTTGGTCAATGGGCTCAGAAGGGGACAGAGGGAAATGGACAGCCACCATCCCTTGGGAACGCAGCTAGAGAAGAGCAAACATTCCCATTTCCAGAGTGGATGAAAGGGGAAAAAAAAAAAAAAAAAAGAGAAAACCATTGTGATGGTGTTCATTTTAACTGTTCAGCCACTTGTAGCCTGATGCCATTAGAGAAAATAAATAGGTAAGAGCCACTCGAATGGTACGTGCAAGAGGAGACGGGAAGAGAGACAAAACAAGTGCTGGAAGACAGAGGGAAGCACTAGGGCTTTGAAGAGAATCGAGGAGCTGGAGCGACTCTGTCGTTCCCACTTCCCAGGGCTCCTCCAAGTTGGCAGCAGCCGCTGGACAAGTCCCTTTGGAAGGCGCTGTGGGATGCAGCCCCCTCCCCACGCTGCCCCTGCCCACCCTCCAGCCCCCTGTGCCGTGGGCACCGGGCACCTGCTGGGGCATGGAAGGGACATCCATCCATGGGGGATGGAAGGGACATCCATGGGGCATGGAAGGGACATCCATCCATGGGGCATGGATGCTGCTGCTTCTCCCCGCTCCCCAAGCATCCCTGAGCTCCCGGTGCTCGGTGCCAGCGCTGTCCCCGGCTGGTGATGGACGAGGGGAGCTGACACAGCCGGCCCCGTCTCTGCAAACGCCGCTCGATACCTCCTGGACCGCGGCCATTTATACCCCGTGATGGATGCGGCCATCAAGGGGAGCGGCCGCGGCTCTGCCACCCCCTCCCTGCGCCGGGAGCCGGTGTAAATTC
The DNA here is from genome assembly GCA_035583185.1 of Anabacerthia variegaticeps. Lineage (NCBI taxonomy): Eukaryota > Metazoa > Chordata > Aves > Passeriformes > Furnariidae > Anabacerthia > Anabacerthia variegaticeps. The sequence goes on from JAWWEW010000036.1 coordinate 3,977,250, forward strand.
GGCAGAACAGCTTCACTAAGCTTGGGTTGTTTATTATCCGGGCTTTGCTGCAGCCCCGCGCTGGGAATGCTGGCTGGGGCATCACCCCAGCCCCGCACACGGGGAGAGTGGGGTGGGAGATGCTAAAGGGAATTCCTCACCTGGAGGAGGGCTGGGAAGCAAAGGCCGGCAGCAAAGTGGGGATGTCCAAGCACCCCTTGCCGCAGAGAAGGGGTTTTTTGGAGGTTTCCTCTTCCTCTGGCACAACTGAGCAGGCAGAACCCTCCCGTGCCACCCCTCTGGGTTCCCATTCCCTCTGGCAGAGGGGCAGCAGGATCAGTGCCTGGCAAATACCCGGGCTCCGAGTAATTCCCTGCAGATCCTGTGTAATAAATCAGTGTTTGGTCCTATCTCCTCATGCCACTACGGGGTGTGGGGCTTCACACCCCCAAACCAGCCCAATCCCCCCCTTCTCTCCCACACAGCTGCCTCAGCAGGACCCAACAGCTCTTTTGCAGAGAGAGTAGCAACTCGGATCCATGCCCTGATTTCCCATGGAGAAATGAAGGGATTTCTGCTCTAGAGCTGAGAGACAAATGCAGGAATGTGTTTTCTTTTCAAGGCATCCACTTTCTTCCTCCTCCACACCTTGGATCACCTTCCACCCCAGCCCACCACATCTCTGTGTCAATCACCAGTTCTCCAAGATACTGCATGATGGTCTTCAAGCAGCAACTAGCCCAAAGCTGGGCTCCCTTCCTAAATATTCATGAGCAGAAGAGATGGAGCAAAAGGCACACACAGCTGGGCAGCAAACAGGGCTGCAGCTGTGAGGGAAGGGGACACGTTACAGGAGAAAAGGGGAAAATGGGAGGAATTGCAGGGAGGACACAATGCCAAGGGGGTTAGAGGGTGGGGGAAGCTCTGGCTGAACCAAGAGGCACCAACTGGCTGAGGCTGCTGCTGGTGAGGGGTGATGGAAGAGGACTGGCCCCATCTGCTCCCTGTGTCCCGCTGTCCCTCCTCCCGGCCATCTCTGGCAGGCATGTGCTCCTGACAGGCTGCAGAGCTATTGATGCCATTTGCCTCTGCCCTGGAGGCTCTTTGGTGATGGAAGACACCTGCATTAACACAAGGGGAAGCAGCAAATGTCTGGAGATAAAAAAATAAAAAATATTTAATAACAAAATAAAGAATCAGGCAGGTTCAGGAGGTGGATTCTACTGTTGCTGTGCTGCTCTGGTGTGGAAAGGGTTAACCACGGGTTTGCTTTGGGAAATGGACATCCGGAGGTGAGACACCAAAAGCAGAAGAGCTTCAGTCAAGCGGCCCATGAGAGAAGTGGATTTGAGAAGCTGCTCTGCTCAGTCCCTGACTGTCCCAGCCATTCTGGGATGGCATCACCTCCCTCCCCGCCAGCAACAATTCCTGCACTGTCCTTCACCACAGCCATGGCTGTGAGCAGCCAGACAGAGGGGGAAGGTGGCTGTTCCTCCTCCAGAGCCATCACAGACAACAGGGAGCAAAGGTCTGGTGGGAGGTCACTGGATTCAGTGCTCCAGAGATGGTTCAGGGAGATGCAGACAATGTCAGTCACTGGATCCAGTGGCAGCTCCTGGCTCTGTGCTTTGATCAAAGCCTTCCTGGAAGCAGAGCTGGGACCTCTCATCTCTGCAAGGGTGATTGGCAGATTTGGGGCTAGGAAATTATGGAATATTTTGGGTTGGAAGGGACCTTAAAGATCACCTTACTCCACCCCCTGCCATGGGCAGGGGCACCTTCCACTAGAACAGGTCACTCCAAGTCCTGTTCAACCTGGCCTTGGACACTTCCAGGGATGGGGGAGCCACAGTTTCTCTGGGCACCCTGTGCCAGGGCCTGCCCACCCTCACAGGGAAGGATTTCTTCCCAATATCCCATCTAATCCTGCCCTCTGTCAGTTTAAGGCCATTCCCTCTTGTCCTGTCACTCCATGCCCTTATAAACAGTTCGTCTCCAGACTTCTCCAGTGATGCCAGGAAAGTGCAACACACCACACCAGTGTAACAGCATCATCCTTCAACCACCTTGACCCTTCCCAAGGATCAGATTTTCCCAAGGCCATCACTTTCCATATCTCCCTTTCTCAAAGCCAAGAGATTGATGATAAAACCTGCAGCACTGACCTCCCCAGTTCCCTGCACAGTTGTTTTCCCAGTGGGAAAGCCCTTTCCACAGCCAGCCCAGCCTCAGCAAACGCTTCAGACATCAAATGAGGTGCAAACACAGCTTTTTCCCCACAGTGCCCCTGTTGTAGGTGAGGAAAGAGAGGAGCAGCTGGTGCCAGGGGGGTGACAAAGGCTGCCTCTCCCATGGAAGGATGCACCAGTCATGGGGGGTTATTTTAAATATCAAACCAAAGAGCTAAATGGAAATAAAGAGATGTTCCCAGGAGCACTGAAGTGGCTTCTGTCACACTGCTGCTGGAACATTAATATTTGCCAAAAATAATTTGTCTTTAATCAGACACAGCAGTATATTCAGTTTTATGTCCATTCTGTACCTGGTTTTATTACCTTGGGCCACTTCTCTTCACCAAGGAAGGGACAGGAAGGGCCTCTCCAGGCCCATGAGCTCCCAGCCATCACATCCTCACCATCAGGCAGGCTGAGGGTCTTGGGGGGAGCCCTGGGAATGCCATTTGTGATGTGCCACTGCAAGGACTCCAAGGGAAATGGGGCAAGGGATAGGCCAGGAATCCAGCATTTCAGGCATTTGCATGAAGGAGGTGGAATGTTGCAGGAGGAGCTGCCTAGAGCAGCCTGGGGATGCTGTGCCAGGGCAGAGCATGGCATGGTTTAGGTTAGATATAAGGAAGAAGATTTTTACAATGGTGGTGAAGTACTGGCAGTGCAGTGTTCAAGGCCAGGTTAGATGGGGCTTGGAGAAACCTGGACTGGTAGAAGGTGTCTCATGGTGGAGGGAATGGAATTAGAGGATCTTTAAGGACCCTTCCAATCCAAACCATTCTGTGATTCTATGATTTCTGAGCTTACGGAGCACCAGGATAGTCCCCAACAGGAAGAGAAGGGTCTGAGCATCCTTTCCTCTTCCATCCCCCTGGATCCGATCCCTTGACCTGAGCACTCAGACCAGAAGCAGGGCACCCTTTTCTGCCTGTCCTGATGCTCCTTCTCCTGGCACTGACTGGGGAGCTTCAGGATCCTCATTTTGCAGCCAGTTCCTATTAAGACATGCTCCCTGTACATCCCCAGGCCCCACAAGGCTCTCAGGGCTGGACATGAGCACAGCCCATTGCAGAGCCCTGCACATCCCCACCCGGGGGATGCAGGAGGACAGCCTGCCTGCTGGGCACCCACTGCCAGCTACTCTGCCACAAACCCATCAATCCAGTGCTCATTTAAAGAGCAACATATTTGCCCATCCTCAGCAGGCTCAGACCAGCCATCAAAGCCAGAAGAGCCCCCAGGAATGAAGGGCCAGTGCTGGGTTTGCCCACACCACAGTGATGACTCCTTTGTGACGACGTTCACCATGGGGTCTGGGGACCTGCAACAGCCCGGACTCGGCACGCACAGGGTGACACGGGTGTGCAGAGCTGCAGGACACCTTCCCAGCTGGTGACAAGCCCATTCCTGTAATGGATTTGCACTTCCAGCTCGTGCCAATTAATGAGGTGTCACTGACGGTGCTGCAGCAGGGACCTGAGCTGGCCCTTCACAGCACCTCCTGTCCCCATCCCTCCCAGCACCACAACTCACCCCCTTGCAAAGCCCAACCAGCCCCTCTCCACAAGCAGGGACTGCACAATTCCTAGAGGAGGAAAATCCAGCCCCACAGACCCCCAGTGCCAGCCCTCTGGCTCTGCTGCCACCCTCCAGAAGAGGTGCCCCAAAGATGAGCACAGCTCCTGTGACCCCGCAACAGACCTTTGCTCCTTGTTGTCTGTGATGGCTCTGTGGTCATACAAAGGGACAGGACTAGTGACTTTGCTGCTGGCAGAGCTCCCAGCTTGTTCAGGTAGTTTGGGAAGCCACCATTCTGACTGTAACATCTATCAAATAAGCCAATGCACACAACAAGTCAGTGCAACACCACAGATGCTCATCAGTTATTTTATAGTCATGATGAGGTCCACCAAAAGCACACAGAGGTGGCAAGGAGCATGTTCCAGCCCCAGAGCCCAGCCCTGCACATCCCTCATCCCAACTCATGCCACCAAGACACCTGCACAGTCAGTACCTGGATTGCTCTGCAAGGTTTCTCCTCCCATTCAGTTCATCCTATGGACATTCAGAGGGTCCTTCTGAGGTGAAAGACCATCAGAAGATGATGAGAAGCTCAGAACTTGCAAGACAATGCCAGGTTGGATGGGGCCTGGAGCAACCTGATCTAGTGGAAGGTGGCCATGGGCAGGGTGTTGGAACAAGATGAACTTCAGGGTCCTTCTAACTGTTCTAAGATTTCAAGACCCACACAACGCTTGGTTGAATTCCTCCCCCAAACCAGTGGGCAGCTGTAGCTCAATGTACAGGGTGGTCACCACCAAGAAACAAAACTCAGAATATTCATGACCAAGGCACACACTTAAAGCAGTCAGGAAAGGTTTGTTGAATACATTCTAATAATTAATACATATGAGAACATTGCAATTCCCCTCCTTGCTGGTCCACAAACAGAAAGAAGCTAAATTCATTAGATTAATATTTGTTGAGACTTATTAGTTTAGCTCTAATTTCATGATCAGATGGCATTTTCGGGGAGCTGAAAAGCAAGCTCTAAAGATTCATTGAACCTAAACCACCACATTAAAGAGTGAGCAGTTTTAAAATTTCCCAAGAAAAAAGCCTGTGCCCAGTTGCTGGTTTGCTTCTAACACCGTTCTCCCACCAACTGGGAAATCAGGCACTTTTATTCCTCGCTCAATCTGAGGTTCAGGTTTGTGATATTAAAGCAAATAAACAGCTTCTCCAGATGCCCAGCCTTCCCAAAACGGGCTTGCCTTCTGGCTCTGATGGTGGCCACTTCTCCACACTGCTCATGGAACCTCAGAAGAAGGTCCAGATGCTTTCAAGTCATCTAACTGAACTGGATGAAGACAACTGGGCTAACTGGAGGGGAGTGACCCCAACTCCTTTGTGCTGCAGCGAAGCGGAGCCCTCACACCTGAGCTGAGGCTTCCCTGCATTTCATTACCCCGAGACCTCGTTCAATAAACCCAGCAAGTGCAGTTTGGGCATGACAGGAACATAAACCACGGCTGCTGACCCCGTCTCCATCTCCATCGCTCCATGCATGAAGTCCTCCAAGCCCCCAGAGCCAGAAAAAATATATTTCATCACGAGGAAGGCTTTGTACAGCAAAAAGGGCTTCACTGTGCGCATCGAGGATCTGGAAAGAGCAAGAAATGCTCCGAGTAAGGTCGTCCAACAAAATTCCTGCCCCCAGAACAGGGCTGGATGCTGGAGGGCTTCCCCAGCATGGTCTGGAGGTGGTGAGGAGAACGTGGACACATCCCCAAAGGCAAGCTGGGAAAGGGCACTCCTCTTAGAGGTAATGTCGTGCTTCATTCCCTGCCCCTCGAGGAAACTTTTAGGGAGGCAGAATCGGTTCTGAAGTGTTATTATCTTAATCAGAGCACTGCAAAAGCCGAGGGTCGGGTTCTCAGCTGTTGGAAGCCATGGGAGACTTTGGGTGGACTTTGCACAGCAGCCAGGAGAAACCCAAAGCTCAGATGATGCTGCCGAGGCTCCGGGGACATTGCCAGGGCTCCGGTGCCCCGCGGGTTTGCTGGGATGGGGATGGGGAGCAGCGCCCCGACGGACGGAGGGCAGGATGGATCCCGACGGGGACCCCTGGCCGCGGTCCCTGCGCTGCCCCGGGCAGCTGCCGGGGGCTGACCCCCGCGGGTCCCCGCGCTGACAAAAGGCCTATCTTCTCTCCGCCTAAATGATTTAAATTCTAATCAAACATCATTTATAGCACATCTCGGAGCCGTCTCCCGGGAGCCGGTCCCACGTGAGCCGTTGCCAGGGCAACCGGGGGGTCTCATTTCAGAAATGTCAGATTGCATTATTGTCTTCACACTTCTCTGATAACCCGGTGTCTCTCCCTCTCCTGCCGCCCCCCACGGCCCCCTCCCCACAGCCAGCCCCCGCTCTCCCGGGAGGAAATCACCGGCTCCGTTTCATCCCTTGCCCTGCCGGCACCTCCTTCCCAAGGCAGGGTCCCCGTCGGGCTCTGCTGCCTGCCCGGGGTCCCCTTATTTCGGATGGAGAGGAAGAGGAGGGCTGGGATCGCGCTGATTGGGATGGAGGGGATGTCACATCATCCCCCCCTGCATTCCCTGCCGTGCCATGGGGCTACTCGCTGGCTCCCCGAAATGAAGGGGACAAAGGTAGACAAGGCTCAGAGCGAGATTTGTCTGCCCAGGTGAGCTCCACTCTCCTGCAGCCTTCCCAGGGGACCTTCCTGGCTAAAGCAGGTTGTCCTGAGGGATCCAGCACCACAGGAGGACACTGCAGCTTCTCCTGCCAGGGCTGCACCTCTGCCCCGTGGCAGGGTGAGCACTGGGACACAGCCAGGTAGGGGACCCACTCAGGAAAGGGACCCAGAGACACTTTCTGGGACATGGCTGCTCCTCTGCACCATGGCCTTCCCCTTGGAGGAAGGTGTCCCCTTCTAGTGGGAGGTGTCCCTGTCCATGGAAAGGAGATTGGAACAAGGTGGGCTTTAAGGCCACTTCCAACACAAACCATTCCATGATTCTTGGAGAGGCTCACCTGGATGGTGGCAGCTCAGACCTGGTGCTGCAAGATCTGCCCAAGGGTCTATTGGAGGAAAACAAGCCACACATGGAGGAAGACACCTTTGAATAGAGAAACTTCTGGCCTCAGGAACCTTCTAGCTTTCCCCCCGTTAGGCTGGCCCATGGCTGGATCTCTAGTCCCACAGGTATGTGATAAACCTGGCCAACCTCTTCCAACCAGCCCTGCTTCCGGCAAAGCTACAGAGCCCACATCAACCCTCTTGCTTCACTGCTGCCATGTAAATGACATTCAAGAGTCATTTGATGATGATCTACAAACCATACAGCCAAGGCAGGACCGCCCTGCACAGCACCCAGCAGGATGAAGCAGTCAGACACCTTTAAATCACCAGGCAGTTCTCACTTAGCCAAGTACCCTTGTGACAGAGCCACGGACAAGATCCCCATCAGGCAAGGACAGAGCACGGACATCTCATACTGGAGAGAGTCAGAAAAGGCCTCTGGGATCACTGGGTCCAGAGCATGAGGTAGATCACAGCCACCACCTACACCACAGTTCCATCTCTCCCCAGCTCCCCACCTTTTGGTGGTCACTCCACTCACTCTTGCTGCCATCATGGCCAGGACATGTTGCTTCCCCTTGGAGCATCAGCAACCTCCCAGGAACCACCTCCCACCTCATGCCCTCCCCTATATAAGCTCCAGGCACGTGGTGTGACTCTTGGGGATGGTCCTGTGCAGGGCCAGCAGCTGGACTCAATGGTCCTGGTGGGTCCCTTCCAGCTTGGCACATTCAGTGGTTTTCTGAAGGCATCACCACCTCACTGCAGCCAGCTGTGCTGCTCTGGCCCTCCTCCAGGACTCCAAAATCCACCTCCAATCCCCCAAAGGTCCTGGTGTGACACCACAGCCTGCAGTGACACCACTGATGGCTCATGAACCCTCAGCAAGGTCTTGCACAGCCCTGAGATGTCAAAACCCAGCAGAGAACCCAGCACAGCTGTGGTTCTGACACACCTCTGAGCTCCTAGGATTAATATTCTGGGGGAAAACAGGCCTGGGAAGGGTTTGGCTGGGAACCAGTGATGGTCTCATGACCCCAGGGCAAAATTGGGGTGTTTTTATGATTATTCTGCCACAGCTTAGGGGTGCTGGGTGGATAAGCTGGGCCTGGTGTTGTTTCAGGCTGTTTCTTGCAGGAGCTGATGTGATGGCACACGCTGTGCCTGTTCATCTCTCACGCCATTCCAACAGCCCCAATTCCCCTATTTTTAACCCCATTTCCCTGCATCCTGCTGGAAGGGGATGGAGCAGTGGTGGTGTCATTCCCACAGTCCCTGGGCACTGGCATGAGCCTGTGTGTGCTGTCCCACATCCATCCATCCATCTGCCAGGTGTTTTGGCTGCCTGATAAACCCCTAATGAACCTCCCAACTCTGCCTCTTCCCAAAGAATAAACCAGCCCTGGCCCAGGCGGTTAATATTTAACTGAATAAGGGCCATAAATATGGAAAATGGGACTTTTAATTAAATAAGCAGCTTTTAAAAGGGCCCTTGGGCCGAAGAGGCTTTTGTTTAAATATGATTGATTTGACACGTCCTTTCCCTCCCGCTTTCTCTCGCTCTCTCCCTCTCCTGCTCGGTGCAGGGATGGAAAGCACAGGCTGCATCACAATCCTGCTGTGGGACCCTCTGCCTGCCTGTGCCCAGACCAGCTACCTGTCCCCCAAAACCTACCTGTAGCCTCAAGCACACAGGTTTGGGGGTGTAGAAGCACTTGGATGGGCACCTGGGCAGGGGTGACCCTTCAGGTCATTACAGCTCATCTGATTATAAGATCTAAACGGGAGCAGAAGGTTTCCCAGAGCTTCTGAGCTGCCCTTGCCCACCCCAGCTGGTGAAACCAGTGATATTTTGCACCCCAAGGGCAGGATATGGTCTCTCCCAAAACACTACTCTGTGGTTTTCCCCATGGGGGACACAGGGGGTGCCTTATAGAGGTGGTGGAAGGGAAACTAAGGCAGGGAACAGGGAATGACCTGCCAGGAGGGCAGCACAGCCTGGGGAAAGGACTTTGCCCAGTGCTTTGGGGCCGGATTCACCCCCCCAAACTTCAGCACACACACACACTTTGGCTGCAGTAAAACCAGGTTTAATAACTTTGCTATTCCCTGACATTTGGGCACTACTTGCTGTAGCAAGCGGCACTAATTACTTCTCAGTTACCCAGGCATCGCAGTGCGACAGGAGCAGGGGGTTTATGGAGTGCCAGGGGCTGCTGGTGGGCACTGGGGTGTTGCCAGACCTGTGAAGACCCTGGGGAGGTGCTGGGGTGCAGGTGGCCTTGCCTGTCCTGGCAGTGCCACCCTGTGCAGCGGGCAGAGCCCTGGGCTGAACAAGTGGTCATGACCCACCGTGCCCCCCCTGACTGCCAGGAGCATCGTCAGACTTGGCTCTGTAAGAAATAGGAGTGAAGTAACGGGAGGCTGCAGGTCAGAAATCATTGGGAAAAGATGGGAAGGCTGGGAAGAGGACAAATAGGATTGTCACTATGTCATGATATAGACCAGAGCTGGAGAGGAGGAAGGGTAAGTCCCTGGCTCCAACGGGGCACAGAGAAACTGGGAAATGTCCCCAAAACTGAATGTCCTTAGGCTGAAGGACAATCAGAGACCAGGGGAAGGGGCAGCCCATGGTGGCTGATCCCATCTGGGCAAACACTGCAGTGAGGGTCTCTCAGCTGGTTCCTCCTGTGTGTTTTCCATCCATGGTTCTCCCCATCCATCCCCCACCAACACCACAGGCCTCGGGCTCCCTTCACTCCGTTCTGCCATGGCAGGTTTCAGCCGAGAGAACACACAGTTAATTATCTCCACAAACAACTTGGGGGAAGCAAAGTATTCCCTGGACCTGGACCTGCTGCTTCGATGGGATTTCATAAGTGAGGATGTGAAAAGGAGGGGGGGAAAAAGGGAAGTACTAAGTTAGAAACTAGCAGGTTGGGCTTCACATTGATTCTGGGTGTCCTTGGGCATGAAAATGCTCGTCACAAGGTGCCCAGAAGGATGGAGTGTGGAGTTGGATTGTGCTGCTGTGGGACCCTCTCCCCCAGAAAAGGCCAGCTGGAGGCAGTGGGATCACAAACACTCGAGGCAAGCCCAGTTTCTCCCTGGGTCTGTGCAGCCCCAGTGCTGACACAACTCATGGATTGTGCCCAGGTCTAAAGTCTGCTCAGTGCTGGGGTCCCAAAAGGTCTTTGGGCGTGGACAGGATGAGTGTCCATCAGCAGTGGCACAAGGGGAGATCTGCTGGCACTGCAGGTCCAGCCTGGTGTGACTCCAGATCTTCTGTGACACAAAATCCCTTACAGAATGACAAGTTTCTCATTTCAGAAGTTAAACTGAACACCATGTCTTAACCTTTCAGCAGCTCACTCTTCCCCATGGTATCCAGTCTGTGTTCCCTGTCTTGGATGTCACAGCCCAGCCAGGATTCCTCCCAGAGAGCAGCTTTCTTTGGAGCTGCCTTCCACCTACAGTGACACCCTAATTCTTCAAACTCATCACTAATCATCTTGTATTTCCCCTTTAAAACATGCAAGGCACTGCCTGGATTAGTTACTGATAAGCTGCCCCCTCCCAGGGCTCCTCTCCTCCAAAGCCCCTTCAGGTACCCCCAATTTTGGGTGCCTATTCCAAGCCACTGCAGAGTATCCTCATTTTATTTTCCCTGAAACCTGGGCACTTCTCAGCCCTGGTGTGCAGCTTCTGAACAGTGAAACATCCCTGAATCCAGTGTTCCCTTCACCCCTGGTGCCTAAATCCACCTTCTCCAAGCCCTTCCTTCTGGGTGTCAGTGCTGCTGGGAGGATAAAGGACATTTCTGGAAGGGGCAGCTCAGGAGATGGAGCAGGAGATGGACAGACCCCTTTCCTAGGCAGGGGTTTCCTGCCTCTGCCGCTCTCCTGCTGGAGCCAGCTGAGAGTTTTAAGGTTTTCAGTGCTTAAACAGCCAGTTTGAAAAGCAGAGCCCAAACCTTTCCCACCTCCTTCCTAGTTAAAGAGGGGAGAAATCTATAGCCCATGTTTGGGTCAGAAAGGGATTGTCCCTGAGCCACTGAGTCCCTCACATGTGGTTCCCTGATGTGGCTGTCAGTGCGAAATTTGGAGCTCAGTCCTCAGCTCCTCCAAGTCCTGCTGATCTCCATGGATGCTGCGGGTGCTGATGCTGAGGGGTCCCAAAACAACCCACCTCACACCCAAAGCCAGACTAGCTGAAGTGCTCAGCCCTGACAGAATCAGTGGCATTTTCATGGATTCAGGCTCAAATTAACCTCATGTGAGAAAAACAATCTGGGCAGATGCATCACCAGGAAGGTCTGATGCCACGAGCAGATCGGAGCATGGCGCTGCTCCTGGGGGCTCGAGGCAAAAGGCAGAGCTCGTCATGGCAGGGCAGAGATAGAGATTTTTTATTTTTTTTTTTTATTTTTTTTAAAAGGCATGTGGATCTCAAAAAGGAAAAAAAAAAGGGGAGGGGGAAAAAAAAAGGCCCCATGTTTGCAGCCAACACGTGTAATCTGTTGCAGCCCTTGTCAGACAAAACAGTTTTGCCGTAAGACAGCGATTCCCAGAGGGGAAAGGGGCGAAGTGAAAATACTTTATCAGCTGCGTACATATGTAAAGCGGTACCCTGGTTGAAAAGCAAAGCCTCTTTCCCTTTGAAAGCCGGGAAGGGAGAGACGGGAGGCGATTGCCTGAGAGCAGGGACAGAAATGACACAGGCACAAAGCCCGGCGCTGCAAACCCCAGCCCTCCCTCCCAAACACGCTTATCTCCCTATCAGCCCAACATAACTACCTGTGGTGAAGATGTATTAAACAAACAAATCCAAAAAAAAAATAAAACCCAGATGCGATTCAGTTTGGAAAACTCAAAATATAACTGTGGGTTTTAATGTACAGAAGTTATCATTTAATTCAGACGTTAAAAGCGGGTTCTGGAGTCCTTGGGGTCAGCAGGGAAGTGTCCATTGCCCCAGGTTCCTCTTCCACCAGGTTGGCAGCTTCTGAGACGAAGGGAATTGCACCCCTGCCTGGATTTAAGAAGCGATGCTCAGGCAGGAGCTGCTGCCAGACAAGGGTTTTTCCTCCTGCTCTGAATGTGAGGCTGGTTTAAAAGGCTGGGAATACCAAAAGCTGGACACATGGCATAAATCAGTCCTCGGGTTCACAGGGCGAGTGGACTGCACTGGCAACAAGTGTGCAGGCTGCTGAGTCCTCTGGAGGCTTCTCCTGCCCCATCCAGAGCCAGAGACCTGAGAAGATGGAGAAAGAATTAATTCCATGTAGCAGCTCCCTGTCACCACTGGTGTCACGAGCCAGGCTGGGGGGGACACCAAGTGCCCGTGTCCAGCCTGGGCACATCCAGCGGGATGGAGAGACCAGGAAGGGATGAAATCCCGGGATACAGATGCACAGAGGCAGGAGGGAGGTAAGAAATGGGATGGGGGGAGGAAGTGGAGTAAAGAAAGGAGAGAAGGAGGAGAAGAAAGGGAAGGAGAAGCGGCGGGGGGAGAGGGAAGGAGCACGCGCGCGTGCCCATCTGGGCGATGCATCACATTGAAATTGTCCCGCATTAAAAATTCACCAGCCAGTGAATTTTCAAGGGATTTGTAGTAATTAGATGACAAAATGCTGGCAAATCTCAGGCTTGCCAAAGATGTTACTCAGGGGTCAAAGACTCGACACTTTTGGCTGGGTAATTTGTAAGTGTCAATCACACTCAGCCATCAGAGAGAAAGGAGAGATCTAAGGGCTGAATCCTAACGAAGTCCAAGGCTCCTGCCTGCCGTGGTCCCCACCACCCCCTCCCACTGCCACACACGGGCCCAGACCCCCAGCTGAAACACAGACTGGGGTGATTTGGCTTTTTATTTTGAAAATTAAAACAGAAACTTCTTAGTTCTCATTTTCCAGTACCAATCTCTGGCGGGAGGAGCTCGTGCTCTGGTTTGCAGCTGCCTTGGGTGATGTGCCTGTCCTGTTTATCCTGCTGGGGGGAGAGAATGAGCTGTGACACACAACCCCCCCAACCCCAGTGTGATGCCTCTGTAGGCCTGTATCAGCTCTTCTGACACGTGGTTAAAATTGCTCCTGGGACAGTCCATCCTCCTGTTTCCCAGGGCTTGCTCAGCCCAGGCTGACACACTGGGCTGAGTTCTGCTGAAGATGAAATTAAAACAGCTCCTGTCTGCAATCTGCCTCTTTCTGCCTCCCCATCGGGTGTCATGGAGCCTTTAGAGCTACCAGCAGCACCACATGGGTTGTGTCTGCCTGTCTTGGCTCTGTTGAAATAACCTGGGTTAATTTAGACCCCAGCAGGATGCTCCCAGCCCTGGGCTGAGGGAGCAGCTGGAGGGGGGTCCTGCTTTGGGCTGAGCCCATGGTGGCAGCTTGTCCCCCACACCCACCTGGAATCTGGGGGAGAAAAGAAGTTAAAAGGGTTTCTTCTTCACCAGCTTAGAAACCAGACCACAAAATGTAAAATTAGAGCTTTACCCAAAACACCAGGAGAGATCCCTGTCCCTGCCAGGCACAAAAGCTCTGGAAGGGCTCAAGGGGTGAGGCTGAGGTTAAACCTGGGCTTTGCTGCCAGGTTTTTGGGGAAGGCTGGACCCTGAAAAGGCAGGAAATGGCCCTGAGGGGACCCAGACCAGTCCAAACCCAGAACTCTCATGAAGAGAGTTTTGCCTTTTGTGGCCTGATTTCTAAGCTGATGAAGTAGAAAACCTTTGGATGGATCAAGGGCAGCACCTGAGCACTTCTCCAGTCCCACCAGCGCCAGCAGGACGGCTGCTAACACAGGCTACACTTAACTCCAAAGAAGATTTTAGGTCACTGAACGTGGGAGAGCCAGGAGCACACTCTCCTCTCCATCCCTTGTGGCTTATACAGTTGTCCTCATTACACCTTCTAAATCCCACCTCTGGCTCTGGGCCATGAGGGATGACTTAAGCTGTAGGGAAGAGACAGGGAGGCTCTGGCCATCAGCTCTGCACCCCTCACACCCTAAGGAAAAACACTCTGCACATCCCAAACCCACTTTCCAACACAATTAAATAAGCCAAATCACCCTAAAGGTTTGTTAGCTCCATGCCTCCCAGAGTGCTAAATTTTGTGCATGTCCTCAGTCCAGTGGCACAGGGATGGGAGAGGTGGGGAAGGGGAGTGGAAAGGCAGAAGGGAAATTGCCTTTGGCCAGAGCTACTGTGGTTTATTGGAATCCAAAGCAGCTCCTTGCTGTAGGACAGCAGGACTGTGCTACCTGGTAATGGAGCCAAGTGGCAGCGTGGTGCTCTCCAGCCATTGTGCTGCCCTATATAAGGGAGCAGAGGGGACTGTAAATGTGGCTGTAGGTTCCTCCTCAATTTAAAAAGTCATTTAAGAGCTGCAAAACACGGCCTGGCAGCAGCAGGCCCTTGGAGGGGCAGCCTTCCTCCAGCTACTCATCAGCTGCACTTCCAGCTTCCACCCAACGTATTTAAATAGCCTGAATCATGGACCAAGGTCTGAAGGGAGGCTTTTCCATGTTTTTCTTCATCTTCACTTGAACTAACATCACCTTAGAGGATTATGTGTCGGGAAGCAGCAGGGAAGGGCTCTGTGATCTCCCAAGTGCCCGTTTTTGCTCTGTATCCAGTGTTGGGCACTTGGGAGCCACTCCCTGTGAGCAGGGGCTCTGTGGGGCAGCATCTCCTCCCTGGTAGAGCCTGTTGCCAGCAGATGAAGACCCAGAGACCACCTCACTGCACCTGAATGCAGCTCCTACCACTGCCTCATCTGCTCTCACAGGAGAAAATTAATCAGCAGCAAAGCAACCCCCAAATTTTAGTTGAGTGAACACGAAGAAAACCTTTTTTCCCCCAGATCACCTCTCTTGGCTCACTACAGACCTCCCTATTACTGTCCCACTCTCATTCCCCTTGTCCCAGCAGCTTTGCTAAGCCCTGAGCTGGGGATGTCACATGTGGGGATGTGGTGACAGTCTTTGCACCCTCCCTGCCCATGCACACTCACACCCAGCAGCCCAGCACGGTCCTGGGGCTGGAAGAGAGAGCCAAGCCTAATTACAAAGCACTAATTATGGACTGTGGAACGTAAGGATGCTGCTCCTGCAGGCCTGAGCCTGGCCACAGCTGCCCCACAGCAGGGAAGGTGGGACACCACCCCTTCTCCCCACTCCCATGCTGGCATTGCTTCCCACATTTCACCGATTGAGGTCACACCGTGCACACACCCGCCTCAGCCAACGCCTGCTCGTGTTCTCTCTGCCTCTTTTCCCAGCTCCAGTTTGGGGTGAAAGCCTCCCTTATTAGCCAATTTGGATACCTATTTACTGTGAATTACTGAGCCTGATTATTATTCATGAATGGTGAAGTCTGAAATCTCAAGCCCGGCCATGCGATTTCTCTCCCTCTCCAATGCATATATTTAGGGAAAACAGGAGGCAGCATGTCTCAGTCACACGGAGCTGTGCTCCAGAGACAGGGAAACTGCATGCTGCCTGCTCATTCTCCTCTCGAGGAAGGTGCTGGTGGAAGCAGGAATGTAGTGGTGGAAAGTGGAAACTGAAGGGGATGGTGTCAAACTCTGGTCATGTGTGACCCAGGGTAAGGAGCTGTAATATTAAGGAGAAGCTCACGCTCCCCAAATCTCCCACCAGCATCCCTGTCAACCGTCCCCAGTTGCTCTCCAAACTGAGGCAGCGAGGGAAGGCCTCTGTGGGAGAGCTTTGCTCCACCAGCAGCAACTTGCCTTCACAGAATCACGGAATCATTAAGGTTGGAAGAGACCTCCAAGATCATCAAACCCAACCTTTGACCAAACACCACCCTGTCAACCAGCCCAGGGCACTGAGTGCCACGTCCACCCATTTCATGAACACCTTCAGGGATGGTGATTCTACCACCTCCCTGGGCAGCCCCTTCCAATGCCTGGACAACCCTTTCAGTGAAGAAATTCTTCCTGATGCCCAACCTGAACTTCCACTGGCACAGCTTCAGGCCATTTCTTTTTGTCCTATCACTTAGCTGCCTGAGAGAAGAGACCCCACCTTACTACAACCTCCTGTCAGGTGGTTGTAGAGAGTGAGAAGGTCTCCCCTGATCACACTGCTTCTTTCCACTCAAAGGAGCAGCCACCAAAGCACTGTTTTTTTCCCAAGCCTAAACCACTTCCATGTGTTTCCTGCCACACCTTGCTCAGGAAGACAACTGCAAGCCTGCACAGACATCACACTCACTACCTCTGTGGGCAGGCACGCAGAGCTGGTGGAGTTCCTGGGGAGAAAGGGATGGCTGTCGACAAACAGGCAGAGAAAAAAGGCTGGAGATTCCAGAGCTCCTGCCTGGTGCTGGCAGCTGGGCTGGAAAACAGCAGGCATGACACAGGGGGATGTAAGATCTTCCTGCAGCTCTGGCAAAGGGCTGGTGAATGGCATCTCTAGTGTTTTCTGCAAATAGATAGGCTTGCTGGCCCTTCAGCACTTCCCAGAGCCACACTCTGTGGGGTACACCCAGGAGGAAGAGTTTGCAAAGGCAAGATGGGACAAGAGGGATGAGAAGAGCTGAAATTTGTGATCTGTAAGCAGGAGCAGTGCAATGGTGATGAAAAGAAACCACCAAGAGCTCACAGATGGGATGCTCCCTGCCTGCTCTGCGTTCCCTGCCTCCTCCTCATGTGGAACGGGGAGAAAACCAACAGAGATCATGGTCAGGAGTTTTCCAAAGGCAATGAGTCACTTTGAGCAATCAAAGAGGGCACTGTGGCCCAGCCTGGCTCAGCAGAGACACGATCCCTCAGCCCTGCAAGCAGAGGGGCTGGCAGTGCCCAGCAATCCCGCGCTCCTTGGATATCCTCTCTGCCTTGCCTTGCCTTGCCTGCTATCCCTGTAAGTAGATAACAGCCCACACAGGCCTCTGGCAACAGGCAGCAATGAAGGAAAGCTGGTTCTACATTAAAACCAGTTAACCCTCTCATTCAGTAAAAAGGTTGCATTTGAATAATATCCTAATCCAATTCCAGCGCCGGCCCTGGGGAGGGGGATATGGTGAGTGCCTGGGGAAGAGTCACAGCTGTCACAGCTCCTGTTGTCCAGCTCCTTGGGGTCTCACCCTGGATGAAGATGTCACAACCTGGCTGAAACCCACAAGCTTCAACCTGGGGCCTGCAGACCCCACAGGGACTCTGCAGCATATCCCAGGGTCCCAGAAGACAGGACTGAGTGTGAACTATTGGTTTCAGCTCTCCAGTGGGGTGAGCACGTGCTGAGCAGGAGCCCAGAGAGACTCCCTGAGCCCATCTAGGGTGGCTGTACCCCCAGCTCTTGTCTGCAGAGCAATGGGTGATGGCTTGGGCTCAGAGCTGCTCATGTCCTCTGCCATCAGCACAGCTTGGGTACCACACACCCAACCCAAAAAAGACATTCCCAAGTGCCCAGCTCTCCCCAGGGAGCAAGGGCAGCCAAGGGGTGACTGGCAGACTGACTCTGGGGTCTCAAGAGCCAGGAAAATGAGGGGACCAGGGCTACAGCTCATCACAGCCTCATTACAACAATTAGTGCGCAATCATTTGTTGCAGATAAACCTTTCTGAATAACAATTATTGCCAAAAGAAACTATTATGCCTCCCAAACAAAATAAGTGCACTGCGATGGTGTTCAGCCTGAGAAGCACCACTGAGGTTAAGGACCAGTGGGAGGCTCTTTCCCAGCTTTAACTATGCAGACAGTTAAGAGTTTGCATTATTTTATCATTAGGAGTGTTTAATATCAGGGGAAAAAGACCCAGGCAGTGGGGAGTGATGAATTTCCTGCAGATCTACTCAGACAACCATTTTAACTCAGGGTAATTAGCAGGCTTTCAGAAAATTCCTGTTAAACCCTGTGTAATTTTAGGGGTGCAATGTGTGGGCTTCTCCATACGTAACAAAGAAGTCGAGTCTTTGCTGGTGGAGCAGGAATTAACTCAAACAGTTCTCCAGAGCTGCGATCAGCACTTTCATAATTAATGTACAGGCACATATATATCTGTATACACATACACAGCCCCTCCTGCTCACATCAAACAGATTTCCTTGATACCAAATTGCCTGAAAAATTAACCAATGTCAAACTGCTCAACAAGATAAGTATCATTAAGGGAAAAAGAAAATCTTCATTATGTTTGAAGGTACGGGGTAAAAAAGAAACCCTCATGAATGTTTTCCAGCCTGTTTCCAGACCGGGAAATAACGTGTTTTAAAACATATCAAAGGGTTAAATTAATTTTCATTAAAATTTAAATTTGAGAAGGCTCCCTCTCTTCTTTCCTCCCTCCTCCCCCTTTGAACGTTTGACTGGCAACCATTTCATATTTCAATCTCGGCAGAACAAATTGAATTAGATGTTGAAACCAAACTCTGCTCTGTTCTCTAAAGCCTACATGCTCTGCTTGCGCTAATCCTTTTCGTCGCCGCTGCAGACCTCAGAGACACTCAGCAAGAAACCTGCCCTGCCACAAAAGACAATGAAGGGAAAGAGGAAGGAAAAAAAAAAACACCAGGAAAAAACCCCCAGGAAAATCCAAGCCCAACCTGCAACGCTGCAAAGCTTTGCTTAAATCATGTGCTGGGTGATACACGTGCCTGGAAGGGACCCTGCCCGGCTCCTCCGTCCTCTGTGCCGGCCCTCGGCTGAGCTGAGCCCTGCTGGTTAGTCCTTCACACCCAGGATGTTAAAACACCCCTGCTAAATCTAAATTTAATTTAGCTGAGTGTAAAGTTTCCCTGCAGGGGCCACCCAGTGCAGAGCTGCTGGGAGCAGTGATGGTCAGGAGGCAAAGGCAGTGGGGAGACGCAGAGGGAGCGGGGATGGGAATGTCACTCATCAATACTAAGCAAAAAAAAAAAAGAGGGGAAAAACCATGTTACCCCTTCAGATGACAAACTAACACCTCCTTTGACAGCCCTGCTTCTACATCTGTGCCTCAGTTTACCCACCTGCAAAGGGCAAGGTGGATGCACTGGAGCTGCCATAAGGGATGAGGGTTTTACACTGCGGCTCTGCAGAGATCCCAAAGGGATGCATCCCTGAATTTTGTGGGGGTCTGTCCCCTGAGCCAGCACCCCCGGGCCCCAACAGCAGGAATGTCTGGTGTTGGGATACAGGAAGCCTCTCAGTGGCAGCAGCAGGGCTCTGGAGCTGCAGCACAGCTTGGGGGACCAGCACAGGGTGTCACAGCTCTGGCCACTGAGCAGGAGTGCTCAGCCTCTTCCAGGACTGCAGGACAAGCCAAGGAGCTTCAAGCCCATGAGTGTCAAACCCCGGGCTCTATGGGAGGACAGGTTTTGAGGGGTTTGCAGAAGAACCAGGACAGGACACATCTGTAAGCAAAGGGCTTGCCTGGGCTCTGAGCAACACCACATGTCCAACCTCTCCTGTGCTGCTCCATTCCTCCCCACCTCAATCCCTCCCCACCTCAATCTCTCCCCACCTCAATCCCTCCCCACCTCAATCTCTCCCCACCTCAATCCCTCCCCAGCTCCATCCTCGGGCTGGCTGCTGGAGAGGGTGTTAACAGCACGTACACCTGGAGCCATCCTTAAATCAGAGCTGCTCCAAGGGGACAAATGTTATCTCAAAGCCCTGGCACTCACTGCAGATACACTGCATGAAGCAGGCAGTGCTTTCACCCAGCTGGGATTATTCCTGTGGTCACGTCAGCACCTTCCCTTTCCCCCAGTGCTGTGCCTGTGCCCAGTGCTGGTGGCAGCCCAGGAAGGCAGATGGATTAACAGGGTTATTGGTCGGCTCCAGGCCCAGAGGCACTCGCGATTCAGGCGGCCAGCGGTGGTGTGGGTTGAACAAAAGTCTGGTAATAAGTAAGGTTATGAGCATCCCACTGCTCGGTGTATTGGGCACAGCCTCGCAGCAATAGGCAGATATTGCTGAGAGCAAAACAGCCTCTCCAGCAGTAATGTGCATCACACACACAAACACACGCCCCGCTTCCTGAGGTGGATACACGGAGAACAGCCCCAGCTCCCCCCGTGTGGTGGGCTCAGCACCACGCAGGATGTGTGCAGCACATGGCCCTGAGAGCACCCCAAATATCAGGAGACTGCTGGGCCACTTGGGTGAGATTCGGAAACTGGTGTAATTTCTGGGGCTGGAAAAATGGGAGTCAGATGCAACCCAACTATTCCCTTGGTGGTGTTGAGCAAACACAGCGCTGCTGGAGGAAGCACCACAGAGACTTTTGTCCCCAGCACGCCACATGGGGTGACATTTGTCACCCCAGTGCCTCAAGCCACCTCCCTGTGGGCACAGTGCCAACGTGGTCCACTTCTCTCTCTTGGCCCTGTGTGAGTTTGTCAGCACAGGATGGGGTTTCACCACAGTGGAGGTGGGCAGGCAGTGGATGCAAAAAGGAGGGCAGAGTGCAGCTCAAAGGGACCTAGGAGACCTCCTGGCGTTCTACAGACACTGTGGTTGGTGAACAGGTATCCTACCAGCAATCCAGGGTTTCCACCATGGCCACAAACACAAAAAAGGAGATCCATGAGCCTGTCTCACCTCTCTTGAACCCATGCAGGGTGCACTCGGTGGTCTCAAAAGGAGGTGGGGGGCTGGCAGGACTACCCAGTGTTTGACCATAGGGAGCCATTTAATTCTGGCTCCCTACTGCCAGCCTCTGCCATCCCACACTCTGCAGCCTCAAGATGTCCCAAGAAGACACATGCCAAGGAAGAGTGATGCCAGCCAGGACTCAAGATGGCATGAATCAGACCTTGAGGAGCATGGTGCCCTTGGAGGGAGTGAACCATGAAGGCCCTGGGTGATAGCAGGAAAAAGGCCTTTGCCAAACTATCTGTTTCATGGTGGCAGCTGCAGGTTGGTTTCCAAACAGGCATTTTTATTTCTTGGCAGCCCATCTGTTCTCCCCCAGCCACAGTGAGGGCCAATTTGTGCCTTGACAGCGATTTCTGCTGCTGCAGCAATTCTGCCACCTTCCCTTGCAGGGAAGCAAACACACAGGGGAGCACACAGGGACACATGCAGTGTATGCACTCACTTCTACAGGGAGCCTAAACTGAGCCTGAGACCATGGCCATGAGCCTGCAGGGGGACAGGGAGGAGAGGCAGAGGGTGGGACCCCTGCTTGGAGGCTGCTGAGGCTTTGCAATTCCGCCTTCTCTGCCTGGCACTGACTATCCCGTGGCAGCCCAAGGCATTCTGACCTTTAGGACCAGCTGTGCCCACCATGGCCCCACTGCCCTGGTACCCACCTCACCAAACATCAGGTAGGTGTTACATGTCCTCATCTCTGTTGCTCTCCTCTTCTTCCAGATGCTCCAGGATTTCATTCAAAACCTCTGATCGTTTCTTCTTCTTTGGGGAGTCTGTCCAGGCCCAGGTGGCAGCAAAGAGGGGAAGGAGAAAAGCAAAAATTACCACCTGGACTTACACACAGCTCATCTCCAGGTCATTTACTTGTGAGGGGTTGAGGGGGCTGGAGGTGGCAGGATATCTCCAGTCCCCTCATCCTCTTTCCAGGTAAAGCCCCTTAACTATCTTCTACTTCTCCTCCCCAGCCAGGTCCTGGCAGGGCACCATGGCTGGATCTATGACTCTGCACCTTCCACTTGAGCTCTAGTTCACAGGCTTTGCTGAAAGCAAACAGCCCCAGCATCCCATCAGTGATGCCAAGCCTTCCTGTTGACCCCAATTCACCTATCCTGTCGAAAAGTGGTTGCAAGACCAACCCAGACACCATCCTTGGTTCATCAAGGCTCTTGGCAGGACACACACCCAACAACATTCTCGCTGAGACCATACAATTCCTGTAGCCCAGTCCACATCTCTCACCTGGCTCTGCTCCAACAGCTGGGACAGGGATGCCCCTGCTTTGCTTCTCCTGCCCCACACCAAGAGCCCTGTCCTGTGATTCCCTGGCTCCCCAAACTCCCGTGGGTGCAGCACCCTGTATCCCTCCCCATGGATGCTACAGGCAACAGGAGGGTGAGAAGCCCCTGAGTGAGCATCCCAACCCTACACCAGCACCCAGCAACGGGGGTGACAAAGCCATTTGGTCCCTTTTCTGAGGCTGACATCCCCCTCTGTGCTGGGCAAGAAATGGGCTCCTGGCAGGAGCCAAGGCACAGCCCCCTCTCCCCCCGCTCGCTCCCCAGCCAGCGGCTCTCGCTTGCGAGCAGCACATGGAGAACAGCTGTTTAAATCCTGCTTTCAGACATCAAAAGCCTCGCTGGGTTTCTCAAACAAACAAACATACCATAGGACTAAAGAAAAGGTGTAAAATAAATAAATGGAACAAGCTGTGCATTTTCTTTTAGTATTACAGCTGCTGCGGGAGATAAACAACAAGTAAATGTCACAAAACATCAATACAGAAGAAATTAACCTGACAAAAGCTCACATCCCCCCCCCCTCCGCCTCCCCCCAACTCCCAACAATTTTGCATTTCTGGAGTTCCTAACTAATGATTTTATTTTTCAATTAATTCTTTGACAGAGAGCCAGAACCTGCCTCTCTTCCCCCTGGGGGTTGTGGGGATGGGCTGGGGACAAGGGTGCTGGTGGACCCCACTCCACTCCCAGCACTCACCCCACTGAGCTCAGGGGAACCAAGAGGGACCACATGGTGCCACCCCAAAACCCTCCAGTGGCTCTTTCCAGTTCAATAATCCCAAGGCACAAGAGATAACCCACCCTGGAGAAAGGTGCCAGCTCAGCAGTTCTCCCTCACCTTTACTCTGTCCTCCCAGCTCCCAGTCATGCTTGGGAACAGCATCAAATGTGGCCTCAGCCCCCAAATCCACTGCAGGGAAGTGTGTACTGCACCTGCCATGCCTTCCCCACCAGACCCTGATGTGTCCCATGCAGCAAACCCACATGGAGGCAATGATGAGGGTTTCAAGGAGGTGGAGATGCTGGATGTGGGATGCTGGATGCAAAGGGAGCATCCCTGAGCAAAGTGGCGGAGCCACCAGGAGAAATGCCCCCCATTGCATCCTCCAGATTCCCCAGCTCGGCCATGGGGAGCACCGGGAGCATTCCCCCGTCATCTAACAAGGAGGGAAAGGGGAAAATAAAAACGCAGGAGGGTGGGGAAGTGAATTGGTCCAACTTCCGTTCTGCTGCTCCAAGCTGGTTAAGGTTTGCCCGCTAACGATCCCATTTGCTTCCTTTAAACAATAGCCAAAGCCGGCGGGGGTGGGCCGAGAGGGGGATTACCACGGGATTAGAACGTGGCAGGGTTGCGGATGCCACGCTAATCCTGCAGGGTTTTACTCTCCGGCTACGGCATGTGTTTGCATTAGTTACAGATGCTCTCTTAAAAAAAAAAAAAGAAAAAGAAAAGGAGAAAGGGGAAAAAAGGGAGCCCAACCTGCTGTGAGGTGAGGGGAAAGGAGAAGTCTGGGGGCCCTGTGGCCAAAGGAGGAGCAACCTGAGAAAGGTGATGGGCACAGGGAAGACTTTTCCCACCCTGCCAGGGATCAGGTCCAGAGAGAAACATGCCTTCCCTTGCAAAGCCCCAACTTCCATCAAGCAGCTGTAAATAACAGGGACGAGCCACAGTGGGCTCCGCTGCTTTGCACCCACCCACAGGCTCTGCTGAGAGCAGAGCCCTCGCTGGAAACGCTCTCACAACTGCAACCCCCTCCTCTCGCACCTCCCTCGTTCCCCCTCCCCTCTTTCCACCCCATCCTTCCAATGAAAAAGAAAAAAAAAATAAAAAATCCCCCACGACTCATTCCTTCCCCCTTCTCGCGTCTCGCGCAGAATTCCCCATCTGTCAATTTAATTCTTTGATCGATGGGAAAGAGCAGGAAAAAACGGCCCAGCACAGCTGGCTTCCCAAGTTAGCCCTGGCAGGATAGCGGCGGCCCCGCCGGAGCCGGCTGAGCGCGATGTTTGTGAAGCGCAGAGAACACAAGTCAATAGTAATTTAGCTGGATTGGGAGCAAGTACCTTCCCTGCACGGACTGAGGGCTCCTGGGAGAGAGGGGAGCGCATACAAGGAGAGGGCATCGCCGCCTGCCTCACAAATCTGCCCCCAGCGAGGCCCGCCGGGATGGGGCTGCACCAGCAAACTGGGCAAGAAGGGGAGGAAAGGGGGTTGGAGCTGCTCACAGACCTTTGGTGGGCTGTATTTATGTGATTGTAGGGGTGCAGGTCAGCATTGGGGTGCTGGATGTGACCCTGGATTGCTCTCTCCTGTGCAGGGCACACATCCAGATGTGCCCGTCGCCCCAGGGCAGTGAGATCCCTTTGCCACTGTTTTGGTGGAGTCAGAATATTCTCCCTCCTGGTTTCAAGGGCGTTAGGGATCCTTGTTTCCCTTGTTTCCCAATCAGAGGCCAGGACACTGCTGGTGGCAGTGTTTGCCACCCTCCACTGCCCTGATGCAGCACTTGTCACAACTCTGCTCCAGGTTATGGGCTGGATTAGAGGCCCCAAGAACAGCTGCTGACCAACCTTTCCCTGGATTCTCCTTACCATGTTTGAGTTGATAAGTCTCTTTATCCACAGCAGCCTCAAATCCTCCCCTGCTGCTGGTCAAGCTCTCAGGCTCTCCACACACCTGGCAGCAGTGGGTCTCCCAAATTATGAGTGGGGTGCAATTAAAACTCAAAGTGGCTTTTTGTTTTCTAAGGTAAGATGCTCCTGCCTCAAGATGAAGAGAAGGTACTCTCAGAAATGAGCAAAAAAAGCCTTAAAGCTCTTACAGACTGTGCTGGGGGAGGCAGGAGAGCCAGTGTGGAGTGCAGTGCTGCAGTCCCAGGCAGCAGAGCTGGGCTGTGGCTTCACTCCTAACAGCATTACTGAAACCACCTCTGGCAGTCAGCGACCACTTCTGGGATCCTCACTTTCTCTTGTAACATTACAAAGCCACAGAACAAGCCATAAAGAATGACCTGAAAACTACACAAAATGGGAAGGAAACCTATTCCATTTTATTGCATCTATTAGACCTATTGAAAAGATGGCTCAGAAGTGGCTTGATTGCCACGACAAATGCTTGCATAGAGAAAAGCTTTGCGAGACCAGACCTCTCCTTAACTTAACAAATAACAGGAGAGACCTGGAACTGGAAGCTGAATCTTTATAAGTGGTGTCTAGAAATTAGGTGCATAATTGTAGCAGAGAGGAGTCAGTGGTAGGACACAGCTCTCACAGCCCAGGTCTGGACTTGGAAATACTGCAGAGCATGTCCTTGCTAAGACAAAGATGATGGGGATGACACTGGAGCTGCTGGATGAAGGATTTTGGCTGCTGCCACTCAAGACACCAGCCTGAAAGATCAAGGTGGCTCAGTCCTTTGTCCTGCCTTAACACTGTGACCTCTTCTGGCATGTGCAAGGTCCTTGGCATGCTCCCTGGTTGCTCTTATTTCTGTGGAATAACCAGGAAAGAAGCCAGGAGCAGAGAAGGCCAAGTGTCACCCTGTACCCATGGCACAGCAAGACAACACAGCTGGATATTAACAGCAAGAGCAGCTTCTCCAGCACCGAGGGTGGCTCGTGGTGTTGGAGGTTTCCAGGTCCAAAAGGATCACAGAAGACTTTCAGAGAAACAAAAAAAAGGCAAAAGCTCTCTCATGGGACAGCAATGCTCAATCTTGCAAAGAAATTAAGGGCAGGAAAGAAGGAATAAACTGAGATGGACAGTGGGATAACGCCCACCTCATCCTCCACTCTGTGCCTTTATATGGCATCTGCCTCCCCATCCTGCTTCCCAGGCACCGCTGGCTTGTCTTGGCTTGGCTTGGGGAGCAACATGAGGACACCAGCAGTGGTGGCTTTTGGGGCCAAAGAGCAGCTTAAGACACCAAGGACCTCAGTCTTGACTGTTTTCCTGAGCCTTGAAGACTCTAAATTATCTTTTCTTTCCCATTAGCAGCTCAGTCCCTTCCTGCCTGTAGATAAGGGACCAGGTGGGCCTGGCCACTGGAGACTGCAAAGCTGTGAAAAGACCCTCACAAGTCACACACAGTGAGGTGGAGGAGAAAAACTCACTGGGACATCCATGAACAGCACAGGGATGTCTGAGCTGCTCCTGCATCTTTTGGGCAGAGGAAGAGAGTGGGGAAAATGGGTATCAGCAGGAAGAAACGAGTTTGGTTTCTGGTCAACAGCATCTGGTCTGTATCACCAGTGAAATGAGATGTGTGGTCTCAGCCTGGCTGCTGGGTGGCTGCAGGGGCAGGGAGGATGCAAGGCAGGGCAGCTCCACGTGGGAAAACCAGCCTCCAGCTAGGATGGCAAGGAAAGGTGAAGGAGCATCCCCATGAGGGCTGCAGGCAGAGGGGTGGCTGCTGTTTTTCCCCCTTTTATCACTCTCACTCTCTGCATCCCCACAGCAAAGAGGGACTGGGTGCAGCTCCCTCCCCACCTCGGAGCCACCACTGCCAGAAGCGCTCCTTGAAATCAGGAGAGGGCGCTTCCCAAGGAATTAAAACCCCACCCATGACCCTCCAGCCTTGCCAGTGTGCTGAGAGGTCGAAACCTGGTCCCAGGCACCAGCCAGCTCCCGGTGCCCACCGTGTGCCCTGGACTGGCTTTGTTATGGAGATGTGCTCCCGGCAGATCCCGCTCTGCCGCAGGATTAGCTCCCGGCAGGTTTGCGGCGGAGGACGCGCCTGTGCACCAACCAGGGCTGAAGTCATTGGGTATTATTGCTCTCCCCTCGAGACTGGAGCACAGCAGCGACTGCTGCTTCCATCGCATTCCCCGTCCCTAAAGATGGGGAGTGATAACCTTGCTCTTGTTTTTCAGCAGAGCCCCTGGAGACGCTTCAGCTTCGAGGCTGCATCCCTCTTGGGATGTGAAAATTCTCTGCCTGCTGCTCTCCCCGAGTCCTCAGCTCGGTGAGG
Organism: Anabacerthia variegaticeps; assembly: GCA_035583185.1. Classification (NCBI taxonomy): domain Eukaryota; kingdom Metazoa; phylum Chordata; class Aves; order Passeriformes; family Furnariidae; genus Anabacerthia; species Anabacerthia variegaticeps. The sequence continues at coordinate 4,003,931 of JAWWEW010000036.1, forward strand.
AAGAGCCCAGACAAGGAGGCTGGAGCAAAGGCAGACAGAAACTGGGAGGCAAGCAGAGGCTGGGGGAGGTGGCAGAGCTCACAGCCAGCATCTGCTGCGAGTCTGCAAAGACCCCCAATTCAAGACTGCTTATTTCCCCCTGGACTGAGCAGAGTAGAAAGGGGGGAAGGAGATCCTGAAGTTAAAATTGGGTGCATGAAATATCAGATCTGCTGGTGGAGAGTCACGTTACTGTGATCAAGCACGATGTGTCCCCCCTTCAGTGCTGGGTTCTGGGTGGGCACATCCATCCCCCAGCTGTGTCCACCCTCCCCACTCCCTCCTGCACGTTCAGGCTCTTACACATGCCTGGACACCACTGTGCTCTTTGTAGTTTCCTCTTTGGCACCATGTTGGAAAGCAGCCCGTGGATCCCAGCACTTTGCTCCACACCTCTGTGGTTGTACCCACCCTCAGCCCCTCCAGCAGCAACCTGCAGCTTCCCCATCCTGGAACAGCCAGCCCTGCACACACTATTTCAGGAACACGTGGCCAGATCCTGCTAGGGGCAGGATCACTAAATAACCAAGACATGCTGCTCTTCCATCACCAGGGATTGTGATGTGCAGCCCCACAACTGCTCCTGCCAAACCCCTGGGCCACGGGCATGTGGTGATGGAGAGGGGAGGCTGGGAGGGGATGCAGGAGGAAGCGCATTGATCTCCAGCTTAGCCCTCCAGCCCAGGGGAGCCCTTCCTACATAAATATTTGCCAAGCAATGCATTTGTGCCTGTCGATGGCTGTCAATAGGAGCCTGCAGTGCTGTCATCTGCGGAGCTGTCAGTCCAACCTGATCCAAACAGCCCTCTCTGCGTCTCAACCCACGGCCAAATTATTTGCCTTTTTTAATCCATGTGCTGCGTGCACAGAGCACGTCTCCAGCTATGGAGCACCCTGGGGTGCCAGGGGATGCAGCAAAGGCACTGTGGGCTGGCAGGTGCCTCAGCAGTGCCAGCACACAGAGAGTTAACCAGCTCATACACACATAGAGCTGTCAGACAAAGCCCTGGCCTGGATGCCTCCTGCTTCCCCCTGCATCCTCAGGCTCCAGCATCTACCTGCCAGCTCCCGCAAGCCAGCAGCAGTAGGGAAAGGGCTGGCATGGATCAGCAGTGTGTGCCAGATGGGATGGTGCCAGCCAGGCTGCACCGACAGGCCAGAAGGATGCTGTGTGTTACCGTGGAAATGGTCTGCTGTTTTCCGTCTCAGGGCCTCCAGCGTCTCCTCCGTGTCTGCCCACTCCAGGACCAGCCTCCGGCCATACAAATGTGTGCTGTGGCACAGGGCATTGAAGGCTTTCTGCAGAATTAAAAGAGGGAAAAAAAAATTAAAGGAGAAAATAAGAATAGGCTCACATGAGGAAAGGCTCTCTCCCCCTGCCCTGAAGCAAAAAGGCCACCAAAGAACATCCCACTCTGAGTGCTTTGCTCTGACGGGGCAGGATTCATCTCCATCAGTGGCTTTGACTGGATCATTTATCTTCTACGTACTTGCAGCAGAGCAAATACCCACTGCCATTTCCTCAGGCTGCTGCTCGCAGGGAGAAGGCTGAAATCCAGCACAGGGAGCAGCTCCAGGATGGGACCACACTTGAGCCAGGAAAGCTGCAGCCTGGAAAGGCTATCGAGCTTTGGGGCAGCACTACGGGGGTTAACAGCAAAGCAGGACCCTCATGGACAACCTCATGACTTTCCACCATCCTGTTCTCTGCTGGCACAAAGGAAAGCATGGCTCAGGTGTGAGCAGAGAGGTTCCTTTCTGCTCAGAGGCATCAAGTTTGAAAGCTGCCTTCCTCTCACCAACCATTTTGTGTTATTGGCCATGATGGCAGCAAATATGGTAGAGCAGAAATCCTCTGCTCTTTCTGCCTGTCGTGGTTTGCTATGTTATAGAAGTCCAGAGGTTTCCTCCTTCTTAGATCCTGCTTAGTAACATCCATACAGCTCTTGGTGATGCTGAATACAAGTGTGCTGGCTAGCCCAGAGCTCAGATGGCTTTCTGTGCCTGAAGGGAACCAGCAGACACTCAGGAAACAGCAAGTCGAGCCAGGGAAGGCTGACTTTGTCCTTATTTCCCTCAGACTTCCAGGGGAATTCAGGACTGAGCAGGATTGGGCCCATAATGCAAATACAGAAACATGTTGGTCAAGTATTTTCATCCCCACACACAAAGTACTCCCCAGTAATGTGACACATGGCTGGGCACAGGGGGAGAGAAATGTCCCAAATGCTGTTTTAAGAGCCCCAGCTAAGGCTGGGATTAGCTCAGGTTACGAGCTCTGCAAACTTTTATCCCTGGAACAGATATGGCAGTTATAGGACCACAAACACATCCTGCAGTCCAACAGGGACCTGTCTTCCCATCTGGAGGCCCCCAAAACAGCTCCAAAGCAGTACTGGAGAAACTCACACCTCTTCTCTGAGTTGTTTGCTAAATGGCAACTTTGAACCACTGTGGTTGTCCCCAGATGCCACAAGTCTGGGCAGAGGGCCTTCTCCTGCAAGAGACTTTGCTGCCCACAACTGCTCCTCAGCAGTCAAGACCCTGCTGGAGTTGCTGGGTTATGAAACTCAAAAACCCCCCAATTTCCAGTGACCAGCATTCAGTAACCTGTTTTCCCCTCCTTCTGAATCCCTTTCACTCATATAATTGTCACTTACTATGAAAAAGGAAGATGAGGAGCACCAGCTCCACCTGCTCCTTAGCACGGCTGAGATTCCCACTGCCCCAGTGTCACAAGCTCCCTGGGGTGACCCTGGAGGGTGGTGTGGCCCCTTTTGGGGAGGCACATTCCTCTCGGAAGGGCTGCAATCTACAGCTGTTTTTATTTGCTGCTGCTGTGTTTTAAAGGCCTATCTCCCAATTAGCAGAGCAATGTGTTGGCTTAAATAAACACTCGGGGGGGAGGTGGCAGGAGGGAGTTGTGATGGCTGTTTACGTTGGCAGAACAAGCCTTTTGCAAAGCCTGGCAGACAACTGCAGCTCTAATCGCCGGGTTTCATTTGCTAATTTATACTTTTTAATTTCTCACTTCCCACAGCACAAGGAAGAGGAGGGTTGGATGACAGTACACAGCCCCTGCAACCTCGCTGTGCTCTGCAAGGAGGTCTTGGAGAAGGGCAGAGCACGAGGAACGTGGCGCAACACGCAGCGCTCGGTGGTCTCTCGTCCTCTGAGCCACGTCTCTGCCACCTCCTCCTCCTCCTCGCAGGATTGCTTCCACGCCTCAATAGGCACACACAGCTGCTCAGCCCAGGCTGGGATGAGCCATCCTCTAGTCCTGCTGGCAGCACTGGGAAAGGTCATGGAGCAAGAGGGAAGGCAGATGCTGCCATCAAGTTGTGTTGCATGAAAGAAACCCGCTGGGAGAGACGCATCTGCCAGCAGCCTGGTGACACTGGCCCTTCCTGGCCAAATGCACTCCCAAAATAAGCTGGTTTGCACCCAGGATGAAGGAAAGATTCAGAATGTGCTGGGAGCTCTGCTCCCTGTGACCCATCTTCCAGACAAGCTCCTGGAGCTGGGGCTGTAGAAGAGAAGCTGCACATTTCAGGTGACAAAAACACTAGTGTCACTTCTTTGGAAGCGAGCTAAAAAGTAAAATGTAGCTCTTCACTGCTCTGAGAGGAATTAAGACTTTTTCAGGGAAAAAAAAGAGAACTCACTGATGATTTAAAAGACAAAGGGATGAAGGGGAGAAATGCCATTCCCATACATCCACACTGCTGGAAATCTTCCAGCAAGAGGAGGAAATTTGCCACTGCTGCTATTCCAAATGAAAAGATAGGTAGGGAAAAATATATTTTAATTAGGTGAGAAACATAAAATGAGGACAAGCAGGCTGGCTTTCACAGAAAGTGGGGCTGGAGGCAGGAGCTGTTTTCGGGGTGCAGCTCCTCCACCTGAGCATCTGCCTGCCCAGGACACTTGTTTTGAGGACCCAAGCACTGAACAGCCAGAGGTTTGTGTAGTTGTGTCCAAATGACGGCTGAAGAGAGGTGCAGTGTCCACTCATCCAAGAGAGAGACCCACCAGAAAAGATCACTAATTCCCATGGCTTCACATCCTCCTACATCTTTAAGGGTGAACCTCCACCCTACAAGGCTCCTTTTTAAATGCTGGAAAAGGATTTTGTTAAAGCTGTATTTGGTAACACATCCACTGCCAGGCCACACTGAAGGCTGTAGGTCCCTGGCAAACCTCCTCAGAGGCCCCTTTTGCTTTCCAAATCCTTTAGGGCTTGCATGAAAACCCTATGGGCTTCTCCCCTTAGAAAACAGGATGTGAGCATGCTTAAGAATGCCATTTCTGAACATTTTTTGAGTATGATTTTGCAGTTTGGTTCAAGTTTAACATTCTGGCTCAGCACGGCAGCATTTTGTTGCTAGCTCTGAGTACAGCTTGGCCAGGACTACAGCCCAGGAGGCTCTAGGATGGAGAGGTGGACAGAGCAGGGAAAAGTGGGAAGAGAAAGGCTGGAACAGCAGCTTTACAATGTCTGTGGGATCCAGAAAGGAAATTTCAAAATGAAAGGGTGGCCAATAAACTCACATGAAAGCCGAGCTGTTGGGATGAGACAGACAGTGCTCTGGAGCAGAGCCTGCTGTGCCAGGGTGATGGAAAGGCAGAGATCAGAGACTGGACCACTGGGTCTGTCACCCCTGAGTGGGACAGCTCCACCCCTAAGTGCTGTATTAATTTGGAGGACAGTGCTGCTCGGTCTATAGATTCCCCCTTGCCCTATTAAATACTCAAACCAAAGAGCCTTCGGGCTGGAATCATTAGAGGGACAAAGGGTCAACAACATTAGGAGACTGATAAATATCCCTTCTTCACAAGCACCAGTCCCAACTGAGGATGCTCTCTGCAGTGCCAGCTGCACACAAGGATTTTTCCTTCTGTGTGTGTGCATTTTTAAAGTGTTGACTGTCTTTCCCAAATGGGCAATTTCTATTTGGAGACCAGATGTATTTTTATATCAACAGGGGAGGAAAGTGGAAACTCGGCTTCCAGTTAATAGTTCAAAAATAAAAACAATTCCACAACAATTCTGCACAGAGAACATCAGGAAACATGAATGGTTAGTGCTTCCTTAAAGGGAGTTAATTTGTCATTGCCAGTGGATCAAAGTTCCCTTGCTCATCCCTAACTTCCATGCGCTCCCAGCTAGTGGCCAGCTGGCACTGGAGGTTTAAAAACAAAGGCTGGATCAGCCTCTTTGTGACTGTCACTTTGTCCCTCCCGCTGCTGTCTCTGACGTGGGTTCCTCCCCGTTCCCCGGCTCCGCACGTGTGCGTGCTGTGATCTGTTAAATGGTCACGACACAGGAGAGAGAGGGCTGCTAATTTCATCTGATGGTGGTGTAACACTCCCAGTCGAGGTCCATCCATCACCCTGGGAGCCGTCAAAGCCCCCAGAGACAGCCCTGGCCACAGACGTCACTGTGGGAAAGCCAGGAGTGAACTAGGGCTCTGAAGGATGAGAAGATGATAGGGAGAAGATGCTGCCACCAGCATCATTCCATGCCCTGCAGAAATGCCACCTCCCTGGCAGGCAAGGTGACCCACAGCCTGATGTTCACCCCTCCTGGGACAACACCTTCTGGCAGAGCTGGCTCTCCTCACAAGTGTCAGAGCATCAGGGGATGATGAGGACACAAACCAAGCTTGGTGGGACAGATCTGCAGGCACGACCTCAAGGAATTTGGAGGGGGTTCCCCACACCTCTATCCTGGCTTTGAAAAATCTCCATGTGTGCTCTCACAGCAGCCATGGTTGTTCAGAGAAAAAGACAAACACGGGAGGTCACAGGCTTTAAATGCCCAACAAAGGCTGCCTAACTATTCTATTACAAACCCATCATGTTTTATAAGATGCTTATAAGCGATTTCCAGATTACCACTCTGAGCAAAAACGTCACTGGCAGTCACAGCTATTCAGCTCAGAGGTCTCCAGGCCCACTCCCCTCCTCTCTCATTTCACTAAGCAATAAACTCTAAGCCAATTATGACCATGTTTACAATATTCAGGATCCTATTCATCAATACACCGTGCATCCTTTTCCAGACGGCCAATGGAGTGTACTTGATGTGCCACTTGTGAGACAATTAAATCCCTCAAAGAGATGAGGGTGGAAAAAAAATACGAAGAAGGAAGAAGAGCTGCCTTGCTGGAAAAGAAAACCCCACTGAGAGCTCTTCCACAGGGCAACTTGGTCTCTGCATGCTCACATCCCACAGCTCTGTGAGCTTTGGGAGGTGTCCTTAATCAGAGTCCTGCTTGGTTCACTCCCCTCACCAGCCAGAGATGGGTTTCCTATCAGTGAGATCCCCATTTCTCCAGAGCAGCTGGAATCAGCCACTGGGTCCCTGAGGGAATAAAAGAGAATGGGGGGCAAACACTGAGCCTGTGCCTGTTTTCTCCAGAAACCAGCAGAAAAGTGGGGGCTGCCTCACCCCTCCCCAAACTGAGCAGCAGTAAAGAACCAGCCTGGTCTCTATGCACCCTTCCATCAACTGCCTAATGTTTCCATAGTAAAAGATTAATTCAAAAACCAGGAATAAAGCCTGAATGACTGTGGGGTGAAGCAGAGGTGAACTCTGAGCAGAGCCATGGGCACAGCTCACAGTGCAGGGAGAGGAACCAGCCAGCGGGTCCTCAAGGGGAGGATGAAAGCTGAGCAGAGGGAAGTTTGAATTAGGATCAATACAGGACTAACAAAGGAACTCCATGTACTGTGTTATATGGGAGGTCAGACTGGAACGGATGATCTAATAGTCCCTTGTGATCCCAGATCAATGAATCCTGTCTGAAAACATAAACACAGGCTATGCTGGCCACCCCGTCCTCTCTCCTTCATCTCTGCTCACAGTCTTGAAAATTTGGAGTCCTGGGGAGTCAGTGGGGCCATGTGATCCCTTCCCTTCAGCAACAACATCCCATGGTTTGTGCCTACAACCACTCACTTCCAGATACTGCACAAATCACCAGAAACCAGCAGCAGCATGAAATCCACCCTGCTCAGGAACCTCTAGCAAATGGTAAGAGCAGGATAGTACAGACAGGCTACAACCCCCTTGTTTCTGCTACAAACAATAAATAATCTAGACCAATTCACAAGTACTGGTCTTCTGGTACACTCACTAAGAAAGCACCAGGGTGAGGCTACTCATGGGAGAGGTCTCAAAACTCACAGAGGAACAGATGAACTCAAGCCTGGAGCAGTTTACAAATCAGTAAACAGCCACAATATCCAAAACTCCCCTAAAACCAAGGTGCTGGTGAAGATGGGACATGCACAGTGATTTACTGATGTGTTAATGTTGGGTTAAAACCATTCTTTCCCACCTTGCTGCTGACAAACCTGAAAAATAAGCTCCTGTCCTTCAATATTACAAGAATTTTTAGCCCTTTTTACGAGTTGCACCAAATTTATCCCCATTATGGCCTAGGCTGGGGTTTCTGCCACATAACCTCCAGTGGTAGCCCATGTGGTGGTTTCAGCCTCAGCAGAGCTTGGCTGGGAATGGTAACAGCCTGCTCCAAATCTGGGATAAGCCTCTGGGCTCCCCTCCTCACCTACTCCAAGACCTGGCTGGGAAGACCCCAGAGGGGGAGAACCCCAGCTCACCTTGGCATCCTGCTTGGTGACAAAATCCACAAACCCAAAGCCCCGGTGGGATCCCGTTCCTGCCATTTTCTTGGGCAGCCGAACAGTCTTCAGCTCTCCAAAGGTGCTGTGGATCAGAGAGGGAAAAGCAAAGGTGCTGTGAGATCAAAGGAAGAACCATCATTCTATCACAAACCTTGGCAGACCCACGTTGCTGTGGTCTCAGGTGAGTCTGGGCTCAGGTGTCCTGCAGCCACTCTTGCTTCCCTGCAAACCCCATGTCCAAAGCACCTACTAACAACTAAAAACTCAGCTTGGATTTCAAGGATCATCCTTACTGGTCACAAACTTTAACAAAGCAAATAACTTCTTTAATATAACTACTATGCTTCTCCTCCCGTCAGGAGATCCAGCCTGCATGCCATGCCCTGTTCAGGGTGGGCAAAGAGCATCTCCAGGTTACCAGGAGGCAGGGCTGCTCCAAATCCCTACCAAAACAGATGTATTGGCATCTCTGGAGAGGGGATGGAGAGTATAGGATATGGACATGAGACAGAGAACAGCACTACAGGGACCTCTTCTCTTTCCAGAATAGGCCCTCCATGTCCAGAGGTGTCACCCCTCCACTCCATGGATGCTGGGCATCAGTTTTAAAAGCAGATTTATTTGCTCTAACACTTCAGTTGGGCACCTGGGCTGCAACAAACTGGTTTTATTTAAGCTTGCTCAAGGCACAAAAGGAAACAGGCGAAGCCAGCACACCCAAGTCCTGCACAACAACCTCCAGAACCAACAGCATGTCAGACAAGCTTTTGAGTGTCAATGGAAAGTCAGGAATGGGGAGATAAAGCAGTTCCTGTTCAACTGTGATTGTTCCCCTGTATTCAACACTGGTGATGCCACACCTTGAGTGCTGTGAACAATTCTAGGCCCCTCAGTTTAGGAGGGATATTGAGGTGCTGGAGCATGTCCAAAGAAGGGCAATGAGGCTGGTGAAGGGACTGGAGCACAAGCCATCACACCAGGGATCCCACCCTGTCCAAAAAGCCTCAAAACAGCCCCAAAGGCAGTGCTTGCTGGACACTCCTCTCCAGTGCCATCCCCTGGAGAAATTCCAGGACAAAGCCAATGCTTTCTCTGCTGCCGAGCTCCCGCTTCCCCTTCCCCTCCCCATACAACCATTTATCAAACACATATGCACAAACTACAGGCAATAAATATTTAATGTGGCCAGGTCTGAAGAGATGTGTTATTTTATTTGAAAATCTACACACAGGCGTGCATACACAAAAGGAGCCTGGGATACAGCAGTGCCAAAGAGCACCTAGGAATAAACACAGTAAAGGCCATAAACGCTCTCGTGAAATGATATAAGCTAAATCCTGGGAGTTAACCTGGTGCACTGGCAGCATGACCAGGCATTCATCCACCCAATTTCCTTAGGCAACGTGGTGTGTAAATGTACCATTATGAAGCCTCGAAATGAATCCACACGTCTCCTGCTCGGTGCTTTCCCTCCCTCTCTCCCTCCTGCTCCCTTCGAGCTGGAGCTCCGCAAACAAACAAACAAACCCGAGCGGAGGCGAGGGAGCAGCCTCGGCTGGTGGGGAGGCAGGAGCACCATGGGGTTTCCAGCAGCAGCAGGGTCCTCCTGCAAGGAGGTGGGGGCTACAGGGGTCCTCAAGACCGCAGAGGGGGCTCCTCTTGCTTGGAGCATCCCTGGAGCATCTCAAATGCCATGGTTCGGTTAAGGATGAGGTAACAAGAGAACTCCTGGCTCAAGGAGATGACCATCTAGCCAGGAAAGATGGGAGGTGGGAGGCAAGGGCAGGGGAGCTCTTGCTGTGATCTATTACTCTGTGAAAAACATCATGGGCATTGCTGAAGGAATATGACCAGAGTATTTGCTCAAAGGGAAGCCTCAGGCAACTCTCACCCTCTGTGCTAAAACTCCATGTGGCCTTTTGACACCCAACATGCAGGATGGGCAAGGAGGTGCCCATAGAGCAGGACTCCAAGGCTGAGGGCCCCAAGGAAGCTAACCCACATCAGCCTGGGCAGAGGTGGGAGAAGTGGGCTCTTTTTTTCTCCCCAGCTCAGAGCAGCCTGAGAGACCTACACTGGTCGATATGGAGGCGGTGGGGACCTGATCCAGAGCTGGGCTGGCCACGAGCATCTCCCTGGGCAGACGGCTTGGGGGAAGGACAGTGGTACCCAGAGATGGATCTGGGGAGCAGGCACAGTGGGGGGGTGAGGGAAGCCGAGGGGCACAGTGGAGACAGGGCTGACCCCACTGGGGTTGTGGAGTAGAACGTCGTCCCCCCCACTGCGGCGCTAATTAGAAACCACAACACAGCAATTACCATCCTGGGAGCTGCGAATGAAGTGGAGAGCTCCGGCCTTTAATGTTCTCCTCTCCAGTGCCAGGCAGAGACTCACACCTCTCTTTTCCAATTATTTCCTCTGGATTTGGGGGGAGAGAGGCAGAGGGAACCCAATTACCCCCTGCAGTGCCAGGCTCCCGGTGCCCAGGGAAGCCAGGTGCTGACGTGTCTGTTCCCACTCCAGATGAATCCACGCTGCAGCCTTCCAGCTCCGGGGCCGCTGTACATGGATCACACCACGGACAAAGCCCCAGGAGTGGGGATGGCAGAAGCAAAAGGGATGGAGCACACTGCCCAAATAAAACCAGAGTATAATGACAAGGGATGGAAGAAAGCAGTTCTACTGTAAGATCCCACTGAGTTGCTTGAAAACGTGTGCTCCCAGAGGTTGGGATGGCTGGGGAGGAAGGGGAATCACAGCAACTCAGACCAGGTGTCACTGCCAGCTCCTTCCCATTCCAGCACAGAGCTCTGAGGGGCATAGATGGAGCAAAAAAACCCACCCACACCCCAGGAAGGGGTTCCTCTGGGAGATGACATCTCGCTCCTGTCAAACTGGACAGAGATCAGAAAGTGCTGGCACCACATGCTGCTGGTGTGGGACACAGCACCATGCCAGGCTCCTCGCCCCAAGCATGGTGATTTACAGGGAAGTTCCTGGAGTCACTGTGAGAGTGAAACCTGAGTGCTTTCTGGATTTGTGCTCACCACCATCCACGCCTTCTCCAAGTGCTCCTGAGCACCAGGGCTGGAGGATCTGGTGATAATGGGAGCAAAGCCCTTTCCATTACGACACATTGACTTGTTTACAGTCAGCCTGGTTTAACCTTGCAGAAGATTCTCCTAACCTCCTTCCTGGTGAGGTCTGTTCCCATCAGACCCACTGGGGCTGGGTTTCTAGCAGGACACTCCTGCAGTTCCTGGTAGCAGTGCACTGGGCTGGGATTTCACTTGTAATGAGTGCAGCCGAGGTGTGCCACAAACCTTGCACGAATGACCTCCCCGTGGAGCTGCTCACAATTAATATGGGCAGGCTTGGGGTGGAGAGGGGGCAAAAGCAAAGAATTTTGCCACAGAGAGTGGGGGGATTGTAAAGCCCCTGGTGATCTGCCATGCACACTCTGTTACCTCCCAGCTTCTTTCCCCACATATCATGAAAAATGGTGTTCAAACAGCTGCTCTCTGCATTCCCAAGTGTGGTCAGGGCCTGAAGGGGAGGGCAGAGGTGTGGGGTGGGTCTGAAGGATGAGGTTCTGCCTGGGTTCCCCTCTCCCTGTGGGCATCCTGCCACCCAGGCTGGCAACTCCATCCTCACGCCTGTGCTCACTCTCCCAGGCTTGGCACATTTTCCCTCTGTTGGCTGGAAGGGATGACAGCCCTGAACAAACACTGCAACTACTATCTCCTAAATGAGAACCTTTGTTTTGTGCCTTTCCAGATTTACTGGGAAACCAGTAAAAGCCCATTCAGGGCTGCAAAATAAAGACAGCCACAACCTCTCCCTTGACTAGTCACCCATTCCAAGCTCAGCAGAAACACAGGATGTTCCCAGAGATGCCAGAAGGGACATCCCTTCCCTCTCACCCACAAAGGATCCAGCACTTCTCTATGGCATTGCTGCTTTCCTGATGCTTTGGCAGCTCTTATGGCAGTGGTGCCATAATCATCCTGCTTCCCTGGCTGAACAGAGAGAAGAGATGTAGATTTCTCCTCCATGCTGTAAGATGTACACTGCAAGCTGGCTGCAGGTCAGAGGAACATCACTCCTTGGGATTGTAATTATATCCTTCTGGCACAGGCCAGCTGGGAGGCAAGTCCTTTGCCTGCTAATTATAGGACATTATATTGCTATTAAACAGAGCACATTCCAGCTCAGAGACAACACACTGCTCACTTGGCTTTGCCTGTTCACAGAAGGTGCCTGCACATCCTTCACCAACACAGCCCAGCAGACACAGGACAGACGACAGGGATACAGGTGGTCTCCAGAAACCCTCTTCCCTCCTATGCCAGCATAGGAGCACAAGCTCCTACCCTGCAGCTCCCTCCCCTTCCATCACAGCTCTCCTGCAACAGGCACAGTCCCAAACCTTCTGTACCAGTACTGCCAGGCACACCAGTCCTCTTCTGCCACTGACTCCACCACCTCTTTTCACAGCACCACAGCAGGGACACCTTCTACTAGATCATGTTGCTTCAAGCCTGTCCAGCCTGGCCTTGGACACTTCCAGGGATGGGGCAGCCACAGCTTCCCTGGGCAACCTGTGCCAGGGCCTCCCCACCCTCACAGGGAACAGTTTCTTCCCAAGTAAAGAATTTCTTCCTAAGAAGTTGCAAACATCTCTTCAGCTGGGAAGCATCCCCTCCATTTCAATCTCCCTGTCACAAGTAGCAGCATTTAAACTGCAAGATCCTTGGGAAAGGTCAAGACCTGGCCATCCCTGATTGGTATTTGCAAGTCCCAAACACAGAGATGTGTTCACCACACTTGATCTTGGTGCACCCTAAGCCATGAGCTGAATAAGGACTCTTGGTTGCCAGGTTCTATAGGGAAAGCACACCTGACACCATGAATCCATGCCTTGGTTGGAGAGGCAAACCACTGTCCACTGCCAGAAGAGCAGAACTTCTTGGAAAACAAAAAAGTCACCCTTAGGCTTCTACAGACGAACACAAAGGTCCCACTGCACAGGGCTGTCCCTAAATCACCCTCTCTGGTTTATATTGCTTCAAGGAAAACAAACTAGCAATAATGTGTTGGAAAACTGATCCTGAAAACCTTCAGCAAGGCTGCCAACCTTCTTGTTGCTTGCCATCTACCGCCGCCACCCCCTCCTCTCCTCTTGCTACCTTCCCATCCCAAGCCCTGCCACTGCCTAAATCCCTCCTCGTGACTGCTGGCAGCCCTAGGACAGAGCTCAGCTGAATGAGCCAGGCAGCGTGACCGCTCATCAGAAATGGCTCTGGGCAGGGCTGACGAGTCCAAAAGAGACACAACTCCTTGCCTTCCCTCCCTGCACAGCCTCATCCCCAGGAGCAGGCTGCAGCCACACGTCAGCCCAGCAGAATTCACTCAATTGCTTTGCAATGGTCGTCTTCATTTTATTATTTCTTCCCCCTTGCTCCCAAACAGGACCTTCCCTCCCCCAGAAAATTACGTCCCTGCCAGTCCTGCCTCTGCACCCATTTGCTGATTATAAGGGGGAGAAAAAAAAAATATAATAACGGTCCTTTTTCTTTCTTCCTCCTTTAGGAACGCAGGACCCTGGCAAATGGTTTTGCCCCTGGGCTGAGCCATGGCCAGTTCCACCCCCTGCATGAGAGAGTTAATGGAATACGCAGTGGAAGGTCCCTCCCGCCTCCCGCTCCAGGACTTCAGCTGACTCCAGTACAGCTAATCCCATTACAAGAAAATAACGTGGATAATTCAAGCTAATGAAATCGTTACAAGAATGTGGACAGCCAGGGGTGGACATTCAGAGCCAATTTAACACTCCTTGGTGTTGTTATCCCCAGCACAGGAAATATCTGAAAGGAGGAAGGGAAAGGAAAGAGGGAGGAAAAAAAAGCTTTCCTCTCTTGTTAGCTTAAAATCCTGTTAGAGAGTTCAGGAATTAATCTGCCACCTATCTCCCCTATTACCATTATCATCATCATCATCATCAATAACGTCTCCTCGGTAACCTCTGAAAATTAGCAAATGAAGGCGCAGGAGGGCAAGGAGGGAGCGAAGCCTCTGGATGCACCGAGCCAAGTCAAACTGCTGCTGCCTCCAGCTCGGCAAGAGCCACGGGTGGAGGGACCTGGCAGCAGAGCTGGTGTCCCAGTGTCCCCCCAGCTCATGAAGTGACACCAGGAGGGAGGTCCCCACTGCAGAGCTGATCCTTCACTCTCTCAGCAGCTCCTCACCTGCGCTGGATAATCAAATCACCTGCAAAATCCTGACCAAAAGCCAGCAGGACACAGGACGGGGACAGCCATGTCTGTGCCTTGGTCGTTACTACACGGATCATCAGTTTTTCCAGCTTCCTCTCCTCTTTGCCCGGGAGCATTGCCTTTGTTTGGAGGCCCCTTGATCTGCTGCTGCAGCAAAACTGGGTTTCGCTTTATGTGATTCCTTTCTCAGTGCCAGCCTCCCTCGTGCTGCTGGGAGAAGTGCTGCATCCCCTCCAAGCTCAGCTGCTCCAAGGGATGGATCCTCTCCTGAGCCCAGTTTTCTGGGGAAGACCTGGCCATGCTGCATAGAACCTCCTGTGGCAGGTCCAAAGCCAGGCTCCCCTCTTGGGCACCCACACCGAGGGCATGTCTGAGCTCAGCCACAGCATTTCATCATTCCTTTTGGCTACCAATCATTCCTTTTGGCACCAAGCGTTTCCAGGCAGGAGCTGCTGGTTGTGCTGAAACTCATGGATGCAGTGGGGTACCACCTGAACAAAGCACAGCCCTGGCTGCTTTGGGAAGCCTCATCAGGACAAGATTTCAGAGTTGTTCAAGCCTGTACCCTCAGCTCGTGTGGGATAACGAGTGATCCAATGCATCCTGTATTTTCAGCTGGATAGGGGTGATTCCCACTTGTCCCTCTCCTGCACTGCTGGGTGATGGCAGGAAAGGGTCATGCAGCCCCTCCAGAGGCAGCTGCTTTCCCAGGGTGCTGCAACCTCATCCCAGCCAGCATACAGCATCACACTCCCTCCGAAACAACTGCAACGTGTTCCCTGGAATCTTTAAGTGCTTGACAGGGCAGTGAAACAACAAAGTGAAGGGATGTGGAGAGACTCACACACCTCCCCAGAGACAGGAGTCCCTCTGAGACAAGGTTTCTCAAACAGAAGTGCTACATAAAGGGCCCACAAAAATCGGGAATGGCATTCTCAAACCAGAAGGTTCTCCAGGATTGGTGATGACCATCAGGTCTGGACAAGGCAGAAGTGAGCATTAAGAGATGCTGCAGCATCCTAAGGAGCTCAGTAGCCAGCAGTGATGCTGGGAAGGAAATGGGGACTCCAGGCCCCTTTCCAGCCTCTGCTCCCCATACAGGTGACCTTGCAATACCTCACCTGTCCCATTTTTCCAGCTCACTGCCTGCAAAGCCACAGCTGCTGCCTACCCACCTCATAGAGACATACAACCCTTCCATCAATCCGTGAAGGCAGCAGAGAGACTCATGAATCTAAAAAACACACCTGTGCAACATGAATTTGGTACAAGAGAGAAAGCGAAAGCCTCACAGCAAAAGCAGCAGGAAAGCTGGAAGTGCTGCAAAAGGATAAATTGGTCTTGTGAGAGAGAGAGGTCACCCAGGGATTTCTCTTTGATGGAAGAACTGATGCCAGAGAAAGGCACACAAGAAGCATGCTTGTATCCATCCTGGGTGGCCATCCCCTCTCCCTGTCATGGACTCATGGAATGGTTTGGGTTGGAAGGGACCTTAAAGATCATCTCATTCCACCCCCTGCCACGGGCAGGGACACCTTCCACTAGCTCAGGTTGCTCCAAGCCCCATTCAACATGGCCTTGGACACTCCCAGGGATGGGGCAGCCACAGCTTCTCTGGGCACCCTGTGCCAGGGCCTCACTGCCCTCACAGGGAAGAATTTCTTCCCAATATCCCATCTAACCCTGCTCTCTGTCACTGTGAAGATACTCTGTCCCACATGGAGAATCTCCAATTTGTCACGGAGTGGAATTTTCCACCTTTCTTCTGCTGCAGCATAAATAACACCTCTCCCCATTACTCTATTTCCACCAGGCTTGGAGGAATTCTATACCAGCCCAATTCCCACCTCAAACTCGCCCCAAACTTGTCTGGAAGTGAGCAACACTTTCCAAAAGCAGCCCTGCCCCTGGCAGGGGAGGGGAGCAGGACAGACTCCCTGGGATGTGCCTGGCTCCATGCGATGTCTCTGGGACGCTCTCTCCTAACATGTCTAATTGCATCCAGACGGTGCTTTGGGCACACCTGCCACAGCAACTGCTCATCTTGCCAGCAACTTAAAGAGCATCATTTGCAAAGTTTGCTGGGAAGAAAAGCCAATTAGCATGTCATTGGTGAGGCACAAAGATCCTCCAGCTTTATCTCTGCTGTGGCTGCTTGGTGGAGGACCCTTTGGTGCTAACCCCCTCCTGCTGCTCCTCACGCTTCCCTGGCTCCTCCAGTTGGAAACACAAGGCTGTGCTTTCTCCCAGAAAAGACCCAAAAGCAAAGTGGGGGGTTATGGTTTAAGCTTCATGGCAGTGTCTCCCTGATGTACCTCCCACACTCCCTGGAATGACACCAGTGCTGGTCCTGGCTGGGCTGCAGGAAATGGAGGAAGTCCACAAGATCCACCTACAAACCAGCCCTGGGCAAGCTGGTCCAGCTTTTGAATTGCTTCCTGTAGCTGCCTGCAGATAACCAAACCAAGTTCAGCTGTCTTGGAATTCATGGAATTTTTGGCACAGATCTTCAAAAATTATTTAGATGCTCAACTCCACAACTACTGTGCCAGAGACTATGTGGACATGGATGCACTTCTTCCAAGGAGCTGTGAATTTACCCACAAGACTCTTGCTAATATCAAGTCCCATTTTGAGTGGACCTTGGCAACAGTCTTCCTTGGAATTTATGGCAAAGTGGGATCAGAAACACGACAGCTTTGGCCCCAGACCAACAGGCAGCTGTGGGACCTTCCCTCTCCTCAACATGCAGGACCAGAAGGCAGTAGCTGCTTCCTGTTGCTTAAATGGCTTGTTTAAAAACATAGCAAAACATTTTACCCCTTCTCAATTTATTTTCCTTAACAGTTGCTTATGAGGGACCTTATCAAAAGCTTTCTGAAATTCCAAGTAAATTAGTCATTAGGCAGGTTTTCAGAACAGTAATTAGGCCACTCCATGCCCCTGATGTATTATTTACCTGAGAAGATATACATAATTAGGGCTCTTCTTTATAACTGGTATTACAGGCACTAAATTCTACTCCAGTCTATCATGTAATTATGCAATTAGGCTGCATGCTAAACAGAAAGAAACCAATCCTGAAAACCAAGCAAAGAGAAAAAAACCCCCACAACAGTAATTATTATTTTTTAAATCCTCCATCACCAGCACAGCAGCAAGCCTTAAAATTTTAGTATCCCTCCACTTAAGACATTCCTAACCAGGTGCTGCAACCAGGTTTGGTTTCTTAATTTTGCTGCATTTAATCCTAGGTTTTTGTTCCTTAGAGAGATTTGCCTGAAAGGCTGGTGTGAAAAGGGGCCTTTCTCTTCCCTGGACAGCACAGATGTGCTGTGGTGTTGGAAGTGGCACCGTGTTACCTTGCAGCTTCCCTTCCCTCCTCAGCCCCCTGCTCCTCCCAATCCATGATTATTTTTCCCCAGCTCTTGGAGGCAGCCACGGACAGTTGCTATGGTATGACTGTCACAGTAATTTAGCCCTACAGAGCTGGCTCCCAGGCTGGAATTTCATGGGGCAGCGTGGCAAAAGGAAAGGTGGGGATGGTTGGGGGGGATGAGAGCCAGCCCTGGAGCCCTTGCCCCAGGAGATGGGATGTGCAGAGAACCAGCCAGCAGCCTCCCCATGCTTTTTGGATGGAGGGATGGACTCTGTCACCTCCTGATTTGTTCCCATCTTTCTCCTGGTCCGACTGCTCAGCAAGATTTCAGGTCTTTTGAGGGTCAGCTCCTACCTTTGCCTGCCCACAGGCACAGGTCACATCTGTTCACACCTACCTTGCTTTGTTTTCTGGTCCTTGCTGATGGCAGAGCGTGTACCATTGGAGTGGGGAGTTCTTTTTAATCTATCTATTGTTATAAACCTATTTCAGAGTTGGGGAGACCATGGAAAAGCTCCCAGGAGTCACTGAGCATGCTGACACCTCCCATAGAAGACACCTACCTATTTCCATGCTTTAAAGACAATGATGATTCTCTATCTAGTTAAAGCAAGAACAGATTTCCTTCTGAAATTTTACATCTCAGTGCTCACAATTTCCAAGTCAGTTCCCAAGACAGAGGGGAAGGTGCAGAGCTGGCACAGGGAACACCATAAGCTTTAGGAAGCTCCAGATTTAAGCAGCACTGCTGGATTGAACTCTGAAAGGGAGTTGGGAGTTCAAAGTCATCCCAAAAGAGTGTGAGCTGGTGACTCAGAGGATTTACAGATAACTGCTGGTGGACATGTGTGACTGGAAAGGTCATCCCAAACCAGGAGAGAGGTGGAAAATCCTACTCTAGTATTATTCAGGTTTTGCCACTCCTTCTCTCCTCCTTTGCCATGACACAGAGCTCTGAGCTGGTCCTGGTCACAGCAGGGCTTTCCTCCCCTCTCCTGCCATGGGGCAGCCCTGGCCACTCAAATTCTCTGGTTTCATCTAACCAGTGACTCTCTTCTTAATCCTACTGTAATTACTATTTTTTTTTCTAGGGAAGACAAAAAACTCCAGCTCTATCAGGACAACTGAAAAAGGATGTCTCCCCCCATCTCCACAGACCATGCCACGACCAAACCACCCTCCCATGGCAGCTCTGCCTGAGATGTACAAATGACAGGAGTAATGACCCTTATATCCCAAACCTCATGAAATCTCAATCCTTGCATGGACTTCAACGAGAGCCTCCAATGCCTGCAAAGCCTTTTGCAGAGCTCACACTCATAAGCCACAATTCTCCCCGCACACAGCACCTTGCAGGACCAGGGCTTAGGAGCCACCAAGTCACTGCCCTAATCACCAGCAGGTCAGGATTTCAAAGGAACCTGCAGCTCCAACAGCGCTGAGATTTGGGGATTTATCTCTCCTGGGCTCTTTTGAAAATCCTGATCAGAGTGCAGCTCTGGTCAAAAATAAGTTATGCTAAAAATAGTGCTCACAGGAGGGTCTGGTGCAAATCTCTGCTCCTGTAGGATTCCTATGAGTCAGCTCGTTTCAAAGACAAGAGGAAATTTGTAGAACTGGCAAAGCAGGAAACACAGAAGGAGGATTTAGCCATGCCTCATGGACCCACAAAAGTATACCCAGGGCATCCTATGGAGAAGGCAGCCTTGCTATTAAGATACCAGCTGCATCAGCCCCCCAAAATGTATATACATATATAACATATTCAACTGTAGGTCCTCCTGCACTGAGCTGGAGGAGAATAAATATAGAAGCAATGAGATATTTATAGGCAGACAGCTATTTTAACACAGCTCTGCTTTAAAGAGAATCCTTATTTAAGTCTTGTCCCTGTAAAGCTGCAGGATGACTTAGAAAAATAACCTGATTAATTATTTTCATCAGGAGAACAGAGAAACACGTAGGGAAGATCAAATGCACGCTAACGCAGCAAGAACGCGGGAGCTGTTCTGGTGACTCAGATACAGCGAGCATGGTGAGATCTCCTGAGCACGGGGTTGTCTCTGAAGAGCCCAGGCTGACCACATCTGACGTCTGCCAGGGATCAGAACAAGGCAAAGCATTAGATCCAGGCATGCAGCAGCTCGTTGGTGAGGCAGGGCTGGGAGTCACCACCCCACTGTGCTCCCCTGACCAGCACTGACCCCTCCAGAGATGTGAACGACAGGAAAACATCAGATTTTCTCACTGTGCTGTAAAAGCAACGTGAACAGAGGCATTTCTGTATCACAGAATCAACTAGGTTGGAAAAGATCTCCGAGATCATCAAGTCCAACCTTTGACCTAACACCACCCTGTCAACTAGACCATGGCACTACATCCAGCCAGATAGATGCAAATAAGGGCAGAGCTGGGCAGGATGGGTCAAAGGCAGTGCTGAACACTGAGTGGGGCATCTGCATGGCAGGGTGTGAGCTCTGCCCATCATTCCCCTTCCACTGCTCCCCCCAAAGCCCTGGAAGGCTCATCACAGCACCCTGGGTGTTCACAATCGATGGCAGGCAGGAGCAGACACTCAGACCTTGCTGACAGATGCTGTCAGAGCTGCGTGGCAGCTGCAGGCTGAGAAGGGGAACGTGAGGCAGAAATGAAGGGCTACAGGGGAGGAAGAGAAACCATGCTCTTCTGCATCTGCTGGCAATGCCTCACCAGCCAACCTGAACGAGCTGTAATGCACCCATGGATGCTGGGAGGGAAGAAGAGAGGCAATGACGCACCTAAAAATCACCTGCTGGAGCTGTCTGGGGTCCAAAAGGGCCAGAATTTGCCTTCTCCAGAGGAGGCATTTCCAACAGCATGGAATACCCAAGCAGGGACACCCAGCTTGTAGGAAGCTGGGACCTCAAATCTGCTTGCTATGAGGCTTCCAGGCCAGGGGCTTTCAACACATGATCCTAATTTTTAGAGGCTTAACAGGTACAGCCCTGCAAGCTGGTACACAAACTGCCACGCCCATATTGAACCACCAAAAGAGATGGGAGCAAGTAAGAACACCTGGAGAAGACATACCTAGCTTGAATAGAGGCACTTGCCAAGGTAAGAGCTTTCCTCTGATTCTTGCACTGCTATGAAGCAACAGGGCTCAGGAAACCATCACCTGTCTGCCTTGGAACGGCCACAGCATCCCACAGACCTCCCAGAAGGAACATCTCTGCTGCAAGTGGAAGATCCCCTACATGGAAAAGGGTAAAAGCCAATGCTAGGAAGCATCACATGGGCTGGTCACACACACTGTGCCAGGTGACAGCCAGCTGCTGGGGTGCTGCTTTAGCCCTGCAAAAGGACATTCAAAATGCTTTTCTGCAGCACTCGCTGCTCCTAAGGTCAATGCCAAGGTGGGGGAAATGCACCATGGAGATGCTGATGTTCCCAAGGGATGTGCCTATGCAGGAGGAGACTGCTTTCAGTTCACACATCAGAGGATGGCCTTTTCAAGCAAGATGAGACCTCAGAAAGGAATCAGAGCCAGAAAAGCATGAGCACGGTTGATTAAAGAAATGGAGTAATGCCTGGATTCATAGAGTCCCTAGTGTTTCCAAAGCACTGAGAAGTCCCAGCACACAGCTGGAGATACCAGAGGCTGCTGCTCTGATTCTGCACTCCCAAGGGCTCAGGGCTCTGTGGGCATGAGAGCCACAGATCCCTTGGGACTCACTCACAAATCTCCTCTCCCAAGGTTTATTCCAAAGCTTTTTAGTCTCAAACAGCCTGGGCCATCAGCCCTCTGCTGTGGGGAGAGCTGTGTCTCTTAATGTGCTGTTTCCCCCTCAGCTCTGCAAACACGGAGCCCCAAGCTGCTGCTCGGGATTTTGCCAAGTGCTCCAAGAAGTGTGACCACAGGGTACACCCTGGAAGAAAAGGAGAGGGGATGACCCTTCCAGCTCCAACCCACAAAAAAATATAAGCACACACATGGAAAAAGGAGTGAGTCAGGTTCTGGGGATAACAATAATAAAAATGGCTGGGGACAGAGCAGAATGCCTGCAGCAGAGAGTGAGCTTCCAGCTGGGATGGGCTTGGGAATGTTAAGCTTGTGTGGGAGCTGTCAGAGTCCCAGCTGATGGCAAGAATTCCCTGCAGAGGTGACAGCTCTGGCAGACACAGCGAGCAAAGAGCCAAAGAGGGGGAGAAACGAGAGAGGAGGCAATGGCAGCTCAATCTTCACAGTCAGAGACAGGCTGTGCTCACCGGCATTAAAAAACAGAAAGGGAGGCAAGTGGTTAAAGACCAACTTTTAAGCAGCACCCTTGCTGCCCATAGGTAGGGCAGGGCAGGCTGGCAGCTCCCCTCCCTCCCTCCTCCAGACTTCCCTGCTGCAGCAGACCTAATTTCATGGGGTTTTTGCACAAGCAGCAGGGTGGAAAATGATCATCGGGAGGCAGCGCATGGCAGTTCCCCAGATCCCGCTGCAAGGTGAGCAGCCCCAGCCCAATCCCAGCCCCGCTGGGTCGGTACCTCGGCGAGGAAAGAGGCCACCAATGAGCTTTCCAAAGCAGAGCCGTGGTGAGGAGGGGGGACCCACACTCCCCCCCCATCCCTGTCACCCTCCCGGATGCTGACGAGAGAGACAGCGCAGTCCTGCGTGACAGCGTGAAATTAATATGATTTTGGGGGAAGTTGGCAGTGAGTAATGAGCATCTGAAACACCTCGTCTCCACCCCCTTGCCCCCCAGACTCTTTTAACCCTTCAGCTGCTATCACGGGATCAAAGGGTGGGGAGAGTAGGAGCTGGGTTAAAGAGAACCAAAGAGGGGCCACACAGCTCCCCTGACAACTGAATTTGCATGGCAAGTTTTGGCACAAATCCGGACAGGGCTCCTATGATCAGGTCCAGCCTTGGTGAGGTGCTAAAACTGGGCTCCTGGGCTTGGAAGAGTGGTTGTTGCTGCTTTTCCATGTGAGTTTGCACAAGGAGATTTAAAAAAAAAAGATGGGGGGCTGAAGGGGGACCAAACCTGCCCTCCAAACACCCTTGGGCAAGGCTCAGAGACCACCTGTGAGAGGGACAGCCTGATGTGCACAGACCACTGATGGGCAGCAGAACACAGGAGGTGGCTTTTCCAGGGTCAGCTTTCCTGGTGTCTGATACATGGGAACTTGGTCAGAAAACATGTCCCATCTTCAAGGGCAGCTTATGTGAACTCCTGGATATCTGATAAGGGTCAAGGTCGTAACAGCAACTTCCTGAGAGGACAAGGCTCAGAAGCTTCCTCCTATCCTTAATTGAACCAAGCTCTCAAATTTAGAGGCTCCTGTCCTCTGCCAGATGCCTAGAAGTGCTCAGGATACTGCTGGGGGAGGAGGAAACAAGTGAGAGGACAGATGGTCATCCTGATCCGCCTTAGCTTGGTTTCTTCAGGAAAAACAATGTGCAGACAGAAATGCTCATGGTGCCACCAGCTGCAGAAGCCAACTCAGTTCAAAGGCCTTTGGCAGAGGGACTGCCCCGGGGGAGGTGAGAGACTGTGCAATGGAAGGTCCTTAATTGCAATCATATCCCAAGGCCAAAAATCCACTGGATTAGAAGAGAGGAAAAAGGCTGCAGCAGGCTTGAGGTTAAGGAAAAAATAATGATGCCAACAGAGATGCAAATAAAGGACACGATGTCATCCTGAGGAGAAAACTGTGATTCATTAGAGGCTTGTTCAGGACCGTGTCGGGAAGTGAGACTGAAAAATACCCACACGTCTGTGGTAGGGGAAGACAGGGAGGTGGATGGGTCAATGGCAACATGTGAGAACTGTAGTTAAGAAATGCAACAGACAGAAGAATTTTAAGAGCAAGAAAATAATCAGCTTGATTGCACCTTGACTTGAAGGTTGAGACACAAGCTCAAAAGTTAGTCCAGTGTAATTACAATACTGTAGATTCTGCAACCTCGCAGCTGCCAGCCCCAAAAGTAGCATGAGTGGCCAAGGGGCCAGTTTTGAGAGTGAATAAGGCAAAAACCATAATGTTTTTTCTTCCTAATACACAGATGCACATATACTCTTAACAATTGAGACAAAAGGAGATCTTACAGTACTAATAGCACTGAGTGGGTTATTTACAGGAGACAACACAAACAGGTTTTGGTTTTGGCTTTCGGGGAGGAGAAGCAGCCCACATGTCTGTACACACATGTGCCAGTCCCACTCAGCACCAAAAAACTGCAAAAATCCCAAAGCAAAACCCCAGGGTTGCACTTGAATAAGACATTCCAAAAGCAGCCCCTTCCCCATCTCACTCCATCTCCCTGAGCCCATTCACACTGATGAGCAATGGAATCTGTGTGCAAAACTAATTCAGTTCCTTCAGGAGGTTCAGGTGGGTGCCCTGGCAGAAGCTGGGAGGAAACAGCCCAGAAACTCCCTTCATTTGCATTGGACACCTGGACTGAGCAAGGCAGGCAGCTGAAAACTCCTTGGCAGAGGTTTTGGGTGAGCAGAAAAGGGACCTGTGGGTATGGAGTACATGGAGTGCAGAAGAGGGGAAAAAATAAATATAAAAATCAAGTACGCAATGAATATTCAAAACAGGGAAAGAGATATGCTGAAAAATCTTCCTTCTGCTCTTGGGAAGAGCCACCTTTTAAAGCAACCTCACCAAGATAAGACAGAGTTAAACATTTCCTTATCTATGTTAAACACCTTTATGATTCAAACTGAAAAACAGCACTAAAAACCTATTTCACTCTCCCCCACCCCATGGCTTGCTTTGGAGAGTGGCCAAATTAAAGTGGCCAGTTACATTTCTGCTCTCTGAATATCAACCCAATGATGCTGTATTTGGGTTTCCAGAACACAAGGAAAAGACCTGAAGAAAGACCCCAAAAAAAGTTTCATTTATGATCTTTGAGAGAGTAAGTGAAATAAATGAGCCCAGCAGATCCCTTTATTCCCACCTGCAGCTCTTAGCTCATGAGGCTGGTGCACACACCTACAAGCTGCTGCCCAAAAAGCATTTGCATCACCCTGTGCAACAGTCCCTGGCACTGCAATTTGGACATGGAAACACACAAGGACTGGTAAATCCTCGGTCCTAAGCCAGGCTTTAAGGATGCACCTGGGGTTGGCTGTGCAGGAGATCCAGGCTGCACACAATGCAAAGGTGTGGAAGAGCAGATGGTATGGGGTGCTGCAGGGGGTCCAGCCTAAAGGTAGGACTTAAATCTTCCAAGAGCCCCAAAAAAGGGGGGAAATGAGATGCCAACAGAGACCCAGGGTGGGAAGGAGAGCCAAGCTATGCAGTGGGATCCCAGGGAAGATCACAGCAACCCAACTGCTGCACTGCAGCCAGGACCTGCTGGAAACACCAGCCCTGAGCCTGCTGCAAGGCTGCAGGGACGAGACAGTGCCAGGGATGCTGCAGAGCAGGGGAAAATGCACCAGTAAAGAAACACAGTGGAATGGTTTGGCTTGGAAAGAACGTTAAAGCTTATCTAGCTCCAACCCCCTGCCATGGGCAGGGAGACCTTCCACTATCCGAGGTTGCTCCAAGCCCTGTCCAACCTGGTCTTGGACACTTCCAGGGATGCTAAGTCCAGTACCTCTCTGGGCAACCTCTGTCAGGACCTCACAGGGAAGAATTTCTTCAATATATCTTATCTAAACCTGCCCTCCTTCACCTTAAGATCATTCCTCATTGTCCAAAGCTCTCTTGTAAGCCCCTTTTAGGTACTGGAAGGGGTTTAAGGTCTCCCTGGAGTCTCCTCTTCTCCAAGCTGAACTCTCTCAGCCTGTCTCCAGGGCAGAGGGGCTTCAGCTCTCTGACCAACTCAGTGGCCTCCTCTGGACTTGCTCCAACAGAACCACACTTTGTGTCACCCCCTGCAAACCAAAAACCACTAAAAACAACCAGTGGGGCTGAGCTCTGCAGCCAGGGCAGAGGGAGCAACCAACCAAGCAGCTTCCTAACCACGCCAAAGAAACACATCCCAACATGCAATTTTTGCAAGAACCTTCACACAGCGTGGGCAGACAGGATCTGCACAGCTGGTGGGGGAGCAGGGCAGAGTCACCCCAGGGTGTGCAAAGCTTCAATCCAGAGCAGCATCCTGAGCCCCCCATGCCAGACACGCTCCTGCTCAGACACTCAGCAGCCCAGCACAGACCTTGCATTCTAATGAGGAGCTGGAATCCAGCATTAATGCAAGTGCCACATCATCTGCTGGCATCACTGGCCACTGCCTGCATTTCCATCTCCTGAGGATGGGCCCTGAGCCAGCTCACTGATGCTTCTTCCAGCCCTGTAGTGCTCCTGGCACGGGGCTGCACCATGGGCATGGAAAGCCACCTTTAAAATGGGAACCAGACATTATTATCCCCAGGGATGGGCCAAAACAAGGAAGTGCTGCTGGCACGGGAACCCACCCGTGTGCTGAAGGCACCAGAGCACACAAGGACATCTAGACCCGTGTTTGGATCCCAACCACCACACCATTAAGAGTCTGTAACTTCTGGCACTAGATGGCCTGGAGCAGGAGCCTGGGGATGGAGATCCCAAAGGATGGGTCACATTTCTAAACAATCCATTTGTTTCCTGGGGAACAAGGTATGGTGATCCCACCCAGCACCAAACCAACCTCAGAGGCACCATTACTGCTGTCATTGCTCAGAGGGATAATGAGACAGTTCTTGCTCCTGTTTCTGACAGGTTTCCACCTGAACATGTGCCTCTGGGTGAGAGACACATTCCACAGCCCTTCCATGTCCTGCCACCAATATTCTAATTCCCAGGGAGGTCAGGAAGCTGGGATCCCACACCCTCATGGCTGTGTGCAGGGTGCCCACCGATGCCAGCTGCTTCCCCAGGGTATTTCTCCTTCCACAAAACTCATTCTTGGGCATTCTCTTCTTGCTCAGGCTTGCAAGCAGGGTACCCTGGTCTGCCTGTTCCTTCTGCCACCCTATTGCATCAGCAGATCTGTCCCAGCTCAGATGTCTCCTGGCTTCTCCCAAACCTCATCCACCACCTTCACCTTCCCCTGCTGCAGCTGTGAGGTCCTTGTCCTACCCCCAGCACACCCTTACACCACAGGGAGATGTCTGTGGTGCCTTCTGCAGCTCTCTCCACATCCATCTAACTGCAGGGAGACAGCATGGAGAAAAATTTTAAGCAGCTAAGAGGGAGCAGCAATGGGTTTTGAGGCATTTTTAGCACATGAAAGATTTTAAAAGTGAAAGAAGAAATCCTGACAGCACTGGACATGCCAGGGCTGTTTGCATTGAATGTTCTAATTAATTCTGCCCAGCACTTGCTTAACAAACTCACATGTTTATGAAGGGACTAATTTTTCCCTCATCTGCCTTTCACTAGCAAAGATTTCCAGGGCTTCAACAGGGCAATGTTACCCTGGGAAGGAGAAATTGTCTCCAGCCATGTAGACTCCATTACTGGGAGAAAGGTGTGAACAGCAAGTATGTCTGGCAGACGGATTCATTATACCACACTGTCCTTTATAATGGGAAATGAAAAGCCCATTCTGATAACTACACTTTATTATAATAGGTCAGAAGAAGTGAAAGGCATCATCTTATAAAATTAACTTCATAAAGACTGCCTTTAAAAAAAATCTCTGCCACTTTATCCCCTGCATCTCCCTTCAGAGATTTTTCCTCCCCTAGAAGACTCCAAAGTCTTGTCCCACTGGCTGTCTTCACTTTTACCCTCCATCAGAGGGGATAGATCTGTTTCCTCCTAATCAATCCCAGACACTTGTTTTGCCAGATGCAATAAATGGCACGTCTTTGTCAAGACACAGAAAACAGTCAGCAAAGGAGTTAAAATTAAAAGAGACACCCACCCCCAAAGGTCTTTGCAAGAAGCAGTGTTATTTTCTTTATAGGAAAGTCAGAATACAGAGATAAATGCAGCTGATAACCTGTTCTCTGCCCTGGAATACCTTTCAGTTGCTTTTCTGCTCGCTGCTTCTTTAGTCAAACTAAAGTCCAGTCTCTCATCTGATAATAATTTTGTGATTTAACAGCTTTATGCAACGTGTTTGACTGCAGTTCCTCCAGGTGAAAGGCAAGGGATGGCCAGAGGGACGATAAAAAACCTTCCACACACACTGCTGGCCCCTGACGTCACTCTGAATTTGGAGGGTTACCACAGCTAATTGGCAGGGGAGGGCTGGACGTGACAGTCATTGCAAATTAAAGAGAAATTATAGATACAGACCAAACAATAAGTTATCAAATACATTTTGCATGGAAAACAAGAAACAACTCCCTCCCCAAAACACACTACCTGAGATGCAAGTGCAACAACTGCATCCTTTGGTGCTACAAGCATCAATTATACCAAGCTCTAAGCAGACTCTTGACTGTATCTATCCCTCAGGTTGCCTTTGACTGGGGAGGAATCTTTTAAGAAGTCTTTTTCTAAATCTAATTGTTCCCCCTTGGAGGAAAATAAAACATACATCTTGTCAAAATGTTCTACATCAGCTGCAAAACAGCCCTATTTTTAATATTAATGTAGTTGGTGCAGACAAGGGGAAGGAGGATGGAAGGAGATGCTATGAAACAAATAGTTAATTGGAACTTCCAATGAAGGCTGCGTGGATCTAATGTGATAGATTTTTAAAGGAGCCCAATTTTCAGAAATTGCCAGGGCTCCAATCTGTGAAAATGTGGCCTTTCACAGATCTCCAATTCAGCTTGCCACATCTAGAGTTTCTTTTGAAAAAAAAAGTCTTGCCATAAAAGCCCCACAATTTGGTAGCAAAAATTAGCAGCCTTCATGGGATAGCAATCCCTTTGTCTCTCCTCCCCCTAACTATGGCTCTTTGGAAAGAACTAAGGACCATTTACCTTTTCTTATTTTTTCAGGTAGTAAAGAGAAGAGTAGAATCTAATAAAGAACAAAAATGGGGGAAAAAAAACACACCCACAAGAGCTAAATCTTCACACCTAGCCCACAAGCAGCCCCTATAATTGAACGGCTCTCCCTTTGAAGAAAATAACACCTATTGGGTCTCATAAAAAAAAAAAATAAAAAAATAAACCCATGAGGGTGCCAGAGAGGCCAAAACCTCCAGCAGAACGTGGCAGGACATGCTCTGAACCAGCCTCACACACCCCAGTGAAGCCACTGGGGCTGGGGTGGGAGATGGGCAGCACTTAAGGCTGGTGGAACTGCAAGACATTTATTTTCCTGAGCCTTCGTGACCCCCCTACAGAGAAAATTAAACACCACTTTCTTCAGCCCAAGAATTAGATATTCCCAAAGTCCAAACATAAAAAGTTCCTACAGGCTGTTGTAGGAACACAAATGATGGTGCAGGGCAAGCCTGAGCACTTAAGTGATGGATCCATAAATAAAAATATCAAAAAGTGTAAAGGCAACCAGGACAGGATTCCCTGAACTGCCAGTGCTGAGCAGCACAGGTACAACAGCTTTAAAAATCCACTATTCCAAACACCCAGCTCCCTTGGTTTGCTCTTCTCCAGTGTCATTAACACCTTCTGAGGGGCCATTTGAAAAGCAAGACACGGTTCCTTGACAAAGCTCAAAACATGGAAATGTTTTGGGAAATATATATATATAACACACATAATTATTATGTATATATTTGGAAAGATGTATTAGTATTATATATGTTTTTGGGGTGATACACACACACATATAGAGATATATACACTGTGTTTATATATAGATACACGTATACAGTGTGTGTATATGTAATATATATGTGTGTGAATAATAAATATATATACACACACACATATAGTGTGTATATATATTTATTTATTAATTTTTCTCCTGCCCCAGCAACTGAGAAAAGATAGGAGGAAGCAGGTTGGGGCACAACATCAGCTGCAGGGCTGGAGAGGGGCTCAGGAGCATGTGAAACAATAGAGAAGATGCTCACCCTGCAAAGCCTCCCCACCTCCAAGGGCCTGGGGCTGCCCCCCTGCATGGCAATGCCTGCTGGAGTGGCCTGGTGGTCCCTTGCTGTCCCCAGGCTGGTGGTCCCCAGCCAGGCTTTCCTGGGCAGGCTAAGAGTGCCCCCTGCAGCCCTTCCATCCATTCCACTGCCAAGTGATTGTCTGCAATTCCAAACAAATAACTAACAGAACACAAAATCAGCCAGGCTCCTAAAGGCAGGAAGAGCTCCAAGCTCCAGAGCAAAGGCACCTGATTTAAGACCACAAACCAAGCAAACCAGGAGGATGAAGTGCCTGGCAGTGCTCTGCCATGCCTGCTTTGAGCTGCCCTGGAGGGAGGGAGGGTTGTGTGTCTCCCCCAAGCCACTGGCTGTTGTTTTGAGGATAAACCCACATCCCTGACCACCCCAGGTGAGTGCAGTGGATGTTCCTGTGTCACTCCAGGAGTGCTGTCTCCGGCACACACGTCTGGAAGCTGCACATTCCTTGCAATATTAATCACACTGTTCCTCTGCCCCTCCTCTCCACAGCACTGAGGTGCCAGACAAGCCAGGAGGAAAAAAAACACACCAAAAAACCCCCACAGCTTCTGCTGGGCTTATCTGTCCTTGTAATACACATAAACCTCCCAGATCCTTGAACTTAACCCAAGGCCCCAGAAGGCAAATAGAGATGCCCCTGATTTTGTTTGCTCAAGCTTTATGAAGGTCACCTCTGTGGCCACAGTGTTGGGATTTAAATTAGCAGTGCTTCACGTGCTAGGAAACTCAGAACAGAGACTTTGCAAGTCCAGGGGGTTTTCCTGGACCTCTCAGGGTAGCACTGAAGAAAAAGCATCCAAGCTGGACAGCACAAGGAAGGAAAACCTTTTGCTGTTCTATAGGGATCTTTATATTCTACCATCACCCTTCCAGCAATGTGTCCAGGAACCAAGGCATGGTCTGCCTTCAGTGAAATCCTCAGAATTCACCCCAAATCAAGTGTTGCTTTCCTTACACCTTGCATGTAAACAGCCTCTCAGCCATGCAGGAACCTGCAGACAAGCCAGGAGAACATTACATGCTAAAAAAATAGGTGGAATTCCCTGTGGAAATGCAATTTTACCTGTAACAAAAAATCACTGCCAGCTGGTTTTCACTGCATGATCTCTGGAGATTTCAAAGAGTTGAGCAAGTCCTCAACTCATTCCCTCTGGAAAGAAATGCCACAGCTGTGACAAAAGCACCTGCTTCTGCTCAGACAGGCCCACAGAGAGGCCACCTCCTGACACAGCAAGTGCTCCACCATGCCCTGCAGATGTGAGCTATCATCCTTATTTTGTAGATGGGAAAGACTGATGGGCAGATTTGAACACCAAATTCCCCCAAACTCCTTCTTCAGGACAGCAGCAGAGCAGGGACCTCAGACAGTGAGCAAAACATTCTTGTCCTGGGAGCAACATAGATGGATTTCCTTTGACAAAGCTTCACCTGTTTTCCAGGATGCATTACAAAGCTTCACAACTCACAGCACAAAAGGTTGAGGACATACAGGACACACAGAAAGAAGACAGGCTGGGATCCCAAAACCCTGTCCAACACTCAGCACTGTCCCAGGCAGGTCTCACAAGGTATTTCTTGTCACAGAGAGTATTAAGGGCAGCAGAGTCCATATTCTTACAAACAAGGGGCAACACCCCACTAACTGTGTGAAGCCCAGGCAGTGAAACACCCAGGGAAGGGAAACCAAGGTGGAAATGCTCCCTCTACGATGGGATGGAGCTACAGCAACATGTGGGTGAGGCAGGTGGAGGAAGGAGCCAGCCCTACTCAAACCTGGGTGGGCTGATGTGTTGAGCATCAGGAATGCTGCTGTACAACTTTCAGGAGAGAGGGAAAATGATCCAAGAATAGCTCATTTATTTGATAGGCACCAAGATCTCCAAGCTCCATGGCTATCTACTGCATGGGGATGAGCCACTGGCTCCAAGAGCCCACAGTGGCTCCAGCCACAGCACTGGCTTATTGGGATCACCATCTCACCATCCCTTTGCACTCAGGAAAAGGTTTGTTTACTTCCACAAAGACAACAAAACTCACAATATTTAAAAAAAACAGCCCAGAGCACTGCACAGACCCAACCAAAAGCACTTTCCTACCTGAACAGTTCCCGGACTTCCCTGACAGTGGCCTGGAAGGGGATGTTTCGGACCAAGATCTTGGAAGTTTTCTGCTTCTTGACAGTTTGTTTCTTTCGGGACGATTTCACAGCAGGTCTGTGGAGTCAACAGGAAGGGCAGGTAAGGAACAGGGTGCAGCAAAGACCCCTTTGGACTGTAGTTCCTTCAGGATTTGGGATGTGGAGAAACGAGGCAGCTGGCTCATATTGACATCCTCTCTCATAACAGTGGGAATGTCATAAAGCACACCAAGAAGGAAGAAATTTCAGTGATTTAAACCCTACATCTGAAAATGAAATAGTCCACCTTGCTGACTTCAACCTCAGTTGTGGTTCTGGACTCATATTTTGTTCTGACACCAAGTCTTGTTCATTCAATTGTCAAGAGAATGTACTAATTGATAGATTTTTTTAAAAATTAGCTTAATGTAAGCCAATTTTGATTCTTTTTCTTCCTGGCTTATAAAACATCAAATGAAATTTTGTAATAGAGTATTAATTTTTTTTTTACCTCCAGAATTGTATTGCATTTGGACAAGGTCAGAATTTACCTAATACAAAAGACAGCAGCTTATTTCCTAAAGCAAAGCACTTCACATTGAGGGCTGGATACCTGCTGAAGGGATTTGAAAAATCAAAATGGATAAAAATGGTTTATGAAAGAATTGAAATACAAAGTGCAGACAGGGAGCTGTCAGACAGCTTCTGGTCCCCAGGAACCAGATTTTCAAACAAATTTTGACATTTAAGATATACCACCTCCAGTAGGGTTTCCAAAGTGTCTAAAGGACAATGTTTAGGTGCCAATGCTCACCTTCAAACACCTGGATTAATTTTCAACTTTGCATTTAGAATATTCTGTACTGAATAAAAGCTAGGAAGGAAACCTTAGAAAAGAAGACTCTTAATTTCAAGTAAACTCACCCAAAATTAACCATCTCCTCTGCACCTGACTGACCAAAGAAAAGAAGGTAAATCCAAGCTTTTTTATCAAGCAAGAAACCTGTTTGTCTTGATTTGCTCAGAACTGGCAGAACATTATTCTTAAGCTCTTGCTCTCTCAGATGCTCTAGGACAAAAGATTTTATTACCCAGAGAATATTTGTCTTCAAGAACTCTTTAAACCCACTGGAACTTGTGCTACAGTTAATTTTGCAATGCTGATCAAAGCAGAGGGTTTAGAGGAGCCTTTTCCTTCAGTGTGAAAGGAAATTGCCTGGTTCTCACTTTTGAGCTCATTTTTGGGGTCCCACTACAGCTATTCATCTTCATGATGCAGATGCCAGGGAAGGAGGGAAGAACCCACCAAGCATTACTGCAGCTTAAATGTCACCCTGTTACAGAGCTGAGACACGAGCTTTACCTGACAGCTCTCTCTGAGAGTTTCACTTCCAGCTTGTGGCCATCTACAGAGCAGCCCTAGAAGTCAAAACAAGGAAACAACAGAAAAAAAATATAATTAACATAAATAAATAAAGAAACTAAAAGTCAAAGTCACAACAGCTTTCAGGACACAAGCACAGCACTTCAAATCTTCCTTTTTTTCCATATGGTCCTTCCCTTCTCCCAACCAAAGTTTTTCTCTCTTGAACACAGGTCATGCTTCCCATGCCTCAAAACTTCCCAGAGTTCAGCCTCTTGCCTAATCATCCCTGACAGGGCACACGACACGCAATGGCACTACATTGGAGCCCTGCTGCCCAGTCCTGGCCCAAAATACCCATTTTCCTTTCAAAAGGATGGAGCACATACATCTATCCCAAGGCTATCCAGGCTGTGGAATGTGAAATGACCACCTGGTGAAGGTGGGACTCATGGATTACAGTCATTGAACATGCACAGATGACAGAGTAATTCCTTCACATCTCCAGCTGTCTGGCCCATAATAACCAGGCAGTGTGGACCAAACACTTGGATATTTTATTTTTATGATTCATTCCTTCAGAGTGCAGCCAAATCCTGTGTCATGGAGAAGGAAGGGGGAAGTTAGAAGACACTGAAGCAATGGCAGAGTCACAGAGGGCAAAGAAAAACTCTAAATTAAAAGCACTAATTAAATACCAAGCAATATTTGTTCTCCCTCTGAGTGAAGGCCTGGGTCTCTGCCCCTCTACAAAAGGGCACCTTGAAGAGAAACTCATTAAGTTTCAATCATTGTACATTTTTTGCCACCTTCACACTGGATCATCACTAGGAAACATTCTTTTGGTCTTTTCCCTTTACAAACCCTCTTCCTTCACAAACCTGGCCCATTTTACAGGCTTCTCCATCTGTCCAGTCCAACACATAGGACTGACATCCTCAGCTCCATTTGGAACTCAAAGGTTCATCCAAATCCTTGCCCACCATGAGAATTCCAGACTGGCAACACTTAAACTCACCTGGAGCTGCCGTAGGGCTTTCTGGGCACTCTCTGGCTTTTTGTACTCCACAAATCCAAAGCCCATGGAAAGCAAAGTGCCTGTCAGAAGAGAAAGGGCACTCTTTAAGCTAGCAGGAAACAGGGATGGTATAAGATATAAAAACAAATGAGGAGCAAGCACTAAATTGTCAAAACTTGGAGGACAGAAACTTCATCCCCCAGGCAAAGGGGGATGAAGTCCTCACTGGGATGCTCTTCACAAGCAACCCTGGCTGACTTGTTCTGAGCAAGAACAGCTGGTTCTGGTGCTGATGTCAAAGAGGAGATAACTGATGCTGAAGGCAAAACAGATGTTTTGCTTTGCATCATTTCAGTCCTACAGAGTCCTACAAAGCAACCACTGACAGAGTCAGGAGAAAGCGATCCCATTATGGAGACACAAACATTCCCTAAACCTGAGTGGGCAGCTGCCACTTCAGGAACATCTATTCCATCCCCCACACATCACCTGCAGTCACACCACTCTGACCAGTACAGGAGCCATAATTAAGGTATGATTAATAATGAGGGAAGGAAAAATCCACAAGTGAAAACATAACAGCCAGTTTCCAACTTCAAAACCTCAGTGCTATTGGACTGCAGAGACGACCCAAAGGGACAGAAAGGCATCCCTTTGGCAAGTGGTATGAGATCAGCACAGATTGGGATGTTGGTGTCTGGTCAGGAGCACACCAGACATGCCAGCAGTACTGAAGAGTTCACTTTATTTCTTTTTCTTTCAGCAGATCTAAGTTAGAATCCCTGTTAAAGCAAAATCCCATTAAGCTGTGCAGCTCCCAGAATGAAGACACAGCCCTTCCAGCCAGTGCTTGCCTTAATCCAACTCATCCCTGTCCAACCACCTGGAAAGTGAGTGCAGCCAATGCAACAGGCACAGCCACCCATTTCTGCAGGCTGTGGGGCTCAGGGCTGGCAGGCAGAAGGCACATGAAGCCCACTGAGCACAGCACTCAGCCAGGAACCCTCGAGGATCCCACCCACTCCTGCAGACAAGGCACGTCGGTTCCTTTCAGCTTGCATCCTGCTCTCTTCTGGGATCCTGAAGGGGTTTGGCTTCTCTATCTCAAGATCTCAAGAGAAGGCCACATCTCCACAAATCCCACAATGGAGTTTAACCTTCTAGACTAAACCCCAGGCTATGTTTGGTTGCTGCTTTCAGCCATTTCAACAGGAACACTTCTAGAAACACTATAAAGATTTTGCCAAGGAGAACAAAAATGCTCAGCCACATGAATGCTAAAGCAACACCACACCTGAGCCCTCAGCAACCAGCTGAGGGAAGGAATTGAACAGCAACATCTAGAGTACCTGCTTTGTCTTTCTTCTTGGATATTGTGCAGCTCTTCAGGGCTCCCACTTTGGAGAATGTCTGCAAGGAATTTGGACACGTGATTCAGTTCCCTTTGTCACAGGCTTGCAGCTCAACTGGAGTGACAGAGTGCCCCTCTTCCACAGGAGCACACACTCACAGGCCCACCTCCCCCAGCACACACCTGACTGCAGCTCAGGCTTTCTTATAAAATTATTTCTCTACAAATAGACACACACACAAAAAGATTGTTCAAGAAATCAAGATGTGTTCCCAGAAATCCTCTACCACTCCTCAGAAACAGTGCAGAGATCTGAGATGGCTCTGGAGTGACACTATGGATTACAAGATGCCCTCAGCCAGGTAGAGACCTTAGGGGTGGGTGAGTCCTGTCATGTCCCTAGAATTCACCTTTTTCCAAAGATGGGGGGGCTAGAAGGTAACAAAGTATTTGACTTATTTGTAAAACTACAGCCAGAAGGTAGAAAAAGGGGAAAAGCCCCTCTGAAGGTTTACATTTGTCCCCAGACCCAAAAGGATCAGGGTCTCTACACTCCCAGTTAGAGGAACACAGGCCCAGGATGGACTGACACTGCTCCAGCATTCCTGGGCCATGGAATGGGGCATTTTACATGGCTACAAGAAGTGGCAGAGATGAGAATTCCCAGTTGCTTTTCCCTATTCTGGTATTCAGAACCCACATGGCTTTAGTAATGCTACACCCCTCTCCCCAGTGCTTTGCTGAGCTAAAGCAGCACAGACAGCTCAATGGCAGTAGAAGCTGAGAAGAAAAGCACATCTCAGAAACCATTGTTTATTTATTCATGGCCTTCACACACGAAGCAGTAAAAGAGCTGCAAAAATGCCTATCCCAAGGAGAAGCATTACAGAAAGCATGGGAAATGAGGAGTCTTAAAAGATTTTCTACTGCCTCCACCTGTCCAGAGGTGGAATTAAGCCCCATAGAAACAGTTTCAGATACATTTGTCTTAACTGATGCCTGAAACCTCAAAGTGGATACTTCCAGCCCCAGTTATAATCCAGTGCTCTCTCATCTCCCACTACAATTTAACTGCTTTAAACACTATATCCTTATGGCTCACCTCCTTCAGCGTGTCTTCTGTGGTGGCAAAGTTCAGGTTTTTGATGAACAAGGTACACCCAGGAATGTTTTCTTCTTCCTCCTCCTCCTCCTCTTCTTCCTCCTCATCTTCCTGTGCTGCTGCTTCCCCTGAGTCCTTTATAGCTTCACCTGAAACAAAAAG
This sequence comes from Anabacerthia variegaticeps, assembly GCA_035583185.1. Classification (NCBI taxonomy): domain Eukaryota; kingdom Metazoa; phylum Chordata; class Aves; order Passeriformes; family Furnariidae; genus Anabacerthia; species Anabacerthia variegaticeps. The sequence goes on from JAWWEW010000036.1 coordinate 4,040,363, forward strand.
AATAACCCCAACTTTGTCAGATGAAACAAAGCCAAATTTCTGGGGAGTTTGCTCACTTGAATTTTGGGAGAGTCCCTGAAATGGGGAGAAAGGTGTACTTAGGGAGGGAAGATTATGTCCTTGCAGTGGGAAATCACCCAGACAAAGCATACACTGGGGCTTGACACGAGCAGAGAAACACTACAGGGCCCCACAGCCTGTCAAAAGCAAGTCAGACAGAGGTCTTACCTGGTACCAGCCCTGCTTCATCCTCCTTTTCTGGAACATCAGCTTTTTTTTTCTGAGGGGCTGGGCTTAAGAAGACACCCATTGGAGCCCACTCCAGGTACAAAGGCGCAGAATGAAACTGTGGACAGAACACAGGAGAGAAATGAAGAAAGAAGGACAACGCTTGAAGAGAAAGCTCTGCTTTCAGCTCCATTTCCCTCTCACTCTGCAATGGAAAACAGCAGTGAGAAAGTAATTTTTTCAGCTGGCTAAACTCTCTTTCCCAAAAGGATCCAGCCTCCCACAGGACCCCAGTCTACCATATATTACACATATATTGTCACAGCCCCCTCCTCCAGCCATCCTCTGCAGGCTGAGCCTTATTCAGCACGAGGATGCACCAGGCATTCTGCTAAATCCCAGGGACAGAGAGTAACAGCTTTGAGATAACTCACTTCCCTCAAAACCCCTGCACCCCTCACACAGCAAACATTCCCTTGTGCAGGTTCCCAACCAGCCAAGATCCGCACCCTCCAAGAGAGTTGCCTCACCTTGGAGTAGGCCAACCTGGTGAATGCTTGCTTGGCCTCTGTTGGCTCCAGGAACTCCACGATGGCTGTGATTCCTCCCTCTGGCAGCAGCACCCGGCCCAGGCTGCCGTGTTGGCCAAACACATCCTCCAGCTCCGCCGCGCTCGTGTTGGCCGGGAGGTTCTTCACCAGGATCACCGTCTTGCTCCGCTCACCAGCGGCCTGACAGGGAAGGGAAGGTGGGATTTAAAACTGCTAAACTCCCAACAACTTCCCAACTGATGATTTCAGGCCCAACACACCATGTCATCTCCTTCCAGGATCCAAGAGGGCCATTTAGAAGACACCTCCTCTAAGATCCACACCTTGGTACAACCTCCCTGTTCCACAAATGCTCGTGTATGGAGGTTTCAGCTCAGATCCAGCCTGATAAGGAGACAGGACTCCTTCCCTGCCTACAGCAAGTTGACCACCATACAAAAGCCATCATATTAGGGATTTCAACCATCCCAAGGGCAGTTGCGTTTTCAAATGGAAATAACATTTCCTAACAGGTGTAAGGGTTCAACCCTGCAAGATGCTGAGGATTTGATTACCCATTTCAAAGAGAGCTGAGGATACCAGGACTAGAAGAGGTAGGTCAACATTGCTGCCTCCAGCTGAGCATCTCACCTGACTGAAGGAATCCAGGCTGACTCCATTTTCAGTGAGGAACCGCCGAATTTCCTGGACCAGCTCGGTTTCTCCCAGAGCAACTCTCACTGCCACACTGTCTTTACTCTCCTGCAGAAAAGAATGTCAGTCACCTGCTGTTGAGCTTGAGGAAACAGGTAGGAAAGTGATCTCCCAGCCCAGTTGCCCAAGAACTCAACTCACAGGATCCAGCACTTGGCTTTTGGAAGCGTTGTACTTCTGAGCCATGGCATCGGCCACAGCATTTGTGCCCACAAACAACGTGTTCCAGTTGTGAGAGCTGGAAAGACAAAGAGCCAGGTTTAGAGTCACGTGGCCCCTTCTTCCACTGAGGTCTCTCTAGCTGATAGTCCTGGGAAAAAACACCATGAGCAGCCAGGGTGGAGTTAGAGAGATAAAAAGAATCCTTAGAGAATGGACAAGAATGACTAGAGGGCAAATAGAAAGGCAGCAGTGCAGGCAGCTGAGCTCTTCTTTCTTGGACCTCACTGGTCACAGCTCTGCAGTTACAGCTGGGACTTCAAGTGTTGGCTCAGAGGAACACCCCTTTCCAGCTGTTTTCCTAAACCCCCAACACCTGTGCAAGCAAGGCTGCACCCCTTTAAGTTAGAAATTATTCCCCACTTCTTTCAAACTGATTTGTCACATAGCAAGATAAAGTTCCTGCAAGTTTTAGAAATGCAGGTGGCCAAGTAAAGGAGAAAGACCCAACTGATCTGAAATCACCTGCCTAAAGAGTTACAGCATCAGAGCAACTTTTATAAGACATCAGAGAAATGAACTCATACACAAAGCCATTCGAAGCCCTGTTTCTCTCAATTTCTGCTGCTCACTGGGCTGCTTGAGCTACTTGGACAGAGGAGTCAAGTGGGTAAGAGGGAAAGGAAACAGAGCTGCACAGCAAATGCTTTACTGACTTGGGGAATCTGTACAGCCCCTGCAAAGACCCCACATGCCTTCCTGCCACTGGGGGATTTGTGTTGTACCTGGCACTGTTGGCTTTGTCCTTGGCCTCTTTGCGCTTCTTGTAAGAGGAAGAGTCTTCTGCATCTCCGTCTTCAGTTTTTTCCTTTTTGATTGTGGATGGTAAAAGATGCATCATTCTGCCCTAGAAGACAGGAAGAAGAGGTCCAGCAGCTTTGAAATGATCCACAGAAGTCCATGAACTAAGGAGAGTGGAGGAAATTTTCTGGCACCTTTCCTAGTCAAACAGCCAAGGTGGAGGGAGGGAACCTTCCTCAGAGTGACCACACAACATAAGAGACAGACTTGGAGCTCCTTTGCCACCTTTGCCAGGATTTTGGTACCTGTAAAGCTGTTCAAACCAAGCTACTCTACCAAGAGCACCTGTGTTCCCATACAGCACAGCAGAAGAGACTCAACCTGTGCAGCAAAGTGCAGAAGCAAACTCTTGGCTGTGTTGGTAACAACCATTCCCACCAGCTGCAATTCAACAGCCCAGGAAAACCATCAGTTGCTGTACCTGGAACACCTGCCCATCCAGTTCTGCAAAGGCCTTCACCGCGTGCTCAGGAATCATGTAGGTGATGAAAGCAAATCCTTTGGGTTTCTTGGTCAGTTTGTCAATTGGGAAATGGATCTCTGAGAGGGGTCCTGCAGAAGGCAAGGCCTTATGGTGACAGATATCCCTGGACAGTCATTACACACAATCATTAATCATTTAGGTTGGAAAAAACCTCCATGATCTTTGAGTTCAACCTGTGACTGATCCCCACCTCATCACCCAGCCCAGAGCATCAAGTGCCACATCCAGTCACTCCCTGAACACCTCCAGGAATGGGGACTCCATCACCTCCCTGGGCATCTCCTTCCAGTGTTTAACAATGCTTTCTGTGAACCCTGATATCCAACCCAAACCTCCCCTGGAAGGGGAATGCTCTGAACTGGCACCTCCTGGACACAGCTGGAGATAAGGGGAGCCAAGGAGGGCAGAGCAGCTCTGGGTATTGCACAGGGTGTGTGGTGAGCCACCAACCTGAGCCAGGAGCTGCAGACTGACAAGGAGGGCCCAGGAAAAGCACCCCAAGTCTGGTTGTGCATCATGTGGCAGCTCACAGGGCTCTGACATGTGACACAAACCAGGCAAGCTCTGAGCAGCTGCATTTACCTTCAGTCAGGACCAAAGCTTCCCACCACCTAACCCTCTCTGCCCCCAAGACAGCTGAAGGCCAAGATAACCTTAAATTTGTTTAACTTCGAGGTAGAAAAGGGAAACTTCAAACTTCCACACAAACTTGGGGTGTATCTCAGAGATCCACCTCTTCCCTGCAAAATCTGTAAGTCTCCTGCCAAGCACACACCATCACATCAGACAATAAAGATGATGGGAGCTGGGCCATATTCTGGAGGTGTGGGACATGGAGCTTTGTCCCAGCAATAAACCCTCTCTGTTTGCAAAGGAAAGATGCTGCTCTGCAAGTCTCAGTCCCAGGGCAAATACTCACCATACTTTGAAAAGATCTTCTCCAAGTCCTCCTCGGTGCTCGTAAAGGGAAGATTCCTGACAAAGAGTCTCCCTGATTCAGACAAGTCCTCCTCTTCCTCATCATCCCTCAGCTTTCTTTGCCATGGCTGCTTATTGGGTTTTGCTGGAACAGTTTCTTTTGGGGTGTTCCTGCATCGGGAAACCTCAACGCATCGTCCACCTAATCCACAACCACCCACAGAGGCAGGTTAGATGCTTCCCATGGCCATGGGCAATCAACATCACTGCACAAAGAGCCCAGGGTTAAAGCAGTGACACAAGAAACTACAATCCAAATCCCACAGGCTTTGAGTAGGACTCTTGATTTAAAAAAAGGGGTGGTAGAGACTGCAAGAGATCAGGATATCAACAACTCCACAGCCTTCCTTCTTTTCAGGGAGCTCCAGCCCAGCCCAAGCAGCTATTCCCACCCTGCATATGGTTTTTGCAAACATAATTTCAATGGCTCCACTAAGGCCAAGCACAGGTCTCAAACAGAGGCTTCCAGAACTGTTTGTACAAATCCCAACCAGCCTGAAACAATTTCACTTTTGTACCAAGAATAAGATACACCTCAAAAAACACGAGGGGCCAAGAGCAACGTGCACAGCTCAGTCACTTGCTCCTGACATGGCACCTGGTTTATCCTGAGTGGGCTGAGCAGAGGATCCACCCCCACCATCTGCCTGGGAAAAACTCAACAACAGGAGATAGTTGTGCAGTGAACACTCCAGCAGCTGAGCACCCTGCCAGCAGCATCAGCCAGAACAAGAAGGAACAAACAGCCCTTACCTATGTATTCTTTTTTTCTCTTCAAGGCCCTTTGCACTTCTGCTTCACTCTTCAAGTCAACAAAGATATAACCTTGGAGGAAGGAAAGGTTCAACTGAGCATCATGTGGGGAACATTCACCCACTAATTGGCTAATTAAAGGTGAATTGGGCTTTCTCTAATATAGATTCCTACAGATAAAGCATTCAGCTCCCATTAAAGTTTTGATTCAGCCTGAAAATGGCCAAGTCAGACTGGAAGGTTGCCTTTCAAAAGCTTATTCTCTACATATAAATCAAAGAAGCCCAACTTAACAGCTGAAGGAGGCTTTCACAGGTGTCTCCAGGAGCAAATAAAAGGTGCATCTGTTCCCAGGCTATTAAAGACCACATAGCAAAGCTCCCTGCCAGCTCCAACAACCTGCTCCAAACCCTTTCACAGGTACCTCCAGCAGCCACAGCCTGGCAGGAGACCCACCTTGGCTAAAGCTGCCCTGCAGATCCATAAACACAGGTCAGCAGAGTCCCTGGGTGCTGCTGCAGCTGTCCCAGAGGAACAGGCCTTTCCTTGGCCTGGTTTGGGGGCAGGTCATATAAAGGTTCATGCTGCTACTCCAAAGGGAAGACAGCCAACATTACTCTGCCCATGGCATCCTATGGACAGTAGGGCAGCAGAGCTGCAAAGTCACAGGAAGATCTGGAAGAATCAGGGCACGAGCCAGTGATTTGGAATTGCAGAGGAAAAGAGCAGAGGTGTGACTGAGAGGTCCCCTAACTCCATGATCCATCCCCCCCTTCCACACAGAGACATTACCTGAATTCTTCCCCTGGGTGTTTTTTCCTATCCGAATTGCCACTGGCTTCAGGGGCAAGAAGAAATCACGAATCTTTTGCTGTAGGAAGAATTGAAATTGTTTGAACAAGTTCTCAGAGGAAGCAGCACTTTATTTTTTATATAAACTATGAAAATCACCCTGTGCAACGCACAACATCTCTGCACCAAGCCAGTTCAAAAGTTTCCCTGACTGCCCATACAACCCTCAAAACAGCTCCCTAAGTGCCAAGTCTCTGCAAGGATCATGCAGAGAACACCCCTGGAGTGTCCATTCCCAGCTGGGTGACAAAACTTGCCTCAGTGATGTTCAAGGGGGCACCACGAAGTTGCACTGTGAATGGGGTGCTGGCTCCTGCTGAGCTGCCTTGGTTCTGCACAGAAGGATGGAAAGAGAAAAAGGAAAAAAGCTGAATAAAAGTACAAAAATCAGAGCACAACAAGCTGGTCTTGCCCAACAAACAGGAGGCTGAAGAGTGGGAGAGAATATCAAGAGATTCTTGGAACTCCATCAGCCTGGGCAGGAGGTGCCAGCTGAGGGTACAAGGTTTGGCTGGGATAGTCAAATCCTGGCACTAGACAGAGTTCTGCAGGACAGCACTTAGACACAAGAAAATCAGAAATGCCTTTGAAAACGGCACCAGCAGCATTTGTTTGGAAGGCTCATCTTTAGGAATCCATTCCTAAGAAGAGATTTTATTAATGGCTTTTGCCCAGTGAGCCAAACTAGATGGTACACTGAGGGTCCTTCACAGGCTTTCAGCTCACCCCTGGAGTGACTGACAGACACACACTACCCATAAAGCTTCTGCTTTAGAGAAAACAAAAGGCTAATTCAGCTGTACCTCTAGTGTGGATCCTTTTTTTTTCTTCTTCTCCACTGGTGCCTCTTGCTGTGTGTGTTGGGCTTTTACCTTCCCCTTTTTAGCTGGGCTGACAGTTTCTGCAATGCCCGAATCCTCCTCAGTTTCACTTTCCTCTTCCACCTCCTCCTCCTCAGAATCTGTTTCTTCCTCTGTGCTGGATGAGGAGGAAGAATCCTTCACCACTTTAGATTTCAGGTACTCCATATCTGAGAGGTCTTTGCTGGTAGCTGCCTTCTTCCCTCCTTTCTTTGCTGTTGGAGAGAAGAAACCAGAGAAGTTCCTCCAAAACACCCCTCCACCTCTTGCCAAGTCACACCTACACTTGAGTTACCCAGAGAGAGAAGAGGAGCAACAAGGAAAATGCTGTTCACATCAAAAATGAACAAAATTGCACCAAACTGCAGCCCAGATTTCCCAGACTTCTGAGTTAACCCACTACTCCAGCTTTCCTTT
>JAWWEW010000036.1:4047298-4066282 GCA_035583185.1 Anabacerthia variegaticeps
AAATGAACAAAATTGCACCAAACTGCAGCCCAGATTTCCCAGACTTCTGAGTTAACCCACTACTCCAGCTTTCCTTTTAGGATCCAAGATGCTGAACTCTGTTCCTTCCCATCAACTCTGACAGGGTCCAAGGACACAACATTTCCAGAATTATGTAATCAAAGGCAGACCAGACAAGTTCACAGACCACAGGAAATCCCAGGCATGAAAGTGGCTTCAGACCAGGAAAGCATTTTAAGGAAAGATGCCCTCACAGGCACTGTGACCAACACAAGCAAAGGGTGACAGCTCCTTTTGGTACCTTTAGTCTCCTCCTCATCTTCAGAGGGCTCATCTTCACTCAGCTCCTCAGACTCATCTGAATCAAAGTTGAGATAATCAGCTGCTGCTGTTGATTTGCCCTTCTTGGGCTCCTCTGGCAAAGTGTCATTAGCCCAAGTGGCCACCTGAGAGCGTTTCTGGTGCACCACCAAAAACTCCTGGAACTTTTTATCTTCTTCCAACTGTTAAAAAAAAAAACAGACAAGCTGTGAAGGCAGGCACAGGACAGCTAGCAGTGAGTTTGAAATAAAGGTATTACTATAAAACCAAAAATCCCTTGAGGGGAGCTCAATTTACACTGACAAAGTGAGCCCTTAAAGTGATTAAAGCCTTGAGATCTTTCACTCCAACTCATTTTTTTTATAATTGGTGTTTAGAAAGTACTTCAAAAGTCAAAATAAATTATTAAAAAGACCAAAAAATGTGGAAGTTAAATGTGAAAAAACTTGCACGTGGTTAAGAACCAGAATTGTTGAAACAGGACTGTGCTGGACACAGTGTGTGGTCACATGGGAGTAGCTGACAATTAAAAAATTGGACCCTGGTTTTGGGGTTGTTAAAATGAGGGTTTGTTGCAGTAGAATTGGACTGTCACAGCCTGAATTAACAGCATGGGAAGCAGTACAGAAAGCAACTACTGAGCTCTTGCTCTTAACACAAGCTAGCAAGAACAGAGGGGCTGCAATTCAACCTCAACTCACCTCCTTCAGGTTATCCGTGGGATCTTTCTTCTTTTTATCCTTGGGAAAAAAATCAGAAAGGCTTATTAGAAGCACAGCCAATTTCAGGTAACCTAATGGTCCAGGGAGCACAGGTCCTAAGGCAGAAAATAGGAGAACCAGGACTCCAACATCCCCTATCCCAGCTATTCTGCCCTCTTCTCCACCCCCAGGCCACCTTTCTCTCTGTTACATCACTGACATGCATCAGAGTCTCAAGAGAACAGGCAAGACTCACTTTCTTTGTGGCTGCAGGAGCTGCACTTGCCACAGGCTTCTCTGTCTGTTTTTCTGAGGCAGGAGGAGCCTTCTGAGAGTGTTTGCTCCATGCTTTGGGTTTTGAGGGGTCACCAAAAGACTTGCATAACTCCACCTGGAATGAATCAGATCTTTAATTAAACACATGTTCAGTTTGCTGCAGTCACTGCTGGCTAACTTCACCCAAGAATCTTTACTGCAACCCTGATGGGATGGAGGGTGTGTGCAGGAGAATAGGCACCTTCACCCAGATGTTCATTTTAAAAGCACAGAGCTACATGTTCAATCAACATGGGAAACAGTTTGCTGTGCTCATTTAAGCCCAGTCATATCACCACACAAGCCTAGGATGGTTTGGGTTGGAAGGGACCTTAAAGTTCCTCTCATTCCAGAAACACCTTCCACTAACCCAGGCTGCTCCAAGCCCAGTCCAACCTGGCCTTGGACACTTTCAGGGCTGGGACAGCCACAGCTTTTCTGGCCAACCTGTGCCAGGGCCTGCCCACCCTCAAGGGAAGAATTTCTTCCTGTCATCTAATCTAAATGTGCTCTCCTTCAGTTTGAAACAATTCCCCTCCATCCTTCACTACAGCTCCTGATGAAAGTCAAGTCAAATAAGTTATCCTGTTTATCCTGAAAAATTCTCTGTCCAGAAGAGCAAGAGGAACGATTTAGAATGAAAAAAATGAGCTGAAATTCAAAAGTTTAGACTATGACAGCTCAATATCTGGCACTGTTGTTCCAGCCAGCCCTGAAATCACTGCCAGTGCACAAACACAGCCCAGCTGAGCCCAGCACCTGCCTGAGACTCCATCAGGGAGGGCTGGCACCAGGCTTTGCTGCTTTACTGCAGAGACCTTCACCTTGAGGCTTTCCTGACCCCAGCTATTCACCCCTAAGACCACCAACACCTCCCACTTTTCTTAAGAATCTCAAGGGGATCATTTTTAAGGGTCAACTCACCGTGATTCTGGAAGTGTCTATGAAGGTTTTGTTGAAATGGTTCAGGGCCGTTTGAGCTTCATCTTCAGACTTGTAGCCAATGAAGCCAAATTTCCTGAACTTGCCATCCTTGGTGAACTTCAAGCAACAGTCAGTCAGGGTGCCAAAGGCAGCAAACAATTTCCTGAAGCGATCTTCCTTCATCTGGGAAACGAGGAAGGATAACAGGAGGGGAAATCACTCTTGGAACTCAACTATAGAGTCCAAACCCAAATGTTCTCTATCAAGGGGCTTTTAGAGGATTGTAAGGATCACAGTGTACTGTGGAAACACTGATAAACTCCACACAATTCAGTCACCAGACCCCCATAAATGCAGGGAACACGGTGGGATGCTGTGAAGGACCTGACAAGGGCAGAGCAGCACAGTGGGCACCTGGACCCACCTCCCAGACACCGAGGGGAGGGCGACGACCACAACAAGCTCTGCTCCTCCAGCCTGAGGGATTGCCATCCCCCCTGCCCTGGGGCACCTCCCTGACCTCTCCAGGGGCTCTCCCTGCCCAAGGGAGCCCCCACGCTGTCCCAGAGACTCCGCTCCCAGTACATCCCCACAACCCTTATCTCCTCAGAGCCCCTTCTCGCTGCTCCGCCACCAAGACCCCATCCTCCCCGCCTCCCGTAACCTTCTCTCCCAGGGGCTCTTCCCGGTCACCACACACGGGTCCGTCTCCCCTGGGGCTGCCTCTCCCCGCCCTGCCACCCGCCTCCCCCCGGCGCGTCCCCTCAGACCCATCTCTAGACGCGGCCCACCCCCTCCACCGCCCCTCACCCCAGTGGGGAGATTCTTCACGATAAGTCGCGACATGGCAGCGCCAGGAGCGCGGGGGGGAGAGCCCGGAGCGCTCGGGCCTGCCGCGCTCAGCGCCGCGCACGCCGTGCCATGGGCGCCGCCATGTTGCCGCCGGGTCACGTGGGCGGTGGGGGGGGCGGCGGGACCCGGATGTTGGTCCTTAGCAACGGCCCCTTAGCAACGGGGCCTGCGGGGGGACCGCGGAGCATCACTGGGATACAGGGAACACGGACAGGCGGCGAGGGGGGGATAGGGGGGAAGGGGAGACTGCACGCCGCTGGTCGCCGCCGGGTTTCCTCGGGGGGCGCGGCTGCGGCCGCCCGGCCTGTCTGCGCTGCTCGGCGGGGCCGCAGGAGGGAGCTCGGCGCCCGCCGGCCACCGAGCCGAATCCCCGCCGGAGCTGGTGGGTTGGAGCGGGGGGAAGGCGCAAAGTCCCTGCTGCATTGCTCTACCGCCTAAAAGCCACGGAGCAGCGAGGAGGGGAGGGGGATGGAGGGTCTGGCCCAGCGAAGCTGTGGCTGCCCCATCCCTGGAGGTGTCCAAGGCCGGGTTGGACGGGGCTTGGAGCAACCTGGGCTAGTGGAAGGTGTCCCTTCCCATGGCAGGGGGTGGGAACGATGATCTTCAAGGTCCCTTCAAACCCAAACCATTTGAGGATTCTGTGACCAAGCAAAAGCAGCTTCTCTGCTAGGAACAGCTAAATAACCCCACGGCCAGGGGGTGTTGTGTTGTGGCAGCTCCCACAAACAAAAGGGGGCAAAAATCATGGAAGAGTAAACCCCCTGAGGCTTATTAAACATTGCAGGTCCTCTCCTGCCTGAACATTTGTCTACAGCTTCCTCAGGAGGGGCAGTGGGGTGTCTGTGCAGGGCCAGGGGCTGGACTTTGATGATCCTGGTGGGTCTGTTCCAACTCAGGGTATTCTATGATTCCATGATCTATTGCTGGAGCATGTTTTGGGGGATTGGGACTATTCTTCTTCAAGCTCCTCTTGCTCACAGCCCCTCAGCCCAGCTCTGCCCATTGTACACAAGGCACTACAAGTACCCTGGACCTGAAATCTGACTTTACACCTTTATTTGCAGAGGAAGATTCTCAGGGCATCTCTCAGCTCCAGCACAGGCCTCACTGTTTCTCCCCCCACCAAGTTTGGCTCCACACTGGAGTTACCCCAGGAATGAAGATGCCTCTGCCTACATCAAGCTACCCCAGCAAGGAGCTTTTCTACTCCCCTCATACCATGTCCTAATGCCCCTTTTGAGTATGGTTCAGGGCACAAAGCTCTTTGGGGGAGGCAGCTCCAACCCAGCCATGCCACTGCTACATCCCAATGTCCTGGTGGGACTGGAATGCAGGATTCTTAACTGGAGATTCCAGCCCAAGCCAATGCTCTCTCCCCATGTGGGCAGGGGGAAACACTTGTGTTTTCCAGGGAAAGAGAGCAGAGGTAATGGCCAGGCTCAGTGCATGGGAAGCAGGAGAGGGTGGGATGCTGCTGGGAATGTCTCCTGATGCCTGTTCAAAGGGAAAGTGCTCAGCACAAACCCCTTTCCCCCCACAGCCCTAAAACCGGGGCTCCCAGAAGGAGGTGCTCTTGTGTCCCTTCACCTGCCCTTCAAAGGGGTCTCTGTGAGGTGTCACAGCACAGGGACGTGGCTCCCTCCCCCCCCTTGCCCTCTGCTCCTGCCTTGTCCTTGGCCAGGCTGTCAGGGCTGTCACTTGGGATGAAGGCTGGCACTGACAGGACACTCGCGCCGTCACTAACGCATCCAGACCTTGCCCTTGTCACTGCTGTCCTCTCCAAGACACTTGTCCCCCCCTCTCCCTCCCCATCTCCTCCTCACCTGCTGTGCACAGCCAGCAGCAGTGCCCAACTCCTGCCCCTGCTGACCTTGTCTGTTCCTGCTCCTGACTGGCACTGCCAGGGCAGGGATCGATCCTGGCTACGTCCCCTCCTAATGTGGAATTTTCTGCAATTAGGGATGATTCTCCCCAGGTAACAGCCTGGCCCCCGTGCTCAGGTGTGTCCTCTGAAGGAGCCTGGGACCAGGAAGAGACAGCTCTCTTGGGAAAGTGGTGCTTAACTGAGCCAGGCACCCAAGTGACTCTTGATCCCAGCAAGGAAACCTCAGTGTCCATGCAGGCACATGGGTTTTGCAAAGTCTATGGAGATGCCCAGCTTTGCCAACCTCACTTTTTTGGAAACAACCAATTTTATCCCTCCCCACATGCAAAGATTCAGTACAGAAGCACAGGCTTTACAGATCCAGACTTTAGATTTTATTTTCCTTGTGGTTTCTGCTCTACAGAGTGGGTCAAGGTTTTAAGTTCGCAAATGTGAGACTTAGAACAACATCCTTTTTTTTTGGAAAAAATAGACAATTTAGTGGGATCAGAGGGATAAGAGAGTTGTTCCTTGAGCAGGTGGTTCTGCTGCACTGTGGAAGGTTCTTTCTCAAGGCAGGCGCTGTTCTGATCTGAGATCCCAGCCCTGAGCAGACAAGAGGGAAACTGAAGCCCTGTCTTGAGAAGGGTCCAAGGAGGCTTTGGAAAGGAGCTGTCCTGAAAATCATGGTGGCCCTTGTGGTGGCACAGAGCATGGCAGGGGATAGACCAGCCTTGGTACAGCCAACCTGGATGGTTCACTGTGGACAGGTCACAGAGCCCGTGCTCCAAAGCAGAGGCAGGGGAAGAGTCTCAATGAATTGTTTGGGATATTTTTCCCCATGAAAACTGCTGTCCTTGATGATGCCAGTGTGAGATACTCCTATCTCAGTGTCACCTGTCCCTGCAGCAGTGCTGGACCTGCTTCTCACAAGGTATTCCCAGCAGTGGGTGGGATGGGTGCAGGTACTGCGTGTGGAAGTGAAAGGAAAAAAGACTTTACGCAGGTTTTGTTTCCTGAACTGGCTCGTAGCAGCAGGAGGCAGAGGGTAACTGGGAGGTGATGAGCCCATCAAAGGTGACACATCAGCCAGGGACCTGCCCAGAGGGAGCACCGGGTTTGCCTCCTGTCCCCTCAGTTCGCTCTGTGATGGGGCATCCAAGGGGCTGGTGGCAAGGTCGGGGTGATGACTGTCCCTTGTCCCTCTCTCCTCCAAGTGCCCCCTGCCATGCTGGGCAGAGAGGGGCACTCATGGCTCTGTCAGCCCCACACTGGAGGAGGGGGAAGCCATGGCCCCTGTGAGCTCCATCCAGCCGAGCTGTCGGAGCACATTAGGTGCCCAGCCCCTCAGCTGGCCAGACAGGGGCTGGCACAGCACCAAAGAGCAGGGGTCACCTTGCTGTAAAATGGTATTATGGGCTGCCTGCAGCCAAGGAACTGAACTTTGGAAAGCAGGGTTAGGGCAAGGGACCACGGTGTCAGAGCCATCTCTCCGTGGGGAGAGGCAGGTGTGTGCGGAGGGGCAAAGGGGCTCTGACATTGTGCTCCGGGTCGTGAGTGCAGCAGGGTTAAGGTGCTGCTGAGGAGGACAGAAAGGAAGGAGCTGCTGCAGATCCTGTCTGCCCTCAGGTATGAGAAGGCAGAGGTCAGATGCAGAGCGTGCTGTGGTGTTTGGAGAGATGCTCCTCTTGCTCTACAGCCCCTGCACTGTCCAAAGGGGCACCAGAGGTTTTCCCCCAACTTCTCCAGGTGCCACCCTGGGCAGGCAGAGCTGTGCCCCTGAGCCAGAGCAGCTCCTGTGGTGTGGTGCCCTGGACATCCCCAGGCTGGAGGCTGGTGCTGCCAGCCCTGGACCAGCCCTGCCTGGGAAGGATGAGCACAGCCCGAGGGTGTCCTTCATGCCTGTCTGATCGGGAGCACCTCGGCCACTGCTGGACACTGGTGAAGGTGAACAGGGAAGGCAGGATCCATCTGAGCCAGGATCACCTTCACTGCAACAGGATCCCTCACTCAGGCAGCCGTTCTGGTGCTCACAGGATGCTGCTGAGCAGGTTTGGGGGTTATGGGGGTGGTTCTGGGTGTACCCACACCCCTCCGTGGCAGTAAACACTGGAGGTTCTTGGTTTCCTTGGCACTCAGACCTTGAGTCCTTTCCTTTTGTTTTAGATGTGGGTAATGAGCAAAAATCAGCCTCAGGGGATTACTGCAGAGGGCTAGAACCTGGCTGAGGACCTTCTGCTGATTGAATTAACCTACAGGTACCAGCAGGGACAGGGATGAATGTGACCCAGCAACGCTCACCACCTGGGTTTGGTGTGCTGACACCCCTCCAAGGCACCCTGCTGAAGTGGGTAACAATTATTTTAACAGCACAATTGGAAACATTGCCCAAATCTTCTTGGGTTTGCTGCTGGAGATGTCAGATTTTGGGAGGGGAGATGGCTGGACTCTCCTTGTATGAGAAAATTGTCCTGACAATCCTGAAGGAGATAAAAGGTTGCCTTTAATGACACAGCCAGTGCTTGGAAAGGCAGTGCCTGATACACCTGTCCCTACTGTGTGCTGCACAATGGGATGGGGTCAAGGCAGAAGGAGGATGACAAACTGCCCTTCTGAAGGGCTTCATCCCCTCCCATGGACTTTGCCCAGCCTCTCCTGCTGGACCCTCTGCTCTGCTGGAGGGACAGGGCACCATTGTCCTTGCCTGGGGATGTGATTGCTGCAGTGTCACTGTAGGTAGCACAATTTGGCTTTCAACCAGACTAACCCTCACCTGGACCTGCAGCCTCAGCTAAGGAATCAGTCTGTGTGTCCCATAATCCTGCTCTCTGCCCTCTTTTTTTTTTTTTTTCCTGCAGTTTTTGGATGGAGATTATGTATTTTCAAACCCTTACAGCTAAACTGTAATGCTGACTAACAGCAGAGGGGTGGGAGGGTGAGAAGGGGCCAGAGAGATTTTCCCCATCTCATCAAGCACAATCAAGCTGCTGATGCCAGCAAGGCTTGCCAGGGAGGAGGATTCAGAAAATACTTGGAACTCCGGATAATCCAAATCTTTTGCATTAGAAGAGCTGGGGAGCAGAGTTAAATCCTGTGAATAAACAATAAATCATCAGGCAAAACACTGTTAATGGGACCACACTTGCCCTGGAAAAGCGCCCCCACCAGAGCAGGTCTCAGACCTTTCTGCTCTCTCTTTGAAGCAGCAGATGCTGGTGGGTGGCAGAGCTGGAGGAGATGGTCTGTGAGGTCAAATCCCTCATGGCATTGCTCTGCCAACCACACCAGCCCATGTTTATCCAGTAACATCTCTCCCTAGCAGAGGGAACTGCAGGGACCTTGGTACTGAGCCCACACAAACTACTGAGATGGGAGTGGACTTAAAGGAAAGATCAATCCAGTCTCCCTCCTGAGCCCACCTAAAGCCATGGGAGATGTTGGCCTTGCTCTGCCACAGCTGCATCTAGCCCAGGCTACTGCTGTCACCCACCAATGTCACTGTTTGCTCCAGGTGACAGATAAGGTCCAACTCCTTCCCAAGCTGCCACAAGCCACCCTTCAGCATCTCCCTTCAGACCCATGACAGTCTCCCCACCAGCCCTTGCGATGGGTGTGGATGGGACAGTCCATGAACAGACCAGGGAGAGGGATTTCCCTGCTTCTGCCCCTTGCCTGGTCTCCTCTCCATCCATCACCCTTCCCACTGCCTTCAGTTTCCTTTATTTCTGTATTTTTGGGTGTGTGTGTGTGTAAATGGACTCAGGGGAGGGTCCAGGCAACAGCTGCCTTTGATCAGCGCAACATGTGGGAGATGGAGCACTTCAGGAATGCCGACTCCTGATCAAAGGTGGGAACACAGTGACAGCCAGGACTTGGCAAAAACCCATCCCAGCTAATCCCTGCTGGGGAGCTGTGGGGTCGGATCAGCAACCCACACAGGCAGGGCAGCCCTCAGCCCCTGGAAAGGAGTGATCTGTGCCCCTACACAGGGCGAGGGGCAGCAGGGCTGCTCCTGTCTGCCCTGAGCAGGACTCTGTTCTCCCTGCAACAAGGCAAGCAATGGGATTTCCATCTCCTCTTTAGCCCTCCGTGACCTCGTCCCTGCTCCCACAGCTCTGCCTACCCCTGCCAGTATCTCCATCAGTCCAATCCTGCAGCTCCTGCACCTTCCCCTCGGAGAGGGTGCTGAAGGAAAACTGGGTCAGTGATGCCCTAAGACTTCGATCGCCTCCAAAAAGATGAGCCAAGGGTTGAAAGGTCACTCGCTATAAAAACAGCTGGGAGGAAAAGGGAAGACAAATTAGCCCCTCCTGACAGACACCCAAGGTTTGGGAACAGTGGTGACACAGCTCCCAGACCCCCTCTGTCCCAGGTTGGTGGGTGGCAGCATGCAGGACAGCCTGATGTGTGGGCTGGCTCCTGATGCCAAGCCTGTCCCATGTCACCTTCCCCCACACAGGCTCTTATCTCCTGACGGGCTTTCTGCTGATAATCCCAGCAGGAAGCCTGTCTGGAGGAGCAGGTGGACTCAGCCAAGCTACAGCCAGCTCCACCGCAATACTTGGCTCCCCCAGTGGAAACCATGTCATGGTTTTCACCCCAGCAGGGTCTCTTCCCAACCTCAGCAAACACCCTCACACTTTGCCAGCAGGAATAATCCCACTCCATGTGCCTGGTGCTTCCTGCACCCCCCCACACCTTCCTCCACTCCATGGCTATTTAGGCAATGCTTGGCTTGGCTGAGGCTCCTCTGTCATGTCAAAAAGGGAAGCTTTTAAAAAGGGCCGATAAGGGTGACTCCCTCAGGGTCACCCCATCTCCCCAGGCGGGGTCACAGGTCGCTTCCTCGCCGTGCGTTGCCTGATAATGAGTCAATCAAGGCCGGGGTTATGGAGACAGGATTTATCAGCAAACCCTGGGAAAATAAAGAAATGAAGATGTCTGCTTCTGCACCAGGCTGGGAATCCGGCAGGGATGAGCCTTTTTTTGTATGTGGATGGAGTGCTTTGGGTTTAAGAGCTGATGGGGCTGGCACAGAGGAAAGGGGAGGGGGAATTTGGGAGGCAGTGGGAACAGACTGGCAGCTCAAGGCTTGGGCTCCCGGATTGCTCCAGAGTGGTGTTACTCTGTGCTGTGGTGCTGCTGACTGTCTCCACAGTGAGCTGAGGGCATGTGGAGAGGCTGCTACAACACGTGGGAATGGCTGAGACTATAGGATTATTTAGGTGGGAAAAGACCTCCAAGACCATCAGGTGCAACCATTAAGCAGCACTGCCAAGCCCACCACTAAACCATGTCCTAAAGTGCCACATCTACATGTCTTTTGAATCCCTCCAGGGATGGGGACTCCACCATTGCCCTAGGCAGTTTGTGCCAGGGCTGGACAACCCTTTCCAAGAAGAAGTTTCCCCTAATATTCAGTCTAAATCTCCCCTGGTGTAACTTGAAGCTGTTTCCTCTCGTCCCGTCATTTGTTACCTGGGGGCAGAGCCTGATTCCCACCTTGTTCCAATTTCCTTTCAGGGAGTTGCAGAGAGCAAGAAGGTCCCTTCTGAGCCTCTCCAACTCCCTCCACTCAGACCAGGATGGGTGGCAGTCAGGGAATGAAGAAGCCAGCCCCAAATCTGCCCCAATGAGACAGGGCAATGCCAAACCCCAGGCAATAACCTGTGCCAGACCCACACTATGTGGGGCCAGGAGGTGCTGGGTCTCCCCATGAAGTGAGCAAAGCTGTTTTGGAAGACCCCCTGGAAAAATTTGCCAGGAAAATGAGATCCCAGTAAGTGGAAGTAAGGCAGGAAGTATGGCCTGACCAGCACTGCCACATCCCCACAGACAGAGTCACGTCACACAAGTCCCAACCCAAAGGACTCACCTGCCAAAATATCCCACAGACCACAAAAAGCTGTTTTCCCCAAGTGGCAACAAGCCAAGATCCAGAGCCCCCACTACAGCCATGTCTGCACAGAGTCCTGCACCTCAGCACTTGGAAGCTGGAAATCAAAGAGCAGAGAGGGGGAAATGAGGCACAGGGGAAAGCCTGGTGACACAGCCAGGGGTGCAAGCACAGCCTCCCTTTGCCATTCCTGGGGTATTTGTGCTCCTGCACTGGAGCAACCCAAAGAAGCCTCACTTTTGTGAGGGTTATTGAGGTGGCCAGAAGCTTCTCGAGCTCCAAAAACAACCCTCAGCACGGGGATGCAGCTGCTTCATCCCACCCTAAACAGACAAACCAGAGCTGACACCTGGGCATGGATGGAGGGAGAATTTAGGAGAGCTGTGGGAAGGGAGGGGAGAGCACTGGGCACCACTCCATCTCCTCCGAGGCACCACAGGGTGACAGGCCACCTCTGACACCTCAGGAGAGCTGCACACAGGGATGGACATGATGTGATGAGGGATGGCTGTGACACGAGGCCACCGGGCAGCCCAGACCAAGGACTTGCCACCTACCCAAGCTGAGCTCCCTCCTCCTCCACCACATGCATCTTGCAAACACTTTTCCCTATCGGAGAGGCTTAGCAGGGGGAATATTGAAAGCACCTGCAGCCCTTGGCTGGGAATCAAAGGCCCCAGTGCTGGGATCAGCACAATTATTCCTGACCAAATGCCACGGGTGAGAATGTAGGGCACCCTCTCTCCTCCCTGACCCTCATCAGAGCGCCACACAATTAAAACAAGCAAAGCCAGATGGTTTATTAGCAACTACAGAGCTGGGAGCCCACACTTGCTTTCTCATTCCAGCACTAAGGCATCAGAAGTGGGTCCACGACAGGCATGTTTCCCCTGCCAGCACACACATGCTCCCTTGGCAACAGGGCAGGAGAGGTTGGGTTTATTTGGGAATGCAGCACTCTGATACCAAGTAATGGCGTTTGGAGAGGGGAGAGATGGGATTAGTTCAGGTTGTGGCATTGAGGAGGCAGATAAGAGAGAAATGGAAATTGTTACCTGGGTTAATAGCCATTTGTTTAGAATAATGGAATCATTAAGGTGGGAAAAAGCCTCCAAGATCAAGTCCAGCCTCCAAGTGAGTACCACTGTGCCCACTCACCACATAGCAAAGTGCTACATCTGCTTTTTGAACACTTAAAGGGACGGTGACCCCACCACTTCACTGGGCAGCCTGTTCAAATGCTTAACCCCTCTTTCAGTGAATATTTTTTTCCTGATATCCAGCCTGAACGTCCCCTGGCACAACTTGAGGCTGTTTCCCCTCATCCTATTGCAACACAAAAGGCCAAACAAGGTGCTGTGCTCTGCAGCTCACCCTCCTCAGTGGAGCAGAGTTTGATGTAGAGACCACAAGTGATGGCAGTGCCCCTGCATCCCAGGGTTGTTCTTTCCTCCCACCCCATCCAAAGTGTCCATCCCTTCTCTGGGGACACAACCCAAATTGCATTTAGTGCCTTCACAGCTTTTTCTAAGCCAATTCTTTAATTTCAGCAGTGGGTGGGCTCTGTCCCCTTGGCCAGACCACCGTGGTTGGGCACCTCCCTTAGCACAGGTTTGGTGGGAGCAAACAGGACTTTAGCAGGTGCCCCAGTGCAGGAGAAACCTCAATTAGTGCAACACATTAGTGCCTGAAAACATGCAAATAACATTATTCTGAAGCATTAAATAACAGTGAAACGTGGGAATCCTATGGGAAGATTTTCACACCAAATACAAAAATTCAGCCCCAACTGCTCATCTCATGGACATCTCATCTGTTCCTTGCAAATAAGAAAGTTTGTCCCAAGCCTTTGATGCCAACAATGCAAGAAAACTTTACTTTTGTGTCATCTAAATGCTGATGATTAACTAGCCTAGTTCCTTAGAGGGATTCACCAAGCCCCCAGATCTGGATTCTCTGTATTTATCACATGGGGCCAGTGCCCCCAGCACTGGGAGCTGGCCTTGGATTTGACCATGTGTTCCATATGGGGTCACCCCCAGCAGCTCCACCAAACTGGAGAGAACAGCCAGACACAGATCTGCCCATAGAGAACTCACAATCTTCAGCTCATCTCCTGTGAACACTGAGCTGAGGCCATAACTCTTCCTGGGAGAGTGTGCTACATCCTCAGGGTATGGAAAGGTGCAGGAGCCAGTGTGGAGGGACTATCCATCTGCACAGTCTCTTCCTCTGCTGTACCAAGCAGGGATGTTTTGGTTGGAAAGAGAGGCTTCATCCCACCTGGGACATGTTATTACCCTCTGGGCAGAGCTAAACACCACTTTTCTCTCTCCTTTCTCTGTAGCTTGACCTTCAGCAGCATCACTACCACCGTGCCCACCTGAGCTGACAGGACTGCCCTCCACAGAATTCCATCCTCCTCGGTGCTTGTAGCCCAGAAAGCCTCCACATGAGCCTCTCTCTGGATACATCTGGCAGTTTATATCCCTTGTGGGGCTTCCCCACTGCTGGGAGGGGGAAATATAGAAATTTTTTGTTGGGTGAAGTGTTGCAGCAGAGCAAGCTGGTGAGGGGAGCAGAACAAGCTGTTCCAAGGGCTCAGCAGGTTCCTCTTCCTCAGGGGTTCTGCAGGCTCCTTGCAAAGCCCTGCTCCATCCCCAGATGCTGACTCCAACTTTCCTGCCAAACACAGAATCCAGGTGGGCTGCAGGGGAGCACACAGACCACCCCCAACCCTCACCCCACCCTGGGCAGGGCAGAGATGTCTGTTCAGTGGGGCTTGGTTTGATCTGATATGGAATGGATGCTCCACACAGGTGTAACAGCCCACAGGTCCCAGCGTGCAGGGAGAAGATGCTGCAGTCCCTGAAGTCCTGCCTAGAAGGGACTGGGCTCCCCCAAATCATATCCACATCCTGGCTGTGGGAAAGCACAGTGAATTTTGTGCCTTCCTGCTGTTTCCCTCACCAAATTCCATAATTCCAGCAGTGAGCGTGCTCTGCCTGGACAGAGGCACCACATTGCACCTCACTTTGGCAGGAGCAAAGGGCTCTTCAGCCACAGGTCCCCCAGTGGAGGAGCAGCCTCTGTTGCTGCACTAGAGCCTGGCCTGGAAACACAGAGATGCCAGATTTCACTTCATTTTTTATTAATTTTTTTTTTTTTCTTTAGGGTGGTGCTGCAACTGCAACTCTGCCTCCTGCAAAGACATCACATGAGCTTTATTTTCCTGCTGGCAAGGCTGGATGTTGGAAGCTGCCAAGGAAAGGGGTCTCTCCAAGTGAGGAACTACAAAGCAGGCTGACACCTCTAATGAATTACAGTAATACCAGCTTGGGGTGAACTCTAAAGTGCCTGTTTACACAATCACTGACCTCCCCTCACCCGCTCTCTGGGGCCAGTCCTCCCCTGTCTTGATGGATCACAGCTGAATGGAGGTAGACCCCAGTGTTTATCATCTCCCAGCTCTGGGAAGGGAAGGAATAACAGTGTTTCCTGGCACACTGGCCACCACTGGGGATAAAATGCACAACCAACCCTGGCTCTAAAAAATGCTCCCTGCTTCATGTTCTTCTGCAGATTCGTTTTTTGGGAGGAGGCTTTTGCAACATCAGGCACTGCGACTCAAAGTGATGCCCCTCACATGGAGCAGGGATGGTGCTGGGTCCAGGGAGCAAGGACAGACCCTCTGCTCACCTTGCCCTGGGTAATGAGGCCACAGTACCCTGCAGAGATGCTGCAGGATGGTCTCTTTTGGTCAGGAGACACCCTTTGGGGTGTTATCCTGATATTTTCCAAAAGCTGCCAGCTCAGGGATGGCTTCCTCTGACCAGCTCAGTGCCAAGCTGGTGGGAACATCTTCAAGGAGCCCTGAGCTCAGTGTAAGGGTGAAAAAAACAAAAATGGGTGTTTTGGTCAAGTGGAATGGGGGAAAAAAACCCACCAGAGCAGCAGGTTCCTCCTTTCCCACCTGTAACACTTGCAGCCAGAGCTCCCTCATGACCACCACAAACATGGCCCCAACACCCTGCTCTGTCCAAATCCAATCCTGCTGTGTAAAGGGGAGCTGGACATGAGTCCCCAGCTGTCACATGTCTTTGTGCCTCTGCTTAGGTTCCTGCATAGCAGACCCCAGTCCTTTCACCCTCTCTGCTGATCTTCCCTCCACTGCAGGCAGAGCTTGGTGAAACCCCACAGACATTTCTGGGCAATCCCATCCTGTCCCATCTTCATCTCATGACAGACTTCCACAGACATGGACCAGCACACACAGGGGTAAGGGACCAGAGGAGCCCCTCAGCGTCCCCTCCTGTCCCATGCCAGTGTCATGAGCAGCTTAGGGTTGGGAAGCAGTTGCAGCATCCCCATGCAAGAACCAGAGACCCAGGCAATGAGAGGTGCCACGGCCACCACAGTGATGTCACCTGTGCCATGTCCCACTGTATCCCAGCTCTGAGTGCACAGAAGAGAAAACTTTGTTGAGGGGATGCTCAACTCCAAAAAGGCAGTGAATGCCCTGTGCCATCATCACCTGTCTGCTCTCACACGTGCCTGTGCTCACCGTGCCACAGCTTGTTTTAGCTCTGCAGCTGGGGACTGCCTTTAATACAGCCAAGCTTTCCTTCCTCAGGTACTCAGAGGATGAGAACTTCAGTGCTGGCCCCTGGGGAAGGTAATTCTCTGTTTCCCTGCTCACCCTCTGACCTCTTCATTTTGTTCCAGAGTTATTTTTGGAAGTAAAAGCTTTTTTTCTTCACCCTTCCCCTGGCCCCCATCTTTCTGCCAGCCAAAGTGGCATTTTAAGCCTCCTGCCCACCCAACCAGAAAAATGGTGGCCGAGGCAGGGTAGAGTTAAACCTTTCTATCCTTCTCGAATCATTAACCCTCCATCAACTCAGCTGCCTAAAGAGGAGCTCTCAAAAGCCTCTGTGGGGAGTACCTGCTCCCCCATATGGGTTTATGAGGGGGAAGAACCACAACCCCCCAAATAGGGTCTCTCTCCATGTCTCCTTCCCCACAGCACTACAAAACCCACTTGATTCATTGAAGTATCTACAGCTAAAGTCCCCCCATCATATACAAAATTCCAGCTTCACTTGAGTCCTTCTTTCCCAAGTATGAACCAAGAAAATCCTACCCTACAAAGCCATAGGGACTCAAAACAAGGACCCTGCACCACCAAACCCACACATAGAGTAGAAAATGGACCCTGTTTCGTGCTGCTGGCATTTGGGGAAGGGTTGCCTGAGCCAAAGAGCAGGAGGCCAGTGACCTACAGGTACCAAAACCCCCAGGGCCACTTTATTCCTTGATTGCTGCTCGAGTTGCTCTGCAGCTGGAGAGATGGATACACCAGGCATTACTGACTGCAAAGGTCAAGGCTGCTCCCACAGCAGCTCAGAGGAGGCAGGTCCCTGTCACTCCTGGGGACAGGAGAGTGCCAAGATCCAGGGGAACAAGGAAATCCTTAAGCTTCTCAGCAGTAGCACAGTCCCAGCCACCATCCCTGCCCAGGGATTAACCTTCTCCTGCACAGAATAAGCAGCCTAAAGAGCCAGACACTGTAAAGCCTCCCCACCTCCCAAGAAAACAGGGTGCTTGTCCCTCCTCCCCACACTGGAGCACAGGGACAGGCACTGCTGCAGTTTGGGATGTGATGAATTTTCAGAGCTCTGCTCTGATGTTGTATCTCAATATCTGGGTGTGATTCCCAAAAGACACAAAGTCCCATAAAAACCAGCAGCAAGGGGCCAGTCTGGACACTCAGCTGACATCAGGTAAGGAAGCAACATATGCATGGATCTCCTCCAGCCTCAGCTGCCAGTGGTCCAGAGACATCCCAAGTTCTCTCCAAGCCCTGTGTTTGACATGCCCAACAGCCAGCCAGCCCTCTGCTTTCTGAAGGGTTCCAGCCCCTGATATTTCTGGCTTCCCTGGCATCTTGCAGCACTGAGTTCCCATTTCATTACAGACCCTCCGTCAGGTTTTAGTCCACTAAAAGGGCTAAAGGACAGGATCAGGATAGACTGCATTGAGCACCCCGTGCCTCCATCAAGGCATGAACCCAGAAAAACCCATCCAAGGGCTGAATTTTCACTCCCTGACACAGAAAAGTGATTGGCGCTAAGGGAAAAAAGTGGATTTTATGCTCTTGTAGAGCACCGAGGCTTCCTGACCCCCAGCTCCATCCTCATACCCGAGCTGTGCTTGCTCTTCGGGCAGGAGCCAGCAGCCCAGCTCCCAGGGAATGTCTGGGCGCCTGGAGGAGCTTTCCCCATCCCAGACTCCGGGATTTGAGCCGGAACGATCGAGCAGCCTCTATCGGGACACAGCCCCGGAGAGGAGCCGCCGCCACAAGGTGTCACCCGTCCCCTTCGCCCCGAGCCCCCCGAGAGGGGCTGGGACAGCGCCCCGAGGAGTCCCACGGCCCCTCCGGGGGGATCCAGCCACGCCGCCTCCTCCCCGGCAACATCAGTGGGGTCCAAAGCGCATCTCAGCGTCGGTATCTTCCCGTCTCCATGGAAACCTCCGACCGCAGCATCCCCCGGTGACAGCGCTGGACCAGGGGATGCTCGGCACAGTCCAGCCCTCGAAGTGCCTGTCCTAGTCCCGAACTCCTTAATGAACTGGAATTATTCCTCCTTAATGAACTGGATTTATTCCTCCTTAATGAACTGGATTTATTCCTCCTTAAATTTTCACAGACCCGCGACCCAGACTTTTTAGCTCAAAAGCAAATAGAATAAATTGCTTTGAAAACCCTAAAACTTTTTCTGCATCAGGAGTGCAATAGAATCCCAAAATGATTTGGGTTGGAAGGGACCCTAAAGAGTTTCTTATTCCAACCCACCTGCCGTGGAAAGGGACACTTTCCACGAGATCAGGTTTCTCCAAGTCCCACCCAAGCCTGGCCTTGAACATCTCCAGGGTTGGGGCAATAGTAGATATCTGTGCAGAAAAACATGCAGCTGAATTATCACAGAAAGGATTAGAGTAGAATTATCCTGATTCACAACAAAACCCCCCGGGTTTGCAAGTAAATAGATTGGGAATTTATTTCAGCACTGACTTGTCACGATATTTTGCTCCAAAGTAATCCAACCTGTCTGAGTAAGAACCTCAAAATCAAAGATTAAACAAAATTTAAAGGAAAGGTCGTTCCAAAACAAATGACAGGGCTATTCTGCAACTACAGAGGGAAACAGTTTGGATTCCAGGGGCAATTCAGTTTCCTAAAGTAATATGCCAGGATATGCTCCCACAGCATTCCCAGATTGTCAGATCTCTATTTTTTCCAGCCTGCTGATGAAAACTGCAACCCATGCCAACCTCGATGTTATTCCACAGACCCTGAGCATTTTCCAGCAACTCCTTTTCCTCCCCCAGCCCTGGTATAGAGAAAACAACCTGCCAACAGGTAAAAGCCTCAAAGTGAAACACTAAAAGCACTTGGGGAAGGACAAGCAGACAAAGGTCTTTCCTTGGTGCCTCCAGGGATGACATGAAGATGCTCTGCTCAAGTGACAGCAAGTGACAGCAGCTGAAGACCAAGGGCAACCCCTGCAGAGAAAGGACACAAGGGGGTTCAGTCAAGCCAAACTGAATGTAAAAATTATCAGTTTATTTGGTTTTTTCCACCTCACACTTTGAGCCCACTCTGAGTGTTGCTGCAGCCAAACCACCTGAGCCCTGCATGCAGCAGGCTGGGCACTGCAGGATTTCCATCCTGCTGCCTGAGAGGGGAAGGGCTGGAGGTGAGGGAAGAATTGAAGTGCTCCAAATGGCTGTTCCTTGAGGAAACACCAGCAGATTCAGAAAGGGCAAGTGCCTGTGCCCTCTGCACACAGAGCAGTTGAGGGCTGTGAAAAGCAAATGTTTAATCTCCTCTTCTCCCCTTTTTCCATGGTAAAAACTGATGGGCAGGAAAGGGCAGATAGGGCTGGGATTCTCAGGGTTATTTCCCACCTCACACACCACTGAACCCAATTTTGCAGCTCGGAATTCAGACAGAGAACTTAAACCCTCCTTGGGTGCCCTGGTTTCAGGGTGACACATTTTTGCCCAAAGCTGCTCCTGCTCTTCATCCACTCCCAGCAGCCCCATATCAT
>JAWWEW010000036.1:4066382-4117136 GCA_035583185.1 Anabacerthia variegaticeps
TGCCCTGGTTTCAGGGTGACACATTTTTGCCCAAAGCTGCTCCTGCTCTTCATCCACTCCCAGCAGCCCCATATCATGATGGAGGGAGCAGCCAAATTCTGAGCAGAGGAAGCAGATGAAACACCCTCTTTTTTCTTCTGACAATGCAAGAGAAGGACCTCGAGGTGCTGGTCAGGTGGCAGATTTTATGCAGCAAAGATTTTTCCCTTTCAACCTGTAATCCAGTTGGAGAACACCCTGACATAAGACAATGAAACCAACTGAAAGCTCAGAAGGGTTCAAGAAGTTCAGGTAAGGGTTGGTTGGCCTCTCCAGCTTGGGACATCCCTCAGCTGATGTCCCCAAGACCTGACCACCAGGGTCTGCAGAGTGGCCACAGAGCTGTTCTGTATTGCCCAGACAGTAAGCACATCCCTTTTCTCTGATACCCCCAGGAAGGTGGTTCCTGTTCCTCCTCCCTGAACCCCTCCAGGACACTCCTTTCTCCGTTATCTCAGAGAGCTGCAGCTTTCCCATGGCAGCTGCTGCTCTTGAAAAGAGTCACTGGCTTTGCCTTGGCACCAAAGCCCATCCAGGCAGAAACAGGAGCCCAGGTGAAGACTGAACCAGGACCAACAGATGAGCCCAAAAACCCCCAAAATCCCACCAGGCACCTGAGAGCATTTTCTGAAGGCTTCTTGAACTCTGGCAGGCTTGGGGCTGTGATCACTTCCCTGGGGAGCCATTTGGGGGGAAGAACCTTTTCCTAATACTCAGCCTAAACCTTCCCAACTCAGCCCAATGCCATTCCCTCAGATCCTGTCACTGCAGACCAGTGTAACACCCACAAAATCTTGAAGAGGGAAACCTCCACAATGATCCCAAAGTCCTTTACTCAGGGCTTGACACACCATCAGCAAGAAACCCCCAAGAACCAGCAGCGTTTTGGCCAACTAATCTCGCAGCAACAACCAAAACCTCTTGAAAAACCCCAATCCTGGGTCTTTTCACACTTGACCTTCCCTGCAGCAACACATTAGCCTCTCTGTACAGGCTCTTTGCTGCTCGAGCCCTAAGTGGGATGCTGCTGAGTTTATTACAGAAGCAGAGGGGTCGGCCCCGCAGGGTCCCCGAGGGCTCCGTCCCCTGCTGCTGTTTAGCCCCAGTTGTGCTGTTTAATGGACTGGCTTACAAAAAGCACGTCTGTTGTGAGCCCCACAGTGTCTTATAAAAGTCAGCAGCAACAATAAGCTGCAAACTGGGCCGTGTGGCTTCACTGCTCTGCTTCCCAAACAGGTTATTGCTTGTAAAAGCCCCTCGCTGGAAGGAGCGGCGCTCCCAGGGCAAGCCAACGATGCCTTTTGATATGTTAAATAAGAAGAACTTTCCCAAGGAATAGTTGATATTTGTTGCTCTGGGGTGTCTAGAAAGGAAGAAAATTACTGGCCCATTAAATACTGCCCCTTGGCCTGTTTTTCAGCGTTTAAAACAATGTACTCAAAATTGGCAGTGGAGGCAGCCTTAAACATTTGTTTTGCCTCAGATTATTTGCAACACCCTGTAAACTCGGTGGCTTTTCACTCCCTCGCTGAGGGGATTTCTCCAGTGCGTTTTTCCATGTGTCTCCAACATATGGAGCAATAAAACAAACAAACAAAAAAATCTAGCTCCTAGCTGGTGTCACGAAATATTTTGGGGGCGGGGGGCCTTGGGGAGGTGGTGTGGGAGTCAGAGCAGTATGACCTGGCAGAGACCTGGGCCTGAAGGAAGCTCAGGTTTTTATGAGCCAGGAAATTGCAGGCTCAGCTCAGGCCATGCCAGTTGTCCATAAGTGTTCGAGTTCCACATCATAACTCGGGTCTCAGTGGAGGGAGGCACGTGGGGACAGATGGCAGCTCCATGGGAAGGTCACCTCCACCAAGAGGGGGTGGCATGGTCCGGAGATATTGAGTTGGTGGTTGGGGAAAACATCTAAGAGTCAGCTAAAGGAGAAAAAATTCATGTTCTCCATTCCCACCCCACAATTGCTTGAAAGATGATGAGTTGGGAGCAAGTTGCTGAGCATCCCCTTGATGAGGAGCACAAATGAACGTGGAGCAAAGACAACCACCCTTCTGCAAAGGTCCCAACTCTCCATGAAAATGGTCTACCCAGGCAATCCCTGCCCAGCAGGCACGTGGTGGGATCCTCAGGGTTGTCCAGTGCAGGGCCAGGAGTTTGACTTGATGATCATTGTGTTTCCCTTCCAACTCAGGCTGTTCTATGAGCATTTCTGCCAAGGGGAGAGAGGGAGGGCTGGCAGAGGAGAGGGTGTGCAGGGGAAACAGTGTAGAACAACACAGGGAAGTGGGACAGAAGGACACCCACAGGGTTAAGGAAGAGGAAAAAACCAGCACACACTAACCCAGAGAGCAGCCAGGGAGATGCCTGAGGAGCACACAAAGCATTTTCTTTTATCCATCACCAGGGAAAGAGTTCAGTGACTCCAGAGTTTCCCAAAATACAATTTCTCTGCCTCAGTCTGAAGATTGTACCAGGATTAGGGATTTCTGGATGACTCCCTGGCTGCCCTGAGGTCTCCAGTGCCCACCTGGGCACTGCCAGGGAGCCACAGTGACCCAAACACACCAGTATGTGCATGACAGGTTGGACTGAGGAACTTTGGGCACCAGCAGCAAAGCTGGTGTTTCCCAGAGCATTTACTCCCTGTACTGCCCACATCACACTCTGCTCTCTAGGAAACCCTGCTGGGAATATGGGAATAATATGGGAAGTTTTGGGATGCTTCACTGAGCCACAATAAACAGTCAAGACCTCAATGAACAGTTTGTGTCCTGCCCTCCCGTGTGCTCTTCTGTTCCTATCCATTTCCTATTGAATTAGAGGGCTGAGAATTCAGTTTTCCAGCAGTGGGTGGGCATCCAACAGCACAGGCAAGTGGCCAAAACATCCCAGCTGCTCCCCCCACCCTTCACATAAGGGCTGCAAGTCACCCATTCACACTAAGTACAACACAAACACCACTCAAGAACCACAACAACACAATCCTCAGGCCTCTGGCAGAAATCCTCAGCAGGGCACCCCAATCCAAGGAAATTATGTATTTAATCTCCTGTTTCAAGAAAAGCCAGGAAAATTAATCGAGTCACTCAAATTCTGGCATTTCCCAGCTTTCTTCATTTGTCACTTCAGTCACTTTGTTTCAATGCAGATTTTAGGGGTGACTTGTATAGCCCAGCAACAGCACAAGGGCTCTTGCCACATTTAGCAGAGCAGGGAGGGAATTCTCCTCTGCCTTCCCTGCTCAGCTCTGTGGTCACCAGGAGCCCCAGCCCTGCCTGCTCTTGCCCAGGCTGCCTCAGCTCCTCAGCACAGCACCTTCTGCAACTCCATCAAGCCAGGCAAGTCCCTTTGGCCACCAGAGCAAGGGCTCACCAGGGCTTTTGGGTCAAGCACTGGTGCAGCCAAGGAGTTCAGGAGCCTCAGCCAGAAGATTTCAGCTCAAGCCCTCCTGTATAGCGAGGAGATG
Organism: Anabacerthia variegaticeps; assembly: GCA_035583185.1. NCBI lineage: Eukaryota > Metazoa > Chordata > Aves > Passeriformes > Furnariidae > Anabacerthia > Anabacerthia variegaticeps. Next base: position 4,069,891 of record JAWWEW010000036.1, read on the forward strand.
AGAGGTTTTATTTCCTGGTTTCACTCATTAGAGACATTAGAGGGTGACAAAACCACACTGTCCTCCTGGGAAATGCCCATCTACCTGCTCACTGCCTTCAGCTGCCCAGTTTGATGATGCTCCGTGCAGTGTCCTGCTGGTGAGTTCCAGGCACACATCCCAGGAGGAACAGCCCTTTTCCAAGGTCCAAATAGACCCTGGCTGTAGGCTCAGAGAGGGCACCACACACAAATCTCAACAGAGCCAAGGGGAGCAGAGCTCTCCTCCCCTCACCTCTCCCGGGGCGGGCGATCTGTGCAAGCAGGGCAGGCAGAAGGCTGGAGTTTGTAAAGTGGCGTCCAGCTGTCATCACTGGCATTTGTCAAATGAAGTGACCACTCTCGGGACAGGTACTATTTCAAAAGTGGACATCACTTTAAAAAAGTGCTAATGTACAAGGCTGTCAGGTCCTGGCCTCAGGAGCAAGATCAGCTCTCTGATGTTTGGGGGAGAGATAAGGCGATGGCCGAGTGGCTGCAGCCTGGGCTGTTTCTGGGAGTCACTCAGCAAAGTGCACACAGTTCTGGTGCTCCAGAAACGTTTGATCAACAGCCTCCCCCTCGGGTTGCTGCTCCAAGCAAGTCCCCCTGTGCTGGGAGGTGAGCACCAGCCTGCTCAGCTGGTCCCCAGCATCTCCCAGAGGCTTCACCTCCATCTGCAGGGTGGGCAGAACACGATGGAGCCTGAGGATGCCAGAAGCAGCAAACCCTCAGTTAAGAGCAGAGAGTTAAAGCACAGAGCAAAAACTTTTGGGAATAATATGATCAAGGAGCTGGGCTGGATCTGTAGGTTCAAATTAGACAGAAATACCATGTATTCCACAAGGATTTTCATGAAAATTATTAGTATTGAATGTGATACAGAAGCAAAAGTTTCAACCAGAGGGGCTGAGAGAAAGGAGATGTCGAACCAGAATTGCAAAGCTTTTTATTCTAATCAACATTTCAACAGATTTCAAGTAAACTCCCAAGAAATCTGTGCTAGAGGACTTGTTTTCATAGAGCAGGCAGTAGCTTTCCCTCCTCCTGCTTCATCCCAAGCATTTGAGGGCCTTCTCTTGACCAATAGGCCTCTGAAGGTTGAGAGGGAAGGTACAACCCTTCACCCCAGTGTTCATCACCCCCTGCCCCCAGCAAGGCTCAGGGACCCCACAATCAGAGCATGACCCACACCAGGCTCATCTGAGCCCTCACCCCTCCTTAGCTAACACCACTTGGTCAGAGAGGTGGCCTCAGTTCTACAGTAGGACCACCTAGAATATCTCTATCCACCTCATTTTAGAAGAAAGAGAGAGTAAATTTCCCAAACCAAGGACTCAGCTCCTTCCTACTTTCACCTCTGGAAACAGCCAAGCCCCACGCTAGAAGCTACTTGGGTTATAAAGATTTTTCCACCTGGTTTCATGTGTTAGCTCCAAAACTGTCCCAACTGGAATATGAACCTTTAAAAAGCACAAAACAGCCTCTGTCTGATGAAAAGTCCCAATGGAATCATCTTTAGAGGACAGGGAATGACTTAACTTGATCCACACCACAGCATTTGCCTGCAGCCACACCTGCACAGCAGGACCCACCCCCCCAAACACCAACAGCACCCAAATCAGAACAATTCCACTCCCCAAAGAACACAAACAAGCAAACAACACCTTTCCCACCCTTCTTCCTCGTTGAAAAGTAAATTCCACTTACCCCAGGGAATGCTCACCTTGCCACCCCCCAAACACCCCCAGCCTCACAGCAGCTACTCCTGTGCCAGGGCTTATATAAGATTTAGCACCCCAGGGAGGGACAGTCCTGCCCTTTCTCTAATTACTGGCAGGTTGTCCAGCTAATTAACCTTCTGTCCTTCCCTCCTGGGTGTTTACCAGCTGTGCTGATCAGGATATCCCATTCCTTGTTAAAATCAGAGTGGGGGGCATCTTGCTCAGCTGCGTGGAGCCCTGCAGTTGGTCTGTGATGCCTGGCTGGAAATAAAATCATATTTAAAAAGTGTTTTCCTTAAATGATGCAGCATTTATCATCTATACTGTAGCATATTACATGGAAATAGCATGGACCCAAAATAATGCTAGAGGAACACAGACAGCCCCTCATGATCATGGTTGGTTGTTTTTTGGTAAATGATCATTTTAGGGAAATCTGGAGGGCAAAAAAATCCATTTAAATCAGAATTATTTTTTTTACTGTAAAAATCCCTATCCACACATAAGGAAAGTATATTTGCTTATTTATAATTGAACACAATTGTTTATTCTTTATTAATAAAAGGAGATCACTGTGGGAGGACAGAGCTTTGTATTGAGCCATAGAAAAAAAGGAATTAATAAACACCTCAGGTAGCCAGCCCAGAAAAGCTTTTTGAGACCTTCACCACGGCTCAAACTCCCCCTGTGTTGGCTGGGGAGGGGTCTGTGGTTCTGCAAGGAAAACTGAAAGACAAATCAAAAGCTGAAGCCCTGCAAATTCCAACCAAAACCAAGGCACGCATATTTAAGTGAGGGAGATTAACTCTGGCACAGCTCCCCATGGGAAGTGATGGATTTGCCATCTCTGGATGTCTTCAAACCACATCTGGACAATCCCTGGGAGCTCCCTGTCCTGAAACCCAGCTCAGGAGCTGGATGTGACCTCCCCTGGCACTGTGTTTGCTACTGTTCATCTTACAGCCCCCCAGCCCCACTTCTGGCATGTGTGTGAGCTCCTGATTATCCAATACACAAAGGTAAAATTATCAGAGGCAGCTTTCTCGTTGAGCCATTAGAGAGACAAGGCTGGGTGGATCTCAAAATGGGTTAGGAGAGGAAACACAGACTTGGAGAGACCCAATTTCTAGTGCCAGCTCTGCCTGTGATCTGATCTGAGACTTTATGTGGGACTATTTCATCTCCCTCTGCTTTTTGCTGTCAGTTCTTTGACTGTGCTGTGAGTGTTGAGGGCAGGAAAGCCCTCCATGGTGGGTTGTACCATGCTCAGTGTGATGGGAGGGTCTGATTTTAGGGATTTAAGACCCTGTTTATGTAGAAATTTTCAAGGATTATGCACCTTTTAGTGAGGATAAGATGTCTGGAGGTATTTCCTTACCAGCAGGTTCCATGAGCATATTGACTGTACAAAACCTCTTAAAATTCTTACATACCAAAACTTATTTTCATTTGGAACAAAAATAGGAAATTACTTAAAAATTAGAGGACAGAGCATTTTGAAGAAGGAAGTGAAGGGGTTTCAGGAGAAACCAGAACTCTGTATCAGTGTAAACAGCTTCAAATACAAACCACCAAGGGTCAAGCATCAATTTTGAAGTGAAGGAGAAGGATGAGTTCACTCAGGGCCAAGGAGCCCAGAGGGAGAAGTTGCCATTACTGAAACATCTCCAGGGGATGGAAAATCAGGAATGATCAACCAGAACAGCACTGCAGGCATAAAGAAATAGAAGTGGGGGGAAAACTCTGCTCAAGGATCTGGGCTGGATCTGTGGACTTGAGTCAGACAGAAACGTCATGTATTTCACAGGGATTTTTATGGAAGTTGTAAATATTACATGTCATAGAGAAGCAAAAAGTTTTAACCAGCTATCTGGGAGAGAGGAGATGTCAAAGCAGAATGGCAAGGCTTTTTTTCTTTTTTGTTAATGGGCTTTTTAACAATCCAGTGGTCAAGCTACTGTATTGTGTGTATTTTGGCTGCAGGTCATGGGAAGCAGTTGATGCATCAGCCCAGGGGTCTGTCCTGCTGACAGCAGAGGGGTGGGACAGTGGCCAAGAGCTGGAGCAGGAGGGATGGGTCCAGGAGGGTTGTCACACACCATCTCAAGGTGTCCTCTTCCAGTGGGAGCAACAAAATTTCCGAGGCTTTATAATTGCAGAGGAAGGGTGGTGGTGTACAAAAGGCCCGTGGTGTGGTTTTGGTGGATTTTCATGGTGTTATCAAGCACAGAGAGACAAAAAAGGCAGGTTTTTTTAAAGACATCTCCATCTGGGCACCGAGTCGTTCACTTGGGCTGACTTTGACAATGACTTGGGCCTTTCTAGGACCCAAATTTCAGAGCTGAGCTAAGCTGCAGACCAGCAACGTTTTGGTGTTACTCTTCTCCCCTCTCCTTGCAAGGTGACCCCAGGAAACCCATCACAGTTCCCTGTTCATCCCCCTGCCACTGTCCCGACTCGGACCACTTCTACTCCACTCTGCTCCGTATCCCCAAACCCCTATTTTCGCTATTTTTATTGTTGGCAATGCTGCAGGGAAATATCAGAGGCACCCACGAGGCCTCCCCTGGCTCAGAAAGGAGGCACTGGCTGTGGAAGAAACACCCAATTATTTAGCAGCTGTCAAATCTAAGCTAAATAACCCCGCCACGGGGAAGGCTGGGCTGTGTGCGTGTGCGTGGAGAGGCAGGAAAGCATCTTCCCCCCCAAGGCAGTGGAGGAAAGCACAACCCACGAAGCAAATATATTGCCCGAGGCTGCCTGGAGGGACACGGGGGGTTTCGAGGAATGAGAAGGAGCCAGGGATGTCCTGGCAGACGCCGGGGCAGAGCCACGGGCAGACGAGCTCTGCCCATTCATCAGCGCCCGTCAGGCTCCCCGAGCCCGCCGTGGGATAAATCAAACCCAGAGAGGGGAAGGGGGAAAAAAGTGGCCAAGGGGGAGCTGGGGGGGAGCCTCGGGCAGGGGGGAGAAGAGGGAACGAGAAGGCAGCGCGAGGGAGAGGAAAAAGTAGATCAAAGGCAGAAATTCATCAGAGATAACGGAATTATTTATTTTTCCTGCTGCTAGTGGGGATTTTTTTCTTTTTTTTTCTTTTTTTTTTTTTTTTTTCCTCCCCCTTTGAGGCCCCCCAGGCCTTCTGGGCTCCTACGTCTCCAGCCAGTCTGTTATTCTCAGGCGTCCCATCACCCCACCCCAGCCACAAAGCAACATGTTCACTTCATCACACGGCTCTGCTCGGCACAGCGAGACCTTTTGATCTCCGTCTCTCCAGTGTTTATATGTGACAGTGCAAGAAATGTATTTACAGTACACGAGGCTCTGTTAGACACTGCCTGCCTTCATTTGAACATTAATATTGGGAGCAGGGGAGGGGAGGGGGAGCAGCACTCCTTTAATTCACCCATCATTTATTAAAATGTTTATTTGGAAATCCGCAGGCCCATTTATCTGGTTATTACTCAGAGCAGGATCAAATAATAACTCAGGTTCTCTGTGTCACACAAGACAAACCAAATATACGCTGGATGAGGTCTTTCAATGGCCTGTGTATCCATCCTCACGCCTGGTGCTAGGCTGGCTGGAGGGCCCTGGGTGGGCTCCCCAGACCTGCAATCCAGCTTTTTATCCCTTATTTCACAGGCTCAGATCCAGCCTGAGCCAGCTGCTACCGCTGGAAGTGCCCCCAAATGCCCCCCGATAGCAGGAGATGCCTGGCTGGTGAAGGGGGACTTCACTGTAGCTTTTCACCAGCTCTGTCTGACTCATGCTCTGCTTTTAAAACTGTCTTCTTCCATCTTTGTCACCTTTCTCAGGATTAGATGGGCGTCTGCAGGAGGACCAAGCCCTGGAGGACCATGTCAGCACAGACAGTTCTCTATCACATGTTGGTAGCAGTCAGAGAAAGTGGAGCCACCACAAAGCTCCTGTTCTCAGACCCTGACCCTGGGAGAACAACCCTAACTCTGGGATATTCTGGGATGAAGTTTGTATTTCTGGAGATGAAGGTTGTCAATGGCCCCCCAGTACCAGTGGCTTCCTTCTTCTCTGTCTGCCCCACCTTTCCTTCCAACATTCACTCCCCATCTCACACTTGCTACTTTGCTTTGGGTCGCCCGACACAACCACGTGACGAATGATGAGGTTTTTGGAAGTGCTGATTTCAAGCTCTCAACTGCTCTAGGCCACATTCAGATGGTGTTAGAGACCCTGACATGTTTCTGGGGACCAGCTGTTGGTCTTCAGAGGCTAAGAAAACACTGAAGCCACATTCAAGTGGAGCTTGGTGTTAAACACGTTTTGAGCAAACAGCCTTTGGCATTGAAATGACAAAGGGATGATGAATGTGGCTCATTTCACGTGGTAACTGCGGGCTGAAGACCCAGAAGAGCTGGTCAGGTAGAGCTTCCCAAAGTGATCCAAAAGAGAGAATGGAAGTGCCAATTTGCAAAATGCTTGGGAAAACATTGGTGCTTGAGGAAAAGAATAGTTAGAGACAGTGCCTGGTGGAAGGAGAAGTAAATTCAGTGGATGAGATTGGACACACGCACTCTGTTCTCTGTGCACTTCATTCCCCTCTCACTCTTGACTACAAAGGCTGAACAACCACCAAATCCCAGTTCTTCTTCAGTGTTTGATATCATGAAGTGCTTTCCATGAGCAGCTGCTTGCAAATGTTGCTTTAAAAGTGTGGTGTGTTCCAGAGGATCTTGCAAGAGGCATCTCACCAAACCCAGCCTGCTCGGGATTGCTGGATAAGTGCTGAGAGTTGCCACAGTTGGACTCGATGATATTAGAGGTCTTTTCCAACCTTATGAAGGAACGAAGCACCAAGTCTGGAGGTGGAAGGATAGAAAACATGCTTGATCAGCTCACTGGGCAGTAACATAAGCCTCTCTCCCATGCTCCACCACAGCACAGGTAAAAGTGTTGTAAAGCTGCAAAAGTACTAACCTGTGCTCTGAGAGCTTCTGCAATTCACCCACCTGCTGACACACAGCTCCACCATGGAGCTGCCCCATGCAGCCTCTCTGGGGTCTTTGGTGGTGTTACAGGTGGGGTGTCCCATCCCTGGAAGTGCCCAAAGTCAAGCTGGATGCGGCTCTGAGCAACCTGGTCTAATGGAAGGTGCCCCTGCCCACAGAAGGGAGTTTGGAATGGAATGGGCTTTAAGTTCCCTTCCAACCCAAACCATTCTAGAATTCTATGATCTAGCCCCGAGCTGACTGACTTGGTGGGTCCTGTGTGCTCCCAGTGCAGGGTGGTCCCAATGGGAGCATCTTAACACACTGGGTTCATGGACATCCCTGGGAACCACACCACACACTCAGCAGCAGCATCACCCCATCCCCATGTTTGGGGAGGGAGTTTGGCTCACCCCATCTTGGAGTGGGATAATTTATGGTAAGTGGGAGTGGAAACTGGCACTGTCACCTACAGCATGACAAGCCCAGCTGACCTCCAAGCAAGGGACTGCCCTTAGGAAACACCCTGGCCACTGGTAGCACCTGCCACTGACCCAGAGAGAGCACCAGTGCTCATCAGGCAGCTACAAATGTTCATTTTCAATGCCTGCTCTCTCTACACGTGGATTTAAGATGCATAAGATAAGGTGTCATAAAAATATCTGACAACAGAGGAAACACTGAGCTGCCGCTTTCCTTTGACACTATTTGCAGAGTTGCCTTGGTTAAAGGCTGGGAGTCTGTGAGAGAAGCCTTTGGTGGCAGGAGCACAGAGTCCTGTCCCCTCCTGGGGACATGGGGCTTCAGAGCCCTGGGCCACCCTGCTCTGGGTGATCAGACCCAGAAGACACAGACTGGTACCCACTGGGGTGTTATGTCAGGCTCTGATCACGCTGATACAAATGATGAAATGATTTTTTGGATAAAATTATATAAATCAGGGGGAAATCTTGCATAAAAGGAAAAGGCATGGGCACATTTTCAGAGGAAACTGCTGGTTTTCAGCTCAGCAGATCTTTTCTGTCTGAAAGTGGATTTGGTTTAGTTGTTTCTGTGGACAGGGCATGGAGGGGAAAGGCAGTTTCAGTTTCAAGCATTTGCTATGTGAATACATCAACATTAAACTTAAGTACAATGTTTTGACTATATATAAAATCATTTCCCTTTCCTTCCTTCCTCTTTTTAAAAAAAAAATGTTTGTATTTTGGCCTTTCAGCTTCATTTGCAATCATTTTATTTCTTCCAAGGACAACCATTCATTTTGTAGTCCTCACTGCAGAAAGCCTGTAGTGCTTTTAATCCTTCCTGTGCACACACACACACAAAACTCCCTGATACAGAGAGCTCAAAAATAAAACTTAGCAGTTAACCAATGGAAAAATGTTTATTTCAAATTATTTTTTTCTTTTAATTTTACCTTCCCTTTCACTCCTAACTCTGCAAGAAGGGGTGAGTCACGGCTTTGAAATCTGCACTGGATGCCAGCTGAAAACAGAGGCTTTACACGATCAAATTGACAGATGATTCCAAGGCAGCCCTGCTACGCACAGACCCATCCATATTCTGAGTTAAAAGAAATATTGCATTTTTAAGGGTAAAGAAACATATTTAAGAGATAAAGGAAAAGAAAAGTTTGCTGGTCATCAATTATCATAATAAAAAGAGGAGGGGGGGGGGAGAAATTCACTTTAAAGACATGTTAAAGCCCCCTAATCTTCAAAGAGATAAAGGCTGCCCCTGAGCGAGCCACTTCGCCAGGAGGCGGCTGCGGTGCCGCCCTCGGGGGAGGCTCATCCAGCCCCAAAATAAGGCCAGGATAAACTTGAACTGAGTGTGGTCGGGTTCAATGGGTGATAGGAAAGGAGGAAAAGGGGCGCAGAAGGACACGGTGAGTCTGGTGGTGGGCGGTGGCTGCTGGGACAGCCCTAAATTTTGGGGTGGCACCAGGGGACACAAAGGGAACACTCCCTGTGTTCTTCTCCCCACAAGCCCTGCTTCTCCTGCCAGGCAAGCAGATGCACAGTTTCAGCTCAAAACAGCTTAGAAGAGGACAAAAAGTCGTGAGTGGCAAAAATCAGCTGCATTTGGACCTGCAGGAACAGAGCTCATCCACAGCCCTCTGCAGTCAGTGGTGACCACCTGAGTCCAGATCAGATTGGGGCATTTCATTGTTTGGGGGTGACAGTCAAGAGGTGAACAGAGATGGGACATTCCTGGTGCTTCTGGGCACAAAATAGGCATGCAAAGACCACAGTCATGCCACGGGTTGGGAGAGAACTTTCCTACATCTTGTGATTGCTGCTGTGAAAGTCCAGCCTCAGTCAGAGGAAAGCTGGACCAGCTCCACCACGAACCATCCAAATCCACATTAAAGCTTGGAGGAAATCACAGTGAAGTCCTCTCCAGTTCCTGCAGCCCTGGCAGGTTCAGAGCATTAAGCCCATTTTATACAGATGGGCTCCACTAAGGATATTGGAGAGAAGCTGGTAAAAAACCTGCCAAGGACAGATGATGGGTGACCTGCCACAAGGTGTGGAGTAATCCCAAAGCATCCAAGCAAGGTACAAGTGAGCTAGCCAGAGTGTGGGAATAGCTGGAAACCAGCAGGCTTGGCTAACTCACTTTGCTCCTCAGGCATGTGGTGTGAAGGGCAGCCCCAAGGAGAAGACTGCAGGTGTCCAAGCTTTGGAGAGACCCTCCAGCACCGAGGTCTTGTCCTGCCCCAAAACATGTCCATGCCTCTTATCTAAGCCCAACTGTTCATTCAGCCCGTGATGTGCCAGCCTCTCACCCTCTTGGGCCCTCAAGGCTTTAAAAAGTCATTTCCAACCTCAGAGCCCACTGGTGTGGAGAGTTTATCATGATGTTTGACACCAGACTTTTTCTACAGCTCGCCAGCCAAAACTAACACAAACAGCCGGCTCCTCATTCGTTATTCTAATTCCACCATAAAACACGCCAAAGCCAGTTCTGACTGAGGTTTTAGCTGATTTACTGCCTTTTCAACAGGCACTGTCTAATGAATTGGGCAAGCTCGTGGGTCAGATTTACGCTGGAGGAGCAGCTGGAAGGAGCTCACCATCAGTACAGCCTCTCTCACTGAGCTGAGAGCAGCAGGAGCGCTGCTCATCTGCCCAAAAGGGACATTCCCAAAATTTTCCTATTTCCCACCACTCAGAAGGGGCTGCCTCCAAAATCTGTCTGTTAGCACTGAAAAGAGAAAGGCAAAGGGGGGTTTGGACTGTTGTTTCTCTTGGACTCAAAGGTTTGCTTTGAGGTGGGGATTTGCAGGAGCATTTCCCACTGGAAGCTCATCCCATCCCTGGAAATATTCAGGCCAGGTTGGATGGGGCTCTGAGCAACCTTGTCTAGTTGAAGATATCCCTGCCCATGGCAGGAGGTTGGACTAGATGACCTTTAAAGGTCCCTTCCAACCCAGATTGTTCCTTTCAATGCACCATGTGCAGAACAAGAGGCTCTGGCAGTGTCACAACTCTGAGGACACACCAACAAGCAGCACATGGTGGGTACTGGAACTGCATCAGGGGCCTTGCAAGGGTGGGTGGGCAAGGAGGTCCAACACCCCTGGTGTCAGTGGCAGCCATGCCTTGTGCTTCTGGCCACTGCAGAAAGCTGAAGCCAACACTCAGCCTGGACACACTTGCACAAAGCCATTACTCCTCCTGTATCCCCATTTTTTCTCACTACTGATGAAGGAAACCATTCCCAGCTTCAGCTTTGGCAGGCACCACACACAGCTATGAGAAGTTTCATCTGACCAAGAAACTCCAACACATGCTTTATCAAAAAAAAAATTCCCAGCCAGCTCTGCTTCCAGTTGCTCCAAAATCCCCTCCAAGCTCTGCTCCAGTGAGTAGGACAGAATTCTGTCTGTAGTACATAGCACAGCCTGGTTTGCCTCCAGCTGTCCCCACCAGAACCCCCCTGAGGAATGGTCCTGGCTTTGGATGCTCCTGGCTGGGCTAATCCTGATCCAATATAAAACCTGTGCAGTTTTTTTCATTTTTCTGTATCAGGTTAAAAAAAACCAGTTTCCTAGGGAGAATGGTGCATTGAAAAGAGGAGGAGCTCAGCTACAAGGTTAACCCTTTGGCATCCCACAGCAAGTATTTTGAGGAATCCTTTTTATCCCTGGGATGTTCCTATTTTAACCACAGTCAAGCTCACACATAAAGACTCCTGAGCAGCATTTTCCAAGTAATATACCATCATTAATGAATCCAGAAGCTTTGCAAGGGTACCAAGCAGCTCTTCTGCTTTCTAGTCTGAAGGAGGAAAGGATGAAACAAGCCAAAACATCCCACTTGGAGATGCAAACATCAGCTAGGTCTTCACTAATGCCAGGAGGGAAGCATCTAGAAATGGACACACAGACATCCACCTTCCTCTGGGAGCCCTGGGAGAGGGTGGAATGCTGTTCCTAGCTGTTAGGTTGATGCACTCTTATGGTCTGGGTCTGATGCCTTGCTCTGGAGCTCACTCCTGTCTCTGCAGGGATGTGCTGAGAGGCTGCGGGATGGGCATCTTCAAAATCCCTGGGGTCACCATGCAAAGCAGGCAGAGCCAGGCCAGGACAAGGGACTGCCATGGTTTCCTGTCATTCCCATCACCAGAGCCTGAAGGACTTCCTTTGCTCCCATCTCCTTGCCCAGCAGCAGTGGCTGGGAGGTGTCTTGGGAGGAGAGTCCAAGAGCAAACAGACTGTCGAGGAGTCCAGGAGGTCCTGAATGCAGCACGTCGTGGTTCACAGCACAGCACAGCGATGCCTCATTGCTCTAGCAGCCACAAACAATCCTGACACCAGCCAGATGCTTTGCCTTCCTTGAGCTGAGGCAGCTGAGTGAGCCACATCCCTGGGGAGCCTGGGAATTGGATAAACCCCTATTCAGGCTGCTGGGGATGAAGTTATTCAAGCAATGCTGCTAAGCAGGGCAACAAGGCAGCTCTCATCCCGAGCATCCCTCAAAGGCTCTGCATCCCAGCCTGCCTTCCTCCCCTGCAAAGCACCTGAGGCCTTTGCACCATGCTGTGCTGGAGACCATCTGGGAAGGCTTGTTGCTGCCTTGTTTTCTCCTGGAGGCACTGGAAGAAGCAGTGCTGCAGATGTGCACAGGGGAGGCAACCTGGCTTTCACATCAGGGTTGTGAGACGAGGGATTTTTGGTCCTTCACTTGCTTTGGCTCAGGGGAAAACATATTTCCCCTCCTTCCATGGGCCCTTTAACAGCACAAATGCTTTCATGGTTCAGTCTGGCTCTTTTTTGTTCCTGCTGCACAGAATAAAACCAGTCGGATCTATGGTTGGCTGAGTAGCATTAAGGTCAGGTATTTGTGTCCTTCTCACCTCAGTGGGGTACTGAGAGGTGTAGCTTTCTCCAAGTGTCTCCAGGCTGCCTGAGAGGAGATGCAAAGAAGAGAAAGAAAAACCCTTATCTAGATGACAACATTCTTTTGGCTTGGTTAAAATCAGAAGGAAAACTTGTTCAGGGCTTGGAGTGAGGATCTCCTAGGGATTTAGCTGAGTAAGTCAAAGAGGCAGTCACATTGTCCCCCTTCTTGCAGGTACCACATATCTTCATGGTGCCTTTCCAGAGCTCTCCACTTGTCCAAACCAGTTTTGCATCAGCCAGGAAAACCAGCAGAAAAGCCTGGAAAGCCTCTTCCTTCAACCTGGAGAGCCAAAATACTGCTGCTTCCCTGCAGCCAGCAAAGGGAAGACCACCATTCACCTGGATATCAGCCCTCCCAAATCATCCCCTGGCATCAAACAGCTTTAGGGTACCTTGCCCAGATAGCCACCCTAGTCACTAAAATAATATTTGGGGATGATTCCTTGCATCTGGGCCATATTAGGTGAGGATTTGCATTTTTCTGTAGGTTAAGTGTGAGGACACACCTCTCTGCCAGGAAGACACCCTTCTGCATTGCTTGTACCACACAAAAACCCAGTGGCTTGCCCTCAGCCCCTTGAGGATGAGACAAGCCCTGGGTTTTCTCTGCCTTCTTCCTTATCTGAGCTGAGAGTTGCCAGCAGCTCAGCACGGTGCTCCCCCAGGAGCTCGGGGAGAGCCGCAAGCCCTGTCTGCAAACCTCATCCCGGCACCCCGGCTCTGTGTTATACCAGCCACAGCAGCTCTGCCAGAGGAATCAGCTTCTTCAGCCAGCAGTGCTGGGCAAACCCCCTCCACTCCCTGCCTTTTGCTGTCGAGACACGGGGGAAAGGCATCACAGGGCGTTCATTAACCAGGTGACATTCAAATCCAGCAACCTCCCCCGGCTTCCTCTAGGCACCAGCGCTGCGATTTAGATTACATGGCGGGGTAGGATTTAGTGGGCTGCTGGGAGTGGACTTGGCGCCCACATCCCCAAATCTGGAAGAGCTCTGTCCTTTGTGTATTGTGTTATGAGACAAAGGCGGAAGAAAACACCTGGAGCGCTGAGGCCGTGGTGGGGGGAAGAGATGTTGCCACGGCTGTTTATAAGATTTGGGCCAGGTTTGTGAAGGTCCTTGGAGATTCTGGCCTCTTCCAGTGGGACCTGTGCAGCATGACTTGGAGAAGTAACTTGATGCCCAGAGATCCGGGTCAGGGCTTGCTCTGGACGGTCAGAAATCCTGGAGCATCCTCCCCTAAGCATAAGTGGAGCAGCTCTGCTATCTATTTGCTGCGAGACCGCAGCATCCTGCAGGCATTGACCCGCTCCGTGAGCCAAGCAGAGTCAATCTCTGCCTGGGCTGGGTTGGATCTGCTGTGTACACGCAGACAGGACCACCTCCTTTCCCATGTGTTGACAGCACTGCACTCAAGCACCTCAAGATATATAAAAATGTGCCTGGTGGGACGGAGCGCGGGGCTGAACTCGCTGCCTTGCACCTTGCAGACCTGCTTCTTCCACCTCTCAACCACTGTTTCCTCCTCCAAAATCCAGGGCACCCTTTTTGGCCAGGATAGGAAGCTCTAGCAAGGAGCTCTAACGAGCCTTCAGCTCTTCTCTACCCATGGGACACCACACAAACATCTTTTGCAGCCAAGAAGATGGATGGAACAGCCGAGGGCGGAGAGGGAGGGGAGGAAAGGCAGATAAACCCTCTCCCCCAGCTCTTCACGGGAAATCCCACACTGAAGGTGTGAAGAGAAGGGTGAGAGGTTTGTCAGACACCAATAATGAAGTCCCCACCCTCCCTCCTGAGTGTGCTGCATCACAACTGAGGAAGCAGAAAGTTGGAAGGCGAGTTGGAGTTACAATGCAAAGACACCGAGCACCAGTGCAGGGTCCCCCCAGTCCTCCCCTTGCCCCTTATGGCATCACTGCCTAGGAACCCGATTTGGGAGCTCCAAAGAATGAGCTGCAGAGCGCACATTTCCCTGGGTGAGACACAGCACCTCCCTTCCTACCGGGAGGAAGGGAAAACCCCATAAATAAAGGGCAATAGGAAAGATATTACAGGTCCTCCAGCAAGCGCCTGGAAGCCGCCTCGGAGGTGAGGAGGGGGGAGGAAGGGAGCCTGACTGACAGCCTGATTTAAGACCTGCCTGAAAAGCAAACAAAAGCAATTGAAAACTGCATCATCTAGGAAAACTTAGTAGGTTGTATTTTCACAAGTGAGGACTGATGGTAAGACCAGCTTAATCCCCCAGTGGACTTTCCACACCTCCGCAGGCCGGCTGGCGGGGCCAGCTGTTTTGTCTTGCAGCTGATTGCTGAAATAACATTGTCGGGCCGGCGGGATTGAAACAGGATGGGCTGGAGGGAGCAACACACAACAGAGGCCTGAAAAGAAGTGAGCTTGGTTTCCAAACCCCCCTTCTCCCCGTAGGAGCCAGGGGCACCTCCTGGAGTCACAGCGGTGAGCGAGGATGCTCAAGCCTGGGCAGAGTCTCTGCTCACAGGCAACCAGAAAGCAAGCCCTGGAGAAACCTTCCTCAGTGTTTTCAGCTCGTTTTGGGTGAACAGGAAACACAGCCAGGAGGTAAAGATGTAATTTAGGGCCTTATCTTTCCTTCTCAGGGGCTGACCTGGGGACCCAGTGAGCAGAACATGAGCTACATCACAGTGCTGTGGGCACGCTGGGCTGGCTGATGGCAGGGATGGAGCTTGACACAGACAAGTGTTATAAGATTACCTCGTGGACAGGCAGACAAAAAAAAACCCCAACCCAAGACATCCTGAAGCTTCCTAATGATAGTATTTTCATTTGGCTTTGGCTTGAACAAAACCGCAGAGTTTCCTCCTGCTAATTGCAGAATCCCAATAAATTCCAGGAAAGGAGAGTGAAAAACACCCCGTTGCCCAAGCCAGGTGATGTTCTGTGCTCCTGACTCCCTTCTATCCCCACCCTGGAATTATGAACCAGAACAACATTTCCTTTCCCAACATCAGACTTGTTAACAGAGCAAAAAACCACACACTGAAGGAGCTCAACACATCTCCTGTACGGATCAGACATGCAAGCAGCAGATGGGCGAGCCCCTGTTACTGAATCTGAACCTTTTTGTCTGCATGTGGTTTAAAATCCCTGCCTGATGCTCAGAGAACAAAAGGCAAAGTAAACACGCTCTTAAGTCCATTCCTTCCCAAGCCATCTATTTTAACCTACAAGCTGTGAGGCTAGATATGTATGTATGAGAAGAGATAGATAATGAAATGAAGATGGGAGGTGGTTCACCTGGGATATTTGAACATTTAGGGCTGACAGCCTAACAAGTTCCTGCAGGGTAATAAGCCTAAGCCTGGCATCTGGGAGCTCAGGGGATGTCCATATGATTAAAAGCAGCTGAGGCAGCTCTTGGTAGCTGAGTCTTAACGACCATGGGGTGAAGTTCCCTCCATCAGCTATCAGGTCACAGGAATCCCTTAAATAATACTTCATGTTTGCAGCAGGTAAGGTACACGTGTGCAGATGTCTGCTGGGCTCAGGGGTGGTAACTCCACCAGCAGATAGGACTGATCCCTTCCACAATGCTCTGGAGAATGGGGCAGTCTGTCTGTCCACCCCATCCACCCAGGTAAGTGCTGCTGCTGCCTCCTGTTATCAGGAGAGCCTGGTGCTCTCCAGATCTGAGGCCTCTGGTAAGACTCAGCATCCCAGGTACTGCCACCACATCTGGAATCCAGACCGGAGAGAATCTGCTCCTTTCCTTCTCTGAGAGAGAAGATGAATGAACCTGCCTGGCTGACCTGAGATTGCTCAAAGGGACAGATGATATATCAAGCTCTCTCCCTCTGCCAGCATCTAGGCAGTGATGGAGACCTGGTCTCAAGGAAATCTGTCCTCTGCTTGGTCCCCAGCAAGAGGCAGCACTGGCAGGAGAGCATCCTCTGCTTCCTGCCCTCACAGTTTCATTTCCCTGCATTGTTATTTCTTGGGCTGAATTACTGGGTTTGCTGGCAATTAGGTGGATGAAGTTGCTATTTAAGAGCTGATATTTTGACTCAGGCAGTTTTTACCTTATAAAAAACATGAAATTAAAGCCCAAGCCACTGGACATTCTGTTGTTTTCAGAGCAGAAAGTTTCATGGGGATGTTTGATCTCTTAAATTTATCTCCCCTTTTGCAAAGACAGATATCAAACCAAGCAGCTTGGCCATCCTTAGCTAAGCCAATGCCATCTCTTTCTCCCATGCTCAAGTCTCTGTGCAACCAGCAGTGGAAAAGCAGTTTTGATTTTGGGGGGATTAAATGAGGAACAAGGCAAACAAGTCACAAACCACCAAGAAACACAAGTGACAAAGGGGACATTAACAGTCCAATCAAAGATTTGGGCTCAAAGTTGCGTCACCCTCAACTTCTAGTTCCAAAACCCTGGCCAGGTCTTCTCCCAAATTCACACAAGCCCTGCTGAATCCATCAAGCCTCACCCATCAAATATCTGACTTTTCCTATTCTGAAAAAGGGGAAAAAAAATCTAAATATTTATTTTACCTCCATCAATTGGATTTTATTTCCTTTATTAATGGTCTGTCTCTGAAACACCAACTGGAGCACTACCTTTAACTCCTCCTTAACCCAAACTAAATAAATCAACCCATTACTATTTCAAGAAGTTAAAATATCTCAAAGCCTTTGTAACTTCTGTAACAACAGTAAAATGTAAAGAATAAGCCAGGGCAGTGTAAGAAGCAAGGCAGAACTTCAAATACCTGTTAGTTATGAATTCATCCCAACACAAGTGAATTTTCTCAGGGTGGGATGAACTCTGTTCTTTGGGTCTCTGTGACATCTGTACTGCCTGAAAAAAGCATAGCCCAGGGGTTTCCCTTGACCAGAGATGGATTTAAACCCTTTCCCAGCCTTTCCTCATCTCTGAATAAGCTCAAAAGCCAAACTCAGAGCAAGTACACCATAACTCACCCTTCCAAACCCTCCTCTCCTTCATCCTCAGCCCCCAAACCCTCAATGCCCCACTCTGGGTCTTGCTGGCTGAGACTGGGACCAGCTCCAAGGCTGATGCATCTCCTCTGGGATGCAGCCAACTCACACATGGGATCCCAGCAACCTCTCCACCTTCCCACTGGATGGCGGAATGCTGAAGAAGCCACAAAGTCCCACAGCAAAGGGCTTCACTGCACTTCAGCTGTGAACAGCAAAGCAACTGCTCCAAGAAGCAATTGCTCCCACAACCCTCACCTCAGACGTCTGCCCGGAAAATGGAAAAGAGGAGTGGAGAGGAGGAAGAAAAAACGGGAAAAATCAACCCAAAAGGCCCCCACATCTAATTGATTTCCCTGTGGGGGTGGCTGGTTTATGGCTTGCTGTTTATTGAGCGTTCCT
Organism: Anabacerthia variegaticeps; assembly: GCA_035583185.1. NCBI lineage: Eukaryota > Metazoa > Chordata > Aves > Passeriformes > Furnariidae > Anabacerthia > Anabacerthia variegaticeps. The sequence continues at coordinate 4,087,387 of JAWWEW010000036.1, forward strand.
GTGCTAGAGAGCTGCAGCCTTTCTGTCCCGGGGGTCCCTCCCGGCCCCTTCCATTTGTGCCCCCAGCCCTGATGGAGATGGTTGGGTGAGTTCAGGTCTTTAATGCTGCCTTTTCACAGGAGGTCCTGTTCTGCTCCAGAGCTAAGCACCAAAAGAGAGTGATTTTTCCCTAAGAGTGGCAGCTTTCCCCATGCTGTGTCACCTGTCCATTGAAAAGTGCAAACTTCTCATTCAGCAGCCTAAAAGTGCATTAATTTTCAGCTTTCCAGGTAGAGGAAAAAAAGCAGAAATATTCCCCTGTGATGGAGATGGGGAAAGGGGATTTTTTTTCCCAGCAGCTGTCGCTGAAATACATTTGTCCATGTTTTCCTGATGATGTAAGTTCCCTGAAGCTGTTTTACTTGCTGTCCCTTGTCCCCCAGTGCCACCAAGGGGACAGAATAACCATCAGGTCCCCAGTGACTGGAGCAGCACCTCTCACCCAGCGTTTTGAGAAAGGAAACATCCACACAGCCATTTGCTCTCCCATTTTCTTCCAGCAAACATTGTGCTTCCCTAGATTTGTGCTGGTAACCCCAGAGCATGAATTCCAAGCTGAGATGCTCCTCAAGGAGGGCACCATCCCATGAAAAGGGTGGGATTTGAGCTGAACTCATCCTGTGTCTGCTCCTAAAGTCATTCAGGCACACCCAAGGCTCACAAAACTCCATTCCCAGAGCAGAGCAGTGCAAAAAGCATCCTCTGGGTGATCCATTCATCAGGAATTGGTTTCCCTCCCCATCCCTTTCACAGGGAAGTTATAAGCTGTTCCAGAACACACAAAAATAAAACCAAAACCAAGAAAATTCACTGCAATCAGCCTAGCAATCCACTTTCACACCCTGGGATCTGTGTTATGGGGCTCGGTGTCACCTCCCCAGCATCCCTCTCCACCTCCAGAGCACCAGCAGTTTCCCTGGCAGCCCAGGAAATGGATTTCCTGGTCGTGTCCCAGTGCCCAGCCTGGCAGAGCATGGGGAGCTCTGGCATCCAGCCACAATCAGTGCAAAGGGTTCAGCAAACCCCCTTTGTCTGGGCTCCCAGGGCATCTCCCCCTCCAAGGCAGCATTTCTCAGAGCAGACTGGGGAAGAGCCGACTGCAGCACTTCAAAAGAAGAGTTCACGCATGGGTAAAGGTCCTTTAAAATGGGATTAAAAATTCACATTTTTGTCCTGCGTTTTTTTGGACGTTTCTAATCAAACCTATCCTGAGACAGACAGAAGGACGGGTTTAGCTCGCTGTGGTTCAGACACAGGGAGCCTTTGGTGGGTATTTTTTAATCAGCATTATTTTTTGTCGTTCCTAAAGTTATCTGAAACACTTATCTCATTGAAAACACAGAGCTTAAAGCTTTTAATTAACTATATAAATGCATAATCCTCCCCACAACATTTCACTTGCTGCATTTCACCAGATTTCCCCGAACTCTGCCTCCACCAACATTTTTCCTCATCTCTTTGAATAAGCTCAAAAGCCAAACTCAGAGCAAGTACACCATAATTCACCCTTCCAAACCCTCCTCTCCTTCCTAAACCAAAACCTGGACAGGTTTAACCCTCCAAAAACCCTATTTAAAAGACCCACCTACGATGCCCAAAAACTCAACGGGGTCCTCTCTGCTTTCTTTCCCCGTCCTCCCCAGGGAAGCAAAACCCTGCCTGTTAAGGTTGTTATTTCCAGCCTGGTATTCCCGGGGGATTTTGTGCTCAGCAGCAGGTAAGTGGCCTTTGATCCCACGCACCAGAAGGGCCCACGGATAAGACTGCAGGGAGACAGTCTCCACAGCCATCCCTCCTTCCCTAATTCCCTTCTGAAGTGCTGGAGCCACTGTCACCTCTCATTAAAAGAAGCGAATGCCCTTGTTTTAATTTCTGAGCAGAGCCAACTGGATAATAATATTAACCCCGGCAGGGGGTGGCAGGAGAAGGCACCTCCTTGCTTCAAATGTTTGGACAAAAAATTTGCTCTCATTAGGGCAGAAGGCCAGGAGATGTCGCCTTTGTAGGGCGGGCGGGACGGCGACGGGGCTTTGTTGCCTTTGAATGTCCCCCCCGAGAGCGCCCAGGCTGTAATTGGGGCCAGGCAATGCCCAGGGGAGGAGAGGGGAGAGACAAAAAGAGGAAGGAAAGCTCGAGATCTCCTCTGTAGATCTGTATTCTGCTGCAAAACACGCTCCTGGACGGCTCCCCAAAATCAGGAGCATGGTGAGCATCACCCCGTGGTAAAGGCAGGGTCGAATCCTGCGCGGTGCTCAGGCTGAGGGGTGGTGCCCACTGCTCTGGAGGTCACACCAGGAAAGCCCTGTGTGCCACCAAGGGGGAAAAAGACTAATTCAGCTGAAAAGTTCCGAGGTGGAAGGGGAGACTCATGGGAGAGATCCAGAGGTGTCCGTGGGTCCTTCCTGCCAATAAGTGGGGAGAAAAGGAGAAGGAAAACCAGCACCCTGTTCCTGTTGCTGCTTGGACACATAAATGTTATTCCCATCATTTTCAGGAGGTTTCCCATGTTTGCCCCAGGGTTTCTCCCTAGTATGAAGCTGACAAAGATGCTGCAAAGCCAGGTAGGAACAGGGCTCTGCTGCTGGGGAGTTCTCAGGGACACCCAGAGGGGAGAAAAAGCTCATTTTTCCACAGCAGTAGGTATTTTTCTGTAGCTGGACACGTCACCTGGGGAAAGGAGCTTCATTTGCAATTTACCTCTTGCCAAGTTCAGGTTTAACAATGCCTCTCTGAAGTGACACCAAGGTCCAGATCAGGAGCATGCAAAGCTGAATGATGTGATGGGAAACAATGGGAGAGCCAGAACTCCTAAACCCAGGGTGGTGCAGCCTATGGTCTCCAGGGAGTGCACAGGATGGGGACAGTGATAACAAGGATTAACTTGGAGAAATTGTGGCTGCCCCATCCCTGGAAGTGTCCAAGGCCAGGTTGGAAAGGGCTTGGAGCAACCTGGGCTAGTGGGAGGTGTCCCTGCCCATGGCAGGGGATGGCACTGGGTGGGCTTTAAGGTACCTTCCAGCCCAAACCATTTTGGGATTTTATGACTTACTAAACTTTGCCCGCTGATACCCTGAGCAAAACACCTTTAACACAGACACCCCTGCTAAATGCAGCGTCCCAAATCTTCCTCCTTGTCCTACCACACTCGGAAAAGAAGCATCAAGATGTAAGAGCTGGTGTGAAAGGAGCAAAGAACTGGCAGAAAACTGCCTAAATCAAGGACAAAGAGATGGGAACGCCAACCAACAGAGAAATAATAATCACCACACACCTTTCCTCAACCAGAAAGCACATTGTCAAGCCCAAGAGATGTAAGTTTGGTTCAGCCTCAGGTAAGGGGGGGGAAATTAAAAGAAAGTGTTCAATTAATTCCTCATTTATGACCAAGTACCCAGTATATTGCTTCCCTCATTCCCCAAATCACCCACTGTCAGTATGTTTAGAAACAGGTTGGAAATTAATGTTCTTCCTGCGTGTGGCTGTCAGGGGAGATAAGGGATTTCTTTGGAGGGTCACTTTTTCATTAGTGTGTTATAATTACTGCTGGGTGAAACCACAGAGCTGCCCTGGATATGCACATTTTTGGGAGCTCTTGAGTCAGAGCCATCTAAGCACGGCACTGGGCTAATGAAGATTTGGGAATGGGCAGGTTCCCACACCCATCCCTGCAATGACAACACAGCTCAGATTGGAAAACCAGCAGTGGGATTGATGCTTGGTGCCTTGGGAAAGGACAAACAACCCCAGAAATAAAAGAATTCACCTTAGAAAAGGAAAAAAAAAAGGAGAAATATATGAATTCACCCCAACCTTATGCAGAACTCCTCACGTCAGCTCCTCCAAGGAGAGAAAGAGACACTTCCAGAGGTGGGACACCTTATCCTGCTCCAGGTACCTAAACCCATGGCCTTGGAGAGCTCATCTCACAAAACTCCACCAAGGTTTTAGGTCCAAGGACCTTGTGCACCAAGGTCAATGCTGCTGTGATGGACTGTAAGACTGGGAGAGGTGTCTGCAGTCAGGCACTTTGGAGATTGTATTCCTTATCAATTTGAAATTAGAACTGGCTAATTAGAGACCTTTCTTTAGCATGACATTTCCACAGAACTAACATCAGCATCTCGATGATTAAAAGCTTGTTTTCCATGTAAAGAAACAAAGCAGTGACATTCTGTAGGGTTGGGGAAAAAAGAGAAGTTAATCACGTTCCCAATGTTCCCTTTCAGCTTGAACCAGTTTTTAACACTCTACATGCAAAAAGACAGGTTATTCAATCACTCTTGAGTCTTCCCAAATCCTACAGAGATTCCCCCCCAGGTAAAACCAGGCACTTCAAAAATAAAAAGAGAAACACATGTTTTAACTCTCAGAAATCTGAGAAATCCAACCAAATCTATTGAGGGCAACTTGATGGGACAAACCCTGACTGTGATGGGATAAACCACAGTTGTCATGTTGTTTTGAGAAAGCTTCTCCTGACATCAGGATCAAGTAGAGCCTGAGGAAACTGGACACAACCTTCACTCAACCCTGAGTTTTCCCTTTGCCCATCCCCACTTCCAGTTTTGCAGCAAATAAACACAAAACTGAGCACTGGTGAACACTGAGTGCAATCTTGGTGGTGCAGCACCTCAACCAGGGTGATTAAACTGGGAAATTGCAAAATTAATTCTGGGAAATGGCCAAATTAAAGCAGGAAATGGCAAAATAAACCCGGGAAGTGGCAACATATTGGAGGAACAAGCCAAAATGCAAGCAAGGACCAGCCCCAGTTTTTTGGGGTACAGCCCCATTTTTTTGGGGTACTGTATCTCCAAGTGGGTTTAATGGAAGGGTTGGCTTCCCACAGTCCCTCTCCCAATCCATCAAGGCCATCCCATGTCTCATTTGGCCTTGGAGGAGCCGTGGGAAGCACCGAGTTGGCCCCTCAGTCTTGGCTTCCCCTTCAGCTCTTCCTCCCAAGCTCTCTCCCTCCAACTTGGCTTCCTTGACAGAGAAATGAGGATAATGAACGATTTTGCTGAGATAATTTGATTTAAGAAAATTGCAAAAAAAAAAAAAAACCAACCCCAAACCATATCTTTGAGTTCCAAGTGGAACTAGAAAGCCGTGGGTCAAAAAAGTTGGTCAAAAAGTTCTAAGGTGGCCATCCTTCCAAACCCACATTTGCATTAAATCAGAACATTTTGCAAGAACTTGCTGATTTCTATGAAATTTTTGAACAGAGGCAAAGCGTTTGCCTCAACTTTCCATAAGTAGGGCTGGAATATTTGATTTCATTTTGGACATTGTTTTGTTGGAGCGTTTAATTTAAAATATATTAAAATACATAATGACAGATTAGTATATATGAAATGCCATAATGCGTTTTTATGATGTTAAATTTAAAATATGTACGGAAAAGGCCAACCAAAATACTTTCTTGTATTAAAATGTCAGATTTTTATTGAAATAAATGATTTTTTTATTTTTTTTTTAAAAAAAAAAAGCCCCCACAGTCAGGAAGCAGTTGAGACTTCCTACACACTTATTGCTTTTGTCCACTTTTACTGCATGAAAAATGCTGGTTTCTAATGGCTTTGCAGAATGGGAAAATTGAATTTCATTGTTTTCAAACTAGAAGTTGCAGTTCTCCATCAGCTCTCAAGGTCCTGGAATTCCTCACTCTGTATTTTTCCCACAGAATGAAAAGAGGAGGAAAAGACACTCATTTCCACCAACATTTTTGAGTTCATCAGTTAAACAAAAACTGAGGCGGTTGAAAAGACTCCATTTCTGGCCAGCCAAGAAAATCGAGCTGGTGACAAATATTTTTTCCTAAAAAGCCCAAAATTTGCAAACACACACACTGGATCCTGTGAAACATCCAAGCCATTTTACCTTCCTGGGATGGTAGACAGCACATCTTGGTCCTCAATCAGTGATGTCTTTAATAAGTAACTCCTCTTGTTACTGTGGGAAGGAAAAAGAACCAGTTTTCTTTGTTGCATGTTTTTCTTAAGCTTGGGAAAAATACAGAGATAAGTAAGAGGAAAGAAATACCTTTGTGCTGTAGATCCTTGGCATCTTGTTCTTTTAAAGACTATTTCTGGGGAGAGAAGAGCAAGCAGAAGGCAGGTGAGAGTCCTCAGGTCATCACAGATAGCTGGAACTATGTGCACAGCTGCAGAAATGCTGCTTGGTGGCTTGGAAAGTGTGGGTTTACAGCTTGCATATGGGGGGAAAATGTGCATTAATCTCACACTTGTGGTGGTGAAAGCCCTCCCACAAACCTCTGGCTGCAAGATCGTGGTGCTGGTTTCAATCCCTTATCTAATGCAAATGAAGCTGAGGGAAGAGATTAAAAACCCATGTACCAACTGTTCCCTCGTCCTAGTGAGTGGTTTGCCCATGGATAAGGTTTCACAGAAATGAGGGGTGAACTGTGCTCCTAAACATCCCCAAAATGCACAGTATTTCTATAGAATCACAGAAAATGTCAGTTCAGAAGGAACCTCAGCAGGTTTTTGGTTCAACCTCCTGCTACACTGAGTTCAAACTGGATCACTCAGGGCTTTGTCCAGTTGGGCCTTGAACATCTCCGAGGATGGAGATGCCATGACCTCCCTGGAGCCTCTGTCCAGCCAAAAATTACAGAAAAACCTGTCCATTTCCCCCTCATCATATTAGTAAAGGGTTTTCCTTCATGACTAAGATGGGGGGTTTGTAGTGTGTTCTGTGGTCCGGCTGGGATTGCCAGATTCCAAGATCACCAGGTCCTTCATGACACTACATCTCTGTCATGGGATGAAGAACACATCTGCCAACTGCATTATACCTTCAGTCTGGGAGGATCAGTTTCCAGTGAGGTCCCAGCAACAGCAGCCAGGGCTGTGCTGGGAGGACTCAGACTCTGAGAGAGCAAGTCCCACTGTCCCTCTGCCAGACCCTCAGCTGGAGTCATGACCTTGCTTTCCACTTCCACAGCCAGGCTGGTGATGCTGGTGGAGCATTCCAGCCTCAGTTGGGGGAAGGCCAGCCCTCCTCCCACCAAGCAGGACTAAAGTTGGTATCACCACTCTGCTTCTGTTTCTCATCACACCTCTCTTGTGCTCTGGGCCAGACCTATTGCTGTGTGCTCATACAGCACCAAGAACCCCTAGAAATTGTGATATCCTAATGCTATTGTTAAAAAAAATAATTTTATATATATATATACATGTATATAAAAAGTCATATCCCTGTGCTTTCAGGCAAGTCCCCTAGCTGTTGTTCCCGACCTCGTCTGGAAAAAATCTTGCTACTACCTGGAAAAGGGGACCAAGGAGGTGTTGTGAAAAGAGGCCAGGAGAAGAGGAACCAAAGAAAGATCAAGTGCCAGCTTCTCCATTCTGAGATTCCACACATCTCTCAGGCTCCACTGCCTAGTTGAGTTGAGCCTGGTTAAAATGGGAGAGACACTATTGGCCCAAATAAGATGTTCTACTTCAAATGCAGGGAACAAAAATCCCAAAAAAATCATAGAATATCCTGAGTTGGGAGGGACTCACTGTGATCATCAAAGTCCAGCTCATTCAGTAGGAAGCTTCACACTGAATGAGTTTAAAGTGGAGTTTTCCACGTTTCCAAGGTCAAGCAGCCCCAGGTGATGAGCTGGGGGTGGGCAGAGAGCAGGTGAACCCCTCACTCTACCAAGGAAAAGCTGCTTCTCTCAGGGTCCTGCTTGCAGAAAGAGCAGCATCCAGGGCCAGGCTGTCAGGAACACGTGTGGGGCAGGGGAGTGGGTGTTTACTCTGGGTATAAATGATCCTCACAGTTTTGGGCTGGAGGTTGCATTGCCTGACAGTCCTACCATACCTACGGCTCGAGCGCACACGTTCTTGAATGTTTTCATTATTTTTTCATTTGTAATTTTATTTCATAATAGTAACAAGACGCCCCAGGGCAACGTGTTTCCAGGGGATTATTGCCTTCAGCTTTTTTGCTTTATGACACATGCCATAATCGCCCAGAAATGTAGAACCTGTCATATCTCATTACTTAAGCGTGGGTTAGACAGCCGTGTATGAGGCGTCGTGGATAGACCAGAGCCATAAAATTATATGGACATTTGGTGGCAAAAGTTACTTTGTGCAGTGCCTGAGAATGGCTTGCAGCTGGGCTAGCTCAGCTTGGAGCCATCCTTCAGAGCTCTTACAAGTTGTTTTTGCTCTTCCTCTGCTGCAGAGCCATTGCAGAGGGTGCATGAGGTAATTTTGTGGTCTCGTGTTCCTCAGCTTGCCCCTTTAGCTTGGCAAGGTTCACCCCACCTGCAGATACTGTCAAGAAACACCTTCCAGGCAAGCTCAGCCCTGGGGTGACTCACGAGAGTCCCCTGAGGACTCGCAAAAAACAAGTCCCAAAGTCAGGCTCCTTCTACATTTTACTCCACACTGCCTATAAATAACCACTCACAAGATCTCCAGGAGACCCGTGAGGTGGATGGGGGGAAAGGAGAGAACACAGAACTTGGAGCTGCTTTCTTCCATGGAATGGTGTCATTCTGGATTTATGTCATGATTTCAGTCAGTCTGGGCATCTGGTACAGGAGGCCAAATGTCTGAAAGCAGGGGCCAAATGTAGACAACCTGGTTTTTGGTGAGCTGCCAGGGGGACAGGAGAGAGGGAGGCAGTGGGTGACCCACAGGTGTGCTCTGCAGGTAATGTTCTCCTTGGCCAACAAGGTCAGTGAGGTGGGCAGAGCCCACATTCAGCACTCCAGGATGCTTAACCAGAGCTGCTGCACCATGGCCAAGAGGGTTGGTGGCTACAAACCCTTCTCTGGTGCCCACAGGGACTCAAACAGGAGGCCATTCATGGGGATCCAGTGGCTCCCAGCACTCTGCTGCCCTCAGTGTGTTGGGAAGTTATGTCACCCCTAGGTCTAGGCAATGGACAGGCTGTGATGTCTCCTCTCCACAGAGCTCAAGGCTGAGGTTGTGGCTGGAGAACATCAGCACTCAGCTAAGCACAGGGTGAAGCCCAAGCAGATGAAGAGCACTTTTGTACAGCTCCAATGCACAAACACTCCTCAGATCAGAGGTTCCTGACCTTCCACCTTGAAGAAGAATCAAGATCTAGATGAAGACTAACTATAAAGAGACAGCAGGCTACAGGGGCCTTCATTATGAGGGACCAAAATGCTTTCTTGGTTGGACTTTAAGATCATGGAATCACACAAAGGCTTGAGTTGAAAGGCATCTTCAAGATCATCTGGTTCCAACCCCCCTGCCAGATACAAGGATGTCACCCACTAGCCCAGGTTGCTCTAATCCTTGTCCAACATGTCCTTGAACACTTCCAGGGATGGGGCAGCCACAGCTTCTCTGGGCAACCTGTGCCAGGGCATCACCATCCTCACATGGGAGAATTTCTTCCTAACATCTAAAACTCTCTTCTTTTAGTTTAAAACCATTCCCCCTTGTCCTATCACTATCTGCCCATGTAAAAAGTCACTCTCCCACTTTTTTATAATCCCCCTTTAAGTACTGGAAGGCTGCAATAAGTTGTCCCTGGAGCTTTCTGTTTTCCAGACTGAAAACTCTCTCATCCTGTCTCCATGGTGGAGGTGCCACCAGCACCTCGAGCATCTTTGGGGCCTCCTCTGGACCTGCTCCAACAGATCCACACCTTTCCTGTGTTGAAGACTCCAGACCTGGAAACAGTACTCCAGATGAGGTCTCCCATGGGCATAACAGAGGGGGAGAATCACCTCCCTCAAGGATGATTCTTAAGGGTCATTTCCAACCTAAATGATTCTTAAGATGCTGGTGGGTCTAAGGGACAACGTAAGCAAGCAGGAGAAACCCTTCACATGGATCTGACCATGGAGGGAGTTACGAGTTGCTGTAGAAGACACTCTTAAGCCTTTTCTGTACAACTGCAAGTGTCTTTCTCTGCCTGGGAACACTCACAATAAGGCTCTGAGAGCTGGACCACCAGGATGAGCCTTACCCAGAGGTGAATTGAGACTTCTGCCTGGCAGGCTCGTGGCAGCACAAACCTCACACTGGGCTCTGAATGACAGGTCTATACTAGCCTGGGTGGTACAACCACCAGCTGGTCTTGCAGCCCAGTCCCTCCTGGAGATCTCCCAGGACCACAGGAGGCTCAGGCCCTGCTCAGTTAGGCTAGCATGGAGATTTATTTTTTTGTTTGGCTGGAGGGAGTGTGCCCTTAACCACAAAGCCTACAAGAATCCACGACCCGGCCCTTTAGAAACACAAGCACGAAATAAATTCACAACAAGGCTTTTCATCTGCAGGGAAGTTCATCTTACCTGAGTCCTGGAACAATGTCACAGGGATAGAGCCTTCCTTTCTCCTGGTGATGGGGTTTGCAGGAGGTTTTCCATGTTCTGTGCCTTTAAGCTCTCCATACTTCTGCCTCCCTTTCTGAACAGCAACCTTTTTGTTCTCCAGTCTGCTGCAACTCACAGATATGTGCACCGTGCTCTCTTTCACAGAGATATTTTTTTTTTTTAAATCCTTCTTGCTGTTCTCCATAATCTAAAGTTAAAGACATTCAGCTTAAAAATACATGGCTGAAGTGGTTTTTTCCCAGACCACCCTCCTCCCCCACGCAGAAACCAGAGGTGTTTTCTCAATGGAGCAGGATCAGCCTTCTGCAGGTGGAAGAGGCAATTTATGAAGACAAACTACAATTATGAAGAGTCAGAGCCTCCTCTTGAATAGATGGGACAAATCCCCTTTGCCTACATCACTTCTGCTATACCTGCTCACGCTCAAGTTTCCCTTTCTTCTTGAGAGCAGCTTAACATAAATCTCAGCCATCCCAATAGCTTCTAAAGGTTTTTCCCTCCTTGCCAACTTTCCTCCTGGCTCTGGGAGGGCAAACAGCAGCCACACAGCCCCTTTTGTGCTCCAGGGCTTGGCTAATGCCCCTCCCCAAGGCTGGTGGGCAGGAGAGGTGCCCTCAGCCACGCTCAGAGGGCTGGCACACCATCAACAGCGGGCTTTGAGCAGGAGCTGCTGCTCGGTGTCCATGGCAAGGGCACCTCACTGAGCCCCAACACTGCAAAGGAGGAGGGAATCTGCAGGGCAGGGGCTTGGGGAGCCCATGGTTACCCAACCTTGGAGAGCTGGAAGCTCCTGGGAGGATGCTGCTTGCAGGTGGGAGCCAGGGAATAAGAGATCAGCCTTGGAGGGGGAAGATGGAAAAAGCACAAAATACAGCACCAAATGTCACTGAGCTCACAGGGATGTAAACCAGACCCTACAGCTTCAGAAATGGGACTTCCTTACTCCCATTCTCCCTGGGAAGGAAAAAATTCAAATGTAGGCACAGAGTGTGGACAGGACTCAGCTGGAGATGTCCCTGTCCCAGCTTCTCAGCACATAAACAATTTCTTTACTGTTCCCTCTGCTGTGCCCATTGAAGGGGACACCTGAGTGCCCCCTGCACTGCAAAAATCATTTAAGGGATGCTCCTGTGCTCTGTTCTCTTCCTAAGGGGCAGCTCTGGCTCTGCAGCCTGGAGGGCTCAGGCAGGGCTTAGCACAGTGGATACAGGGCACATCTCTGAGCTGTAGGGCCAGTGGTTCTGGAGGGTGACAGCCACTGGGGTCTGTCCTGAGACATAAAACTGTCCTGGGGGTCACATAGTGAGTTAGTGAAACCCTCTAATTACCCAGGGACAGGTTCAGGTAACAAAGAAAATAAAAAGCCATCAGGTGAAAACAATAAACTCTTTGCAAAGCCTTCACTTCCTCTTGCTTTCTCTCAGCTATTTTTTCCTCCCCATTATTGTTCTGGTTCTTGGGTTTTTTTTCACTTGGTCTTCTGACTTTCTATATGACTTTCTCCATCTCTTCTTTCTTTCTTCCCCCCCCCCCCCTCTCCTTTTTGTGCACTTTTTTTTCTGTGCAACCCATGGCCCACATTTCAATTACACCTTACTTGGCACGTGTCTCTGCACTTTGTGCACAGTGCCACAGTCCAGGTTGGGATTTATGTGTTGGTGATGTGCTCCCATTTCTTCTCTCCCTTTTTCTCCCTAGAAAAAAAAAAAAGATATATATATAGTTTTCCTTAGTGGCAGCTTCATATAAAAAAATTCCACACACTTTAAAGTTTTATCTAATGCCTTTTCTCTCTCCCATATCAAACAGTGAGCACTGCAAAGGGACACATGTGGATCATTGTCCCCAGCATGTGGCAGTGCTGCCCATCCCTGTCCTACTGAAGCCAGTGCTGGAGGAAAAGCCCAGGATCAAACCCCTCTCTAGACAGGTCTGCAAAGGATGGGCTGACAACACATTTCACCCTCTCCTGAAGCATCTTCTCCCCCTGCCCAGCCCTTTGGGACCACCAGAGATGACATCAAGGAGGTGGCATTCCAGGATGGAAGCCTTCACTTGTACTTCCCTCATGTTTGCAGCTCTGACAGGAATGTATTTATTTATAAATGAAAAAGGAGACTGTGATCTCATGTCTGGGGTGAAGCAGGTCCTGACAAGTCACACAAAACGGTTCCTGTTACTGCAGGGACCAGAATAGCAACATCCAGCCCTGGGCTCAGCTAGTGGATGGATTAGCTTCAGAACAACACTTTGGGAACATACCCTGGGAAGAGCAGGATATTTTTGGTTCCCAAAAGGTCCTTATGTATTAAGATAAAGGAGGAGAATGAAGAGGAAGGTGGGCAGAGCATGCTGTGAGCACCCTTGAACATCCATGGTGATCCTCCAGCCCCTTTCTCTTGCATCCATAAGGCCCTCCATGGAGGGAGAGCCCTGCACCAATCCCAGGAATTACACAAAGTATCTCTTTTACAAACATCTCTCCATTCCCTGAATTTACCTGCTGGTTTCTTGTGTTGGGAGCCTCTCGTGAAGTGATGCTGGATCCCAACTCCCAGGAAGTCTTCCCCTCTTCCTCCTGGCCACACTGCCAGGAGCAGCAGCAGGTTTCTTGGGTGTGTACCACCAAAACACTGAGCTTCTTACCTTAAAATGAGTTCAAATATCACTCTTCTCCCAGGTAACAAGAGACACGAGGACACAAGGAAGCAGCCTCAAGTTGTGCCAGGGGGGATTTAGATCAGATGTTAGGAAGTATTCTGCCCTGAAAGGACTGTCAAGCCCTGGAATCAGCTGCCCAGGGCAGCGGTGGAGTCACCATCCCTGGAGGGATTTAAAAGATGTGTAGATGTGTTGCTTGAGGACAAATACACTAAAGCACCACAGGGTTTGGTGGTGACCTTGGCAGTGCTGGGGGAACGACTGGACTCAGCGACCTTAAAGGCTTTTTCCAACCTAAATAGTTATGTGATTCTCTGAAAAAGCATTTAAATAAAACCAGGGAGTATTCCAAAACAGGCTCCCTGTTTCAATTACCCTCCAGAATCTCAAGTCTGAGATTCCTTGCTTGGGGAAGACCCTCTCCCAGGCTTTGTAGGGTCACAGCAGCCAGGTATGGTGCACACCAAACCCTGGTGGTGGGAAAAAAACCCCAAATCACAAAAGCGGCTGTTCCTGGGACAGCCCAGGCGAAGCGGGACGGGGACCAGGGGCTGGCGAGCCGGGCGGGGGTCCCGGGTGGGCTGGGAGGTGGATCCCGGAGACTCGGGACGGGGAGAGCCCCTTCCCGGGGTCGGGGACCACTAGAGGGCAATCGCGACGTGTCCCACGCCCGGAGCGGGCCGGCACCGGGGGGATGCCGGGGGACCGAGAGGGATGCGCGGGGGCTGCTCGGTGGCCGCAGGGACAGGTCAGGGCGCCTGTCTATCCTGAAAATTAAAATAATAATAATAAAAAAGTATTTATAAGCTTTTTTTCTCGGTGTAAGCGCTGCGGGCGGGCAAAGAGGACAATCCAGGCAGCATCCAGGGCATTGCTGACATTCAGGGGTTGTTACCAGTCAGCACCATCACTCCGACACAAAGCAGAGGGTACAGCCCCAGGCGAGCTGCTTTTTGTCCCTAATTTGGGGGAAATCTGTCCCTGCCTAAGGCAGGAAGGTGCCAGCTCTTGGTTCCTACCTTGACAGAAGTATTGAAGCTGCTCTCTGGTGGGGTCTCTCTCTTCTCCCAAGTAACAGGACAAGAGGAAATAGCCTCAACTTGGTCCAGGAGGTTTAGATCGGATATCAGGAAATATTTCTTTACCAAAAGGTTGTCCAGCCCTGGCACAGGCTGCCCAGGGCAGTGATGGAGTCACCAGTCCTGGAGGGGTTTAAAAGACTTGTAGGTGTGGCACTTGAGGACATGGGTTAGTGGTGGCCTTGCCAATGCTGTTTTAGGAGTCAGACCTGATGATCAGAGGTCTTCTCCGACTTAAATGATCCCGTGATGCCTCTAATTGTCATGGGGATGCATTTCCTTGTTCCCATGGGATATTCCCTTTGCCCCAGATCTGGATGCTGTCGGTCTCAAGTGCAACCCTTTGCCCTCAGCGATCCTTTGGGAACCGGACAGCTCTGCTGCTCCCCTCCACCCCATCCTGGGTGACATGGGGAGGGGGTCCCGGGAGCAGCCCCCCAGCCCTGCCAGCTGTGTGCTTGGCCAGTGCCCAGCTCCATTCCCTGCTCCGGGCGCTTCCCCCGGGTGCCACCAGCCCCTCCGTTTATCAGGCTGGAGCAGGGGGAGATAGGGAGGGAGGCCGATAAGCCCTCAAGTGGCAGCGTGCTGTAAACATTCCCACTGGTGCTGTTAGATTAGAGGGCTGGGAAAATGCCTCCAGTCCCCCGGCCCACCAGCGCAGCGGGACGAGGCTGGGGGGCTGCAGAGCTGTTGAAAAGCACAGAAGGAGGAGCTGTGTAGGAGCTGAAGTGCTTCATGGCAGGCTGCAGGGCTGCACGCTGCCTCCCAGGGTACCAGGGCTTGGCAGGGGTCTCTCCAGAATTCGTAGGAGGGGTGTTTTGGCATCCAACCCTTCAGTCAAGTCTCCATCTACATCCACAGGCTTCATTGCCTTTTTTTTTCCCAGCTGGTAAGAAAACTCTCTTCTCCCTCTCTCCTTGTCAGAGGTTGAATCCAGCCCTCCCAAAGGACAGCACTGGGATGGATGGTCCTACTCAGCAGCAGCACTGCTGTAAATGGGAGCAGAGCAGACCCAGCCCTTGCAGGCAGGGACAGAGCTACAGCAGCACACGGGACATACAGGGTGGCACATGTCACTAGATGTCACCTGTCCTGGCAGGGCAGTGGCACCTGGAGGAAGAGCACAGCTTTGCCTGCCAGCAGTGGGCAAGGGGGCACAGCCTCGTGATCCCCTTCCCAAGCAGGCAGAGCTGGGGCTAAGAAACAGCTCCAAGTGGAGCTGGAAGGACAAAAAGGCCGCATGAAAATCTATCCATGGAGGCGACAGCACAAAAGCCATGAGAAATGGGTGTTCCCAAAGTAGCCCTGGAAGGAGAGGGGGATGCACCCCTGCAGAGCCCATGGTACCTGTGGCCTCTGTGGGGCCCCCACGGGTCCTCAAACACTGGATCTGACATCTCTGTGCTGGGGAAGAGAGGTGGGAAACCACTTCCTGCTCTCCCTCCCATCCTCCTGCACCTTTCCAGTGACCAGGGACTGATCCTGACACGGTGTCACCTTTTCTTGTGCAGCAAGCCAGTATGAGAAGGGGACAATGCGGCCAGGTGATAACGGTGGGATACAGGAGCAGCACTGGCTTTGCTGGCAAGAGTCACTTGGGAGGAGGGGACAAGGTCTCAGGATTCCCACAAGAACGGGCATTGCAGCATCCCTCTCTTCTCTCCCCATTTCCATGCATCCCTCCTGACCTGCTGAGGATCAGCATCACCCTGGACCTCCATCTCCAAGGGGTGAACAAGGAGCAGATCTGCTTGACCGAAGTTCTCTGTCCCCTTATTCCTTCCCTCTTTAACCTGAGAAGGACCCTGAGGCTCTCCTTGTCTCAGGCATGTCCTCCACCAGTGGATCAGTGCTCAGCAGAGCAGTCGCAGCTGCCTCTCCCTGCCACTCGGAGGCAACCTTCCCTCCTGCTCCATTCCCAGCATCTCCTTGGCCTTCAGGCAGCTTTCAAAGCTCACAGACAGGCAGCACCGAGCCATGGGAACCTCTCGCTCCCACTTTCTCCCTAAGATTTCCACAGTGAGTAAATCTCCATCCTTTTAGGGCTCTCAAATCCATTATTTTTACATTTGCAGTGGATTCCCTGGCCCTGTTATTAATGAAAACCTCCAGGAAAGCTCCTCAAATACAGCTTTGACTTTCTGCCCAGGACCTGTGGACAAGGGAAAAAAAAAAATAAAGCAACATTAATAAAGCAGGAGGTTTCTATTAAGTCTGAGGGACTGGACTCTCTGGTTTTCTTGGATGCTGAAATCCTCTAGTGCAGGATAAATCTTATACACTTCATTTTCCCAATCTCTCCTTCAATATATTTTAAGAGAACGTTGCAAGTATCAGGGTAAATAATGTCCTAACTGCAAACGTGGGGTCTGCAGTGGTGTGGGGTCAGGCTGTGGGCTGTGGCATCCTCCACTGTGGGCTGCTTGTGGTCTCAGCCCTCTCTCCCTAATCAGGGGGTTGAGCTGGAGAGGTTTTAATTAGCTGTGAATACAAATAACAAGCGATCCCTCCGAGGCTGGGGAAGGAAGTGGGCGAGGGAACACGGAGATGTGCATTAGGTCACCAAATATGCAAATCAATGAGCGGAGTGTGAGCAAACCTACCCCAACCCTCCTCTCTTCGAGCAAGCCCATCTGGCTGGGAGGGAATTCTCCATTTGTGGGCTCTGCTGTTGGGTTTGCACAGCACCTGCTTCTTGAACCTCTCAGCTCCTCCTAGAGATGCCAGCTTTTCCTGGAAAAAGCTCTTACCTGGCAGCGTGCATGCCAGTTTTCGCCGCAGAAGAAAAGGGAGCAAGTCCATGGGGTCCTGCAAGTCCAGGGTCAGGCTGGGAGATGACTCCCTTTTGCTTTTATGCCTTTCAGTGCTCTGAGGAGCACACTGAAGGTGAGCTAAATCCAGCAGCTTCAGCCCAGGCAGGTGAGGGAGTGCCTTTGTGGCTCCTTTGGGCACCAAGAGCTCGCACGCAGCTGCTGGTGTGCGGTGGATGCAGGAGCGTGGATGAAAGGGTCACATTTTAGTTGTATCCTGGCACCTCTTTCCTCTTGGGTTGCTGTGCAATGGGCTGCTCTGCTTGCAGAAGACATGAGGAACAGTCTGAGGCCGCTTCAGAGAGTAAATACAAAGGAGTGTGCTCCCTAGAAAGACATAACCTTCTTGGAAGCAAGAGTTTGCATTTCTTCAGAGTCACTCACACTGGTGGGTTTAACCCAGTTGGACTCTTGGGTGTTGCTATGACACAAATGCTGATGGCTTTTGATAGTGCCAGAGTAGCAGGACTACCTTTTTCCTGCCTGAAAGATGCCAGGCCAAACCTAATTTGCAGAAGCAACAGAGTTCAGCCAACATCAGGCAGGAGCCTTGAACTCACACTGTCCTGATGCTGACACACACACACACACAACCAAAGGCCCTGCAATAAGTGGTAACTGAGAGCAGGGGATGGCACAGATTCAAATTAATAAGATCCAGTATAGTTTATAAGGTAGATCTGGGGCTTGAGAAGCCAGCTGTGAAGGGCTCTGGCCCGAACTTGGGAATGTAGGGCTGGAAAGCACCATTTGGTTGAGAGCACAAATCTGCTGGCAGTTCTGAGTAGCCAAAACAGGGATATTTTGGACTATCCATCCAGTTCAGAGGCCACCTAGTCTGCAGGCATGCCCCAACCCTCACTACAAGGTCAAGGTATAAAATTCAGAAACCAGCTTTGAACCTCACTTGGAAAAGCTCATGAGCCCTGCATTTGTCCTGCATAACACCCAGAAATCAAGGTGCAATTGCTTCATTTTTGAATACCTAGTTTAGGAAGCCTTCCAGCTCAAGTATCCTCTAGTGGAAAGATGCTTCCAGGAACAGCAGTGGGATGGGCAGCTGTAGCTCTTGGATGGGGATGAGGCATTCTAGGGCTGGAGCAACGTGGATCCAGTCCATCCCTAGGACTGCCAAAATGCAGTAGAGTCTGGCTGTCCCCGTCTATTAGGAAAAAAATTCTTCCCTGTGAGTGTGGTGAGGTCCTGGTTTGCCCAGAGAAGTTGTGGCTGCCCCATCCCTGGAAGTGTCCAAGGCCAG
The DNA here is from genome assembly GCA_035583185.1 of Anabacerthia variegaticeps. Lineage (NCBI taxonomy): Eukaryota > Metazoa > Chordata > Aves > Passeriformes > Furnariidae > Anabacerthia > Anabacerthia variegaticeps. Next base: position 4,105,573 of record JAWWEW010000036.1, read on the forward strand.
GGCTTAGAGCAACCTGGGCTAGTGGAAGGTATCCCTACCCAAGGGGATTGAAACTAGAAGATCTTTAAGATCCCTTCCAACCCAAACCATTCTATGATGCTGTGAACAACTCACATCCTTGGTAGATGAGGCTTGAAACAGGTCTCTGAAGAGATGATGGAGCTTTAGCAGTGGGAAATCATCACATCACATCCACGCAGTGGCTCAGCCAGGTAGGACCAACAGCATGGAGAGGTGTTTCCTCTCTGTAGGCTGTGCTGGGAGAGCCTCTGTGATGAGCTGGGGACTGGATCACCCTGGCTCCATCCCCACCCCGTGGTTTTACAAGTCCCAGCAGCACTCAGGGCAAGCATGTGAATTTAGGGGAGGGGGCAGAGAGAACTCCCTGCCAGTGGCCAAGTGTAATAAACACACTCACTAACTGCTTTTCACAATACACACATAATAATATGTGGTATTTATATTTTTACCAGCCCTCTGGGACCTTGGCAAGTAAATCAAATTTTCCCCCTCTGACCCAAATAAATGTTCAGGAGTGGAAATAACAGATTGCCTTTGCCTGAAATCACCATGTGCTCATTCCAGGGGGATGTCAGCTGAGCAATCCTTGCTTCTCTGGACCACTTACACCTTGCAAAGCTTCCCCAAGCTCTGTAAGGACCCACTCACGTTGGACCTGATCCAAATTGCCCTGGAGTTGGTGGAAAGTCTCCATCTGGCTCAGGTAGATTTTCAACAATCCCTTGGACATTAAAATACTGAAAAGGATGGGTAGGTAAAGTCCCAACTATTCTCATACTCCTCAGAAAAAGCTTTGCCCACATTTCACACCCAATCCCTGAAATGTCCCTCTGTTAGAAGTGGACACAGGGGAGTGATGCCCAGGAAACAAATCCTCACCCCCACACCAACCTCTTTCTCCTCTTCCTCCCATGGTAGGGTACCTTTAAAGCCACATTCTCATTAGGACTTTCCCTCTTGCTCCTTCCTGTGTTGTCTGGAGCAACCAAGCTACAAAGTCACAGCAGAACTATTTCTTACCCTGTCCTACTACTACAGCCAAGCCCTTCCCTGGTGCTTCTGGAGTAGACATTTCAATTCTCCACAGGGAATGAGCTTAGTAGGATGACCAATGGCTATTTGAAAACTATGAGGTCCCATGGATAAAAGCTGCCTCATGTTTTTACCTCCCAAAAGCTGTCTGGTACCTGAGATAGGCATCCTTTAAACCCTTCATTAGCTCTATGGGTTTCAAGGTCCTTGGTGTGGTCAGAGACTGAGGACTAAACAATTAAAATGGTTGCTTCTGTGGTGTGTGCAGACATCAGATGGTGGCCCATCTCAGGCTGGTGGTCCCCTGCCACTCCCAGCCTGAAGGATCATCATCTCAGTTCAGGTTCCATAACACTGACAACAGGAACAGCTGTCATTCCCCTCCCATGCCCAGGATCGATACTGTCCCAATCTCAGCGTTCAATGGCATCAATTATTTATCTCTAATTGGACTGGATTCTTCCTTGGTCCCAGCGAATCAATTAATGACTATTTGCCACCAGAGTTCTTGGTGTTCTCCAGAGAGACTTGTCACAGCAGCACCAGCAGTAGGTGATGCAGGAAAGGTTGGGAGGAGCAGAAAGGAAATCTCCTGGGGGCTCTTTCTTTGCAGGACAGGCTTAGTTGCAGTGGCTGTCAGGCATCTGTTTTGGAAGAGGAGGTGCACAAAAGCTTTGTTCTCATTTCAAGACCTTTGCTTGAAAACTAAAGCTCCTTGAGAACTATGTGAAATGTGAAGAAGTCTGAAGTCACAGAATCATAGAATCCCAGAATGTTTTGGTCATCTTTGCTCTAAACCTCCTGCCATGGGCAGGGACACCTTCCACTACCTCAGGTTGCTCCAAGCCCTGTCCAACCTGGCCTTGGACACTTCCAAGGATGGGGCAGCCACAGCTTCTCTGGGCAACCTGTGCCAGGGCCTCACCACCCTCACAGGGAAGAAATTTTTCCTAAGAGCTAATCTGAATCTACTCTCTTTCGATTTGAAGCCATTCACTTATTCTGTCACTCCAGGCCCTTTTAAAAAGTCTCTCCACATCTTTCTTTCAGGCTCCCTTCAGGTACTGGAAGTCAGCACTGTCCACTCTGCATCTCCAACTTTTGGTCATTTTCCTCTTCTCCCTGTAAACCATTATCCACCCTGTTATTATAACCTTAAGCTACTTTTCAAAGGCAGCACCATCCCTCCTACAGCCCTCTTAACATGCTCAGGGTGGATGATCACTGCGAGGATGCACAGTTGGGTAGCAGTGATCCACTGCACGCCAGCAGCTGCCTTTGATAATGGAGGATCTTTGAGAACTTAAACGTTCTTAAACTCTGACAATATTTAAGCATGTGTTAACAGTTTAAAGAAGCAACCCACTAGAGGAAGTCTCATTTGTCAGGAGCAGTTGCTCTAAATTTCATCATAACTGAATTAAGGCAACCCAGAATGGAGCCGGTTAGAGCGAAGACAGGAGCACTGATGGATGGTTCACACCAGCTGCTAAAATGGTCCTTTGAAAGCTCCTCGAGCTGAGGTTCTGCAGACCAGAGGCAGTGACTCCTGAGTGGAAGCAGGGCAGCTTGAGGAAGGCTGAGCTGGATTTCTGAACTACTGTGCAGAGCCACACATCAACACAATGCCTGACAGTGACGCTCCTCGTCCCCCAAATCATCCTTGTGAAATCAAACTGTGGGCTGCCACGGATTGTGATGACTGCAGAGGCTCAGATATCACCTTCAGAAATGCAGCACAGCTCCTGGACCTGCATACTTCAGATAGAAGAAAATCCACCACCATTGCAGGTCTGGGACATCTTCTCAGTTCAGAGTCTGCTCTGCATTTATAGCAACACCACCATGAAATACCCTTGGAGCTCTACTGTTCCTCATGACTTGTACTATGAATAACTTAAATTGCTTGTAAAAATCAAAACAGTTGTCCTAAAGAATTGCTTAATGCTGCTGCAAACTGCTAAACATGAGAATCAGCAAATAGACCACAATGAGTTATTGCTCCAGGTTGAAAACAAGGAGGGCTGTGGAGCTTAGCTACTAACCAGGCCAGGCAGGGAACTAAGTCAGCAAGTCACTCCTGGACTTATCCACCAATTTAATTCATCTGTCAGAGGAAAATGAGAAAGTTGAGGCTCTTTCGGGGCAGCCAGGGCAGGACAGGTCTCAGTGTAAGGCCGGATAAATGGCAGAAAGTTCTTTCACCTGTCTGGGTTTGGGTTTGTTATAAATCCAAGTATGTCAGTAGGACTGCACTGAGACTGGCCAGCTCTGGAATATTTTAGAACTTCAAAATATAGGAAATAGCATCTTCCTCTTCAAGTGCAGTAGCAACAGGGATTAAATTTGCTGTTCCATGCAAAGAGCTGCGCCCATGACAGCAAGAGACTGCTTGGAATAGGCAAGGAAAAGGGAAGAGACTCACCCAAGACCACATGGCTGGGCAGAGCTGGGACCTCAGTGGCTCAAGCCCTCACTGACTCAAGGCAAGTGGCTGCACCACATGTTTATGGTCTCCATGAAGCACCAGCACCAGGCAACACCCAGGAGGGCAAAGACTTTCTTCTCCCTGCGGGGGAGGATTTTTTCTGTCCCATCATAAAGCTTTTTAGCACCCTCAGCAGCCTTCTCCACACTGATTCTCAGCAGATGTTGTGCTAATGAATAACACTGTAATCTCAGTGCCTTAATATAGTGCTGGGGTGTGATAAGTCTGAAATTGCTGTCATCGTCGGCGTGAGGACGCTCTGGTCATTGTTCAGAACTGTCCTCCTCTGATGATTACATGAAGGGGAATGTGTTTTCTCCCCTCTACTCCCACTCTGCTTCCAAATTTAAAACTATTCAGGCATCAGATACTTCTGTTTTTCTAAGGGTTTAATAAGAGGCCAGGATGCAGATGTTCTGATAAAGCCATGACAAATTGCAAGTGGAGAAGCCATATTAAACCTGACCAATTACAGGATGTGGGTCAGAAAAGAGCCCCAGTAGTTCTGCTAAACCAGCTGCTCCCTCCACATGCTGCATACTGGAGAGGGCAGAGAAGATGGCTCACAGCCCAAGCAAATATTGCAACTCCAAGCTGAAAGCCAGAGATTAAATGCTGGATTTGTGGGCCAAGCAGATGGGTGAGGGAATGGCTTGGTTTCTACATCGGCATCTGGTGATATAACCAAGTTTAGATCAGGGGATCTAATCAGCAGAAGGATCAGCCAGAGTAGGCAGGACCCCAGGAGAACCTGCCTGGTGGAGAGGTTGGTTGAGCAGGGTGGGCATCACAATGGGGCTGTGCAGCTTCCACCTTTGGAAGGGTTGGGAACAGATGCTTCAGGCAGCTCCCACTGTTGATGCTACCAGGATGGTTTGGCAGCTCCCTGGACATCTCTCACCAGGCCCAGCTAAAGACTGTAAGCTTCACCCTGCTTTTAAATAAACATCTCCACATAGTCCATAGAATTAGGTTGGAAAAGCCCTCTCCCAGTACTACCAAAGCCACCAGTAAACCATGTCCCCAAGGGCCACATCCACAAGGCTTTTAAATCCCTTCAGGAATAGTGACTCTACCCCTTCCCTGGGCAGCTGTGCCAGGGCTGGACAACCTTTTTGGTGAAGAAATTCTTCCTAATATCCAATCTAAATGTGCTCAGGAAGGGAATAGTGGCTCACAAGGGGAACTGAAATGGGAGAGTAAATGACGGTCTGAGTGTGGGAAGGGGAGAAGTGATGAGACACAAGAGGAAGCTCTTTCCTAGGAGAGAGGATGAGGGATGGGAAGGCAGCCTGGGAGCAACAACACTTGCCTTGAAAGAGGAGTGAACAACTTGGGGGCAGAGCAGGAGAGAGGGCAGGGGTGAAGTGCCATGTGTGAAATCACTGAAGCAAAAGGAAACATCACAACTCCAGCCTTTGCTCCACTGGTAAAGGAATGACTACAAGCACCTCATCTATCAGTCCATTTAATTCCAAGATCTAGAGAAGCCTGTAGGTTAGGAGGGACCTCTGGAGGCCTCTAGTGCCTGGCAGCTTGTCCTGCCAGCTTCCAACATCCCCATCTCCTCCTCCCAGAGGACCTTAGGGGGAAGGCATATCCACCTCCAAGTGGCTCTGTGGTACATGCCATGCCCCCTCTTCTGCACCATCATTTGTACATCACTACACAGACTCAGCCAAAATTAGTTCTTCTACACTCCAGAGTCATCACAGTTATTCCTGAAACCAGCTCTAAAAATTTCCCTGCCCAGGCTGGCTTTGGAACAGGCTCTGCAGGGCCGTGGTCACAGCCTCAAGCCTGCCAGAGTTCAAGGAGTGTTTGGACAACACCTCAGCCACATGGTGGGATTGTTGGGGTGTTTGTGCAGGGCCAGGAGTTGGACTTCAAATGATCCTTGTGGGTCCCTTCTAACTCAGGATATTCCATGATCCCACACAGCCAGCTTTGCCAGCAGCCATTCTGCACTGGTAGAGGCAGCAAACACAGCTTAGAAATGCCTCTGTTACCCAGAGACAATAGAAAAGTGGAGATTCATCTAATTTATACAGTGCTGGGGACTGGGGAAATGCTGGCTGTGCTCCGTTTCTTCCAGACTCTGCTGGACAGCTAAATCCTATTCTAAGCTTATGAAATATCACCTGCTCTTTATTCTCATATCTGATGTATTTGCTGACAGCCAGAACTGGCATCTCCGTGGCTCCTCTTTCTAACCCCGTGGTCTTTGGATCTGAAAGCAGCCCTGATGGAGCAGATGAAAACACAATGGTAACTCAATCTAACTCGCTCGGTGTAAAATGTAATAAAAAGGGGGCCCAGAGCCCAAGGCTGAGGCTGTAAATCTCCCACCAGCACCGTGCCTGTCATCCTGCTCAGGCCTTTCTCCTGCATCTCTTCCCTGCCCTGCTTGGTGCCACCACTGGGACTGTGTGCTGTCACTTTGCCTTGCTGATCCAGGCATTACAAAGGAGCTGATCTAATGGGCTTTAATTCCATAGATACTCTGGCAAGGGCAGGATGGCTTAAGGGAAAGGCAATAAAAATAGGACAGTCTTTGCTTTTGCCAAAGCCCAGGTGACTGGGGTTTGGGATGTTTGATACAGAGAACAGGCTCTGCTGTGCTCCAAGGTGGGAAAGCCTGACAGCTCTCATCCCTGGCTTGTGAACAGCATGGGAAACACCACCATAGGAAGCCAATTATTTCAACTTAACTAATGGCTTCATTATCTGCTGGGGAATACAGAGTCAGATGCATTATATACTGTCCCAGCTTCTCTCTCACCTCCAGGTCTGCTTTCCACCAGCTTGTAAACAAAAGGATGTGAACTCAAAACTTTACCTGCTGCCAGCTCCACATCTTTCATGCTCTTCCTTTGCTATCTCTTTTCATCTCCCTTGTCCAGGAACAAATCAATACCACATCAGTTCACACCTTGTCCTGACTCTGTGTTGTCCTCAGAAGTAGCCAGTGGCCCGCAGGGAGGAAGCACGGGCTGGTGGCTGGAGTGCTCAGTCAGAGCATGGGATAGCACAGCTCAATTCCCTGAGCTCCCACAAACAACTCCTGTGACCTTCTGCAGGTTGGGAGGGCCAGACCTGCTCCAGCAGCTCCAGGGTGTTAATGGCACCTGTGATGTGACACCCCAGATCCACAGCAAGGAGCTCAGTGCAACCCCACCAGTTGGGATGGGAGAAAAAGGCTCCTACATGAACTCTGCAGTGTGGAATAGTCTGCAGCTCCAGGGGGGATATGGGCTTTGCAGAAAACTGTCCCCCCCAAAAAAAAGGAGGAAAAAAGTCCCATGGAAACCCCCAAGATTTTTATCCAGAACAGATTTTGTGTGTGTGTCTGATGTCTTTCTAGCATATGAACACACAGAAGGGAGATGACACTGCCCAAGTCAGTCATTGAAGTTACACAGCAGAGCAGTTAAAGGCTGGGGAACCCTGGAGAGATAGAGGGGTGAGACAAAATCCAGACAGAGTGCCTCTTTTCTCAGCTCCCCAGTATCTCCCTCTCACCCTTGTGCTGCCTGAAATCCCACAGCCAGAGCATTCCAGCCAGAACCTCTCTCCCAAGGCAGAGACAGGGAACCCATCCTGCATCACTGGGAGCTGGAGGAGATAGAACCAATGACAACCTTGCAGAGAAAAGGGACACCTCTCCCTCCCAGAGGAAACTGCAGAGCTCAGTTCCTGCAAGCAGCCAGCCCAGGATCCTGCCTTGAGTTATTCAAATCCCACAAATCACTGGCTGCACCAGGTGCTCAGAGCCAGGAGCTGCCCCATCTCCAGCCCAGCAAGCACCAGCAGTGAGGGATGTGAGGAAACACATCCCTGCTCATCATCCCCTCCCTTTATAGTACCCCTTGACCCCATGTGAGCTCTCCTGCAGCCATGGCAGAGATCCAGGACTGGGATGCTCCACACCTGCCTGCAGCATCCTCCCATTGTTAGCTGTGCCCAGGCACGGCCGTAATTAGGGAGGGGGCTGGGAGATTGAATGTCCCCAATCACATCTCTATTTCTTCATATTAAAACATCCCATGACTCTTGCAGCGATAAATAGGCAGACAAATAGCGGTTTTAAAAAGTGATCCCCACAAGCTGTTTTGAGCAGGAATTATCTCAGCAGAGTGTTAGGTAGAGTTACCTCTGTTGCTCACCCCTCCTCTGCCTCCCTCCCTGGAAAAGCCCTGAGCCAGCACCTCCTGATTTATGGTGCTCAAAGACAGAGAGCAGAGTCATCAGGGGAGCTGGTTTTAAGACTCTTCATTTATAGAGACACGAATGGCAAAGTGGGTTCAGCCCCAGATTTCACCTCCAGCACCAGGAAAATTATATTAGTGGTTACAAAGGGTCTTGCAGAGCCTAAATATTTTAAACCTGGAGAAGCACAGATTGTACATGTAGTGGGATGAGGAGGTAATTGGTCCTGCAGACACTGGTGAGGGGACATGCTCCTGCTCTAGGAAAACCTTCAATCCCCACAAATAAACCCCTGTGCCTTTCCCTGCTCTCAGGTATTAGCACAGCCCTGACTTCCTAAAAATTATGTTGACTTACCAAAGAACTGGCAAAACAGGAGCTTGACTTGATCTCTGTTGTTCCTCTGTTAAATCCTTGAAGTCTCAATTAATCATTTTAAATGAGGATTGTTTCTGAAACATTTACAACTTCATGTTACGATGTTATAATGTCATAATGTCGAGTAGCACTTTTGTAGCCAAGAACTGAACACCATTCTGGTTCAAAACCAACATATATAAAGTGTAAAAAATCAAGGTATTTTCTTCACCATCTCTCTTAGTTTTCCCACCACACAGCAACTCTTCTCTAGAACAAAAATGCTGCTCTGCTGTGCTGGTGAAGGGTGAGTTCTCACAGGATACTGATCTTTGGGACTTTAATTCTATTTAAAAGGCATTTTTTGAGTTTTCAATTGGCCATATGACATTGTTTGAAAAACATGAACTCACCCTGATCCAGGTCTGCCCTCCTGTACAGACTTTTATGATTGTCCCATGTAGGAAGCTGAATCTGGAGCTGGCCTGGAGCTCCTCTCCCTTCATCCCACACCAGGATGTCCAGCTCTTCCAAGGCAGATTTCCACACCTATACACATGAATTTACAGGGTATTAGGAAAACAGCATCCTACAAAACGTTCTTCAAAGCCCTCTTATTTCTCAGCACACCCTTTTTCCTCTCTTTATGCTGTCTTGATGGGGCTTTCACCACCACCTATTTCAGCTTCATACTCTGTGTGCTCCAAATACTCCCCATTCTTTTTAATAGAAATGAAGGAACCAAAACCTTTCCTTCCTTTTAAAGAATCTTTACAACCACACCATGCTGTGATGCTCACCTTGCTGGGTACAGTCCCCACACCCTTCCCACCCTCAAACCCGACCACCAGCAGGGACGAGGACAATATTTGGGACTCCCTCCACCCCGCTTGACCATTCCCAATCCCAAAGAGCCTGGAGGTGAGTGCAAAGAGCTGCGCCGGCCTCTGGAAGCCCATTACTGTTTTATGGAGGTCACCCTCACCTAATTATGCCACTGTTCCTCCCAGCCCCAGCCTGACCCTGCCTGATCCTGAAACGGATTAACATGTCTTGGTCACTTGAGCGTGTGGTGTGTGTCTGCTCCGCCAGGGCAGCGGCTCAAGGTCTGCCCGTATCTCAATGTTATTTTGACCTCGGCCGTTTTTTTCCGTGCCGAGCCCTTGGCAGACCTGTTGAATGGGGCTTTCATTTCGCTGACCCCCGGGGTCATCTGTTTTCGGAGCATGAAATATGGCTGCCCGTGGACAGGAGGGAAGAGATAAACTTCACTGAGGAGCCTTAACAGGCCAATGAGCCGTGACTAATGATGATTGTGGTTTGTCTTTCCAGGGCATAATTTATTGGGCTGCTGACCACTTAGTGCACTGGTTGGGGGATTAACTCCTTCGGGTGCTGGGGGGGTGTTTGTCTGCTCCTTGCTCATCCTTCTCCCCTTTTGCAAGGTGAGCAAACTTTTCTCTCTGCATCTTACCCCTCCTAGGATGTTTCCTGGCTGTTTTCATTACCTTTTTACCCTGTGTCCCCCTAAAACATGTTCCTTCAAGCTCTCCTCCAGGCATATTTCCTGTTGTCCCAGCCTTTGTGTGCAGGCAGAAAAGGGACCACGAGTCACGGTGACCCTGTTGGGTAGGACCGTGGCGCTCCTGGCCAACACGAGCCACCACTGCCCCAACAAAAGAGCTGGCGTGTCAAACACAACTCTTACATCTTCATCAGGGGCTCCCAGGGCCTCCAGCTTTCTCCTGGGAGGAAAGCCCGAGCCTGAGAGCACGTTCCCGGCAGCACCACCATCCATCTCTGTCACTCCTGGGGAGATGGAGACAGGCAGGGATTCTCTGGGATGGCTGCAGTGTGGACAGTCCAGGAAAGGATGGCAGCAGCCCATGGCCACAAAAAGGAGGGTCAACACTAAGACCCAAGCCCCAATTTCAACTTTTTTTACATTAAAATTCAATTTTTAGAAGGGTTAATTACATAAATTTGGGCTTCCAACGGTCTGTAGCTGGAGGAGAGGTTGACACCAGATAAAACTTATTGGCAATAAGTCATTTCATGTTTTGGGGGGGGCACCTGTGTTTTCTTCAGCATCCTAAAAACCAAGAAATCAGAGGTTGTAGGAGCATCCTACAGCTTTTAAGTTATTATAATGGGTAAATTCTGCCTCTGTCTGCAATGCTGCATTGCCCTGGGTGTCATTAAGGAGGCTCATTAAGCTGCAAGTGCCTCAGTTTCCCCACCTGGAAATAGGATTCAGGGGGAAGATGCCGATACTGACTTTTCATGGGATATATTTGGACATCAGAGGAGTAAAAAAAGATCCCACAGGTGCTGGGGGAGGGATTTAGAGCAGGGAAAGCAGCTCACCTTTCCTCCTGCCAAAGGATGCTGTCACCCTACACTTGCCTGGCTCTGAAGGGAGCCAGCCCTGGCTTGGGGGGGGTCCTGTGTTTTGGGGTGCTCAGTGCAGAGCCAGAAGGATCTGTGATTCTGGGAGTCACAGGCTTGAGGAGAGTCCTGAAAGAGCCATTTTCAAACCAGCCATAAATTGAATCAATTAATTGCATTATCAGTCAAGCTGTATTTAAACACTGATCCCATAAATCGAAATGAGAGTGGTCTCCTTTGGATAATTCCCCTTAATAGCATAGAAAAAGAAAAAAGAAGACATCAGAAAGCCTGAGGGAAGATTGAAAGACTTCCCCAAGGGCTCACATGGGTCCTGCTCTATTTCTCCCTTGAAAAAGCTGTAATTATTCACACATTAAGAGCCATCCTGCCAGAGCAGCTCCCTGCCTTTGAAGGCACAGGAGTTATTCCTACTGCAGGACCGACCAGCAGTGGGTATCCTTTAGGATACAAGGATTTTAGTAGGGCCAAGAACCACAGCCCAGAAGCCAAAAGGTCCCCCTAAGATCCAACAGCCCCCCAATAAGTGCAGCACAAGGGTGTCCACGGTGGCTGGCAGGGAGATGGGGTGGGAACACAACAACAGGTGCCTCTCCATCCCTTAACATTCGACATTCCTACCCTTCAGAGCAAGGTTTGATAAAGGCTCTGGACACTTGGGACTGGTTTCCTGCTGATTTACAAGCCAAAGGACAAGCCATAAACCTCAGCCCCCTAATTGCAGTAAGAGCAGTGGCACAGCCCAGGTCTGAGCTCCAGTGCTTGTACAACCGTGTGCATTAATACCCCCCAGTGACCTGGCACTCTGCGAGTTCAATCACCCTGTAACTCATTACTGCAAATTAAAGGAGAGACCCTCATCCTACCCACGCTTGCTGAGGGTTTCTGGGGAGGCACAGGATGTCTGCAGCTCCTCCAGTAATCACCTGAGAGGAGACCTCACTGGAAATGTGGAGGCAATTTAGCAGGTTAGCTGAATATTTAGTAAATCCAGTGTGAGTTATAAGCAGCTCCTAATTCAGGTGAAGGGTTTTTTTTTTTTGGGGGG
>JAWWEW010000036.1:4117236-4213638 GCA_035583185.1 Anabacerthia variegaticeps
CAGCAGCTGAAGCCAGTTCTGTAAATAAATGGGTTTAAGTGGAGGACATCTAGGAAAATAATTTTTTTTTTTACATTATTCCTGGGGGAAACAAGTAATAAAAAGAAAATGTAGGTAGAGCCTAGAATCTTCTCTGTGAGCATCCCTTAGGTTTTCAGATTTGTTTCTTTTTAACTGCTTTCCAAAACCCGAAAAAGCACAAGGTTATTTATTTATTTCCCTGCGTTTTTCTTGCAGAAAGAAGAGATTTTTGGAAAGCAAATAAATTGCCTCTTTCACTGCCCATGCAACATACTGGCACCTCCTGGGCTGCCCTCCCAGCACTATCCAACCCAACATTCCACCTCCTGTTTGATCTCCCCTCACAGGAGACCTTCCTCTGACTGTTATTGTTATCACTAAGTAGTGCCCAGGCAGGAGAGACAAAAAAATCACACCCTTTTTCCTCCCAGGTGGACCACACACGAGCACAGCCAGTGCTGTGGGAGCAACCTGCACCCTGAGAGATGGGGCAGATAGAAAGGATGCACGAGATGGGGGCCAGGGCGGAAATAAAGATGTGAGAAACGGGAAACTGAGGCAGCAGAGAGGAAAAATCAAAACCAGAAAGGCCAAAAAAAGAAGAAAAGGACAGGGCAGGCTGAGAAAGGGAGCTCATGCAAGCCAAGCTGGATGCAGCCCTTTAGGGTGATTAGCCAAGACATGATCCAGCCTTTGCTGGCCTGAGGCAGGGTAAGAGGTCAGCAGCAGGCTGATAAAACAGAGTATCTTCAGCTCCTCTTGGGGGGTGAGATGACTAAAACTCGACTGGGAAGGTCTCTGGGCAAATAGCCTTGCAGTGCTCAAAAAGCATCAGTGGCCACTGGGCTCAGCTCTGCCTTTGCCCCCCAAAATAGGCTCGTTTGGGTATGGATAAATCTTGCAAAGAAACAGGGCAGCTGCTTCTTCTTCCCATGCTGTGCTCAGATGCTGCTGGCAGAGAGTTTAATTTGGGGAGGGGGGAAACGGTGCAACGTGGTCCTTTTGAAGTGATATTGTTACCTGCTGTCACAAAGCCTTAATGGATGGGGAGATGGCTCTTGGCTGGGCTGGAATTCCCCGAGCCCAGCCTTGTAAAAGAAGATCTGAATGTAAAAGAGAGGGGGAGATGTTTAACAGAGACAAGACCCGCGGATCAAGAGGAGAGAGGAACATCCCAGCACATCAGGTTAACCCTCACAGCACCAATCTCTGCATCTCTGACAGCTGCTCTGGGTAAATCACAGCCAAGAAGCAACATGGAGTACAGCAGGAAGAGACAACTTAGGGGTCTTAATTACTTTTCACAACCATCCCAGCTTGGGTTTTGGAAGAGGAAATGTAGTTTCTCTTACCCTGAAAGCTCTGCCACGCTCTGGGCAGCAGCAAAGCTCACAGTCCACGTGTGACTGGTGGGGCTGCAAAATCCTTAGCTCTGCTACAGATGCTTCCACGAGTTTGGATAAACAGCCTGCTGTTGTTCTGCACATGGGAGTTACTGTAGGAGTTGGTGAAAGGTTCTGGATTTATAGCCTTGGAAAAAGGATTTATTTTTTTTTAAGCCCACAGCTGATAAAAGCTGGGGAAATGCCAGGGTATGATCTCCCTCTTCTGCTTTTTGCTCCAGAGCTGCATCTCAGAGCCACCACACATGAGGAAGAGGAGAAACGCTCAAAGAGGAAAAGAAGCCAAAAAATCTGCTGCTCACCACGGTGGTAAATATTGTTTGTGCAAATCTGTGTCCACACCCATCCCTGGAAGTGTCCAAGGCCAGGTTGGAGAGGGCTTGGAGCAACCTGGTCTGGTGGAAGCTGTCCCTGCCCATGGCAGGGGGTGAAACGAGATGGTCTTTAAGGTCCCTTCCAACCCACAACATTCTGGGATTCTATGATGATCCTATGACCTGTTTGAGCACAAACCCAGCCAATCTTCCCTGTTTCCAGTCCTGAGCCATCTTAGACAGGAACAAGCAGGGGATTGGGTGAATTAAAGATATCTTATCCCAAAAGCACCTCCTCAGCAGACAACCAGCAGCCACTTTGTGGCTCAAAGCTGTTCCAAATACTTAAAGATCATTCTTTTGATCCTCTTTCACCTGGGCAAAGCACTGGTTTGGGGTCAGTTTGGCTCTCCCCCCTCACAGGCAATGCAGAACACACAGCACCCAAGGGTCCTCTGATGCCTTCACACAATCCCTCATCCCACCAGAAAATCCTGCTTTTAATATTGCTGACAAGGAGCAGGATATCAGGATCTCAGGATCATGCTGGAGAAGCTTCCCAGGGTCTTCTTGGTGTGCACCTGGAAAGAGACCCTCACACCTGACAGCAGCACACCACAGGGGTGTTATTGCTTTAGCCACAGCATGATTTTGGGGGGTCTTGACCTGTTAGAACTGTGGTTCAGACTCCCCTAAGACCAGCCATACCTAGAGATAGTTTTGCCACAGGATTTTGCCAAATGATCCTCACTGGATGCAAAACCTCAATTAACACCAAACTTGTCCTACCTGCAGCATTCCTCCTGTGGTCCTTGAGAGTTGTGGGACATGTCAGTGGGAAGCTGCTGCTACCTCTGGGATTCTGTCTAACTCCAGGCCCTTGTGGGATTTGCTGCATTAAATCAGCACATGGATGCAGCTCTGTCCTGTCCAGCTATCTCCTATATGACTGAGAACCACTTTCTAGAGAAGGGCCTTGTCCTTCCACCCTTTATTAATTAGGGAGCTGGCAAAGAAAGTCTGTCTCTATCTGTGAATGCCTCAAGTGAGGAATTTACACTCAGTGCATGCTCAGCCCTGCACCCTGAGAACTGGTGGGGTAGGAGCTGTGCCCTCCCAGGACAGACACTCTGGGATGGGCTGTGACACCCTCCCTGCCTGATTTAGTCAAGGCATGAGAGAAGCTCTGTGTCCCCTGTCCCTGCTGTGGCCTCTTCTGAGCCTGCCATCCAGCCTGCACCACTTTGTGAGCCAGGTTATTGGCATTCTGAAGGATGAAACTCCGAAGAGGAGCTGAAGTTTGAGAAGCAGAGTAGGATTTGCAGATGAGAGCAGGGCATTTGGGCCAGGGGTTGCAATAGGTGAGCAGGGCAAGGACCTGCTAACTCACTCTCATGTCCTAGCCAGCACTGATGGAAAATAACTTCAAATTGCTCCACTGGCCATCCACTCATCACCCCCCAGCCTCATGTACCCAGCAGAGATGCTGGCCATTAGCAGTTTGCTGTGCCCACCTCGACAGCACATTCACCTCTTTGGTCTCAGCTGGGGTAAAAACTGGCCAAAAAAAGCTGTAGGACTCGCTGGGATAAAGTTGCATAATCAGAGGTTGCCAAAGTCCTCATTAAGCAAACCAGGGTTGGCTTTCTAAAGGATAGATTGAAAGGCAAGTGTCTCCTGTTACAAGTGCAGTGTCTAGAAAAAGAACAATCCTTGCCTGTTCTAGATAAGGGAAAAGACTAGGTATGCCTTAAATACTTCTATTACTTCAAAGTTCATAAATCTATTGGTTTAAAACTGTCAACAAGAAAGAGGAAATATGAGCTAGAGACATGGTTATCACCAGGAAAGGAATTTCCTCCAAAGGGAGAGCAAGACAGTAAGGCCAGGAAGGAGGGACAGATAGGGAAATACCTCCATGAGATATTAGGATTCTGGATGAGCCTGATCCATGAATATCTTTTCATTGACTCCAGCAGACTTTGTCTCTGCCCCAGAACAAGGGAAGGATGGCTAGGGAAGACTTGTTTTCAACTCATCAGGTGAAACAAAGTAATAGGAACTGTATGGTTGCATTGGTGTTGATTTCATGTGTTGTTTTGGATTTTATTAATTTTTAAGTCTTTGAAATATTTTGGGATTTTGTCAAGAAAAATCCCTTTGCTCTGCTGGCCTGATCCTGCTTTTTGATAGGCTGTGCTGGTGTTCCCAGGGAGAGAAGTCATGTGGCAAAGAGGCTGAGAGGTCTGCAGGACATGAAGAAATATTGGAAACCCATGGGACAGAGGAAGGAGACTCCAAGGAAGGACCTTTGAGCCTCAGACAGAGAATGCTGCAATACAAAAGGGAGGAAGAGAAAGGGAAAGAAAGGACTGAAGAAATGAGTGCTGAAATCTGTGCTGGATCCTGCACCTGGTTTTTGTTTGCACAGGATGAAACAGCAGCTTTTCTACCCAGAATCATCCAAACCACCTCCAATCCTCAGCATCTCTCCAAACACAGACCCTCTGATGCTGTTCATCCTGTCCCTGTCATTGACCACGCCTGGGATATTGCTGCTCATAACAAAGGAGAGCTGAAGAGCTGATAAATCCCCAAATAGTGATGAGAAAGGGCAGAGCTGATGCCAGGGGTTTGGTGATGTCAGCACCAAACCAGGAGGTGCCTTCTGAAGGTTGGAGCAATGGGAGCTGCACCTGTGGAGGTGTCAAGGACCAAACCACAAAAATAGGCATTTCCCTACAGGTGTATCAACAAATCCTCCAAAGATGGAAAGCATCTCAGTCAGAGCTGTCTGTACATCCTCCCAGTGCTGAAAACTGGGCACTTGAGGTATCATTTTTATTGGACCCATAGAACTTGGATGGCCATGACCTGGGCTGAGCAGCTGGAGCCTCCCCCCACCCTCCCTCTGGACACAGCACTGCCTGGTGCGTCTATTCTGGGAATGCACTGAGGACTCCGGTTCCCAGAGCTGTCAGAGCAGCACTAAATCCACCAAGAACATGTTCAAACAAACACATTACAGCAGATAAAGGATCAGATAGTTCGATATCTCTGACTCCTACCTGAGAGCAACACGGCAGGACCGTTTTATCCCGCTTGGATTTCATCCTCTGCCTGCATGTCTGAAAATGGGTTCTTTAATAAGCCCCATCCTTCCCCTTTCTCCTTTTATCTGATTCTGCCTAAAGTCACCATCCTGTCTTAGGGCAAAGTGGCTGCCAACCCCTCCCCTCTCCCTCGATAACCCAAGCCTTGTCAGCCTGGTGCTCTGCTCTGTGGGTAAGCAGTAACTTGCTCATATAAGAGTGTTTACATTTGAATATAAGTACAATTACACCAGAAGATCTAATAGTCCTCTCTGTATATGTTACTGAGTACTTAGGGCCATTTTTCTGAAAGCCATTATGCTCATGTGATTTTCCTCAAAGCCTTTCCAAGGGATTTTGTTTTGACAGGAGGGCATTAAGGGGGTGAAACTGATAGCATAAGTACCACTTACAGACTTTGATCAGCTTGGGTCATAATTCTCTCGGAGAAAGTCTTGTATATATTAGAGAAGGAAATTAATTTTATTGCTGCTGAGGCTTTTTTTCCCCCTGCCTGTAACATCCAAGCACTTGTGCTCAGATTTTTATATTTTTTTTTTTCACCCAAATCCCCTGTGTTTGGAACTGAAACATGATTTGGGCTGTCCTTCTCCCAGAGGGAGGGGCTGGATAAAGCCAGAAAAATTTGGGCCCACATCTCCATGCCCAGGAGGATGGTTCCCACTGATATGATCCCAACAAGATATGAGAGGCACTTGCAAACCCCTTCCTCCCCATGCACTGGATATAAATGTCGTAGAGATGAATTGCAGCAATAACACACATTTTTTTGTCTGTAAATACCCAAAAATGAGCAGGTTACTGGATTTCACAGACACCTACGAAGTATTATTTGGGATGCCCAATTCCCAGACTAATAGTTTGAGAAGAGCTACATGAGAACAAGACTGAATATATCAGATGTTCCTATAGCCATGATACAGAGATGACCAACTTCTGCCTCCAACCCAACTGGCACACCAGGGACAGGAGAAGCAGAACTGGCTGGCACTGTAGATTTTGGAGTCAATAATGTTTTATCACAACTGGCCATAAGTCAAAGTCTTTACTCAGCATTACATGATGATCACAAGCTCAGCTAGAGTGTCATGGGAGTTCAGGAGTGTCTTTAAAGCTGGCTGAAGCAGCTGCTTTCAGCAGGAAAAGTTAAACCTGGTCATTGAGGTTTTGGCCAAAGGAATAACACTAAGGAACAGCCCAGCCAGGAGGGGAATGGTGTGGTAAAGCCACTGCACAGCCAAGCTGGTCATAAAAGAAAAAAAGGACTCTGAAAATCCCCTTTCCCATTTTTGCTGGTATTTGTTGGCTGGGCAGGTGGTGTTTCAGCTGTCACTTTCCCTTGGTGCCACTCAGTGAAAGGGAGGGACAGAAGAGCATGGACAAGGGATATCTGGGAGCTGATGGCCACTGGAATTGTCACACACATCAGCAGCACCTTGTCAGCAGGTGGGAGCTGTCTGTGACCTGCAGCCTGCAGGCATCGAGGAGGTTCCCTCCTCAAAGACAAGCTGGTGTCACCCAGACATGCAGAGTTGTGTGAATCCTGTTCCCTCCTTCCCAAAGATCTTCTATCAGCCCATGCCTTGGTCTCCTCCCTCAGAGGAGAGCAAACTGCACCTGCTCATCCTCCTGTATTCACTGTAATACACTGCTGCAAGATATTTGGAGTAGTTAATCCTGTTTAAAACTGGCAGTCTAAAAGGGATGTCCATAAAAGGGATGTCCAGCCCAAGCTAATGCTTAACCCAGCATTGAGAAGATGGATCAGCTCCTCAAGAAGAGTCTTTCCACTTCCTCAGCCATCTCTAGAGGGACCAGCCTTTTGCCCAGAGAAAGCACAAGTAGCTGAAGCAAACCTTGCCTTTGACTAGAGCCAGAAAGGCTCCTGACTTCAATCTGGATTGAAAAGGACCTTGAGTTCATATAATTCTTCTCCCCTGCCATGGGCAGGGACACCTTCCACTAGCCCAGGTTGCTCAGACCTCCCTCCAACTCTGCCTTGGACACTTTCAGGGATGGGGCAGCCACAGCATCTCTGGGAAACCTGTTCCAGGGCCTCTCACCCTCACAGGGAAGAATTACTTCCTAATATCCAATCCAAATTACTCTCTATCAGTTTAAAGCCATTTCACCTCATCCTGTCACTAAGGCTCTTGTAAACTAAACTCTCTATCCAAACAGTGATCACAAAGAAAGAAGGGAAAGAAACTAAAAACCCTCTAAAAGACCTGTAACTCATCAGAACAACCCCCCAAAAGGCACAAGTGATGTGCATCATCTATGTTGGCCATTCAGGTGAGCTACAACTGCACCTCACAGCAGGTGAACACAAAGGTCTGAGTTTATTCCCAGTGCTATCCCAGTCCATGTTGCCACAAAGAAGATGTTTATGGGCTACAGAGTGAACAAAGCCTAGATGGACTTGCAAACACCCAACACATCCTCTATTACTAGGAGCAGTAGTAAACAGATGCAGATCAAAAACTGGATCCCATCCCATTTGAAGTCTAACCTGGATCTAACTCTGGATCAGCAGCTCTCCAGCCCAAATTCAACTCACATGTGAGAATTCCACATGAAGGGAGTGTTTTAATCCCTGCCCAGCTCAACTAGCCTTGGTCTGAGCTCTCCCTGGAAGCAGGATGCTTTGAGCAGCATTGGGTGCCTTGCCAGGGTGATACATCAGTGACAGGTACTGAAAGAACAGCCCCTCTTCATCCTTCCCCCCATTCCTGCCAAATCCAGATTGGAATCAAGAGCGGAAAGGTTTGTGTGTAGCTGGTAAAGCTGGTTGGAAAATTTTTTGTCAAAAGGGATTTCCATCAAAAAGTGACACCCTGTTGGCTTTGGCAAATTTTTGTTCAGGAGCAAAGTGGAGGGAGAAAAAACTGTAAATGTCAGCGTGCCCTTTTGACATTTTCCCCAACGAAAAGGATGGACTTTCTTGCTTCGAAATGACTTTTCCTTGACATTCATTTTCTACATTCAACTCAAAACAAATCAACTTTTCTACCAAAATGGAATTTGTTGACTACTCTATGAGGTTTTTTTCCTTTTGGAATTGAATATGCAGAATTTTATAGGATCACAGAATGGTTTGGGTTGGAAGGGACCTTACAGATCATCTCATTCCAAACTCCTGCTGTAGGCAGGGACACCTTTTACTAGACCAGGTTTCTCCAAGCCCTGTCCAACATGAGACTGGTTTTTTCCCAATTCAGGATGGGCTTGGAGGAAAAAAATATTTCCTTTTTTTCCTCTTGAATTAAGGATTCATTCTTACCAGCCATGTCTCTGCCCTTCCCACACCTGAATTTCACCTCCTTTTCTTGCTCATCCTGGGGCAACACTTACTCTTCAGCTTAACTTTTTTTTTTTCAGTTCTGGCACTATCTTTATTCCAGGTTTCCTTCTCCCAGTCCTGAGCTGACATGAGACCCCTCAAGGGGAAAAAAACCAAACCACCAAAAGCAACTTGGGTACCACATGTACAGCTGGAATCCAGCAGATATGAAGTGCTCACCCGGGACATCACTGGTTATCTCTGTATTCCCAGGCTGTGGAGCTCAGCCTGGGACAAGCAGCAGCAGTTCTCAGTGCCAGTCATAGAAGTGACCATAATCTCTCATCCTGCCTTCACCCACATTCCTCCTCTCCATCGAGGACTACTCTGCAAGGATTTCTCCCCCCTTTCTCTTGCAAAATGCAGAATATTGGGAGAGAAATCAACTGTGTCTTCTATAAAACCAGCTCCAGTCATTCAGCCCAGGCATTGTCTGGTGAAACATGATCTACTTTTTCCTCTGTGCAATAGGTTCCCAAAGCAATTGGGAATTTAATTCAGGAGACTGTAATATAGATGCATTTTGCTTAAGCTTAACCATCTGCAGTGAAGTGTCTCATCTCCGCCGACTGTGTGGCCGCGTCCTGCCGCCAACAGGGAGAGATCCCCACCACATCGCTCTGCTGGCTACAAAGGGCACTTGGATATCTATCTTGGAGAGCTACAGCTTGCTAAGACACATGGCACATCATTTCTTTCCTTGGAGTGCAGTTCTGGCTCCGTACCAGCTTTGGCAAACAGGGAACTGGGACTCGGCTCCGTCACCGCAGTATTTCCCAGCCTCTTTGCTGCAAAAGGTCTCAAATACACTCTTGTCTGACCTCAGCAAATACAACTCCCAGCTAGTGAGCCCTGACATTGCAAACTGATTGTGTAATGAGCCTGGAAAACAAGCAGTCCTCAACACAACGTCCTCCAGTCCTCAACACAACGTCCTCCAGTCCTCAACACAACGTCCTCAACTTCAGCTTCTTCAGATGTGCACACTGAAGGTCACAAGTGCCCATCAGCAGCCTCAGAGCATCGTGGCACAGACAGAGCAGAGGGCTGGCCTTTACTGGGCCACCCTGCACAGCAAAGTTCTCAGTCAATGATTACCAGACACTTCCAGAGCCATGGCCACAAAGGGATCCATGAGAGAGACCCAGGGAAAGCAAAGCTTAAAATCCCCATGCAGAACTCACGAGGAATTCAGAGGGGAATCAGCAACTCAGAAAAAGATTGAGAACAACTAAAAACCTGTTTTTCCCTCAGACAAAGCCGATGAAATGTCTGCCTCCTCATCCCCACATCTCTCCCACATGCACTAAATTCATCTTGCTTGAAACTACCTAAATATTCCCAGAGGGACTTTCCAGTGCAGGTCTGCTCTCCAGCAAACCCACAAAGCCAAGCTGTGCTCAGGTCCTGCCATGCCCAGAAGGTTTTGAAGCTGGTGCCAAGGATTTCCCTTGCAGTTTGCAGCTGATCCCAAGGTAGGGCCAAACTCCAACCGGTTTTCACCACAGGCAAGACCAAGCACCTCAGAAAAGATCATTCCCTTCCACCTTGGCAGCCCTGGAGTAATTGCACCACAAAGTAGCATCTCAACACAATTCAGCCAGCCTGGCTACTCCCCTGAGATTTGGAGAAGAGGACTCAGAGCCAAAAAGTGACATTTTGTGGTCACCTGGATGTGCTCTGGCAGCACTGGGTTTTACCAAGGGGTTACAGCCTGCCAGACCTCCCCAGTGTGACGCAACTCAGCTGCTGAGGGCAGGAGAAAGCACTTCAGATAAGAGGTCAGCAGAGGGGGGAAAAAAAGGAGCAGGCATGCTGGATATTCCCTGCTGTCAATCCCAAATCTCCCAGGTCCCCGTGGAAGAGGCTGGGGTTCAGAGAGCCACAAGCATCACACCTCTGTCCCTCCAGGGAGGACAGCCCATGCTCCTGGCATGTGCAGGACCATCCTCCCTGGGAGAGGTGCCTCCATCAGCACAGCCAGTGACCCTCAGCCATGCAGAGAAATTCAGGCTGACAACTTATTGATACCATCAACCAACACCTGAGCTTCTCTGTGGACCTGAGAGCTGCCTGCCCAGAAGGACACAGGTGGTGGGAGTAAGGGATGTTTCCCAAAGTCCCACCTGGCCCTGCACTTTCCCTCCTGCCACTTCCAGGTCCCTTCATCGAGGACAATGGATGTGTCTCAGCTCTCTCCTTGCTGACAAATGAGGCAACTTCAGGGCTTTGCTCAGGGGCAGGAGCTGTGCTGACAACACAGTGAAGGGGAGAAACCTCAGGCTTCCTGTGCAAAGTAGCCTTTCAGCATTGCCTTTTCTGGTTCAGCTCTTGTTAAAAAAAAAGAGCAAAGAGGGGGGAATGGAGCTGAATAGGCATTTTAAATAAACACACACAGTAGATCAAGTTATTGGTATAGATCACTCCAGATCAGCAGAGCAGTGTTGGATGCTAACAAAGAATCTGGCACTAGACACTGGGAAGAATATTTAACTGTATCATTTTTACCCTCAAAAAAAAGGCATCACTGTTGTGATGTTCAAGTTCTAAAGGGACAGCTGATGACAGGGAGCTGTGTTGGCCCTACTGAACACCTGCAATGAAAGGCAGGTTTGGTCACATGGCAAGCACATAGAAAGGAACAATTCTGTGCCACTCTTAATGTTTGGGCTGCCTTAAGTGACCAAATGACCCTCAGTAGCAGTCCCAGGAAATGGCAGCATTTATTTCTACAGTGGAGGCCCCAGGTCCAGCCAGGACAAGAAACAAGTTACTTACAGGTCTGAAGTTCATGCAGGAGGGGAGGTAGAGACAAACTGGCCACAGCAGAAGGCTCAGGGTTATCCCAGGAGACAAATCACCCACAGGTCACGTCCACAGTCCATCCAGGAGGCAGAACTTTCCATACACACTTACAACACAGGGCAGGGAAGAAGCAAACCTTCAGGGCTGACCTTAAATATTGCTCCAGGGCTCTGGGAAGAGATGGGAATGGGTGGAGCAACCCACGTGAAGCTGGTCAGGTTAATTAAGCCCAATTAGCACCTCAAGATGACAACTTGCACCTGCTCCTGCTGTGGTGTGGCTGTGTCAGGGGAGAGTCTGGTGGGACAACCTCATGGGAGAATCCCACTGAGGAATCATGATCCAAGAGCAGCAAAGACCTGAGCACATCCCACTGCCCAGACCTGAGCACATCCCACTGCCCAGACCTGCAGGTCAGGCTGGTGGGAAGCAGCAGAAGGATCTGCTATGGTGGATTTGCTGAGTGATGACAGATGGGACAAATGTGACATTTCTGCCCCTGACACCACATAGTGAAAAAGTCTCTGGCACACACAAAGCTGTGAATTGCTCAGGATGCTTCACCTGCTGTTCCAGATGAAGGTCTTCCTTTGGAGCTCTCCATCCCAACCAACAGCCTCACAAAGCTGGTTAGCTCACCTGGTCATCAAACAACCTGTGTTTCCCAAGCTCCCAACACTCACATCTGGGCACCTACACAAAAGGAAGGACAAACTTGGGATAAACCATATGGAAGACAACTCTCAAACACACCTTTTGGAGGGCAACCACACTTTGAACGTGCACGGTCTTGTACAGCCTGAGACTTTAGTCATTGTTCATAGAACTGTGACTCAAAGAATGGTTTAGGACCTTAAAGATGATCTGGTTCCAAGCCTGTGTTTCCAGCAGGAGAGCAGAGGGAAGCAGGCAGGGCAGGGGGGAACTCGAAGCGCTATCTGTTGATTGCTGAAGTTTCCAAGAGCACATTGACTCATTGTACAGCAGAGGGAGGCCTTCAGAGCACACTTTGACTTGATGCCAGGCCTAGGCAATGTGCTGCTTTGTATTAATTCGTGTAACTTCATGAATAAACTGTGCTTGGCTTGTATATGAATTTTAAATGAATTGTTAACACATTTTTATGAATCGGGGAGGAGGTGCTAGCTGAGGAGGTTGACTGCTTGTTGTTTAAAGCAGAGGAAATCAATCATGGTTTTTCGCAAAATAAAACTTTATTGAGCTGTAATAAACAGATACTTCTAGAAAACATTTAAACCCACATAAAACCCAAGTGGAAGGTGCTTGACTGCTTCAGCATGAATGGTCAGTGACTGTATATCTGTATTAAAGCTATTTTGTTTTTAATGTCTAACATCAAGGAAGAAGATGCATAAATGTGCTCCATCAGTGCCTTGATGGTGGGTGGAAGGTGTGCCTAAAGTGTCTGGATTATCCAGGCACTCTGTGCAGCACCTGCCAGATGCCAGTTTGGAGATGTTGTGATGCCAAATGGACTGGATGATCTTTATAGTCTTTTCCAGCTTTAATGATTCCATGAGTCTGAGATGCTCTGCTGGGCCAAAGGCTGCCAAGGATTGTAGCACAGGAATACACCCACCCCCTGTGCTTTCTGCTCCCAGCCATCCTCTCCCATCCTTTCCAAACACTTTTGACTCATAGTTGGGAAACACAACCTCCTACATCTATTTCTTCATCCCTTTTTTTGTAGCAGTGGCAAAGGGGATTCTGCTTAAGGTTGTTGCTGGGAAATAGGGAAAACTGGAGGTTTTTTCTATGAAGATCTGAGACAAGTTGGCTGTAATTAAAAACAGAGGAGCAGCTCTCACTATGGTGAGTCCCTCTCCTTTCTGCTACCACTGCCAGGTGCTTTTGGGAAAGTGAGGTCACAGAGCTACAGAAAGACACCTGTGCCAAGGGGAGATCATTTTGGTGGCCTTTGCAGTGGAATTACTCCTCTTCCTCTGCTCCACAGCTTCAAGAGTGAAAAACTTGTCTGTGATGAGAGAGAGAAAAGAAAGGTGAGAGGCAGAGAAGAAAAACGGGCAGGTCTACAGGATCTCCAAGGCTTTGGACACAGCACTCAGGTCTGCAGTGCAGGGAGCAGAGCATCTCCTGCACTGGAATGAAGGCAAATTCCTGACCATGTAATAGAGGAGTAAATAAATGAGAATAAAAGGAGATCCAGGCCAAGAGAAACCTCAAGGTGAGAAAGTTCACATTCCTGCCTGTTCCTGCAAGCTGAGTTGTTCAAAGCCAAACTCTCCCAGACAGGAGACAAAGTAGTTCTGCTCCTTTCCCTCCCCAACATCCAAGTCATTCATCTCAGAATGGGAGACTCAGGCTGGAAAACCAATGGGCTGGATCTCGACGCTTCCATTGCAGGTTTATGTTACAGTGTTATTCATAAAAGGTCCTGCAGACTGAATGACCAGTTCCTGGATGGCTTCCAAGGATTATTTCAACTTTTCCATATTTTCTAGGTCTCGATTTGAACGTGCGACTTGGGCCAGTGTGTTGATTGATGTTGCTAAAAATGCACGCTTGCCCTCCCCCCGTCCTCCGGAAAATATGTGTTTTGGAATGTCTCACTTGCTGGAGAGCAACGGGGCTTGTTGTTAAAAGAAATGGAAAAGACAATTCCCTGGCCCCCTCTCCGTGCACATTGGCTGCCATTTTGGGCTGGTTGAGGACAGAAGACGAATTTTCAGAGCTCATGAACAGAACAAGATAAATATGACCTTGGTCCTTTTTCCTTCATCTGCAGGGGCTGTTTCTCCATGCCTTTGTCTCATGGCTCCAATCTCTGATGTCCCATTAAAAAAAGGCTTCAACTGGAGTGTTTCCTGGGAACACTGGATTTGGTAGCACCTCCATCCTGCACATATCCCTGATGCTGATGGGTGGAACCAGCAGGGTTCCTTCCTCATCACCAGGGAACACCATTTCTCCAAAGGTTATCCCTGCACAGCAGCATCAAATGAGCTGCTTCACCTCACCTAATGGAGGGCAGACAGCAAACCTGTCCAAACGTCCTCAAAATAAAGGAGAAAATGGCAGCTCTTTGAACATGTTGTTCATCCATTCCCACCTCAGGTATGTCTGCTGGGATGGACTGAATCCCCCAAGAAATGCACTTCTCCTCTAAGCTTGAAAGACCAACTTAAATACATCATATTCACAAAGTCAGGAGCCAAACTTGTGTAGATGTACAAAGACCAGGACACCTTGGAGCACTTCCTGGGCTGGAAAAAACAAGGTTTCTTGGTGACTTTTACCCTTGTGGCACTCGTGGGCAGGGAGGAAGAAATGACATCTCCAGCTCTGCCTTGTGGGGGCAAAAGGAGCCAAGCTGGGCATGAGATTTCCAAGTTGGGGCCCCAACATTTGCAGGTACAGCGTGGGGCTGTGGTTTGCAACAATAGAAATGCAGCACCACTCGGCAGAATGGAGCTTGCAAAGAACCTGGGAGACAATTACATGTAACCAGCATAAGCTCGGGGGTTTCTGATGGAATTCAAAACACAGGATGGATCCAGAATGCACAGAGACAAGACAAGTCATGCCAGCAATGGGTTGTTTAGGTTTGGATATTTTATCTTTTTTTTTTTTTAACTTTATTTAGTCCAAAACTGTGTCTCACTGGGCAGAAAACTATCAAAAACAAATTCTTGAAGGCAACAGGCCTGAGATGTCAACACCACCAAGGCACAAACTCCAGATCATCTGCAACATTGCAAGGCTCAGGGCAGAGAGAAAGAAGACTACCAGCAACCCCAAGACAAGACTGTAAAAACCATGACAGGGAAGAAAATTCAAAAAAGAAAGAATAATAAAGAGTAAAGGCGCGACTTTCTCTATGTGGCTTCTGAGCTCGTAGGAGGTCACATTTTCTGGCTATTCTTTGCAAGTGTGAGTGTCAGAAATTGGCTTTATTTAAAGAAAATGAAAGTTCAAGTAATTACATGGCTTCAGGAGCCAAGACTCTAAGAAAAACACCAAGTATTTCAAGAGCTGGCAATGCTGCCTGTGGAAAAGGAGTGAGTCATGGTGTCCTTTTGGACTCCTGCGTGGGGGAAGGAGAGCAGTGCAGCCATTCATGTGGCCGTGGGCCCCCTGGCCACCTCCCCAGCATCTCTGTGCATGGATGTGATGGGAGACATGAAGGCTGGCACAGCTGGGGCCAGGGATGAAGAGCCCAGGGTGCCCAGGACCAGAGATGAAGAGCCCAGTGTGCCCTCAGCCACCTGCGTGGGGTGCAGAAGGGACAGAAATGTGTCAATCTAGGCAAAAAGGAAGGTGATGACAGGGAGTCCCTGGACTTGCAAGCACAGTGGAGCCCTGGGGACATGTGTTGGAGGGAATTCCTTGTGAACCAGCAGCTCTGAGCCTTGCAGGGACATAAAATCCCTCTTTTCCTGGGCAAAGACACTGAAACTCTGAACTGTTCCTTTTTCAAGGAACACACTTGGGCTCATCCTGCTCAGTGCTAGAGGAAAGGGGTAGAGGGAGGATCAAGACCTCAAATACAGATGGCACAGTGGGAGCAGGGATATGTTATGCTTTGCTGGATGGATGCAATCAATATTTTAGCAGTCCCAAAGCTGGTCTGTTGTTTTTCTTGTACTTAATGTCCTTCCAGCCTACCACCTCCCTGGCAGCTTTGTCCTGCCTGTGTCCCTGATCCCAGGGCACTTTAGTGAAATTACTGTTTCAGTAATTCAGAGTCAGAGAAGCTCCTCGGTCCAACCCCATGCTCTATGAAGCAGCCAGGGGAAAGTCATCCCTGGAGCTGGGTTGTGGCTCTACCTTGGGTCTGCAGGAAGAACCAGCCCATGGCTTATTGCAATACCAGTACAGGCATCACCCAGCAAGGCTGGGCATCTCAGGGGATGCACAGATGGCATCAAGAAGCCTCTGAAGCCATTGTTTGGGGGGCAGCAGTGGGAGAGGAGGCAGGGAGAAGCCACTGGCTGGTGATGCTGTCTGTGAGGGGAGGATAAACAGAGGCAGGCAGGGAGCCAGAGCCTGTGAGCCAAGGGGTGGGATGTCCTGGGCAACTGGCAGAGCACTCCCTGAGCATCCAGCTCCCCAAATCCATGCTGCAATCCATCTCAAGGAAATGGGGACAGCTCTTCACAGGGATTACTTCCAGGCAGCCAGCTGCACAGACCAGTAAGATCCCCACTGATTTCTGATTGCCCTCCTTCCCAGCAGAGGGAGTTTGGGAGGTGCTTCTTCATTGATCCAACCTGTTGTTTCCATAAGGGGGTTGTTGTCAGACGAAGCTCATATTAAATAAAAAAAAAAAGTTATTTTTAGATGTGCTGAAGCTCCCAAGGAGCAGTCACTGGCACTATGATAAAGGAACAATCCCCTCTGCCTTGCTGGCCCAGTGAGCAGGGTGACAGTGTCACTTCATCTCTCTGCCAGGCCCCGTGTCATCACTGCTGCTGATCAGCCATGCCTTGAATGCACAGTCAATGAATTGGAGTTAATGGGCAAGATCCCATGGCTGCACCAGAGCAAGATCAGCCCAGGGAGTCCCATCACCCTCTCTGTGCTATTTGTGTGTTCAGCTGGGCCATCTGTGCTCAGCCTGGCAGTAAAGGAGGGTGTTGGGGTCAGGAGCTCACAGCTGAGGACATGGGAAGAGCAGGCAGTGACAGGGCTGTCTGGCTCCCCTGAGACACCAGAGAGAACTCCAGGGAGTCCTGGTGATTCCAGCAGGTCCCTGTGGGTGGGAAGGGTCCTCCCAGCAGAGCTGCTGCCTACCTGAAGCTCTGAGAAACTAGTTCTTCAGCCAGAGGTTAGGTGATTTCATCTGGGCTCTATGAAGCCCACCCTCAAAGTCACATAACTCATGCAGTCATTTTTTTACCTAAACTAAACTCATTTTCTCCCTCACTGCAATTTAATTGGCTCCACAGGATGAAGAGACATTCTTATTTTCTGCCTTCCAGAACATGGTATCCCCTCATCCAGCAACCGAAGACACTAATAACTCCATCTAATTACAGAGCGAGTGATCCCTGCTATGGGAATGGCAGATATGCTGGGATTATTTATGTCACCTGCCTCGCTCCACACGGTGCTCGAGCCAGCTCCACTTGCTTTTTTTAGCAAAGCACATTTCATTTTTCACTCCCCACTGTCATCCCCTTCCCCGTCTCATTCAGAAACTTCACCCGCTCGTTCTATCACAGCCCGTCTCTCTGCTACCCTGTGATATAAATCAGCATTAATTATGCGGGTAAAATCTTCTAAATCACTTATTGTCCTCATTATTATTATTTATCTCAGCCTGAAGGTGACACGTGCAAACTCAAAGCTCTTCTGTTGCCTCAGCAAGGATTTTAAGGGGCTTATGGGCTTGGCAACGAAACAGCAAAACCTGATGCAGAGTTTCCTAATGAGGCTGCAACTGCCTGATTTTGCATCACAGAGTCAGGGAATGCTTTGGATTGGAAGAGACCTTAAAGATCATCTTGTTCCAACCCCCTGCCATGGGCAGGGACATATTCCACTAGCCCAGGTTGCTCCAAGCCCCGTCCAACCTCTCCTTGGACACTTCCAGGGATGGAGCATCACTCAGGTGGGGTCTGTTGGTCCCCTTGTGATGATTCCCAGCCTGGTCTAACTGTCCCCTTCATGGATGGGGTCAGGATGAAGCACTCAGGGATCAGGCTCACTTTGGGATCACTCTCCAAAGGCACTGGCTGTGTGCTGGAATCACCTAATTAAAACCTGCATCCTCATCTGTGTGTGCAAGACAGACCACACAGGCGATTTTGTCTGGGATTTTCAGACTGGTTAACCTGGCAAGTGCTGATAATTTTTTCCCCTCTTGGTTGTCTCATACACTGAAGGAGTAAGTCTGGACACACTGTGTGTGTAAACGAACAAACATCCCAGCCTTTTACCTCCTCTGCCTCCCCTGATCACAAAAACAAATATAAGAAATTAATTGAAGCTGAAAAAACTGGAAGCCAAGTCGCCTTCCTGGAACAAACCTGCACTGCTCATCGAAGTCAAGGTGGCAGCTTCTGATTTGGAGAGGGTCCCTAAATCACGACAACCCTGCAGGAGCCAGCTCTGCCCTTCCCTCATGCCAGCCAGATGTCTTCAAAGCTGTATTTTCCAGTCCACCTCCCCTGTGCAGCACCAGCCCCTCAGAGCCAAGAGGGAGCAGGTTGACCTGCAGCCCCCCAGGAGCAATAATGCACGGGAATATCGATCCCCGCACTTGTCACCCTGGACGGATGTGCCACCGCTCAATCCCTAACCTTTAGCTGTGCCTGGAGTCTGTAAACTCCCACCCTCTCCTGCCGCCAGGCAGCGAACACCATGTCCAACAGCCTATTAGCAGGAGAACAGCCTGTCCCCTGTCAAAACACACGAGGTGCCACGGTCCCCACGGGAATGCTGGCGGCTGCTGACAGCGCTCTGGCGTGCCTCCCTGCCTGCCTCCCTGCTTCCCTGCCTGCCTGCTTCCCTGCCTGCCTCCCTGCCTTCCTGCTTCCCTGCTTCCCTTCCTGCCTCCCTGCCTCCCTGCCTGCTTCTCTCCCTGCCTGCCTCCCTGCTTCCCTGCCTGCTTCTGTGCTTCCCTGCCTGCTTCCCTGCCTGCCTTCCTGCTTCCCTGCCTCCCTGCCTGCTTCCCTGCCTCCCTGCCTGCTTCCCTCCCTGCCTGCTTCCCTCCCTGCCTGCTTCCCTGCTTCCCTGCCTCCCTGCTTCCCTGCCTGCTTCCCTGCCTCCCTCCCTGCCTCCCTGCCTGTTTCCCTGCCTCCCTGCCTGTTTCCCTGCCTGCCTTCCTGCTTCCCTTCCTGCTTTCCTGCCTCCCTGCCTGCCAGCATTCCCAAAACTACTGGGAGCTGCAGCTGAAGAGCAAAACGACCCCGTGTCTAGCAAAGGAGGCACTGTCCACTTGCTGTCTTCAAGACCCACTTTCCTTAAGACACAAAGAGGGTAATGCTGGCCTTCCTGCCCTGAACCCTCCTCATCACCTGCTGGAGGAGAAGGGAAGCTGTTCAGGGTGGGATGTGTGCAAAGGGAAGGATTTCAAGTTCACACTTGCAAGAGCAGGGACCTGACTCTCTTCTTTCCTTTTTTTTTAA
This sequence comes from Anabacerthia variegaticeps, assembly GCA_035583185.1. Lineage (NCBI taxonomy): Eukaryota > Metazoa > Chordata > Aves > Passeriformes > Furnariidae > Anabacerthia > Anabacerthia variegaticeps. The sequence continues at coordinate 4,136,350 of JAWWEW010000036.1, forward strand.
TAAGCGTTACCATTTTGAAATGAGCTCAGGAATGCTTTTATAATTTCCTTGCTTTAAGGAAAGTCCTGCAGCTAGATGAAGGTGGGTAAACAAACTCCAGGTGATTTAGTAGGTACCCAAAAATCCCATGACAACTTCATAGAATCATGGAATGGTTTGGGTGGGGAGGCACCTTGAGGACCATCTAGTTCCAACCCCCCGTGACGGGCAAGGGGTTGCTCAGAGTTCCATCCAACCTGGCCTTGGACACTTCCAGGGATGGGGCAGCCACAGCTTCTCTGGGCACCTGTGGGATTTCTTCCTGATATCTAATCCTTTCCTCTGTCAGATTGAAGCCATTCCCTCTTGTCCTGTCACTACACTCTCTTGTCCCTGCCCATCTTAAATCAGTCTTTAATTATTTCAATAAATATTTCAATAATTTCAATAAAGACTTAACCCCAACCCAGCTGGAACTCAAATAGCATCTTGGTTTTAGAGACACCCAAAATAATGATGCATCCTGGTGGCTTTGAAGCATCTTTGATAGAGAATAAGAAATTTTCCCCAATATCCAATCTAAACCTAAGTCCTAAGGTTGGTCTGACACCTTCACATAACTTCACCTTTCCTGTCCTGTCCTCATCCACTTACTAAATCCAGGTTTGCCACGTGGTGGGTTAAACCTCATTAGAATGGAAACCCCTTCTCTGTTTCCCTTCAGGCTGAGCTCCATGTGGGAGCTTTCCTCACCAGCCTGGCACACAAGGTTTGATCTCAACCCAAAACTCCTTTTTTTCAGTCAGTCATAAGGAATTGCATCACCCATGGGTGTCACCTGGATCCCTCCAGTAATAACTTTGGAAATCCATGGGAGTATTTCAATCAACCTGGAGAGGAAAAGCCCCAAAAGCTTTAGGAGCTGGCTCAGTTTGAAGGCTGTAGGCAGCTGGATAGAGGGAAAACCCTGAATTAGTGGGAGCAGGGCTGGGGTTGGAGCTCAGCAAGGCTGGAAAAGGCACATGGGAGAGAGATCTACGAAAGGCCCCAACCTCAGGAAATGTTTTGGTCAGAACTCACACTTTATTAGGCAGGTGTTAATCCAGCCATGAGACACAGAGCCACAGGAAATCAAGCTCCATAATCCCTGATCCTCATGGATCAACTTGGGCTTTAAAAAAAAAAATTAAATGTAAAGAAAAGTCTTTCATGAAGCAAAGGCTTCTGGAGCAGCACTTCCTAGTCCTCCTGATGGAACAGAGCTGGGTTTGGGATTGTGAGGAAATGCAAACACCGTTGCTGAGATAGAAAGAGACACTAAAAGGCAACAAAGAGCATTTCCATTCAGATCTGGAGAGGTTTGTAGGTGCCAACATACTCTAACAACACTGAAGAGCTAAAAAGCTTTGAAAAACTCCACTTCCTCAAGGATGACTTGGTTTTAATAGCAATTCTTGCCCAGATTTGGGTTTATTCTGACTTTAACCTATTTCTATGAAAGCTGTTACAAGACCAATAAAAAGACAGTGTTACAAGACCCTGAATTCCTGTCAAAACTCCATTTCTCTGACTGGAGAGGATCCCCTTTGCTAATGTAGTAGCTACAAACCAGTAGCTAATAAGGTTTGATTAATTTGATCTTGATTAGAGCTAAAGGACTTTTTTTTGGCCAGAGTTATATTTTGAAGCAAAATAAGTGGAAATCCAATCAGAGCAAACTGCTCTGTAATACATTTTTTAAACACAAATAATTTGGCAAGCTCAACAAGGCAGAAAACTCCCACACTTGGTTTTATTATTTTAAAGCAAAGCATGTAATTACAGTCCACTTTCAGTCAGAAATATCTTTCTGCTTTCTTCAAAAATCATTCTCAAGTTTTCTTGACTACAGAATAAATTTCATTTCAAATGTTTTCAGCGCAAGGATATTGTTGCTTATTTTTAATTCATTAAAAAAAAATAAATTCAGCTCTACTGCTGTTCTTTCTTCTGCAAACCAAACTGGCACCGTTTCTTTCCTTAATAACAAATTCAAAGCCACGGGCTAAATCACAAAGTCTAATCCACGCTTTTATGTGGCCAAAGCTGTGGCCCGAGTGGGGCTGTGACTTTCAGCTTTAAATGCTTCTTTTCATTTGGATTTCATGCATGTAGATACGTTCTTAATGAGGGCTGGGGAGGATATTTTCATTTAACATATCACTAACTCGAGGAGGCTTCGGAGTCATGAGCTGTGTCCTCCCCTTTCACAGCGAGCTGCAAGTCCCAGCCTTCACCAGACTGGCAACCACAGCCTGGAATTCCCTCTGATTTCCTACTCAAACCACTTGATTCCTCCTGCTTCCTTTATTATTCCCTTTAACGATCCCTGACATGCTTTTGGCAGCCTCCTCGGAGATAATCAGGTTGTAGCGCTTGAGACCAGCTCTGCTCAGATAAAGAAAAAATGAGTGATAAAAACCAGTGATGTATTTGCAGATCAGAGGCAGAGCAGCCGAGAGCACGCTGTGGTTTGGACTTTGGATCAGAAGGGAAGGCACGTTCCTCCTTGGTGCTGTAATACAGCAGCCACAGGATTTTTCTGTATCAATTGTCAGGCCAGGGTTGGAGCTGGAGCCTCCAGCCCTGTCTGCAAGACTCAGCTCCTTCCCCAGGGTATTGGACATGGCTCCTATTTTCTCCTCTCACAGAGATTTCTTAGGACAAATCATGCCAAATGCTGGATGTCCTAAAAGACCTCAATTCTCTTGCAGCCACCTCTTCAAATCTTGGTTCTCCTGAGGGTTAAACCTGAAAAATTTACGAGAGAACAAAAAGCTTAGAGGGAAGGGACGAGAAGGAAAAGAAGAAGAAAACCGACCAGCAACAACATGACACACAAAAAAGAAATCCCAAACCAAAGCAAACCACCCAGTTGTTGGCTCTGCAAAGATCTCCACTCCAGTGTTATTGATTTTGTTCCACCTCTGCTGCCTGACCCATTAAGCACAGCTCACTGGCAAGGTGTCAGGTATTCAAGTTGCACTTTGTTACATCCTTGGACATCTCCTGTGTCTGGAGGTGCTCAAACCTCCCCAGCTTTTAAATTTTCTTAGTTTAGTGGCAAATTCACATAAACCTCTGAGTGAGAAGAATTTGTTCTTCAAACAGTTTGTAGAAGCTCCTTCCAGTCTGTGTCTCGACCCACCTGGGGTGATACTCATTGGGAATCTTCTACCCAACGTTATCCATCAAAGGTGGGATGTCCCCAGGCTGTGTCTGTAATAGTGGGAAGGGACTGACACCTCAGAAAGCCTTTCTGCCTAAAAACAGCAGCTGGTTTGAAGGATGGTCTCAGTCTCCTGATCACACTTCATTGACTGTGGATGGAGTCTGGACAACTGGAATTCTGGTTTGTATGTGTGGAGAGTTACTTGAGACTCTCCTCAACATGGTTGGCATCATCTCACATCCCTCAGTGATGGGTTCTAGACATGCTCTCAAACTTTGATGGTCAAAATATATGGGGACACACAACGAGGTAGAATATCCCAGCCTTTCCTCAGGAAGCAGAGTCCTTTTCAGGGAAAAACAGGGACTGATTTGCCCAGATACTTTTTCAGAGATGTCTTCTCCTGCAAAGAACTGGCTCTTGTTTCTTACTCATGTGCTCTGGGATGTTGTTGTCCCTTTTTCCAGGGTACTGGGCAAGAAGCTTGGGAAGGCTGGTTGGCAAAACACAGTTCATGGGGAGAAAGAAAAGGAAAGGTAGGGGCAAACCCCAAGAATAGGTGAACCCACAGATGTTTCCATCAGTACCCAGGTTCCTACAACCTGAGGGCACAGCCACATCCTGAAAGGATGCTCCTGGCTTTGGTACAGACTTGGCTAAGACAGAAAGAACAGAAAATGCTGCAGATCAACAAGGAGATGCTGAGGCAGAGGGAAAGCCTGACAGGTCCAGGTCCAGCCTACAGTGAGTCCTGCCTTTGAGCCCAGGGTTGGTGTGAAACCACGTGTCATTCTGGTGGCCTGGATGCTCCAAAGGCAGTAAATCAGAGCCCATTCTGTGCCATGGGAAAAATTTCACTGGAGAAAACTCCTCCACATGCAAAACTACCATTAGAAACACCCAAGTCCACAGTAGGACCCAGATCTTCCACTGGGAGAAATGGTCTGTCTTGCCCAATTTTCTTCCCAAGCCTCTCTATACTTTCCAATATGCTGTGCCTTTTCCTGGAAGATGATTAGGTCAGTGGTTTTCCATATAGTGGATAATTCAGCCTCATGGGTCAATGCACAGATTCTTAGCTCAGCTCTGACTTCCCATCATCCTGGCAGCTTAAGCTCTGACGACCCATAATGGATGTGCCTTGCTGGGGTTTCAGCTTGGTCCCGCTTTGTACCCAAAGTAAATTGTAGCCATTAGTGAAAAAACAGAGTGAATTTATCCTGTGGGGATGAATCTGTCCTTTCTGGTGCTGGATAGATGCAGGATTTGGCCTGTTCCTTTTGGTTGGAAATATAATCACTGATAACACTTAAATTTCTACTATTTTCAAGGAAAAATTTACATGAGTGAGGACTCCTTGAGAACTGAAGACCTCCTATAATTCACATTTCCCTGTGCATCTACAAGGCAATCCCTGCAGAGGAGTGACAAGGGCCTTTAGTTTTTATTCCTCAGGCAGCAGGGAGTAAATAGCACATTAAGGAAACAGCTTCTCACACCAGACATTTGGCAGGAGCAGTTTATTCCAGGCAGATCTCAGATGTTTCCTTATCCCCTCTCGTTGGAAAGTCTCTTTTTCTTCCAGTATTTTGGAGCTTCCATTGTTAGTCTCACCCAAACTAAGTGACATCCAAATTTTGGAGCCTGATGCAAAGCTCTGCCCTGACTTTGGGCTGTACTTGACCATGGCTTGTCACTTAACCCACTTTAAATGGTCCATTCCATGACACCTGCTGCAATCCACCCTGGAACGTTCCTGAAGAGACACAGGAGGAATTCTTAAGATGCATTTCCCTCAGACCGCAATATATTCCATATGCTCCCAGTGTGGAGGAGAAGGGAACTGGTCTGTTGAGTTGCCTCTGGTAAATCCATCATTCCCAGCTGGAGGAACGGGGGGACAGTGAGAGCTTATCAGTGTTTTCCCTGACTTTACAGCTGGAAGAAATTTACAGCCCAATGCACAGCTCCTGCTGCAAAGGAGGGATAAGCCCTCTCCAAAAGTGCTTCCAAGCCACTGTTGTTATGAGAGGATCAGGGGGCTTTGGATCACCTTTATTGCTGGCCACCAAGGGCTCCTTTGGAACCTGCTCTTTGCAGAAGCCACCAGATGAGCTTCTTCCAAGGAGAAATGCCCTCAGCTATCCCTTTGGAAAGCATCTTGATAAAATTTATGTTATCTGTGGGTCTACATCTTTCTGAAGGTGCTCACAAACAGGTTTTGTCCCGTTTCTCCAAAGCCCCCTCCCGGGGAAACCCATAACCAAAACCATCCCTTACCTGCATGCTGAAGACCCATTTTCTCTTGGGGAAATTTCTGGAGCCTCCTCCTGTGGCAGAAGGTTGTGGGTTCCTCTTTGCACATGCCAAAACCTAAACATGGCTGGAACGCAAACATCTGCTTGATTTGTGGCTTCGTTGGGATCTTATTGTTGAGCAGGGAGCATTTTATATGTGAAATCAATCTGCTTCTGGCAAACTGGCAGCCAACAAATGCCCAGCTACGAATTTCATGCCCGAAATGTTGATAAGTATTCTTTTGATTGCAATTTTATTTTAGTTTAGTTACTTACCTTGCAGCAGCTTTGCTTCATCTTCTGGTTTTAAAAGTCATTCCTGAGCTCTCATGTCCTTCCATGGAAAGGGTGAACTTGGAGGCAGAGGGAGCCGTGCTCAGGTCACTGAGGCTGAGCTTGTCCTCAAGAGTTGTTGGGAAATGGGGCCCTGTGGAGGGCAGAGAGATAATTAATTGTTATCTAAGCAATTGACTTGTTTATAATCACTTTTTATAATTAATTTAATTGTTGTAATTATCATTGATTGCTTCTATTTAAGTGATAATTATCTAAATTGTGATCTATACTATGTCGGTGTCTTTGCAACTGACTTCTGCTTTTAAATATAGGGCTCTTTATTAAAATCTCAGTAAACTGAAGGAAAAAAAGTTAAATATTTGCCTTCAGAACAAATTTTTCTGCATTGAATTTCTTCCAGCTACATGAAAATACCTTGTTGCTGGCGAGCCTCTGCAATAACAAACTCTGTATATACCTGTGAGTGCACATGGCCCACAGTTCCCCAAAAACCAGCCTGTTCACCATTAGGTGGGTTTACAACCCAGGTCTTGTGAAAGCCAAACATGAAAACAAAGTGTGCTCATCACAGAAGGGGAGAGAGTCCACGAGGAAGCAGATGTAAAAGTCAGGCTTTCAATACACTCCAGCAAATAACCAATGAAAGAATAATGACTCGAAAGACGCCGGGCCAAACTCGGCGCTGGCAAAGCTCCATCCGGGCTGGTGGAGATGGGCCAGGAGCGGATGTTTCCCACTTCGTCAGCCCAATGTGAGGAGTTTATTTTCCAAGTCACCCCTCCTCTTACTTCAATCCCCCTGTCGTTGATCGATGGGTGTCCCAAAGATGCTGAGTGGAGAAATGTGTTGTTCGCAGAGCTGGTATTTCGCTGCGTAAAAAGACAGAGAGTCTCCGGGCTGCAAATGGCAAAGAGGGTTCTTCAAGGGCTGCCAAAATAAAAAAAAGATAAAAGAAAAAAAAATATAAGCTAGAGGCTGTGCTTTCTGAGGACACTGCCAATTTTTTAAAAGGATAATCCCAGCAGATAGAGCATTATATGACAAAAGTCCCGCTGTGGGAATGCTGCCAATTTTTGGAACCTCGGTATTTAATCTCTTGGCAATAACACAAGTCCGACCATGTTTTTATTTTTATTTTTTTTTACAGTCACCAACAACATATTTGCATACATTATAGCAGCACCATATGGTCTGAAGAAGGTTTATTTGCTCTGCAATTAATAGTGGCATGAAAATCTGCACGCAGCTAATACAGGCTGAACCAACAGACAGAAAGCCATTGATGTTAGAGCTGGAACAGGGAGAGGAGGGGAATATTTGCCAAGCACCTGACTCTGTTTCAGCCTGAGTTTCTCTTCAGAACAGCTGATAAAGGGAGCAACTGATTAAATCCTGCTCTATTAAGGCTAAACTCCTCCTAGTTTTTTAGAGATGAAATTTTCTAGGATCTGCAAAGAGGTTTCCAGGAGCTGGGGCCCAAAAAGAACTTAGGGCAGGGCTTTCCCAGGCAGCAGAGCATGAAGTCAAGATCCTCATGGCACCCAGCAGTGGGAGCAAGGATGCACTGCTGAGATGTGAGCTGTAGCAAGAGGCTGAGTGGGAAGAAGCCAAGGTGGAACGGCTGTGAAAACACTGGTGACACACTAAGATCTGCTGTGGCTGCAGTGGAAGGACAGGCTGCCACAGAGGGCTGGGCAGCACTGGGCAAGACCTTCCCATGGACTGGCAAGGACAGCAAAGCTTTGGATGGGGCAGGAGCTCAGGGCCATCGAGGAAAGCAACAGGACAGAAGCCCAGAGATGAGCCTTACCTGAGGTTTCACAGAATCACAGAAGGGGTCAGGCTGGAAGGGACCACAGTGGGTCATCTGGTCCCACCTCTCCCCTCAAGCAGGGTCCTCCCAGATCACAGGACACAGGATTGTGTCCAGACAGTTCTGGGATATTTCCAGCAAAGGAGAGTCCACACCCTCTCTGGGCAATCTGTTCAGTTCTTGGTCACTGCACAGTAAAGTTCTTCCTCATGTTCCAGTGGAATTTCCTGGGCAACAATTCCTGCCTGTTGCCTCTTGTCCTATTCCTGGGCACCCCCAAGCAGAGCCTGGTCCATCCTCTGACCCCTCCCTGGAGACACTGACAGGCATTGATGGGTCCTCTCTCAATGTCTCCTCTTGAGGCTGAACAGACACAGCTCTTGTAAGAGAGATGTCCCAGTCTTTTCATCATCTTAGTTGTCCTCCACTGGACTCTCTCCAGGACCTCCATGTCTCTCTCGTCCTGAGGAGCTCAGAACTGGACACAACACTCCAGATCACTAGGGCTGGGAAGAGGGGCAGGATCACCACCACCCCCAGCTGCCAGGAGGGAGGTGAAGCAGAATGATTTCCCCAAATGCAGGTCTCATCACTTAAAAGGATTCCCGGCGTAGCAGCTAATCCAGGCCACGCTACGTAGCACTGAAAGGGTCAGTGAAGATGGGCAGCAAGAGCAGCACTATCTGCTGCCCTTTGGGGGGATGTGGGGAGGGGAGGAGAGCCCAAGGGGACCACGTTCATGTGCATGGCTCTAAACGGGAGTCTCCTGCAGAGATGCCCCCTCTGCCAGGCTCTCGAGTCTCTCCAAAGTGAAATGGATTAGCGGCTCACTTTCAATCAGGCTGAGTTATGAGGGCAGCGATTTGCTGGACGTTTTACATGAACCAGAAGATGTGTTATCTGATGAAAATTGCTTAACTTAATATCGTGGCTTGACAAGCAGTGAACTGTACATCTCCTGGAGAATTTACCAGGGCAGATGATTTTACTTAGCTGGAGGGATTAAGCAATCAGACCCTCTTTTTTTCCCCAAAAAAACTCACAGCAGAAAACTGCCCAGAGAAATTCCAAGGAGCTGGTGGTGCCAAGGTGACCAAGCACTCTGAGGAAATATAAAAGGCTGGGGTTTTTTCAATAAGAAAACATTGCAGAATTTTATGTGCTTTGCCACTCTCATCCCCAAAAATCAATTATTGGCGAGAAAAAGTAAAAATGACAGAAAGTAGATCAGATCTAGCTGTCAGACCTGTCTGAAGGACACAGGACATGCCCCACCACCAAATGAAGGCTGAGCTTCAGAGCTCCTAGTTATATTGTTGTGATAAATGGGAAGACCTTCTGGGAGCTGTCTACAGGATGGGGGACCAGAGGCAGAGCTCAGTCTCCCATGGCTCAGGGTGCTGAAAGAGTGTGGGATCATCCCAGCTTCTCTGGGCTTTCCTCTTCCAGCAAGCACTTGTTAGTCCAGGTTTGTACAGGGACAAAGTGATGGGGAGTGAGATTGGTCTTCAAAGCCCTTCCTTACCTTACAATAAAGACCCCTCCAGTAGTTGATTTCCCAACAGAGCTCTCCAGCAGAGCCAGGCTTTCCTTCTCAGCCACGAGCAATAAACCCAAGGTTTTCACAAAGAAACTCCACCAGGCTGAGCACCAAGCAGGGAATCTCTGGGCAGGTTGGAAACACAACTGCAGTGCAGAACAGAATTGTTCCTCAAGTCTTTGCAGATTCATTGGGAAGCAAAAACCACAGGAATAGCATCCCCTGCCCTGACCTTGCTCCCTAAAAAAAAGAGATCACAGCCCTCTGCAAAGATGAATAAACCTTTCCTCATAACAGCACTGGGGGAAAGAAACCAGATGGGCAGCTCTGCATAAACCAGAGCCTGCCAAAACACGTGCCATCAGGCAGCTGAGAGCTGAAGGGTCCTGAATCACCAGTGTCTCTTGAAGATCTTGCCATAAACTCACAGTATGTGCTCCCCCTGCTTTGGTGTGAGGCTCCCATTGCTGCAGACAAAATACATGAACAGAATTAAATAGACCTTATCCATGCCGGCAGTCTTATCCAAATTCAAGGCTTTTATTACAATTGAAGGCTCCTCTGATTTATGGTGATGTTTTTAAGCAGCACATAATTAAGTGGTAGAACTCATTGTCATCGGATGTTGCAGAAGCCAAAGCATAAATGGGTTCAAATAACAATTAAAGACATTGAAAGCTCCATCAAGGGCAATTACTCACAAGGATGCGGATACGACCCAGAGCTCAGGAAGCCCTTCAGCTGCAAATTGCCACGAGCTGGAAGGACCATAGGAAGTATCTCAAGGGACTTGCCATGGTCTTGTATCTTGCCCTAAACATTTGGTGCTGGCACCATTAGAGACAGGATATTGGGCTAAGGCATCTTTGATCCGAGCCATTCCGATGTCTGCATGGATTGACCTCTAACAGATCGACTCTTTCCAAAAGGCACTAGGCCAGGACGAGTCTAGATTGTGGTTTAGGGTCACAAGATACAGACCTGACTTAAAAGCTGTATCTTCTCCATCTGGAAGACTGAGCCAGAACCTCAGGTCAGAAGATTGGGACATCTTCCAAGCTTCAGTCTCAAGAAGCCCTTCAAAAGGCAGTTTCCATGAAAGGAGTTTTCTGCAGAAGAAAACCTTGGAAAACAAATGTTGCAATGTTTGGTACAGCTTGCTGATTGCCTAAGTTGGCAATTCTTTAAAAAAAATAAATGAGGGGAACATGAACATCGTGCCTGTTCACAGAACATGCAGAGGAGTTGCCCACAATAGTGGTGGTGCTGGCAGGGGTCAGCATAGCCAAAGGGCAAGAGATGGGCTTCAGCCTCAGGAAATCACCTTTCCAGGTAAGGTTGGTGCCTTGCACTCACAGGACTAAAGAGTTCCCCTTTGAGGGAAGACTTGATGAACCCAGAAATGCACTTGAGCAAGCTGGAACACCATTTATTTGAAGAAAACAGCTGGAAAAGGAGGCTGATTTCTCAGCAGTCACCTTTGATTGGATTAACATCAGCGTGGGTACAGGAATTTCCAAGTCTGGACTTCTCCAGATGCTACAGATCCTCCCTTGTATAATAAAAATGAGGGTTGAAGTGAAGCAAGCTGAGTCCAAACCCATTGATGGTTGATGTTTATCCATCTAACTTTGAGATCTTTGACAGAATCTGCCAAAGGAGGCTGCGTGGGAAAATGGAGTGTGAAACTGAGTGTATTACAGGAATTTTTCTGAGCTGTAAATGATGGCAAAAAATAAAACACAAAGCAAAATCTGGTCCTATAATTCATGCATGGACCTTCTAGTGGGAGGGTATTTTGCAAGGATAGAGAGATGTCATAATCAAAACTAGCTCTTTAACTTGCTTTTAAATGGAAATCAAAGGGACCATCATCTGAGAAGTCTCAACATTTAATCTCTGAAAATTTTCCACCCACAGAATTTTTGGCCAGCCCAGGCCTAGAGAGGACTTCCCTACAATGTCTTGGGCTGGCTCAAGAAAGCCTTAACAAATAACAAATGCCAGGCTTGTGGGCACAGAGTGGTGGGATCACACAGCACCTCCCTGCCATAAGCCTGGGAACACAAACATCACATTAGGCAACACAAAGGGGAGGTGACAGTCCTGGAAAAGCCACAGTGCAGTGACAGGGGAGGCTGGCTGGACTGGAAGATGGACAACAACCATAACCAAAGTGAAGCATCTTGCTCTGATTTAGCACCAACTAGAGCAGTCAGTCTCAGCTCAGCCTGTTGATTTAGTCAAGCCCCAAAGAGCCCCCCGGGAGAGCCAAGCAGGCTCAAGACATCAGCTAATACACCAACAGACAGACCTGAGAAGCCCTATATGGTCCTAGGCTCCATTCTTGTACCAGGAAATTAAGGTTCCTAAGTCCCTCCACCACTGGAGCTCAGTCTTCACCTTCCTCATGTCCAGGTGGAGCTGAGACAACTTTGTCCTGCTGAGAACATCGTCCCAGTCTCATGTCAGCTGAGCACCCACACCACAAAGGTGTCCCTCCATCCCAGCTGACCTCCCTCCTTCTGTCTGACCCTTCTCCAGCTAATAAATCCTCCTTATTTGTAACCCAGGTGTGGCCTGGATATCCAGGCACCACCACAAGGACACAGCTGCTCTAGCACAGCACACCATTTACAGGAAACTTTCATTTCCCTTTTGCCAGGGAAATTTTGAGCGTCCAGCTTTGTCAGCAGCTGCAAAACAGAAGCACAGACCAGAGAACAAACATTCTGGCAAGAGAACAATGTGGCACACAGTTGGAAAATAAGGTACTCTAGAAAAAGAAATATTTTAGGCTCATGAGAAGGCGGGATGCTTTTCAACTTTCCAGAGGGATTATACTGGCCGGTTCACATACCATTTATCACCTTGCCCAGCAATTTACAACCTGCGGGGTTTGCTCTTTTTGTTGCTCTTTTTAGCCCAACAAAACACTCCTGGCTTTGCATTCCTTGTTTGGGTGAAATCAGCAAGCTGGCACAGACGAAACTCCTGTCTGCCCATGTAGAAGTGCTTGTGTAGCAGGACAAACTCATTACAACAAATTTGCTTAGGCAAATGAGCCAGCTAAGATTTCCTCTGACTGACCGTGGCAAGAAACCTCAGTGCTTTTATAGCCCCAACTTCAAAGCAGCTCCTGGATAAAAACATCCCTGTTTGGAGAAGGAACAGGGGAGTGGATTTGTGTGTATTGTTGATTTTTTCCTCTATTTCTGATTCGCCTCCACGTGGGAACACGTTCAGGTTGCTTAACAGACCCAAGACCTTTTCAAAGGCACAGCCTTCCCTCCAAGCAGCCAAGCTGCGAATTTACCCACCCCTCTCCAAAAATCGATTGTACAGCCAGATCCCTTCAGCCAAGAATGCAGACCTGTCAAATCTCAGGCACTGAGCAGGAGACGCTCAATCTGCCCTGACCCTCTGCTCCCTTCCAGCTCAGCCTGGCTCTCCCCTGATCCCTGACCCCGGGTGCCAGGCAGCCCCACCTCTGTTTGGCCAAGAACCCACGCCTGCTGCTGGGGGCGGCCACAGTCCTGGGAAGCATCAGGGAATCTGCATCCTGCTGCTGGAGGAGGATGCCCAGGGCTCAGATGCCCCTCTGGCCATGGCTGTCCTCCAGCTTTTCCCTGCTGTGCTTTCCCTCCTTGCTGCACAACCCAGCACAGCATCATCTTCCATGTCAATACCGGAGAAATCCGAGAACGGTCCATCTCCAGCTTGTGAGCACTTTCATCCTGGCTTGTGCAGAGTACCCCAGAAGAATGCAGCTGTCTCAGGCCAGGGTCATTTTCATAAAGCAGGAGAGAAGAGAGACTCTTCCCTCTGCTTTTTGCCCTGATTTATTTATTCATTGCATAACGGCTCGTCCGCAAACATCCCAGCTTGGTTAAATCTTTGACATGTAAAGCATTTCCAGAAATTCTTGCTGCCATCCCAAAAGACAAATGGGTAAGGCTTGGCTTTTTTTTTTTTTTTTAAAGACTCCTCACTTTTCTTCTGTTTTCTTCTTTCTAGTGTGACTTTGTCTCTGGCTTTCCCAAAGCAATGCACTCATTTATCAGGCTTGTGAGCTCTCATGCGTTGGCAGACTCCGAGTCTTTCCGCTTGGCTCAGGGCTCTCAGCCACCATATGGAACGAGTTGCACGTTTTCACTCCTTATCGGAGTTTAAGATGGAAATATTTCCTTGCTTCTTCTTGGGGCATTTCTGCAATTGCACACATGCTGGGAGTATTTAACCCTGACATTGCTGATGAGTAGCTGTTACTATTAAAATGCCATCAAAGATTGAACTGGAAATCTTTTACGGTGAACTACGCCAGCAGTTTGATTCTGTTCCTGGTTACAAATAGTTCCTTTAATGGTTTTGGAGTTACATGAATATAACAGAGGAGAATCTGGCTCGCTGTCTATTTGTCTGTCTGCTTGTCTCTCTGAAGAGACAACTTTCTCTCCCTCTCTGCATATTGATCCAGTTTTGCTGTAGTGCTGTTGTAGCAATGATGGTCTATGAAGTTAAGAAAAGCTATTCCCCCTCCATCCTGCCTTTATTAAACTAGATGACAGCTGAAGACAGACAATTTTTCAGGCACAGATCTTCCATGCATGAGTCTACCACTGCTAAGTATCTACATGGAACAGAGAGAAAATTCCTCAGCTAAAGCCATGCATCATACTCAGGGTTTGTTCCAACCCTTCTTTTTAGCACAGGCTACCAGTCAGCAGAGTCATGGTAAGTGGAGTGTGAGCCCATCAAAGCCAGGCTCTCGAGATCAATGCTGATAGAAGTGTAGTCCTCCAGGATCACTGCTAACCTGGGAAGTCCAGGAGATGGTGAGACAGGTTTGACCTCCAGCTCCAGGTTCCTCAATCACATCACAATCCACACACCAGTAACACCAAAAGGCACTGTCAGGATGGTGCTCCAAGACACTTCAGGAGGTGCTGCAGCCAAAACCAGCCCTGGGGCAGAGACCAGGAACAGCCACCCCAAGCCCTGACTCACACATCCATAGCTCTGCTGAGGAGTCCCAGTGAGCAGGAGTAAAACCTCCCCTGCTCTTCCCCTGTGCCCTCTCTCCATGGCATCATTTTCTGTTTAATTGTTGCTTTCAGCTCTACATCAAAGGTCATTCCTTATTAGACATTCAAGCCTAGAAACTCTTGGATAACACCAGTGATGATGCCTGTGTGCACACATTCATGTATATGACAATTTACACACCTAAGGCAAGCTGTAAAGGAAGGATAAAGTCCTTAAATCCACATTCAGAGAAAAATCCCAGCAAAACTTGGAGACTAAACACGATGTAAGACGTGTGTCTTAGACCTCAGTGCCTCTTCCTCAGGGTCAACTTCAAGGAGGGGAGGAACTTCCATGGCTTCCCACAACAAAGGCTTGGAGTCTGGACCAATTCAGTCCTCATTGCGTTTGACAACTTGCTGCAGCTCAAATACATCATTGCACTCTGTGAAAATAGACTTCTTACACTTGTCAATTCTGCTTTTCTCATCGTATGTGGTTTCTGGGCACTTTTAGACTAGTTCTCTGCTATCCCAGAACAGCCCACAGTGGTGGAATACATAGGCCTTCAGTGTGAAGGGAATTGAACAGCACTTTTAGGTTAAGGAACGCTGCCAGAAGGTTGTAAAGCAGTATTATAAATGGAAAGCAGGGTCTGGTGTCCATATACTGGAGATTGGACATTAGCCCCGCACTGGTTATTCTTGGTCAAGTTTGATGTTTTCTTCCACTTTGGCTCTACCCAGTTTGCTCATCTGGCCCAAGTGTTTCACTGTGAGCACCATGTTTTTCCATCAAGCTCCACATTAGTCCCACGTTGATTTCCATGTTAGATCCAGTGGTTTCGGCATTAGCTCCAGCTGCCAGAACTTCACCTTTAGTGAACATACATCATCATCAATCTCCAGAGTTGTTAAGACCTCCATGGTTTCCATGGAAATCACTGCTGATACTAGTCTGGAGGTCTGGTTTTCCTTTTTCTGTGCCTACAGAGAATCACCTAAAACTGTATTTTTCAAAATTTCTCTCTTTGTTGTGGAAAAACAACTACATCTAAAAGAGAAGGATGGAGTCTGATTTCCACATCCAGGGCCAAAAGAGAGAGTTTTCAGGAGCTGAAGCCACACTGATGCTGTGACCAGGGCAGAGAGGTGTTGTTTGACTGCACCTCCTGCCTTGCCAAGCACTTGGAAGGAAATGCTTCACATCCAAGGACTTATGAGATGGGACGGTGGGTGCCCAGTTTTCATTCATCCATGTTTTCATGGATCCAGAGAGCAGGGTCCTGGATGGCTCAGGTAGGGTTGGTGAATTCACTGAAGGATGAGAAAGACCCCATTTGTGCCAGCCAAGGTGGGTGTAACTGCTCAGCTTCCTGAGGATGGGAGCCCCTGCCAGCCCTCTACAAACAGCCAGATCTGGGCCAGCCAAACAATTTTCATTCCTTTTGCCTCTAAATAATGAACCTGTGAGAGCACTGCAATCACAGTTCTCCTCGGACACTTGGGCAAAGTCAGAGGAAAAAGAATACCAAAGCATTTGCCAGCTTTAACCTCCATTTTAGGAAGGCCAAATATTTTAAGAGTCTCATTCAAATTCCCAGGCGCTTGTCTCCTCCCACCCCAGGCTGCTCCACACAGAGGCAGCTGACCCAAGGGAGGGTTTGGGTTGAGTTCCTAGCAGGCAAATGACATTTCCCCACCACGGTAAGGCTGGAAAGGCACCGTGTTAGCCCTGTCCAAGGCAATTTTTTCCTTATGTTCAAAGGAAACCTTAGATACTTTTCCTAAATCACTTTCCAGCCCTTGCAGTGAACAGGAGGCTTTGAAAACACACTCTGTAACCCTTCTCTTCATCTTGATGCATCTGTTCTATTTCTCCTCCATCTGGACAGTAGTGCAGGTACACAGACTAGACCCTGGCCTTTGGCCGACATGGTCCTTCCAAGTAATTTTTGGACATGCGATGAAAAATCGATCCAAAGCTCACTCTGCAAAAGGGCTTTTATTTCCATTTGAGTCCACTTCAAGGGGCTGCAGTTCTGTTATTTTTGTTCCCCTTTCCAAAATAATAGCTGAGTGATCCAAAGTTGGGATTTGGAGAATTACTGGACTGTTGCTGAAAAAGCAAATAGCAGGAGCTGCGTCTCTTTGCTTGTATCTCTAGAGCTGAGTCTGGACCACGAATTGTACACGAGATGAAGTCCTCGCTGTCATTCTGTAATTCAAGATCAGACTCCTGACCTGAGTTCAGATGGGCACATTAGGCAGGAATAAGAGCTGGCACATCCAAGTGATGCTGTTATTCATCCAGCAGGCAGAGCAGAGCTCTGTAAGTGACATTGGCTGGCACCTCCTGGAAGCAAGACACGAGTGCCGGCCGTGAGATGGAATGTTCAGGAAGCCAGGACAGAGGGCTCAAGTTGACACATCCGACAGGTCACCTGCTGTCACTTGTGCAGCTGAAATGCAGCAAGGGAGGAGGTGGAGGGAGAGGTGCTGTTGGCAAGGGGGAAAGAAGAAATATCTAATGTAGCAGCATGCCAGACGCTTCAGGAGACAAAGAAGGAATAATATCTACCTGCAATTACCACCAAAAAGTCACACCAGTCCAGGAGGACCATCTCTGCCAACTTCCCCCAAGGATCTGAGTTCCCAAAGCAGGTGTTTTGGCTTCTCACAAAGCACTTTGGAAACTCAGGGGAGGAGCGAGCTGGAGTGTGAGAAACTGAAGAAGCCAAGGCTTCCCAGCAGGGCAGACCACAACGGGTTTGGGAAGAGGAAACCAGCGTCCAGCTTCACCCTCCTCTGCCAGGAGCTTTGCTGCCAGCAGGTGACAGAGTGACACTGTGCCCCAGGGTTGGGGACAGGGCCACCAGGAGGGCTGGCAGCACAGCTGCTCTTCCTCCCGGGAGCACTGGTAGGAAAGGCACAAGAGAGGAGGGGACTGGAGGAGAAGAGGGAGGCGAAGCACATCCATGTGCAGATGAGAAACCTGGAGCTTGCTTTTCCAAAGTAAACCCTTGGCCTTGTGAGACTGACATCCTGCCTCCTGAAGCAGCCAGGACATGATTCCTGCCGTGTAACGAGCCACCCTTTCCATGCACAAAAACACTTCTCTCTTTTCCTCCCTTTTTGGGGCCACATGGGAGGAAGTCTTTAATGCTAGATTCAAAACGGCCAATGTCTTTTCCAGTCATGGTAGATTCTATCATCTCCCCATGCAGAACGCACAGCCCCTGCCATAAACTAGAATTGGACAAGAATTTCCTCTTTAAAGACTATTTCAACCACTTCCTTTTATTTTATTCCCCTGCCTTTGATCTGGGGAGGGGCACAAGAGGAAGAACAAGGCTCGGATTTTAGCAGAGATTTAGCGAGCTCAGATCCAGGCTGAACTAATTCTCATCAAACAGCAGTTGCCTCTTTGTTGGCCCATCCAACACTGGATTTCATGCACAGACCCCCTTCCCATGTCCCACACTACATGGTCAATGTTGCAGAGATGCTGATCATGCCTGATTCCTGTTGACATCCAGATTGTGAACCAGCAGTTAATCCAAGCACAGCAAGATTGGAGCCAGGTCCTAGAAAGCTTTTTTTTGTGGTTTCTACAGACAGCCATTCCCCTTTCCCTCTTAAATTGCCTTTCATGTTCATCACTGAATGCAAGAAAAAACAAAAAACATTTCACTTTTTGACTCTGAAGCGATGTTTTCTTTCTCTCAATTCACTTGGGCCAGCAAGAAAGTTTCCACAGGTTTTCTCAGGTCTCTTCTTCGAAAACACAGCAAAACTCCTCACGGGAAGCAGACCTCATCTCGCATGCTGATGTTTGCTTTGGAGAGTAAAAGCACATATGTGTGAGGGGGGTGGAAAATGGGGATTAGATATTCCCATGGAGCTCTTGAAGTCCTGGGTCCACCCCTGGAAAACAGCTGAGCAGGTGCATGACTAAATTCACTGCCAGAAAATGAGAAACCACAGTGAGCACGTGCTGCATCCGAGCACTTCTGGTGCAGGCACAGCAGGGTGAGCTCAGCACACGTCCAGCATCAGAGGTGGCTCCACACCAGGAGCCAACTTGCACAAGCAAACACCTCGATCTCGTCTTCATTTACCTCATGGCTGAAGTCTGGATGGTCCCCTGAGGTCAAAACAAATGTTTGATGTTAAGTATTCAGGGTTTTTGCTGGTCTAAAGCTGCTGTGTGGGCCAAGGTTTTGGCTTTACAGAGGCCGTTTCCTTCTCTCAAGTACTTGAACAAATACAGGGAAAGTAGAGTCTGACACCCTCCATTTGTCTTGCAAGCCCAAGCCCACATCTGCTGGAAAGGTTCCCTGCTCCATCGTCCAGCTGGTTGGGCAGTCTCTGTAGATGCTGCTTTGGAAGGGATTTCTCATCTGTGAAATGAACAGCAAGAAAAGGTTCCTCCCAGGAGGAGCCACCTCTGATGACCCACAAGCCACCCAAACTTCCTTCTTCCGAACAGGAGGAGTTTGTCTTCTCTTTTATCATTGATCCATAGAACTTTCTGCCAAAGGATCAATAGAATCATGGCATGGTTTGGGTTGGGAGGGACCTTAAAGATCATCTTGTTCCACCCCCTGTCATGGGCAGGGACACCTTCCACTAGCCCAGGGTGCTCCAAGCCCAGTCCAACCTGGCCTTGGACACTTCCGGGGATGGTTCCAGGGATGGGGCAGCCACAGTTTCTCTGCCCAACCTGTGCCAGGGCCTCACCACCCTCACAGGGAAGAACTTCTCTATATTCTGTATATAATCCACCATATAAGCCATATATTCTGTATATAATCCATCATTTTTCCAACACTGAGAAGTCCACAGCTACCTTAGACCTAAAATGAAAAGGAGGTTCTGAACCAAAGGGCTTCAAAGCACACTTGTGCCAATGGATGATGTGCTGTTTCCCTCAGTGATGCCTCAATCACAGCAAACTCAGCTAAAGCAGAGATGTTTCAGTTCTGAGCAGCAGATTGACCCACTGTCCATCCGAGAGACCAGAGAATTAGTCCTTGATTTGAAGTGCTGCAGGGGGCTCCTGGGTGTTGAACCACAGAGCCAGCCCCGGGGGAAGCCTGAGGCCAGTCGGGTTCCTTTTGTAGCCCTGTATCTCTCTTTCTATTTCTAGTGCACTTTAAAGTACAGGAGGTTGTGAGCTCCTTATCGCTTCCCAGCAGGGCTATAGCACAAGGAGCAGGCAGCACACAGCCCATGCCAAAGCAGCAGTTAGGAAACAGGCCTGGTGGAGGATTTTTTTTAATTGTTGCTGTGATTGTTATTGTCCTGTTGATGACTTGCTCTCGGCTTTGAAGGAATGCAACCACCACCAAGAGCAAATATCAGAATAGAAGCTGCGTTTCTGTCGATCCAGCCTGTTTCCTATTTCTGTTTATCTTTCTGTCTAGGCATATGAGAGGCTCAGAACAGAAATCTGACCCGGTGCCAACTCCCTGTCCTCACCCAAAGCCAGAGCATTGTCTTGCACTGTTGGGGCATCCCTACAACCACACACTTTATCTGGACTTTCTGCTGACCTGCAGCATCTCTAGGAGATATGAATGCTGCTTAGAGAAAAGCCTGCATGGGTAGTTAAAATTCAATGACTAAATATTAAGTAGCTAAAATTAGATGACAAGGACTCCCAACCCTGGCTGGAAGAACATCTGATCTCTCTAGAGGTTGTTTTTTCTCTCTGGGCTGGTTTTTGGCTTGGGTGGAGTTAATTTTCAAGGAAAGCATGTGTGGGGAAGAGGTCACACTGCCAGCCATCCCATTCTGCCCTGGAGAAGTGCTGCACCTTCTGGCACAGTCTATGAAAGGTGAAGGCTCCCAAGTATATTTTTGTGGTTTAGCATCTTTTCCAGCAGGTTGATGATTGCAGTGCTTGTAGGAATATGGAACAGTGGGATGCAAGAGCAAGATGCAGCTCACAGGCACATTGCCCCCAGAAAAGCTGATGGTCTCTGCTCCATTTGGACCTGCTCTTCCCAGGCTTCTGTTCAAGGTAGCCTCATACACAAAAATTAAAGCAGAGTTTGTGGGAAAAGCCCCTTTCAGGTCAGCATTAGGGAGATCAGGACACAGATCCCAGGAGATAGCCCTACAGACAGTTCTCAAAAAGGGCTGTGAGCCCCAAAACACGTCCCTGGTCCCACTTATTGTATCTTATTCACCCCCCACTTTCATTGCTTTCCCTCTGAACTTCCCACACACAGTTCTTTCTCTATAAAAGTGTCTAACTAGGTCTTAAAAGGTCTTAAAAAGCCCATAAGGCCTTTGTAGCCTTCTTAGCAATTGCCTCCATCATTGACAGTCCTGTCAGGGGAGGGCTTTGTCTGGAATTCCCTTTTGGTTAATGGTCCCACTGACTTTGAGCCTCCCCAGTAGAAGTATGAGGATCTGTCCCTTCCTAATTTGAAAAACCTCAGTTTGGGGGTTTAGGTACCCCCTCAGAGAGAATGCCTTGGAAGTGGACTTCTCCTGATTGCCCCAGTCCCTAGGACAGTAATATCCTTCCTTACAAGCAGAAATGAAGGCAGTCATTGTTTTGGCATCCCAAGGTGATGCCATAACTGCATCTGGTCTAAGTTCCCAGCTGATTCCTCCCTCCAGGGAAGGAGTGACCCATATTCTTTTTCTAGCTGTGGTTTTTGCCCCATTGTAGCTTTAGAGCTGAAGGCACCAAAAGATTGTCTGGGATTTATGAGAAGGCTTTATGCCTTCCTCCTTTCTCTTTTGTTCTAATAGTCTGGCTTCTCAATATGACCTAAAAAGCATTCTGGTGTCTCATTGTATGGTTTCAGAAGTGCACATTTTTGTGCCAGGAGTGATTATTGACCAGGAATGAGAGAGATCTTGTTGCTTAGGCTCTGGAGAGCAGAACAGAAAGCAGGAGAGTGGTACCTTGTCTTGAGTAAGAGCAGAAGCAGAGTCTACAAAACTGCCTGTCTCTCTGCCTCGCTCCCTCTTGGACACATCTTTCAAAGCTTCACCTCCAAATGTGAAATTCCAAAAGATACTACCTTATCAAAGGAGAGGGAATGCAGTTCAGTCATTGGTATACCCTAGAGAATTCAAAATGACATAAAAACAAATAAACCCAGAGATTACATTACACAAAACTCTAGAGATGCATCTGAAAGGCAGTAAATACAGGGCTGCACATTCCAGACTCTCAGGCATTGCAAGCTCCAGGGATGTTCAGAATCCTTCACTTTGCCAACATTAATAAGACATATCTTGAGGCCATTGATCTCCAAAAGCCAAATTTATCAGCTTCTCTTATCTTCTCTCCTGTCTTTATCCAACTGGAAAACACTGTGTATTCATTTAGGCATCTTTCAGGCATGGCCTAGTTATTCATCACATCTCAAAATGAGGGCTTTGGTGCCTTGGCCAGAGCATAAGTACTTAAAAGAGGAGGGAGGGATTTATCAGAGCTGTGGTTTCCCATTTGTGCCCATTGTTCCCTGCAAGTCTGCAAGGGCTTGACCCTCACCCCTGTGTTGGGAAGCTTTTCAGAGACTCTGAACAGACAGATCATACTGATGGTAGGGGGAGAGAAAAAGGAGTGGGTGGAAGCCCCTCAGAAGATGGAGAGGAGCAGAGATGGGATGAGAGCACAGCCCAACAGCATTTTCTCTCATTTGCACTGTTATTTCTGCCATTGCATTTACTCCAAGGGGAGCTGTTTTATACATTTTGGGCATCTTTTTATCCCTGGATGGGCACAGAGAAAGATCCACAAAGCCACAATGGACTAAAGAGAGACACTGAACTCACAGTCACCGGGGCACAGACCCCCAGGTAGACCCAGATTTTCTTCATGATTCCCAGCCAAATGCCCACTGGCACAGGGTACTCACCAGCCTCTGTATCTCAAAACACATCCCCTGATTCCAACTCCAGCATCCAACCCCCAGGGGAGCAGTCCCTCTGCTTGCATAAGGAAACTCAAGTTCAAAGGGGCATCCTGGGAGTGAGTCCCTGGAATGATCTTCTCCCAGCTGAAGGAGTCATTCCTCCTGAATTGCTCCCAGATGCCAGGAATGAGCAGCAGGAGTGACTGATAAGTGAGTAAATAGATGGACAGACAGATGGACATATATATATATAAATAAATATACACACACATGTATATATTGAGTTGGATGCACAGAAAGAATTCCAGTCTCTCAAAGCAGGTTTCTGCCCCACAGCTTATTTGACCCTCATATTTTGTTTCTCCCTCACTAAGTTAATAATCTCACTTGTGGAACCTTATCAAGTGATGTTTGACAATCTGGTAACTCTATTGCATCCCGGAGGTTTCTTTGTCCTGCACCATAGCAGCAATATCTCCAAAGAGCTCCTACTAAAGCCAGGCCCACTCCTCATAAATCACACACACACACTGGTTGTCTCTTAATCAATCTTGCCCAGGTGTTCCCTCACTCAACCTTACCACCATCAGCTTGAGGCTTTTCCTGGAAACTCTATTATTTTATTTTTTTTCTGAAGCAACTGCCTGACCATGCTCAGGGGCTCTGGATTTTGTGTTTTCTCCCTGGTAACATCCTGCTAGCACTTCTTTTTTTTTTTTTACAGAAGCCTCAGTGGCCCGGAGATACCTTCTTGAAATGTCTGATGAGGGAGTAACTCCCCCCAGAGAAACCACGATGGTATTTCTACCTTAGGGCTTGGTTGCCCATCGATCAAGCAGATTAAAAATATTTTATAGACACCTTAAAATACTTTTTTATATATATATATACACATATATATATGTAAATAATCAGCTCACTTCACTTCTTTTCCCTATCACCACAGCATGAAGCCACATATCTCCAGGAGCCCTTTCCTGGTACCCAAAGTTCTTCTCTTAAACCATTTCTTTTTTCCAAGAAAAAAAATGTGATTTTTCAACACAATGGTACTCTTTTAACTTAAATTACCTGATCTATTTGAAGACAGTTGATAAATCATTAAAAAATGGTAAAACATTTCTCTGCATCGAATCATCTTGTAACAAAAAGGACTCATTTTGCCACAGGTTCAGTTTTGGACAGGAGTTTCTTTTTCGACTTTCATCTGAGTCTCACATGAAAAACACGCTGTTTGTAAAAGCCTAGCACATTTCATTTTTTTTTTTTGAGAGAGAAGTCATTGAGAAAAGCATTGAATGCATTTCTAATCCCTATTTTTGGTGAGCGCTCAGGCTCAGCAGCACACTGACAAAGCCACATGCTTTCTAGTGCAGAGCTGGCTGACATCCAGCCAGCTGAGGGAACGGGCAGCAAAGGTCATGGCTGCCTGCAAAAGACCCCATGGACATCCCCTAAAATTCCTCTGAGGCTCTTTGCCTAAATGCAGGCAGTACCCAAAAAACCTCACAAGCCTCCCCTCCCCACCCCAAAAAAAATACCCACCACCACAACAACAAGAAACCAACCAACCAAACAAACCAATCCAACCCAAAACCCCCAAGCAAATCCATTCCTGAGGCAGCTTTGGTAGTTTTTCCCCAAAAAGAACCAAGGTAGATTCCAGGGCTGCCTCTTCTCCATCCTCCCTGGCTCTTTCATGTCTTCATCAGGCTCCTGGAGGACTCTCACAGTGTTGGGATGTGCTGGGACACCACCAGGTAGGGGGTCACTGTGGCTGCACCTGAGCAGATGGGGATCCCAGCCCAGGGCCATGGAGCCCTCTGGGTACACAGACCACTGCACAGTGGGATTTGAAGTGCTTGAAGGCAGCCCCAAGAGCCAAGTGCCTTCTCCAGAGCAGCACGTGGTCCCCATAGAGAGCCAGGAGCTTCCCAAATCCCTGTGCTCAGCTGGGGATCAACCACATCCCTGCACAGCCCTTCCACAGCTGGGCTTTGGGGCTGGGCAAAACACAGTAATGTCAAAAATCAGGGGGAAAAAAAACCCCTTTTTCTATGCTGGATCTCTCCATTGCTGCCCTGAAACAATCAGTTTGGGTGCAAAACTGGAAAACTGGCCACGTGTCACCTTGACTATATTTTTCTGACATAAAGTCACATCCCACTCTGCTTCTCCCAAGCCCATTTACATGACAGCCCTGCTTTAAACCAGCAGCTGCCCGAAAACCTTGGGCTGCCCCAACAATCTGAGCCTATTTGGGTTGTTTAAATACAAAAGGATTTCCTAGAGGGAAAAAAAAATATATATAAATCATGTTTCTAAGCAGCTTCAATATACAGCCAAGGGAGAGCAGCTTCTCTGAAACTGAGCCCTCTGTGCCTGAAGTATTAAGCACTTGAGATAACACAGAAAAGTCATGGTCCCTGCCCTTTTTATATCTATTGCCTAGTTCTGGAAACCATCCTGTGAGTAGCCACTTGGACTTTAATAGGATGAATCATTGTTAAAACCATCATGTGCTTATAAATGTTTACATGAGGGAACCTTAAATGGAGATATCATGGAGAGGGGAAAAAAAAAATGAGCAAAAAGCTGCAGCCAGAGCTGAAAGACACTTGTCTGGAGGGTTTCAGATCTGCTGTTTCCTGCTTGGAAATCAAACTGGCACCTCAGGTACAGAATTACTAACCCAAACACTTGAGAGATCCCCAGAAGTCACTTCCTATGCTAATGAATGACACAAATATCAGCAGTGACTGATGCAGAGGTCGTAGCAATAGGAGAAGTAAATAATTCAAGGGAATAAATGTCTCCTGGCATTGAGAGTCACAGGACTATTCACCCATTGGGAATGGCTCCTGGGAGGGTCTAAACCTGCAATGAGAAGCCCGTGTTCATTCCACAGATCACTGAGAAGCAGCAAAGAACAGCAGAGGAAAAGCAGCCTGGTGGTGTCTTTAGCACTTGTATAACACAGATTTCACTCCAGTGAATGATGTTTCCCTCTGCCATTCACCTTTGGAAAAAAATTCCCATCATCTCTGGTCATGAATCTATGTCTTTCTTGCTTCATGCTTTATTCCAGGCAGCACACTGTGTACATGAGATCGATTCTAGCCTTCGACCAAAGTTTAGGAAACATTTTGAGACCGTTTCTTGCAATCACACATGTTATTTTTAAATGCCATGTACACTCAGGATACTGCCAGATAGGCTGGCTGTGTTGGAGGGCACGGTAAAAAAAGCTCCCCAGGGTTAGTGGGAAGATTCCCACCAACTTCAGCAGCTTTGAGATCAAACCCTCCACGAGATAAACCTTAGGCCCCTACCAGACTGCTCTGGCATGGGATCTGGGAGGTTTGCCGATGGCTTTGAGACCTTGAAACGGGGCCAAGTGATTGCAGCTCCTGGTTTAGGGGAAAAGGAAACAGAAAGGAACTACAGGCTTAAAGGATTAGAAGGAAGAGCTAAAAATAAAGCACCAGCAACGCCAGACCCCAAAATTTACTGCTTTCCTTGCAGAGAGGATGGGTTTTCCTGTTGTTTTACTGAGGGGGATCAGCCTTCTGCGTGACTTGGAAGAACAGGACACTGATGGAAAGCTTCGTGGTATTACTGTCCAAGAGCAGAGTTGTTCCTGTTGTTCTTCCTTCTTCCTGGAACTCCACATCTGGCTAAACATGAAGAGCAAATGGTTCAGCGTGTTCCTGGGGAGCATTTCCCAGCTACTTCAGCTGATTTCAGCGAAGAATTACAGCCCATCAGTGCCCAAAGGCAACACAATGAAAAGACATTGGGCATTTCTACTCATGCAGTCTGTGATAGGGATCCAAGAGCAGAGTAATATCCTTGCCTTGCCTTCCTTCTGCAATACTCTCTTTCTCCTCCTGCCTTTTCCTTCAGGTCTGCATTGTCCTTTCTACATTATCCAGTCAGAAATGGCACTCAGGAATCAGGGGTGGAAAAGAGGGCGTGGGAGCAATAAAATGGGAGACCCCAAGCTGGGTGGAAGGGATGTGGGGTGGGAGGTTAAAGAGGGGGGAGCTGCGTGGGTGCTGCTTCTCTTGAGATGGGAAAGGCAGTCCCACAGGTACCATGGGCTGAAAGTAGAATTTCACCAACAAATTGGGAACTAGGCATGATTTCAGCAGCAGACACAGGCAGGCTCCTGAGTGAACATCAGCCCAGTCCTGGGTTGCCAGCAGAGCACCTACAGAGCTTCCCTTGCTGCTGACATTCAAATCCAGTGCTGTGTGAAGCCTGGCTCAAGGTTAGGATTGCTAAAATCCTTCCTGAGCCTTCAGACCAAGAATTCCAGTTTTCAAGCTAGCTGATCCTGCCTTGGGGTCCGGATGACCTTTTTGGGGTCTATCAGATCACATCCCCCACCCAGTCCCTTTCCAGGTCATCCCAGAGCAGATGAAGAACAGGAGCAGGTGCCACCAGGACACCACTCAAGCAACTGGGGCTCAGTGAGGGCTTTTTCTGGGAATGAAAGGAAAAGTTTGACTGTGGTTCTCTGCTGTCCTGAGCAGATAGTTCACTCTGGAGAGGAAGCCCAACACTCAGATTTTCAAAACTATACACACAGAGATATGTTACATATTTATTCGAGGCAGAAATTGGCCAGGAAATAGCTATAAAACACGCATTTTGAATAAAAGGAGGGAGATTTATGGCTCTTTTGTGAATCTGAGTCATATCTTTCTGCATCCCCCAGGCAGGAATACCCTAATCACTAACATACCCCAAACATGTACGCACAGTGGGCCGAGAATTGCTTCCTTCTGGCCACAGCTCCAGCTAAAGACGTGATAGGGATTGAGCTACTTTATCTGACAGTTGGTAAATGAATTGCCAATTCATTCTGAGCTCGGAGGGGGATTTTTTTCCCTTTAAAAAAAAAGGTTCTTTTATATACGTCTTTGATCAGTCAGGGCTTTGACAAATTATTTTCCAAGGAATTTCTTGAGCCCTAATGCCATGAGAAAGGGGGGGCGGAAAAAAAAAAAAAGGAAGAAAAAAGTATTTGCTCTCAAAGAGAAGCTTTTATGTCTCAAAAATTGCAGCAATGTAAGGGATTTTCTTCCATTTCCCCTCATCTCCTTTGCTTCAAGAACTGGAGGCAGGTAGCCCTGAAGATTTTTCCATCCCAGTGAAAAATCAAGATGGGGAGGAAACACTGCCAGGTTTCCTCCCCGGCGTGGGGGAGCACCGTGAACTCTGGCACAGACTGAACATAAAGGTCATGGTCATCAGTGACACTAATAAAGAGGCCCTTCAGCACTAGCACGAGCCATGGGAGCAGAGAAGAGCTCAGGGTTGTGTCACCAAGGAGCTGCTTCCTTGCCATGGGCGGCAGCACTGAGTGCTTTGGAAAGGTTGGGATTCAAGGGAGCATCTCCCCGCTGGCACTGCCAGGGTCACTCCGAGGTGTGAGGATAGAGCAAGGTTTGCTTGTCTTTTACTGGAGTCTGGGATGGGTGTGTGTGTGTGGGGGAAATTCCTCTTTTGGCCACTTTATTCTTTTTATCCCATCATTTAATCCCTCTCCTCCAGGCAAGTATCATGTCCTTGCTTGAATCCCAGATGGTGCAGGCAATAAATTGCACAAGCCAGGTCTGGACAATGGCTGTGCTTTCTGTTATCATTAATGTACAAATAACTTATCCCCCAGTTCTCCCACTCCTCTGTCCTGAAGTAGAACAGACTCCCAACAGCAAAGGATTCAATTAATACGTTTCCACTACACTGAATTTCATCGGGATGGATTGAGCCAGAAGAACAAACCCCACAAGCCTGTTTTTCCAGCCTAGCCCTGCATGGACACATATGTAACCTGTCTAAAGGAATATTCCTACTGGAATTCCCAATGGCAGCCCTGCTAAAGACAAGACTGATGGATAAAACCTTTTGGTTAAGGGCTGGTTGGTCCAGGGGGTTTGTTGTAGCTTAATTTCCCAAAGAAATGAGCCTTATCAAATCACTGCAGCTCTCTCTTGGGAGCTCTTCACCTTCATGAACAAAATCCAACCACCTTCATTAAAACAAAAACAACAAAAAAAGAGAAAGAATTAAAAATTTCAGCTTCAATATTGTTGGGGGTCCTCAGTAAGCCAATCATGGAGCTTGGAGAGTTTCCCAAGCTAGTTCATTCTTTAAATAGTACCTGTTAAACTTTTCCTGGCTCACTGACTCCCCAGATTTGGCTTCAAATTAAGCCCTAATTTAGGTTATATATAGCTACTGTAACATCTCAGACAGCTCTCCCTCTCAGAGAGAGGGCTCCCTCTCCTACCCTTGGAGCTCTGCCCTCCTACAAAGAGCAGCAGTCTCAACCAGCTATTGATCCAACAGGGTTCTTGCCCCATCCACCAATAATTGATGCAGTTGTTAAGATACTCCTAAAAGCTGCCACAATCAGATGAGAAAGGATGTCTCTCACACAACTTTTCCCTACTTTATTACAGCTCTGTCAATAGGACTAAAATCCAAGCAAACCAACCTCAAAAATAACGCCATGTAAGGCTCAGCAATGTCCTAGGATGGCGATAATCCTGCTCAGACCAGGAGCTTGCTTCCTTATGGGTAAGAATCCTCAAATATTGGCATACACTGAACCACAGTGGACAGACATTAGAGAAATACTGTAGCCTTTTATTGTTTCAATGCTATAGTAGCTAGGAATGTGGTGACCCTTTTGTTTCCTAGCCCTGATTTTCCATGTTTGGCTTTTCTTTTGAATACTGATTAGTGCTGAGCAACATCTTGGGATGGTGGAGTGGCATGAGGAAAGAACTGTCTCTTTTCCAGCAGTAAAAAAAAGAGCAGATCACATAAAATTACCCTTACAGAAGGATTTGACAACCATTGCAAGGACTACCCTCCCCTCCCATCCCAGTCAGATGTTTTATGCCAAAAATTAAGTAGCTTTGCTGCCTCCTATTCTAGGAGACGCTGTGCATAGAAACAGACTTTATTGATCCAGGTGATTAGCTTAAAAATGGAGGGAAAAGCACAATCACTTCTTTGTAAGCTAAGCAAGTGATGTCATTCAAACCTCAGCACTGTTTTGGTGCTGGTTAAACACACCCACAAAAGCACAGTCATCCACATTGGTCCAATAGAGGCGTTTAATTCCTTTAGTAGCGTTTTTGGAGGCTTGGAAGGTCACTCAGCAGGGCAAGGTTGCCTCAACCTGTAGCTTGTAACCCTGGCTATGAGGTGGTGGTGCTGCCTCCCTCCCTTGCTGCACAATCCCAGCACAGGACACTTGGAAATGAACCAAAACAGAGCTTTATTATTTGCTCCCCACGTAGGCAAGGGCTGCAGTCACTGCCAAGCTGGGTTTGTCATCACCACCTTGACTGGCATCAACCCAATGACAATATTGGTGCCTCTCACTCAGTGAGGCTGTTAAAGTGTCTGTGTACAGCTCACCACTCACCACTGACCAGCTCCAAACTGCTCTCAGCATCAGGGACCATCTGTGGGCCACTGACCCTCTGCCTTCAATTAAAAGCTCTCCAAGTCTGGAATTACCTCTCCTTCCCTGCCCAGGCATGCCAAGAGCCAGGCTCAGGCAGGGCAGCCAACACTACTGGAACAGCAACAAATACATCATACTAGCTTAGCTTTTCAACCAGGCTTCCACTAGGCTTGCTTTCCCCGGGTTTGTGCCCCACAAAAACCATCCTGTGTGTTCATGGGCCACAGTGTTTCTAATTAGCAGCTCTGATGAAGAAGGTGCACACCGACATCCTCAGGTCTGCAGTGATCTAGAGATGGAAAATGAACATCAGGACCTGCAACAGCCCTTAAAAGCCTCCCACAGTGTTCCCCGAGTCCAAATTGATGAGGTATGGGCTGGATAAGTAGACAACAGGATGGGTAGAAAATTGACTGGACCATGAGATGCAAAGGGTGATAATTTACAGCAAAAAGTCCAAACAGTGGTTGGCTACTCAGGGATCAGTGTTGGCACCAATGAGTTTTAATATCTTAATATATTAAATATCAGGATGACAGGACAGAGCACACTCTCACCAAGTTCACAGATGATACCAGACTCTGGGAGCCACCCACACACTGGAAGGAAGAACTGCTGCTACAATGGATCTCAAGAAGCTGGAGAAATGGGATGGCAGGAATCTCATCTGGCACAAACAATCCCACACAACAGGACAGGCTGGGGCCAGAAATCAGCTTTGCAGAGCAGGACCTGGGGGTCCTGGTGGACAAATTGAACAAGAGCCAACCACGCAGCAAAGATCTGCTGCACCCAGAGCTGTATGAGCAGGAACCCAGCCAGCAGGTCCAGGGATGTGTTTGTAAAGGATGCAGTAGAAATTCATACCCCAGCATCAGGAACAGAGGAACTAGTAGTGCCTTGTGACAGCCTCGTTACCTTTGCATTAGAATGTTTCTCTGGAAACCCCAGGACAGCAAACCAATTTCTGATTCATAGCAATTCAGATCTAAGTAAAAGCTGAAGTGAAATATTGATGACTTTGGGATCCCTAAAGCCACTGATGGGGATATCACAACAGCACAGAGCACCACAGTGACACAGACACATTGACAAAGGCATTCTCCACATGCCAACTCACACTAAACAGAGAAAGAGCAGCAGAATATTATTATGACCACAACAATTAAAAATAATAGCATACTTTTTAACATGACACAACAAAAGCATCTCAACACCAGCATTTATGGATATAAGTACTCCTGGAGCCCTCAGACCCTTCTATTGAAAAGTTCACCATGCTGCAGGTGGCTGGCCCTTTCCCACTCCAATTTAAGGTTGTGCTTTCTGTTCGTAATTCAAGCAATATTTTTTGCCTCAAGGCAAATTACAAGTCATTTCTTCAGCCTTGAGTAGGGGCCAAGCCACTGCTGACTTGGGGCACATTATATACCCTGAGTGAGAGCAAGGCACAAGTTACACAGAAACACATCCACAGCAACCAAGTTTCATCTCCTCAGTACATTCCCACTATTTTTTTAACTTGCTTACCTGTTTAAATGTGCTCTAAAGAGCAATAATGCTGGTGAACCAACAAACTGCCCATACAAAAGCTACATGGCAAAGCCCAAGCCTGCTCTTGCCTCTGCCTTTAATCCCTGTGGTGGGAGGGCTGGAAAGGATGCAGGTGGGAAAGCTTGGAGAGCATCCCCAGCTGCTGCTGCCTAACACAGGGCACTTGCAGAGCTCTCAGCACTCTCCTCCTGCTGATGGGCAGATGGGCTTTGTCCAGGTATTCCCAGAAGGAGGGAGATTTTAACAAGCAGGATGCTCAAACAAGCAGCATCACCCCATCACCAGCCCTTCTGTTTGACAGTAGGAGCCATTGTACTTAAATGCCTTTATTTATCACCTCTATTTATCTCATAGGGGAACCGTGGAAAACATTTGCTCGTTTTTAACTCTATTTTTGTGTAGCAGAGTCCTCACAGGTGCAGGGGATCTGCACCTTCCAAACTCACAGCAAAGCACAGTCAGAACCATCCACTGAGTCTGAAGGAGTTAAAAAGGATTGAAAACAAAGAACATAAAAGATACTGGACCCACTGGGTGTGGTGGGTTCCTAGTGAAACACGTCAGTATTTCAGTCTGAAATGACTTCAGGTTGAAAAATTTCCTTTGAAATCTTGAAAGAGTAAAATCTACGTATGAACAGGGTATTTCTCCTTTCTTGGGGGTGGGAATTTATTCAAGCCCCTCTCATTCACTTCAAAGTTTGCAATTTTTATTAGTCAAAAAAAAAAATGCAGCAAAGGCATTTACTTTCCTAGAGAAAAACATAAAAAATAAGTAAACAAAAAAAAAAATCAAATACTTTCTGGCCGATGATGAGTTCTAGTCCCACCTTCAGACAATTTCTTTTCTCTGCCTCACTTTTCTCTTCAGTAAATTTTCCAACTTTAGTGTGTATTCTAAAATCCAACAAAGTGGGGAAAAGGCTCAGAATCCTCTGAGGGTCTCTTACAATCATGAGGCTCCAGGAATTGGAAATTTTAAGGGGAAAAACAAATAAACCACACTTTTGCAAATCACATGAGACCCACCATAAAATTGTCAGAGTTGGCAGCACCATAAAATCTATGATATTGTGGGCTGGGTTTCTGTACAAGGATTCTGAGGCTTTGGGGTATTTTTTCCCCTCAGCCCTCAAGACACAAGGGCAGTTTTTGGGAGGTTAATCTAGGGAGGTTGCCCCTCTCATGCATCCCCATCCCTAAGAAAAACCTTCCAGCCCAAATTTGGGGGTTGCTGATCCCAACAGGTACGAAGGCAGGGAAAAGGCACCTCCCAAACCCGCTCAGCATCACGGCTGGTGAAATTTGAAATGTGGAGCTGAGCTGATAGGGGCAGACAAAGAGCTCTCTGTGCCTGTCAGAGCATCCACAGCCTCCCCAGGTACCAGCCACGGGAACTGCAGGGAGTATTTTAGCCCAGGAAGGCAGCTGAGAAAACAGCATTGTGACCACAGCCTGGGAATTCGGGTTCAGTCTTTAAAAGGTGTTTTTTAGCAGTGGTTGCTTTTTTTCTCTGTTTGTCTGCTCAAAGGAATTGCACAGCCTGCACTTATTTATTATGGTTCATCTATAAAGCCCCGTTTTTCCTCTGCCTGGTGATGTTTCATGGCTACTTTCCACGCTGTCAAAGCAGCAAACTTGCCCCAAGGCTCCTCACCAAAAGGGAGAGGTTTGAGGCAAGGAGGTCCCATAAGGAGGAGGCAGGATCACCATTGCCTTCTCCACCCACCTCACCATCCTTCCTTCTCCACTGGAAATTCCTTTAGAGCACAGTCCCTCCTGACCTGGGGACACATTTCATTCCCCAGCAAGTCCAGCTCTCCTGGACTTTTCCTTCCTCCCTGTCCCCAGGTCTGTGGCAGAAACACCCCAAATCCAGCCCAGCACCCTCAGTGGGGCTCATGGGAAACCACCAGACAAAGCTGAGTATTATTTTATGGCTCCTGGGACTTGAAGGCAAGAAGGGAAAGGCTGTGGTGGCTGTGCTGGGTCTCTTGGACCACGCTGGGTTGGTTTTCCCCAGGTTGTAAGGCTTCTTATTATGGAATTATAGAATGGCCTGAGTTGGAAGGGACCTTAAAGATCATCTGGTTTCAAACCCTCTGCTGTGGGAACACCTTCCACAAGCCCAGGTTGCTCAGAGCCTCAGCCAACCTGACCTTCAACACTTCCAGGGATGGGGTGCCCACAGCTTCTCTGGGCAACCTGTGCCAGGGCCTCCCCACCCTCACAGTCATGAATTTTAGCTCTGAATAGGGTGAATTTTGCAACCTCTTTTGTCCAGCTCTTCCAATGGCAGTAATCCCTGTGTGATTTTTCCCTAATTTTGTTGTTTGTTTGCTTATTATTATCAACATCATTATCATACTCGGCTAAGAAATAAGTCCATAAGAAAAGAAGTTAGAGACATCACATGAGGCACTTTGGAACACAAAATCACAACCAAAGGGGGAGGACAACCTTCTTCTTCACAGCTCCTGCTATTGTTTTGGAGCAGCTGGGAAGAGGCACAAGCTGTTTCTCAAGGCTCAACATGGACCAGGCACATTCTCATCCAAGCTGGGAGTCACCATGGACCTTTGAACAAGCCACATTTTGCTTTCATGTCCTCTCTGACTCCTCATAGCCCTTCCCAATCAAATGGAAGAGCAGCCTGGGCTCATAAAGCACAACTGGGCCCCAGCAAGGCTAAAGCCCAGAAATGCCATCTTGAAGCAGTAATAAACTCCTTAAGAAGGGGAGCAAAAGGCCATTTCACATCCTCCCATCCACCTTTGCCCTCATCCCAGGTTTTGCTGATGTGACAGGTCCATTCTTCTGCCACCGATGGCCTCCTTCCTCCTCATGCCAATGTGGCTCCACAAGGTTGTATCCTCAGGGATCTACCTGGCTTTTCAGCAGCCAAAACCCATCGTGTCATCACAGACTCCAACAAAGAGCCTCGGCATATCCTCCAAGAGCCAGAAAAACAAATGTGAGGAGCTCAGAGAAATCAGTCAAGATGAAAGCTTGAGGCTTTCCTTCCAAAGCTTAAGAAGTAATTTACCATGTGAGTTCAGTTTCCTTAATCCTCTTTGAGATGCTGGCACATATTACTGGGAAGACCTCTTTACTTACAGAGCAACCACTGGCCATTTAATTACATGTAAATTGCCATATGATGATTAGATGATTACATGATTAGCAGTGGAACAAGGAAGCCTAGAAAGTACAATGTAACTGACAGCTCAATACAGTGTAGTTTTGGGGTTTTTTTTATTCCTGAACTCAAAATGCAATTTACTTGGTCATCAATCTTGGCCAACTGCACGTTCTGGAGGCACCACGAGTGATTCACTGAGCAATGCCACGTTTGGGTAATTCCCTGGGGGTGGCTGCACAAACCAACAGCTTTGTGTAGGACTTGAGGTCCCAGCCATGCCCACAGAAGGTTTAGGTGGTGCCTATGTCTCCTTCTGCCTGAAAATGTGGCCAATACCCAGAGTGAGCTTCTGGGGTAGCACAGCACCGTGTTCTGGCTGTGTCTAACCCAACATTTATGGAACCCAGTTGTTGCAAGAAGACGACAATAAAAGCAGAGACACCTGAGGGAAGAAAGCCGTGTTGTAGCCAGCCCTGGGACAGCCCCAGAAGATCCCACCCTCCAGGTCCCACCTGCCAAGGAGCAGCAAGGTGGAAGCATCACCTGTGAAGGGACTACTCTCAGTTTCTGTGCCTTTGCAAGGTGTCCCTGGGTCTCTGGTGCACAGGAGGCCACCAAGGCTGCTGGCCATGTGCAAAGGAGCTGCTGTCAGTGAGACAGGTAGGGGACATCTCCTCAGTTCCTTCCCAGGACCTGGCCACACTCTGCCTGAGGTGGTCATGGCTCACCAGCCATACAGAGGAAACCTTTCTGATGGGCTTCTCATCTCTTTATTTTTCTGGAGCTGATTTTCTCACCTTATTTCCAACCCCCAAAGCATCCCCCCCTTCCTTTGCTGGGGCTGGGACACAACCACACACCTCCCCTGGGCTGAACATCTCACACCAACCTCACCTGCAGAGGAACAGGGTGTAGCTCCACCTCCACCAGGGCTTCTCAGTGCCACCCCAGCATCCACCCGGGGTATTCCCAAGGTCACTTTTAAGTCTGCCTTGATGGGAAAGTGACTCCAGGAGAGCACAAACCCTGGGATGGGTAGGAAGGACACGGGGGACCGAGGCAACTGTGCAGCAGACAAGCCCACAGCCCCAAATGCAGCAACCTCAAGCTCAGCTCATCACCCCCTTCCCCACTGGGATGTTATATCTCCTGTGCTACACCAGAAATTAATAAAAATTAAACTTGTGGACATCAAGTAAGAAAAAAACCTCAAGAAAAATGACCTCCAAACATTAAAAATAGGTGGGCAGGTCCCTTGCTGTTGAGAGTGTGTGGTATTTATTAGTCATGAATTGGCACACAAAAATGGGAAATCATGTCCAGGTAGGGATTATTTCTTCTCCTTAGCTCTATGGCTTTGGATACCTGTCTGTGTTCCCTCCCACACACATACCAGCATTCCCACACATTCACACCCACATTCCCAGCAGCTGACACACAGGTACACCTCTTTTATTAATTAGAATTACTTTTAATTAAAAATATATGTAAATTATATAAGTGTGCACAGCTTGGAGAGAGAGAAAAAAAAAGAAGAAAAGAAAGCAAACTTCCATTTCAATAAAAATTTTTTAACCTCTTTGAATCAGCTGCTTTGCTGGCTTTGTGACATACTATGAGTTATTGGAACTCCCACGTATAAATAAATAGGACCAGGGAATTTTACACCTGAAAAATTCGGCAGTAGATATTTTTACTTACACACATTTGCTTTTTCTTCTCTTCTTGCCTCCCCTGCTCCCAGCCTCTCATGATCTTCTTCTGCCCCTTTTAAACACATTTAATATCTCACTTCACATACTCAGACTGATATCCTTTTTTCTTTTTTTTTCTTTTTTCCTTTTTTTTTCCTTTTTTTTTTTTTTTACAGAGAGGAAGAAAAGGAACACAGGATAAAATGAAAGTGTCAGGGATTGCAAACAAGCGTCATCATCGTTTTTATGAGCAAACTTTTCCCTTTCCCTGCCTGCATCCTTTCCCCCCTGTCCCCCCCCGCCCGTGGCAGCTGGCTCAGAGCCTCGCTTTCCACATGTAAAAATTCAGCAGGAGTCAAACTGGGGATGTTTTCAAGCTTGGAAATAACCCCGTGCTTCCGTCAGAACCAGCTGATGGACCAGGAAAGACCAGGATATGGGAAGGAAAGACGAGAGAGGGAACTACACACAAGTGGGAAAGGAGATGAGTTTATGGGGATGGTTCCTGCAGAGACATGTTTTGGGGCATTTAGAAGGAAACACAGCTCCCTGTGGGACCAATTTCACTCTTGGTACAATGCCTGGGTGAGGTAGGTACTGGATTTTCTTATTTGTGGGTTCACAGTACCTCTTTCTGTTGGAAAGTAATGGAGATTAATGGAGATAATACTAACAAGACAAAAAAAAAATAAAGAAGCACCACTCCAAATTCCACCCTTGGTAAAAAGGGCTGGTGTCTTTTTTCTTTTTTTTTTTTTTCTGAGAAAATTGAAAGAAAAAAAATATATATTAGTATTTATTATATAACATTGTCAACATCAACACCACAAAAAAAAAAAAAAAAGTAACATCCTAGTTGTTTTCTTTCAAGCATTCTGACCGTGTTGAGAAAGGCAGCAGGAGTTTGGTGTCCCTTGGAGAACAAAAAGAGCAAGAGGACGGGGGGGACGAGGGCACGGGGCTGGCTGTGGCAGCAACACAAACTGGGTGGGATGGTGGCGGGGGAGAATTGTGCCAATCTGTTGATTTTTCTTTTGAAACAAAAGAAAAAAAGGAGGGAAGGGGGGGGGCAAGTCACACCGAGGCCGTCGCCTGTTTCATCCGTGGTTTCAGTCAGTGTCCATCCCTCTCGAGTGCTATCGGTGAACATTCAGTTAAAGCAGTCTTGCAAAATGCTCGTTTCCTTTTTTTTTTTTAAATCGACAGGGTTGGGGTTTTTTTTTCCTTTTCCTTTTCCCATTTTTCTCTCTAGTTTTCCCGTGGCCAATGCTCTTGCACTTGCCTGGTTAGCTGTTCTCGCTCCACTCTGGCACCATGCCCACGCCGTGCACAGAGTGGTACTGGTGGGGCGAGAGGGTTCGAGGCACGCCGTGGGAATACAGGAACTCCGCGGGCTGGAGGCTGCTGGGGGGGGACTGGATGCCAGTTTGAGGTCCACACTGCCTCACGATGGGCTGGTGGGATACAGAGGTCTGGTGCTGGAACATGCTGTGGGTGTCTCCTATTTGGGGGGAGGTGTGGTTGGCCACGCTGCCGAGCCGGGGCATGAGCGGCCCCGAGGTGAAGTGGGCAGAGAAATGCTGGTAGGGTAACCTGTCCATGGGCTGCATGGCAGACACTGTGCAACTGCTGTAGGATGGCACGCTGGGCCACGTGTTACAGCTGATGTCCTCCAGGCTGGGCACGGGGTCCGTGGGGGGAGCAGAGCTGGCGTACATACATGCTTGGCGCTGGGCTGACTCAGTCCTGTATGAAGTGTTCAGTCCCTGCTGCTGGGGGTAACTGGACCTGTAGAAAGGGTCCTCGTCTGCTGGAGATGTTTCCATGTAGGGCTTCTTGTAGGGGTGCTCGGTGGTGGAACATTCCTCATCTGTTGGGACAGAAAACTCCCGGTAGCGAACAATACCGTGCCCTCAGCTGAACCTCCCTCTCCACAATCCTCATTTTACCAAGCACTCAGTCTGGTCCAGACACTCCTCTCAGTATAAATCCCCATCATTTCTTTGGAATTGATCTCAATCAATCCCGCTGAAACCAAGTTTTGCACTTGGCCCTGCCTGCTGGACCGGGGAAGGGATTAACCAGGAGCTCTGGGAGGAAAATCAAGGCTATGAGATGCTGGAGGGATCCTGAGGTTTAGCTTCCTTGGTGATGTCCCCCACACTCCCCATAAGCTCCTCATCTCCTCCCTGCTCCCATCACTGTGACCTGAGGGGTGACATCTCCCTGCAGACCCCTGCACCCAACAGTGGTCCCCACTCCCACCCGAGAGGCTCAGAGCTGATGCTGTCAACTAAAAACCTTTACAAGGACACATTTTCACGATAAAAAAAGAGACAAAAATGGAGATCACAATAAAAATCCCCCCAGGAGAGTATCAGTGATGGCACAGTCGAAACAATCAGATCTGGAGTTTTACAGGCCTGGTTTTCAGCTGTGCCAAGGCAGCTGGGCACATAAATCCACACAGGGCTGTGTGCTGGAGCCAAGGGGAACAAAAAAGAAAAGTAAATTTCACAGCTCAAAACAACAGGGCACATCTTGCAGAGCCCTTTGTTTCCTGCAGCATCCCGGGCCAACAGAGGGAAGGAGATAAACAATTTAGGTGAAATCTCTAGGGTGAAGCAAAATGAATAAATGAATGTGCATTTATTTATTCATTCACAGGGTCATCAAATGAAATCCAGCTCTGCTGGAATGAATGGCAAAGTTCCCGGGGACGAGCACTTCACCAAGAGATTTTAAGGACAGCGTGGCAAGGGAAGGGGAGCTTGTTCTGACACGGATTAACTTTGCTGCTGCTTCAAAAACAAGACTTCTGGTGCAGGCAGAAAAACATCCCACTTTGTTAAAGCTCTCCTGGCTGCACCCTTTCAACATGGGTAAAATTTGAAAGAACACCACACAAAACTGCCCTTTTCAAATTTTCTCAACCAATACTTTTTGAGCTGTAATGTTTTTTTTTCATCCCCAAAACACAAAGGGGGAAATAAAACCCCCAATTCTACAAAAATGAGGATTAAGAGCATCTGCCCCACAAGACGCACAGGTGATGCTGCCAGGCTGCTCTAAGGTGAGTGCTCTTGTCTCACCTTCAGGAGGTGCAGGTGGGCAGCACAGGCACCTTTAGGTTCTTGTAAATACATCCATGCACACATCCTTATTGCTACAAACATCCTTGTGTGTTCTCCTGGAAGCTGCACCCACTCTGCATATAAAATAAACCACTACTCCCACCCAGGTGTCTTCCAAGGCCAGCTGGAACAACTGCTGGTGTTCATCTTGGTCCAACCATCCCAGAAAGCAGCAAGTGCTGAGGTATATTCCGTGGGGACATTCCCCTATGTGTCCTTTGGCTTGGTAATAGCAGCTGCCCATAAATTCAGTGGAAAACCACAGTCCCATTCCATTCTTTCTTCCTGACAGCAGCAAAACCTGGCTTGTTCACCCCAGCAATGCAGAGCCCTGATCATTAAGTCACCTTCCTCCTCTTCCTTCCCTTTAAAGTGGGATGGAAAGTAGAATGGAATAAATGGGCAATGCAATCCCATCTTTAAAGCAGCTGAAACAATAAGCAGAGAGATGCAGGAGTGTGTCACCCTCCTTAATCCTGCTCAGGTCCATTTTATGTAGGAGCAGTGGAGAGGATGTTGTGCCCTGAAAGACAAAAACTGGAAGCACAGGCCTAACCTCTCCTCTGATCACAGCTCTATCACAGGAGGTACATCTGGAAGACCAGCCTGAGCTTCAGCTTTTATGGACAGTGTAAAAGTTTTGGATCCCTAACCCACCACTGAGCAATAAGTACACTGGGGTGGAAAAACAATGTCTTGTAAAATGCAGCATTGTTCTGCTAATAAAGTTTTCAGCATTAAACCGCATCACTCTGCTGGCACCAGAAATCATTGGCTTGGGGTCTGACTGTTTATTTTATTTTTATTTTTTTTAAATATACAACACAAACCAGTCAAGCTCTGTTTTTCCGTTGTGTAAAAAAACTGCCTGACTTACAACCTGAGGTTGCTGATTTTTCCATTTAGCCCAGACATTTTGCTGCCTGCCACAGCACGGCCAGGCAGAGCTGCAGGGCTACAGAGCAGCTTCCAGGATTCATCACAGGTGAAGAGAAGAACACAAAACCAGCCAAGACTTCAATTCAAACCCTCTTGGTGCCCTCTCTCCCTCTGCAAGCTCCCATGATTGTTCTGCTGGTCTCTCTACAGCCAGACTCTCTGATGTTGTATCTGAAAAGGCCACCATCACTCCAGATTTTAAGATGTCTAAGGACTCCAAACCCACCACTAACAAAGGATTGCATCCTCCCTAACAGCTTTTGCCTGCCCCCTGGCTCC
Source organism: Anabacerthia variegaticeps (assembly GCA_035583185.1). Classification (NCBI taxonomy): domain Eukaryota; kingdom Metazoa; phylum Chordata; class Aves; order Passeriformes; family Furnariidae; genus Anabacerthia; species Anabacerthia variegaticeps. The sequence continues at coordinate 4,176,630 of JAWWEW010000036.1, forward strand.
TCTTCATGATGATTTTTCCCATCTCTGTAACCTCAAAGAGAGAAGAGAACAGTCTATCTGCATCATCAGGTGGGATGATCAGATCAGAAAGCCTCAGCTGGTGCCAGCTGATGGATTTACACCGGTCCAGGCTCTTTAGTCTGAGCTGGCACTGTCCCACCACTCCTTGCAGAGGAGACCAGAGCCAGCACAGAGCAGGTAAAGGGCATCTTCATGGTGTGTGGAACAGGTCTAGGGGAGGAAAGGGGACATCTACAAGTAAGAGAATGGCAAAAGGAGAACAAGACAAATGGATCTCTCACACCACGCATATGGCTGCAGTTTAAATTCATCCCCACCAGTTCTGGAGCCTGGAATATCCATCTCAAGGCCATAATCCTCTCCCTGAAGGTCCTCTCACCCCCTTAGCATCACTGTAAGCAGGAAATGGGAGATGGTTCATTGCCTGCTCTTGGTTTGATTCTTGATGTTGGTTCCCTGATGGCAATTCATTGCCCTTTTCCAGTTGCCACTGAGCCCTTGGAGATGCTGGGCACAACTGGGAGGTGCTGACCATCCTGGGAGATGCTGACCATCCTCCACTTTTGATGGTATTCTTGAGAGCCAGGGGTGGAAATCAGCTCCTGTGACCAGCCCCTCAATGCTGCACAAACCTCAAAAAGCAGAAGATTTTGCCAAGCAGGGGAAGCTGCCAGAGCCAGGGAGAAGCTGCTCCGAAGTGGATCCAAGGAAAACGGAGCCTGCAGAATGGGGGGGAAACTGGCTCCCTCACAAGGAATTTGATGATCTATCTAATGAAGGAGCTTGAGCGAGAGCATAAGCAGTTCCAAGATTTCCGGTATTTACTACTTCCAGCTGGGTTGTAAATACCACACAAATGGCTCCTTCAATGGAATTTTCCCAATTCTGACATTAGGGTCATCCAGAATGAGATGTAAGGTCTCTGGACTTCAGGGTGCACTGGGCCCACCTCTTCCCTTGGTATAAATCAGGAGAGCTCCTTTCAGATCCATGACAGTCAACTCCCCAGGACAGAAGACAATGGAGAATGGGACCTGACTGTTTTAGTTTTCAAAGCTTACCCACACTTCCAGGGCATTACAGGGGGTTCATCCCAGCTTTGTGAGGGAGACACAATGGGTGATTATCACCAACACTGACTGTTGTTTTATCCAGTCTGGATTCTAGCATGAATTTAGCATGAGCCTCAACAGCCAATACCAGTGTGCAAGGCTGACAAGAGGTGTCCAGGAAGAAAAGAAAAAGGCAGATTCAGACAAAATGAACATCCCTAAAGGATAAACAAGACATATACCCTAGGACATGGAACCTGAGACACACCAGTTATTCCAGCTATTGCACCATTTGTGATATGGATGTGTTGCATTGCAGGGAAACACGACACAAAGTGTTGTAGGACAGCAACAATCAAACAGCAAAAGCTGTTCCCAGAGGTAGAAAGTTATCAGCACTGCCCACTGAGGCACAGGAGGCACCTCTGATGGCAGAGTGAGATCACATAGTCATAGAATGGGTCAGGTTGGAAGGGAATGCAGTGGGTCATCTGGTCCTACCTCCCTGCTCAAGCAGGGTCATCCCTGAGCACACGGCACAGGATTGAGTCCAGATGGGTCTGGAATATCTCCAGTGAGGGAGAATGGCACAGGATTGCATCCAAACGGTCCTGGAATATCTCCAGTGAGTGAGACTCCACACTCTCTCTGGGCAATCTGTTCAGTAAAAAAGTTCTTCCTCATGTTCAGGTGGAACTTCCTGGCCATCAATTCCTGCCCATTCCTCTTGTCCTATTCTTGGGCACCACTGAGCAGAGCCCGGTCCATCCTCTGATGCCTCCCTGCAGACACTGACAAACATTGATGAGTTCCCCTCTCAACCATCTCTCAAGGCCCAGCTCCCTCAGCCTTTCTTCATGAGGGAGAGACAAAGCTGCTGTAACTACTGTGCCACAAAAAATGGGGCTGCACAGCCAAAGCTGGGTGCACTCCAGCCCCCTGAATATCTCCTCACCACGCAGGCAGGCTCCTTGTGTCCCAGCAGACACCTTGCTCTGGCCTCCACTGCACCTATCCAAGCTGCAAACACCTCCAGTTGCAGCACGGCTCAAGCCTTGGCCAAATCATGACACCTCCTGACATCAGCAGGATGAGGAGCGTGTCCTCCAAGAAGACATTCCATACCTGGTTTCTGTCCTACAGATTCTTTGAGTGAAAGAAAAGCTGGGTGAGATGTGGGAAAAATCAGTTCAGTCAGTGAAGAGGTCTGTCCACACTAATGGTGCCTGTTCCTGAGGAGAAGGAGGAAAGGTGTTGCTGTACCTCCACCAACCTCTTCAGAACAGGAAGGAGATGGAGGAGATATCCCTCCCCATGGTGTCCTGTCCAGGTTGGGTGGCTGAAGGATACAGTCCTCACTGGTTGGAGCCGGTGGATTCTGCCACATCCCTCTTCTCCCTCAGCATGCCAACATGACAACTTTTATAACCTCCCCAGGGAGAGGCTGTTCCAGTTGCCTCCTGTCCAGCATCACAAGCATCCCAGAAATCTGCCAAGTGGTTGAGATTGTGTAAGGCTAGGAGGGAGCAGAGGTTTAGAGGGATGACTATTTAGTCCACAGGAAATCTGAGGGAGAGGATAATACAAAGGAAAACAAGCCCCAACACCCTAACTCCGATGTGGGGCTAAATGAAAGACACAAACCGAGCTGCCTGCTGGTAAGGATTTTTGGGATTCTCCAAGCAAAACAATGAGAGAGGGAGAGGTGGAGAGCAACTAGAAAAAAAAGACAAAGCTCTAAATGATCTTTGTGGAAGCCTGAAAATCCACATCAAGAACTGAGGCCACTCCTCAGTAAGATACAGGACTGGAGCTAATCCATCCTCCCCAGACCAGTGACTTTGTCACATGCCATAAGCGACCTCAGTGTGGAGCTGGGATACAGCATAGGATGATTATCACCATTCCCTGTGCCTGGAGCAGCACACTGGGGTCATTCCCAATGCTGTGACCCTGCACTCCCACCTGCACAGCAGTAATCTCCACATTTGGAGCTCTGGGATGTGTCCTTCCTTCCTTCCTCACCCAGGAGAGCATCACCTCCCTGAACCAGAGGAGCCTTCAGAGATAACATCCCCACTGCTCTCCCCTAATGTAACTCCATATCTGATCTCCACAGTGAATCCATCTTGACTTGACAGCTAAGAACAACACTGTCAACCACAGAGCATAATCTTTGTCTGAGGTCACCAAGGAAGTAGACGTTGAATAAGGTTCCTTTGAGTTGCTTGAACACAGACCTGTTCCTAACTGAGCCTAAATTGAGGCTTGACCCAACTGAGAAGGATACAGAGAAACCTCATGAGATGTCTAAGATTTAAGGAGCTCCAAGGAGAGACTCCCTTGGAAAACAGTGGTGGAATTTACCACAGAAGATGCAGACACCAGCTGGTGGCAGACCCAGCTGAATTGCCCTCTGCCCTCAAGAGCACTTATCTGTAACCACTGCCTTGCAAAAAGGAAATAATCTGCCTGAGATAAATCCTAAACTGACCGAGGAGGAGTCAATGTTTGGCAAGTGACAAGATAATCCAACGAAATCAGTGAAATTTCCAGTCCAGAAAATGGACAAAGGGGCAATAGAAACAAACATGCTCTTGCTTTCAGGTTTTCTTAGATGGCAAGGCTTGATAAGAGTTATGCAGAATTGTAGGAAGGCAGGAGGGAAAGCTGTGAGGGAAAGCTCAGAAATGAGAGGCTGGATAAGGAAAAAAATAGGAAGATTATATGTTGAGTTATTTTCCCAAGCCCAAGAAAGATCCTTGCTTGGTGCTAGAAGGAAGTGCCATGCTCAGTCAGAGTCCCAGACGAAACCTTGGATCACGTTCTGATTTATCCAAACAGAATTGCTCATCTCTAGTGACTTCTTCTTTTTTTAATTAATTTCACTTTGCAAAGAGCTGCTTGGCAGCTTACGCTGGCTCTCTGTTTCCCATTAACTTTGTGTTTCTTTTCTTTAAGCCCTGGTGGCTGTTTTCGATTTACTGAATGCATGGGGAGGGGAGGGGGAAAGGCACAGGGAGGAAGGCAGAGACTCAGGCTCCTGGGATGTACAACTGCATGGAAGAAGCCGGTGGTATCTGACAGGACACTGCTCCTCTTTGATTAAAGCATTTGGCGGCTTTGATAAAAGGCCCTTAACTGCTTGTGCCACTCCAGCCATCGTGGAGATAATGAGGGGGCTGAAGGGCCATCGGCCGTGCACACAAGGGCTCCCTTTGCCAGTCCCCTGCGCTTTGGCGAGGGCCACGCAGGCCAAAAGGGGCCAGGCAACTTATTACAGGGCAGATAGTCGTCTCTTTTGTGACAATAAGAGGAAGTGAGATAATTGGGGGATTGAGGGAAACCACCCATGGAGACACCACTTAGCGGGAATCCCAAAACTGGAAGGAAACCTCTGCTGATTCCTTATCACGTTACAATGTGGAGGCGAATGATGAATTGCCCTGCGGTGCGGGGACACGCAGCAGTCGGAGATTGTCCAAGGGGTTTGTTGCCATTCGGGCCAGCTTGTTTTGGTTAGGTTTTGCAAAGGGGAAGAGGGGTGGTGAGAGCTCAGCTCCCAGGGCAAAGGAGCACTGAGGATGGATCACAGGCTGAGGGATGCCAAGGGTAAGTGGGATCTTCCATCATGAGCTGTGGGGCTTTGCAGCAACCCAGCTGTGTTCCAGCACCTCACACCCACAGACTCGGACCAGTACAGGGGTAAAACAGGCCGCACACCCCTTGTCTGACCTAGGGGACAGTCTGGGAGGCTGCTGCACCTCCTTATTCCCTACCTTTTATCTACCTCAAGTCTAGCATCACCATCTCCAATCCCAGCTCCAACACATCCTACGTGAGCATGAGGATCACCTGGTCAGCTGTAGGGGGCAGAAAATGACACCTCTGTTTTCTGCTGTTTAGCTCAGTCTTAAGAAGATATTGGGATTCCTCAGCTGGTTTGGTTTTTCATATATACCTGTACACAACACACGTGCTCTTACAACATTCAGGGGATTCACCAAGGACAAGAGAGAGATTTCCAGTGCCCTCCTGCCTCCTCTGCCAGCACTTCCCAGCATCCACTACCTTAGACTGTGTGTCTGCACATCCCAGTGCCCCAGGGTTACGTTACTAAAAATAATGACATGTGCCTGACTGATAGGACTGTGCAGGGAAGCAGGAAGGGATCTGCTGTGGGGAGAGGCTGCTGGGCTGCAGAAATTCTTGGTGCACTCAAATGCCATGGTGCTTGCTGACTTCTGTTAGCTTTTCCAGTGCAGCACAGACTAAAACCTGAGAAAAGGGAATAGGGGTCAGCAGCAACCATCTCCTGTCACTCCTTATTGCATTCAGCCCTGGAAATTCCCTATTCTCTTCTGAGTATCTGGAGTAGAGCTGGTCTGGGGCTTTTGCTATCTCAGTAGTGTAAGTGTTTCTGCATCTAAGCATTCCCATTGCTTTGGGAGAGGGAGGCAGTGACCACAAACCACTCAGTCCTGCCCAAAACAATTATCCCATTGCTATCATGGGGCTCTTCACACCAGAACGGGCTGAGCAGTCAGTGTAAAGCCCTCACAGTTTGATCCCTCAAGCTCTGTCAAAGCAGGTCAGTCGCACCAGAGGGGAAGGAACATGGATATCATGATTTTCAATGCCAGGCACCGTTCTTTAGGACAAGCATTTCAGTGGAATTGCTTTTTGCAGACAGAAAACTGTCTCCCAGCTCTGAGACCCTGAGCTGAAAACTGCAAAATGCAAAGTGTCAAGGTATCTCCTCTTGGAGATTAACCCTGTCTGAGGGGCTATGGTGAAAGATAAGTCATCTTTATCTCTGGCACCAGCCATCTTTCCAAATGTGGATTCACCGTGGGGGAAAGGCACTGTCACCCCTCTAAACAGCTCAGCCCAGCTCCCAGCCCAGCAGTTCAGATGGCATTTTAGGCTAACGAGGGTGAGAGGAGTCTCCCAGCCCAGCCTAGGGGAGCTGCCCACCTCCAGCACACACAACCTCATCCCTCACATCCCCCAAGTGTCACTGTAAAGCAGGCTGGGGCTGTCCAGCCTGTGGGCAAGGGGAAACATCAGGAATCAAGGCTGACAGTCGTGTTAGGAGGGGGAAAGCACAGCGCAGGGAGCAGCCAGGGTCTGACCTTTTCTCTTGGTGCAGTGGTAGATCTGGCTGTGCTCCTGGGAGATCGGGTAGGGGTTGGCAGGCGGTAGCAGGTCCTGGGAGGTGCTGGACACCCCGTTCTCACACTGGTACTGGGAGCCCAGGTTGGAGGAGGCAGAAAGGACCCTGGTCTCGCCACTGAAGGGGCTGTGATTCGAGGACACTTTTTGTCTCACTGTGCTCCTGGGAACAACCGGGTACTCTTTACTAAAAGCAGAGAAATGAAAAATAAAACAAGTCAGAAAAGCAATCAATTAATAAATAGATCAGTGGATTAATAAATGAAGGCAGCACATTAGTGTCATGGTGTTTGTTTAGGCTTTCAGGGAAACAGAGACGTCCCTCCCAGGAGGCTGCAGCCCCGTCACACTTTATCCATGCAGCACTCATTATTCCCTCCCCTTTTAGTACCTTTCCCTTTAGATTCATGCCTCTTCCCCCACAACTGCTATTTGACATCCATACTTAAAATAGATATGCAGATATAGCAAAATACACAAGATTTATATTTACATATTATAGGATTTATAAACTGTACACTGTTTATAATGTATACGTGAATGTGCACATGCATGTAAATAAAAATCTCATTTCTGCCAACTCGACTTGGAGATGGATTAAATATTTAGGACTACTTTTTCTCCTCATGGTAGTTGTTCCCATTCCTTTTCCCCAGGGTCTGTGAGCCTCGTTGTCCTGGATGGGGGATCCCCGGACCGCAGAACAAGCTCCACTCCAGAGTGCTCAGAAAAGAGAAATAAATAAATCACTGAGATTTGATGCACACCAGAGCCACAGCCTCAGCAGAGCCAGGCTGGGAGGCTGAGCCCTAATGGCAAGTCTGGATTGTTCCCTTGCTCTGAGCTTTGGTTTGAAGCAGGGATGCTTTGTCAACACAGGCTGGAAATTCCCTCTTCTACAAGCCCCTACGTTGTATTTTGGAGACATTTCTCCAAGCACACCAGCAGTGTGGCTGAACAAGATTATTCTTGCTTTGCAGGAGGAAGAACTGAAGCTGAGTAGGGGGTTTCAGAGACTGCAGGAGAGGTACAAACCTCCTCCTGGGCTATCTCCAAACCAGCTGGATGTTCCCTGAACCCAAGACTTGATAAAATGCATGAAGATCAGGTAGCAGAGCAGAGGATAGATTCCAAGACAAGGTTTCTCCTTTGAGGTTGTAACCATTGGACCAAGCTGACTCTGGGGTACCCTACCCACCTGCCCAAAATCATTATTCTGGAGCAAGGACAGATCCTTAAATCCCATCAACAGGCTCACCTGGCTAGTTACATAAGGAGGAAGAGTCCTGAATCCCCAATTATGCCCCTTAGAGAGGACCTATCACTGTAGAATTCAGAACTTATTTACAAAATTTAACAATGGCAATTATGTAAACCTACTCACAGCAGGGAGTTTTCATCCAAACCACTGCTGTGGTGGCTGCCAGAAGCATCAGCAACCGAGCTGTAATGAAGGGGAAATTCACCCAGGAGCTCAAAACCAAATAAATGTGTCTCTCATTGTGCCATGAAAGCTTTCCAAACCCTGGGCACTGGTAGCTTGCCAAGGAAAGCCTATTCCAAAGGTGGAGTTTCATCCCTTGGAAGCCCAGCAGCTTCTCCCAGCAGGAGCACGGCTTCTCACCCTCTTGGACTCACTGGTCAGGCAGATTTTTCCCAGAACTGAAGTCCAGGCTATGCATGAGGAACAAAAGAGACATGGACTGGGAGAAAGCAGAGACTTATCCCTCTGATACACAAGACAACAGTGGATGCCAAGTTATGTGGTGGACTTCAGAGAACCTGCCTGTGGACACCCAGCACTTAAACTTCCATCCCAGGAGCTCTTGCTGGAGGGCAGCTTTGGTGGCTTCTTGAGAAGGTCAACAGCTATGGCCATCAAACCTCACAGGTGACCCTCAAATCTTCTGGGCTCTAGGGGATCTTCCAACCCTACCAAGTTATGGCTTTGAGCTGCCTGCTCCTGTCATTCTCTACCTTCACACAGCTATCCTCGCACAAATAGCACCAACATGACACCTCAAAGCTGCATTCCCACCATGTTTCCCTTCCAAGGAGACAATCCACAAGCAGGTGACACATGGAGCACACCTTTAGCTCTCCTCCTTAATGAGAGGCTGCTGTGTGGACTGGCTGGTTCCTTCTTCCTCAGCTCCAACATCCAATCCCCCAAAAAATGGCAGGCCCTCTTATTTTCCCCACTGGGGCACCTGTGAGCTGTGGTGGAGGAGAAGGGGGGACATGTCACAGCATGATGCCACATCATATGTGGCACTTAAGGACACTGTTTAGTGGTACACTTAGCAGTGCCAGGTAGATGGTTGAACACAATCTTAGGTGTCTTTTCCAACCTAAGTGATTCTGTGATCATGTTCTCTGTGGCTTTTCTGGAAGATACTGAGATGACTGGTTTCACAGTCACTCCCTGCTTCATGGGGGGAATAATTGGATGTCTCTTTGGAACATGGGATTAGATCTGCATGGTAAACCATAAATTCTGCCCCATCAGCATCGGACCCTCACTGTGCAAAACACCACGCAAACAATAAGAAACCATCCCCATCCCAGATGCTTTTCACATAAATTAACAATTTTTCTCTTTCAATGGAGATCAGAGAGGGGAAAAAATTAAACAAGTTTTTTTTTTTCTTGAGAAAAAAAATATTTTCATAGAATCATTGAGGTCAAAAGAGACCTCCAAGATCATCAAGTCCAACCTTGGACCAATCACCATCTTGTCAACTAGACCAGAGCACTGAGTGCCACATCCAGTTCTTCCTTGAACACTCCAGGCATGGGGACTCCACCACTTCCATGGGCAGCGCCTTCCAATGCCTGACCACCTTTTCAGTAAAAAGCCTTTTCATGTCCAGCTGAACCTCAACTTCTTTCTTTCCATAAAGAAGCTGTTTGCCTCAAACAGCAATATCTTTATCCCAAGTGCCAGAGCACAGGTGGCGGCAGGATCCCACACTCCCCTTGTGCACTGGAAACCAAATTCCTTTCAGGCTGCCTTTGCCAGGGAACACAACAGGAGTAAGGGAGGACTGTGGTGTTCTGTGGGACACGACGGGAGTCACACTGGACAGGGAACAGGTTGGAGACACCAAGTTTCCAAACAGCAGTTCCCAGGAGGTATCGCAATAACTTCTCTCCAGACTGAAATATTTCCATTTCAGTCAAAACATGTTGGGTGCTATTTTTGCCAAAAAATCAACTGTTTGAGGAGGGAGATGAGGGAAAGTATTTTCTAACGAAATATCTGAAATATTCTTTCTTTCACATTGCCATTTTTCTATCCACAAGGGCAGTTATCTCTGTATTTCTACATATTGTTCCTTATAGGAGTTGAGCTCTAATAAAAAGACATCTTTGATACCTCGTAAAGCAACAATAATTTCAAAACATTTATAGTATTTCCTGAGCCCACTCAACATGCAGTGTGCAAACCTACTGTTTTTAAATACTGAAGGACAAAATAAAATGGATCAGATTCTTTTTTTTCCCCCCTAAAAGACACTATTCCCAAAATAAGTGGTTGTAATCCTGGGCTATAGTTTAATGGAATGAAAGGTTTTGTTCATTGCTGGCACAAAATGACTGTTTTGTCCAGAAATTTTGCTGTCCAAAAAAAATTGCAGCAAAGTAGGAAGGGGAAAGAAAATGTTAGAGCTTGACCTAGACAGACACTATAGGAAATTGTCTACACAGCAAGGAAGAGGCTGTTGCTCCTGGGCCAGAATGGGAGTTAGTTTTACAGGAGGGTGTTAATAGGCTACATTTTTTTTGCATTAAAAATTGCAAAATTAGAAGGGGAAAAAGAAACTTGGGAAAAAAAGTTTACAAGGAAAGAAGCTGTCACTGGTCTATTTAAAGCCTGTTGGAGGCTAATTATGAATAGTTACTGTAGTTGGTGTATTACAATAGCAGAGGGGACAAGGAGGAAAGGGGGAGCCACTCAAGGTGCTGTAGGGTCTCTGCATCACCAAGTTTCCAGGTGAAGGGCCACCAGAAGAGAATATTACTTCAATTTTCATTAAAGTTTAGAGAAAAGAAATCAAGGATGAGGTCCAAGACCATAATGAATGGACTCAGTCCTTAAGTGTGAGCTCTGTTCTTAATTTCTACCTCACTAAAGGTTTCTCAGGCCCACAGGATTGGACACCACCCCTGCATGACTTTCCTAATAGCACATGAATTGCACTTAAAGTTCATCATATAACCCCAACCCCATAGACTGGGCCTTACAAGTGAACCCTTCCTGCATTTCCTGAGCATTTCCACTCAAATCAGACCTCTGCCAGGTGGAATCAGGAAAGTCAGTCTCACTTTCTCACATGACATCTTCCCCTTCCCCTGGTGAAATGATTCCCTCCCCATGACTGGGCTCCATAAGATTACTTATGCCACAAATTCATACCTAGGAAAAAAATTCAAAGGGGCAAATTCAAGACAATTTTGTAATCTCAGAACCAGAAACCTTGTTGGCCCTGCAAACTAAACAAAACTGAAAAAGAATTATATATATAGACCTTCACCTAGTGACATCCAGTCCATTTTCTTGCTTATTACTGCACTGTAAGGGAGCAAGAGTTTTCAATGTGTTATCATGTGCAGACTAGAGGTTTCCTAATGGAACCAGAGTTGCCAGACAAAAACCTTGTTAAAAGTCTTTTCAAACATGCATAAATTATAGCCAGGAGGCTTCTGTATTGATCCTAAGCAAGTTATTTTAGATGATGTTTCTGATATTTCTGCAACAAAACATTATACATACCAAGGCTTTCCAGGGCTGATGGTGACAAGGCTTCAAAAGACTTATTAAACATCAGATCCCAAGGATCACACTGATATCTGTTCAAGGTCAAGATGAAGCTTGATATGGAAAAGAATTTCCCCATGGTCAGTTGCTTCCATGTTCTGACAGCATCCTTTGAAGCCCCTGAGTTGTCCAGATCTTGTTCACAACATCAAATCTAAGTCTAAAATCTGATACCAGGTCTATCCTTGGCTGATTCCCCTCTACTCATTCCAAATTCCCAGGAGATTTTAACTCCTCCTTGGTCAGTCACTACAGAAGGACAAATGTTTGTCATCCTATCAGTCCCATCACCTCCACCCACCCAGCCCAGTGGTGCAGAATCAAACCCAAATTCCAGATGTGCAAACATAACTCAACGGCTTTGGGGTTTATATTTCCCAGGCCACCAATTGTTGTCCTTCCTGCTGAGACTCAGGAGTAGGAGAGAAATGGAAGTCAGCCATAACAGACATAGAAAAAGGAATCGAAAAAGAAAAAAAAGGGACTGGAATAAATATACCATCTCCCAGGAAAAAAAAATAAACCAGAAAACTATTGTCAATGCACATTCATTTCAGCTTATTTCCAGCATATTGAAATAAAATTGAACCGCTCTCAAGAGGCTGTCTGGGGAGCTTGAAGTGGATAAACTACAGCAGGAAAGGACGTGGTAGGAGAGGAATTACTGAGTACTTCCTTCAGTCTTACCCTCTGATTAAATATGACCTCTCTCTGTGTGCAGACTGCAGACCAGCCCTGCAGAAATAATACCCCAGACTGGATGTCCAGTAATACACGTCAGAAGGTCCTCTGAGGAATACATGAGGTTGTTCACTGCAGCTTTTCCCACCAATATATCAAATGTCCTGACCTTCCTACCAGAACATGAACAGGTCCAATAACCCTGGGTTGGGGTGCAGACGTGGGAATCTCATGTGGTTTAACAAGCCCAAGTGCAAGGTGCTGCTCCTGGGTTGGGGCAACCCTTGGTGTTAATCCAAGCTGGGGGATGAACAGTGTGACAGCAGCCCTCGGGAGAAGGACTTGGGGGTGCTGGTGGGTGAGAGGCTGGGCATGAACCAGCCCAGAAACCCACCATTGTTGGGCTGATCCCATACTGTGGACAGTAAAGCATGGGAGGATTCTACCCTTCTGCCCCACTCAGGTGAGATCCCACCCGCAGAGCTGCCTCCAGCTCTGGGGTTCCCAGCACAAGAAGGACACGGAGCTGCTGGAGCAAGTCCAGAGGAGGCCACAGAGATGATTAGAATGGAGCACCTCAGCTATGAGGAAAGTCTCAGAGAATTGAGTTTGTTCAGCCTGGAAAAGAGAAGGCTGGAGAGAGACCATTTACAAGAGCCTGGAGTGACAGGACAAAGGAAGTGGCTTCAAACTGACAGAGAGTAGCTGTGGATTGGATATTAGAAAAAGGTTCTTTACTGTGAGTGTGGTGAGGTGCTGGAATAGGTTGTCCAGAGAAGTTGTGGATGTCTCATCCCTGGAAGTGTTTAAGACCAGGTTGGACAGGGCTTGGAGCAACCTGGTCTAGCAGAAGGTGTTCCTGTCCATGGCAAGGTGTTGGAACTAGATGGGCTCTAAGATCCCTTCCAACCCAAATTATTCTATGATGACTCTATGGTATGTTTTCAACCCATGCTTCCACCGCTCCTCTGAACAGTGCAGCCCAAAGAGGTCACTGCAAGAAACCTGAGAATCAGATAGAGATTTAGAGCTATTGTTATCAGGCACAGAAAAAGGTAGATTCCTGCAGAAAAAATGCCACTGTTCATGTTGGAGTAAGAAGAATAGAAGAGGAGATGGAGGGTGGATGTTGGCCAACAGAGATTACAGCTGCACCCCTTCGTGCTTGGCTGAGCTTCTGCAGGTTGGGTCTTGCTGAGCAGATCCCCCAAAGAAGGTTCAACAGGAGAAACTGCAGCTACTCTGTGTTACCTGAGCTGAGCTTCTCACTCTAAAAGAGCTGTGGATACCCTCCAGTGAGGTCTTTAGAGTTTTATTTTGGATTCCATCCGAATTCCATCAAACTCTATACAACACATCACAAGTCTACGGTTTCCACTGGGACTTTGACCAGGAAAATTTCCTTGGGGAAAATTTCCTTGGGGTTTGCTGGAGGAAAGCATCGTCTCTCCAAGAGATGATATAACTCTAAGTCTTACACTGAAACATTTCAGAGAGCACATGGCTCTTGGGAGATTTCATTGGCAGAACATAGGAAATGGAAGTGGATGTAAAGATGTGATGAGAAGACACCAGAAAAGCAAGGTTGTTTGCAGTGGACTGAGACCAACTTGCATTAGTCAGCCTGTTGCCTCTCAGTCCAACATGATGCTAACATGCCGAGGTAAACAGTCCCTAGAGGCTGATCCATTTATTCTACTGGGACCTCAAAATGCACTGTCATCTCTGTCACACCAGCTCTGAATCATGGAACTGATTTTATGTCCTTTGTGTCTGGCTCAGCTTCTGTTCTCGATTACACATGGGAATCTTTGAAATAACTCCTTTGGAGCCAACAAGATTACTGTGGATTGATGCCAAAGCCAGCAAACTATGGCTCATGATCTTTGTCAGACAAAACCTACCCATAATACACCCATCACTCTTCTCTGTCCTGTGGATCATTCTGGATCTTTGTCTCACTTTGAAAGGAGCCAACAAGGGAGCCAAGAGCCACCATTTAGTGGAACCATCATTCCTCTCAGAAGCTTTCCCAAAAAGGAGGCTTCAAGGACTAAATTGCACTAGTTTGAGTGAACTGTAACTACTGTGTGGGACTTCCAGAAGCACTTCAGCACCCATAACAACCACTAAAGACAATGGGAGTTGCAGATGACCAGCAAAAATTGATTACAGGGTTTAACAGAATTGCTCTCTTACAGTGCTCTAGCCCCAGACACACAAACTCTTCTCCCCTGCTGCCCTTTGGCAGTCACAGATTAAAATAATAATAATAGAAGCTGTGACTTGCATGCAATCCCGCAAATCACCCAATTGCTGTGGTTTGTCAGTGCAGCTCCTTTGGCTCTCAATGTATGGAGAATTTTCAGGGCAAAGTCCTACACTGGCATCTGCAATGCAGATCTCGTCTCTCTGCATAAACTTCACCCTCTGCCTGTTTCTGCCACGTGCTTTGCTCTTGCACTCCACACCAAGATCCCCTTGGCACAGGCAGAAGCTCTGAGTGGAGACAAAAGGGATTTTTACAGCACAGAGGGGGTAAGAGTTCCAAAAGGAATGTTTTACTTGGGATTTCCAGCATCATTTTTACCTGATTTATGTTTTTCAACTATAGCATGACTACAGGGTACAGATGTACCTCACATGCCTCTGTGCATTTTCCTCGTTTCTCCTTTCTTTCTAATGCTTCTGTGTATTTTTCCTTAATCAGGAAATAACAAACTCGATCTTATGCTCAGAAACCTGAAAATTGGGAGAAACCTATTCTTCCAGAGCACCCATCCTACCAAAGAGGCTGTTAAAAGGGCCCTGTATTCTTCCGAAAGAAAGGCAGTGGGGGCAAAATGAACATGTAGCAGAAGTCTGTGTTCACTGGAATTTGAATCTCTCTGGAGCTCGTGGTTCTTCTTTTGAATGAAATCATCTGCTGCTGAAAGGTTTAACATCACTTCTGAATGAAGTTTACTACTCACTCACAGCCAAAGGTGCAAGGAGCCCACCACCAGGGCTGGTTGGATGGCAGTTCTTTCTCTTAGAAAGGACCTAATCTCATGCAATTTTAGCTATTTAAACACAGGGAACTGCTCTAAGCCAATCATTCAGGCTCTGGAGATGAGACAGGCAGGAGGAGAGCTCCTCACCCACTCTACCATCCATGGGTTGAGCTCTCAAAGAAAAGCAGCTTTGCAGGGAATTAAGAAACATTTTACATTTAAATAAAGAAAACACAGAGATGTTGAGGTTTTCCTCAGCATGAAAAAGTCCTTCCCTCCTTGGCTGTACCCCTTAATGAGATGATCAGTGACCTGATGAATGTCAGGTCACCAGTTTCTGATACAAAAGGCTGTGCATTGTTATAAAAATGTGCCTTTTTGCCAGGTCCCTTTTTCCATGATGAAGGAACAGCACTAAAAACACATCCAATCATATTCTGCAAAGGGCATAAATAGACATCGCTCTCCTAAAACCAAGACAGACTTACTTATACCTGCCAGCTGGGGAGTGGGTCCGTCACTGGGAAACAACTCCATGCACATACATTTATGTATTAAAACATATTTTATATACATTTAATAGCATTTTAGTATAAATTTATATGTTAAACCTATATAAACCCACAAAAGGTAGGTCATAGTTCTCTGGCATACTTGATCCTGAATGGTTCTTTATCTTACAGACACAATCTATTTTTCATATATACAACTTATTTATATAACTTATTTTATATATGTTTTCATATATTTTTATATCATTTTGCATATATTCATATTTATATATAAAAAACCCACAAAGGTGGGCACATGTTTTCAACCTTGAATGGGTCTTTATTTGACTATAATAATCTTATCCTGCCCTCCCTTACAAAAATGACATCTTTGTAAAGGCACACAGCCATTTCTATGCTATCGGGACAGAGGATAAGTTATTAAGGAAGTGAACATCAGAAATTATCCTGTAAAGCCAAGGCTGTGGATTTTAACCCTTTCAACCCCACCAGCTCTGAGGCAGGGTGTATTTATATATTCCAAGTGTTTCTGTTCACTCTATCATCGACTACAACCGCAGGCCTGCATAAAAATGCCAAGCAATTTTTAGCATGGCTTGATGCCATGCTCTTCATATGGCATGAAGCCCTTTCTAATAGTCCTCACTGTTCTGCCTCCTGCCTCCTCCTCCAAAAAAACCCCACCGTGAATGTAAACCTTCAAATCTTTCCATTGACCGTAATGAAAGGGTGGTTTAGCAGCGAAAAATGAGGAGGGGACATCATTACTCAAGTTCCAGTAGAGGCTGGGAGACTGGCACAGGGTGGGGGGAAGCTATTTCAAGTGGTAGTGCACCCATAAATAAATAAATATTGACACTTTATGCCAGGGTCTGTGGTGTCGTTGGAAAGGGCAGGCAGGGAACACAGGGCACATTCAGAAGACCACAGAGATGATTTAGATTGGGAAGATTAAGTGTTATATATGCCTTTTTTATACATATATATTGGCTTTTCTGGGGCTGAGCCTGAAAACGTACAGGAGTACATTTGCCCATTTGAGTAGGGTTATGGGTGTGTTTGCAAGATTACAGGAATTATTTGTTGCCTGACAGCACGATTTTCCTGGCTGTGGAGAGCCCTGCTCAGGTCATCAACCACAGCAACCAGAAGAGCTGTGACATCTGTGCTCCAGCCTGTGGTGACCACCTACAGCTGGTCCTGGGAGGGCAGTGGAAAGAGCCCTCCTGTCAGAAGGTCACAGAGCAGGTCCCTGCGGTCCTCCACCAAGAACCAGCACTGCTGATCCCAGAGAAAAAGGGTTCAGAGTCACTCCTCCCCTTCTGGATGGAAAATGCTATGTTGAGCATCTACATTTGTCCTAGGTATAATCATGGGTATGGCAGTGTTCCTGCCAAACATCTGCACCAGGAAGCAGCTTGACACATGGACAAAGTTCCAAGTGAATTGAAAGGCATGAAGTCAATTACCAGCAGGACCTGACATTTAGAAAAGGACATTAATCAAGATTTTTAAACAAGATTTAGGCTTGATTTTCAACTAAAGTACTTACATCCAAAACTGAGATTCAAAAATATCTCCTCAGCCACCTGGCACTGGAGATCCCAACATTTTCTAACACTTTCATCCTTCAGCCTGAAACCACCACATCTGCACTCCTACTCTGCACATCCAGAATGATCCAGGCAAACACTCCCTCTTGCCAAAGACCCTCAAAAGCCAGAGACAACACAACCCAGGGCCCTACACCAAGATCTCCAGAGGCACCCTTAAGAAATACAAACAAAGCTGTGAGCTTTGCCTTTAAACCACTGTCACCTGGGATAAAAAACAGCTCTTCTACAGTAGCCTGGTGGCCACAGCTTCTCTGAGCTAGCCCAAGCCTCTGGTTGCTTTAAACAGGTCTAAGCCCATGTGCAGCCACAGAGATGTCTGTTTAGCACAAAGCTAGAGGTTATTCTGGATGGGGACGTGTCAGAAACAAATATGAGTCCCTGGAGGACAACCCACAACCTGCAAACTAGCAGTGAAGGTATTCACCTTGGAGCAGGAGGTCCTGAATTTTGGCCCCACATCCTGATGGTATGACAGCAACCTGATGTAAAAGGCACATGCAGACCCCAGAGAAGGGACTGCCACTGTGCCCTGGCTCTGCCCAAGCCTCAAGTGACATGCAAAGCAAAGCCCGGGTGGTTCTCCTGGTCCTGAGTGAGTGCCCATGATGGAGACACGTTACCTCTGCATCCTGGACATCCTGTGGAGCTCCATGTCGTCGCTGCCTCGGAAACCTTTCGCAAAAGGGTTGTTCTCAATCTTTAACTGGGTGATCTGAAAGGGAGGAAATGCAATGAGTTCATCTCAAGTCCAAGGCATGACCAGGGAGAGAGGGGATACTGTTTATTAAACTCTAGTCGGTAGGGATTGGAAGGAAATGCAGCTTTCAGGAACTCTGGTCATCCTTCAGCTCAGGCATTGACCACTCCAGATGGGCCTTCCTCTAGATTGCTCCACTGGAAAAATATCTCCTGTCAGCAGCCTCTCACTTCTCCCAGGCTTGTCCCATAACTAACATGTGGGACTGCACATGCACACACAAATTTCTCTCTGGAGGAAATCTGCTTTTCTAGAGTTCTTACTTTCTTTTTGCTGCCAGGACAGAAAAGGCTGCACTGGCCAGAGGACCAGGAATGGAAGTCATACTGTCTGAAAAAATCCTATTAAAACCAACAAGAATTTTTTCATCAATGTGCATCCATAACCCAAACTTCAGCTCTCAGACTCTACATCCTCTCACTCAGACCACTGAAGCTCACTCTTTCTGTATTTCAGGCCAGCTAAATGTGCTCCAGGTGCTCTGCATCTGACATCTTTCCCAGTCAGCCCCACACCTGCATGGACTAACTACCTAAAGTACTAGGAGGGCAACTTCACCTCTGACAATCAAGCCCTGGAAGATTTTTTGTCTCCCCATTAGTTTCAGGAGGAATTAAGAAGAATGAGTTTGCTCACTTAGTTGGCTACCTTCTAAAGTTTACTGGGAGGAAATACTGTGGCGCCTTTGCCCAGCAGGACTGAGTCTGGATCAGGTGTGAGGTGGCTGATACTCAGGCAGAAGAGGCAAGAAACCCCCTTCTTCTCTTTCTCCATCACTGCCTGGCAGTCTGAGCCCTCAGCCAGGAGTCAGGAAAGCTGCTTGCCCAGGAGGAGAGACAACCCTGTGTTTGCCACTGGAGGAACTTCATGCACTCACCGTGTCCTATGGAAACACCATCCTTCCTCGGCCAATGGGAAGGAAAAAGCTCGAGATTGATGGTGGGAGAACAGAGTGAAGTTCATGTTCACCAGCTCAAGCACAAACAACTGAACCCACCTCTTTGGCAAGAATCAAAGAGGAAAATCTGGCTCAGCTACTGTCAATAGCAAACCTCGCCAGGTGTCTGCACAACCAGATTATTTTGCTATTTTCTTGTCTTTTAGCATATTTTTTTCCAAAGGCCGTTTGTTTGTTTGCCATTTTTGCCTAATTCAGCCCCAAATCACTCACAAAGACCCTATCACCCCTACGCTTGTCCCCACAGGCACTCCCATTAAATCAGAACCATATTTAACACATAAGCAAGCCTTTGCGCTTTTTTTTTTTGCCACGCACTTAAGATTTCAAAGAGAAGGGTAAACAAACAATCTATTTGGGTCAATTTGCCATTTGAGCCATTCTCTAGCAATAAAACAGAGGCACATTTTGTAATTAAGAGCCCTGAATAATTACACAACCAGCTGTGTATTTTGCAAAGAAACTGCCTATCGGTTTCCACTGGCGAGGTGGTGACTCTTCTATAATGAATAATAGGCATTATTCAACATTTTGAATGTTCCTGAAGCACAGTAAATGTACAAGTTGTCCTCCCTTGCCGACCCCAATGGCAATATTTGCTTGCATAAGTGAAGTCCTTCACTGAGTGAGGATTTACAGTATTGGCACCAGCACACAAATGTACAAAGGGCCGGATTCATCCCAACCTAACCGAAGGCATTTTAACCAAGGCGCCTGCACTGGGAACCTCGTCTCCCAGCGTTCCTGCTGGAATCAGTGGAGGGAGATGGGGACTGCCAGAGGGCACTGGGGCTCTGAGGTGGGTAGCATTGCCTTCACAGGTCCCCAGCACTCTCCATTCACTGGAGAAGGAGACCTAGCCCCTATTTTAAGGGCCTCAGATGAATGCCCTGTTTGATTAATCAAGCTTTTAATCACCCATGAAATATCAGACAGAATATCAAAAGGGACCTCAATTGTGCAAATATGTTGCTTTATGCGTAGAGAAGTCTCCTAACTGGCATGAGGAACACACAAAGGTATTAATGGACGTGGTGTGGCAGAAACCCCCAAGTGAAATCATTGCTTTCAGCCTCCTTAAAATTAGGGATTAGGGTTTGCAGGCACCTAGAAACCAGGGACTACAGAAGGTTTTGAATTGCTTCTCAGATCTTTGGTGTGCTTCAGATGGATTGGAGTTCCTAGAACAGTTTCTCTAGATGATAACTCATGGCATCAACCCCAGCACAAAGCCAGGAGACCAAGCCAGACTTAGCAAAACAGTAGACAACAAAATAGAAAATAGAGAGACAGTTAGTGAATCCCTGCTTTAGAAAACACCCCGTGGAAGTTATTTTGTTTGGCCAGTTTTTGTCTGACTTCCAAACTATTTCAGAGGTGGAAAAGCAAATGCATGGGTGGAAATAACCTTCTTCTGGATCAACTTTGCCATAGTGAAACTCAGTTTAATTGACTGTAACTCATGGAGGGGGGGAAGAAAAGCTGTCAGAAAGTGAAATGACAATTACATCATGAAAAATAATTAAAAAAACCCCACATCTTGCATGGTCATTAAGACAGAGTGCTCAGGGCTAAATTATATAACACAGATTCAATTAAACTGTAGGGCTTTGTTTACGTATTTGTTACTGAGAGAAACCAGTGGCGGAGTTCTCTCTGACCACTGATTTCTGAAGCTGTCACAGACCCTTTGAGACAATTTTCCAGGGTGAAGCCTCCCAGATCTACACTCTTCAGGGCTTGTCTGATCTATGGGTTCATCTTCATTTCAATGGGAAGCGACAGTTCCCAGTGAAATCTGAGTGTTGCTCCCCTGCACTCCTTTCTCTGGGCTAACTGACCACAAAACACTTTGGCTGAGATATTTCCAATGGCATCATGAGCATGATAAAATTTAGCTTTGCATCTAGTTAGATCAAGGAAAAACACCTAGATTCAAAAAAAAATACAGAGGTATTTATATGGGTATTTGTGCCTAAGGGCTCATGAGTATCATTATGGGCAGGATCAAAACTACCACTTAGTATGGATTTTTTTTTGTCAAGAACTTGCCATAATAAGATTTTTCTCAATTTCTGCTCACTTCAGAAGTTATAATGAAGTTAAAACTTTCTTAGGGATGATGTGTTCCACACCAGGTATATGCTCTGGGCTCCATTTTATTTACTTGTTTTACTATCAACGTTATTTTAGCACTTCAGCTAGTGGAAAAAACACCACCCTGACTTCTTTGGGCTCTTCTGAAACCATCCTAAAGGTTGGGTACTCTGGAAAAGGGACTTCAGGTTCTAAAAAGGATAGGAATCCTCAGTTTCTGAGCTGTCTTTTTGTCAGCGACTGCTCCACTTGGAGAATTTAAAAGTCCGGGTGGGGAAAAAAACTTAGTGACAAAGAGGTCAAGGTGGTCACCCTTGAGCAGAACACACATGGACCTCCCCATGCTGTGGGGGTACGTGCTCTCCCTGCCCTGCAGGTGACCACGGTCCTGCTTAAGGTGATATAGAAGAGCCAGGGCCACCCTTGCCACCACTGCAGCTCTCTGTGCTGAGAGCCATGGCAGGCTGGGCTTTGGGCTGGAAAGCAAAGAGCCTTTTTCTTTTACACTTTCACATAGCCCAGGTGGAAACCAAGTCAGGGTGGAGGAGGAAGCCAAATCAGAGAAGTGGGAAGGAAAGAAATAGATGAAGACAAGGTGCCTGCTGAGACTATGGACATCTGGCTGGGCAAAACAGGAGCTGGATGGGCAGCTAGGACTTGGAACCCAAGGTAAAGACCAGGGGAAGGGGAGGGTTGGTGGCGGGGGGAAGAAGATGCTGAACCCAGAAGTCAGTGAAGGAAATGGGAGGGACTGAGGGGCTGGTCAGAGGTGCTGGTGTGAGACAGAGGGGCTCACTGAGAAGGATGTTGGCTGAACTGGGAGACAAGAACAGAGGATGAGAAGAGACAGACCTTGCACAGTGTTCTGTGGGAAGGAGGTGGGTCAGCAAGCAAAAGTGACACTGGAGAAAAAGTGGCTTTTCTGAGCTTGGAAAGGGCTGGACTGAGGAACAAAAGGGTCCTGGGGCTGGAAAGGAGGCAGGAACAAGACTGGGGGCAGAGGGACAAGAGGAGACAAGACTGGTTCAGACACAGGCTGTGGAGGACAGAAGACCTCTCGAAGGAAGTACTCTCCTACCAAGGCCTGGAATGGGACTGAGTGTTTGAGAGCAGAGATGTGAGGAACCCCAGAGAGGGTCAGTGAGAGATAAGCAGCTCAGTGCCATCCTAGAGTGACTGAGGGCTGCACAGAAGGCACCAGTTCTGGCAATGAAGAGAAGATACATGGTCTCACCTCACCTGGCCCCAGGGAACCCTGTCTCTCTCTCTCTAGGGAGATCCCCCTTCAGAGAAGGGTCCTGCGTAAGGACAGGACTGTTCCTTCTACCCATGGAGGTGGGAAGACATGGGGCCAATGACCCCAGGCAGGGCATGGAGAGCTTGAGGGACTGGACCTGGAACTCCATGGGATGCCAGCCTAGCCACCACACTGGTGGCCTCTGCTGAACTGATGGAGGTGGCCACCTTCAACCAGAGACAAGGAGAACTGAGTTCTCAAGAGAAAACATCCCGAGCCCGAGGATCTGCCCACCTCCTCCAGCAGCTACCCCTACACAGCCCTACAGATGTCTTGGCAGAGCAACAAGAGGCCATGTGCTCAGAGGATGTGCTGCACAGGCAGCTCTCCAGAATTCAGCAGGATGGAGCACCAGTTGTCTTGGTCAACATATCAACATGATTTTAACACAGGGTCTTTCTAGAGGCAGGATGAACCTATGTATTCAGAAAGCCCACCAGCTCTCTGGGAATGTATCCCATTAGTCTTCAGCCATGCCCTTTCCTGGTCCTCTGCTTTGCTCTGCTGCCTGTAGCATTTCTGGGTGCCTGTGGCATCCCAGCTGGGGTTAACATTTCCTTAAAACAATTTTGGCTACCAAGAATGTTAAATAAATTAGGGGAGAAAAAAAAAATCAGCATAAAACTGGATATCCAGAGGGGGAGGACCAACATAAAGCCCAAGTCCAACTAACAGGGAAAGTTGGTTGTAAAAATTAATGAGAATAATTGTTGTGAATTCTTGCTTTTGAAAGAACCCTCAAGAGGGCAGAACCTTAATTATTTCTGTCTATTAGGGTTCATTTCCTGGTCCTAAGCAGAGAGCTAGTACCTAATAAATACAAGCTAGTAACACAATGATTTAAGCTACAGCAAAATGGTACTTAACTGCAGGGGAAGTTAATATTTGGGAATCAACCTGATTGCAAGCACCCATTGTGTAAATGGCAAGGAAATGAAATGTGCATGTGACCTATTTTAACACCTCGATATTTCTGGGGTATTTTTCAGGGTTGCAGAGATGGGGGAGGTGGTCAACGGAGCTGCTGACAACAGCACTGAAAACTTTACCAAAACTTCCTTCATAGCTTAAGCCTCTTTTTGGGGAGTAGGGCTGGGGAGAGGGAGATCCCAGGGTGCTTAAATATCTTTTCAGGCTGTCTAAAATATCAGGGGAAATAAGCACAAGCCTTACATTGGGACTGCAGCTGTGCTATTGAAATAAGTTGACCGATCTGGAATCAGGCAAGTATTTCTATAAGCTGTGTAAGCACAGACTCAAATGCATTTGTGGGCGAGTCACACAATGAATACTGTAATATAATTCAACTATAGCATAGCTCTTGAAACCTAAAACACATGCATGTGTGAATTTGCCTATATATATATGTGTGCGAAATACATGGGTGTATAAAAATTAAGTGTAAAATATGTTGGAATCTACAAACTGCATGATTGTGTGGATGGGAAAGTTTGCACAAAGGATATGCTACAGGTGATGGATGGAAGTGAGAGAGAAACAGCTGTAAATAGGCAAAATTAGGCAGTGCATTGACAGCAAGATGTGGGGATGGAGAGGCAGACCCTCCTTGGGGGGAGCTCGATGCCACAGCCATGGACTGATGGGACTGCAATCATTTTTGGCAGCAAGAAATGCAAGCGTGAAAATGCAACGTGAAAATACAGTTTGCCAAGCAACATCTCAGCTGTCAAAGCTGAGCTCGGGTTTCTGCCAGTGGAAAAGACCCCACTTGCCACCCAGCTCAGCTGGAGGACGTTACTCCTTGAGCACATCCAGTATCTGCAGCAGCCCCAGTGTCATTCTCCATCTGCAATGGGGCAAGCTCCAAATTTTATTCCCTTCCCTGGAGGGAGATGCCATTTAGGATAGATCATTCCCTGCTTTATTTCTGTGGCTCTATCTTTCTCAGTTGGGTCTTTATCTGGGGGCTACAGCCACTACTCTTTCTTAGTTCCCCCAATGATTCAGTGCAGCAAGAGGAGGAATGTGTGTGTCGGGGAGGGAAGAGGGATGTAAGAGTATGTAAAATGTGTAGGGGGTGTGTAAAATATGTCATGGTGTCTGTGTGTGGGTGCGTGTGTCTGCTGGGATGTGAGTGTGTGTGTCTGTAGGGATTCCTGCCTTTGTCAGTGCCTATGTTTTGACAGAGACAGATACGCAGATGTCATTTCTTATCAAACAGATGTTGTTGATTTACAATCAAATATTCCTGCTCCTCCTAATATGGCATTTTTCCCAAACTACTGTACTTACATGTTTCTGCTTTGCTTTTGTTTTATTTGCATGATAGTTTCTTTTCCTGTAAAACAGTCCTATTTTTCTTCAAAGGAAAGCAGTTAAATTCAGTTCTGTGCTCTCATCGAGAAAATGCCTTTAAAGCAGGCAGTGTGTCCTATTTTATTAACTCCCAGTTCTATTAATATTATATTCTTTTCTCCGAATCCATCAAGCAGAAGTTAAACTTGATTTTATAGCATCCACAGCGGAGTTATAATTTAAGGCATAATTTGGCAAGGACTCAATTTGGATTCAGTTTGCTTGTCCTGGCTGTGCCAACAGCTCCTATTTTAAAGGGCAGGGAAGTATTTTCTTTTCTCCCTAGTTACGGTGAAACACTCTTTCTTCTCCAGCCCAGCTCCACTCTCTGCATCTCACTTGCCAGCTGATGGGTGAAGGAAACACAATTGTTTCACGCAGGTTTAGGAACTTCCTACTTGACATCACCAGGAAAGCATCCAGGATTTTTTTGGGGGTGCTAAATGACATTTCTCTGTTTGCAAAACAATTATTTCCCTCTACCTAATACAAAGGAGCCATCCTACCTGCCCATAAACACGAGTAAAATCTTGTAGTAAGCACTTTCTGTGTGATTAAGCAAGGAATTTGCTTTTTTTGCTGAAGGAAAATTGACTTTTCGTGGGGATCTGCCCTGGAGAGGGTCTGCGGGCAGTGGCAGAGGGCAGTTGGTGAAAGACGTCCCTAATACACCTGTGGAGAACTACCCCAGCCCTGAGCATTCCTCCTCTTTCCTCGCTGGGTGGGGAAACCCAAAGCCAAGCAGGGAAGAAGAAGGGGGAATGGGTTCTCCCCCAGCAGAGCAGTTGCAGCACCCCAAGAAAACACTTACTCCATCCAACCCTTTTCTATTGCGCCGGAAGACAAACCTCTTCCATTATTTTTGTGCTTTGTTTGCCTGGGCAGGCAAGGAGCTGATCTCAGGCTCAGAGCCTCCCTTTCCTTCCCGGGCCTCCCGCCCGCCGAGCCCGCAGCCCCCCGCGCCCTCCCCGCGGTGCCGCCCGCGCCCAGCCGGGTTATCAGCCCGCGGCCGCGGAGGGGAGCGCCGGGCTCTCTCCTCCAGATTAGGAGCCTTTGACCCATGGGGAGGGGGGAAGATAAAGCCAACTTCCTCGGTTGGTCGTCTCCATCTGAGCAAACCATCCTGTTGAGCTAATTCCCCCTCGGCTCGCCCTGAGCCCCGTCTTTGGATGCTTTGTGTGGCCAGGAATAACAGAGGGGATGGGTGTGTGAAGAGAGGAAGGGGGGGAAAGAGAAAGGAGAAGCGGGGGAGAAAGAAAGGAGAAGGGGGAAAAGGACAAAGAAAAGAAGGGCAAAGGGAAAAGGGAAAGGAGAAGAGAGAAGAAAAAGGACAAGGGGATAAGAAAAAGGAGAAGAGGGGAAAGAAGAAGAAAGGAGAAAAAGAGAGGGAGAAAGGGAAAAGAGGAAAGAAGGGGTGAAATGAGAAGGCGGGCAGGAAGGGGAGCTGAGGCCCTCAGGAAGAGCAGCGGGAAGATTGAAGGAGCAGGACGCGGTTTGCCGGGGCGGGGGCCGGCCCAACCCCTCACCTTGTGGTTTTGGTAGGAGGTGACGGCGATGAAGGCGGTCTCCGGGAAGACGTGGGTGCAGAAGGCGGTGTTCTTGGAGCCGAAGCCGTTGTTCTCGTCCGCTTTCACGATGTGAAGCCGGGGCTGGTATTTGTGCATGGAGTTCAGGATGATCTGGGCAAGGGGAGAAGGACAGAACAGCCCGTGGGAATGGAGGAGATACAGCGCGGCGCAACCCTCGCTGCCCGGGGAGGGGAAGAAGTGGGATTCCCTTCCCAAAAAATCTTCACCCTCTTCAGAACTTCCCCGGAAGGGTTGATTTAGGTGCTGGGGTAGGGGGCCATGTCTCTGCAGAAAACCCCTCACCCAAGGAGCCCATCACCCAAGGGCAGGGCGATGCTGTGAAAGGTGACTCCTTACCCAGTACCCCCCACCCCAGCTCTGGGCTATGCTGTTTATTCCCCCATACACCCAAGGGATCCGAAGCGGCTCCCCCAACACGTGTTGGCATCCTAAACCTGTTGCTGGAGGAATAGGGTTTGCTGGGGGTGTTTTTCGTCTTTCCAAACCCTTCACAGTTCCCCAAACCTCCCAGCTCACCACCACGACGGCCCGGACATCACAACCCCCACATACCCCATGGGGCCAAAGAGTCAAGAAAGAGCAAGGGAAGAGGAAGGCTGGAAGGATTTAGGGACACATCTCCCCCCGCCAGCCACCCGCAGAGGGTGGGAGGAAGAGGAGGGTGACGGAGGTGGTGGGGGGATGACGCTCTATGTTCAAGATAAAAAGCGGTCCCTGCTCGGTACCGGGTTAATCTCGGGAGAAAATGGGGGGACCGAGGAGGGGGAAGAACGGCGACGGGGGGCCGCTCGGTCACGATAATGACTGCCGGACCCTGGCGACAGCGAGACGCAGCGCGTCCCGCCGCCGCCTCCCCCGTCCCGGGGGTTTAAGCAAATTGCTTTGACATCCAGGAAAGTCGTAGACATCAACGGTGAACGATCTAATGGTTTTTAATTTCATTACAGCGACTCTAATTGAGAGGCTCCTGGCGCAGCTCCTCCTCTGAAGTCCCTTATTGTCCCCTCAGCGTCTTCAGTTTGTTTAGAGGGACTTTTTCCCCACAGCCGCCTGTTCCCAGCGGGGATGCCTGGCCCCGTCCCCTCGGGCCGGATCCCCCCCTTCTCCAGGACTGCCCCCCAAATGCACCCCGAGGGGTGGGATGGGTCCCCGTGGCTGAGCAGCTCCCCTCCCTCTACCCGGAACGGGTGTAGTGGGGAAAATCCTGATCCCTGGAAAGCACCTCTTGTAAACCGCTTATGCCTCAAGTCCAAGGTAAAATTAAAATAAAATCAAAATTATAAAAAGAAAAGGGAAATCAATTCCCCATCTGGAGGTGCAAAGGAGCGCTTGTAAAAGGATGCTCAGCATTGGGGTGGGTCGGGGGCTCGGCTGGCTGCTCTCCCCAGCCCTCCTGCTCACTTCTTAGCGAACACGTGGACAAGGATTTAATAGCACGAAATTTATCGTTAAAAAGCAAAAAAAAAAGAAGAAAAAAAAACTTGGAAAAAAATGAAACTGAAGTGTTGAAACGAAACTGGAGAAAAATACGTTCTTGGAAAGGGATGGTGGGATCTGGATTCACATACCCGCTCAATTATATATATATTTCTTTTTATAGATTTATATATATACATATTATTCATACATGCACATATATATTTGCTCAGAGGAACTCGTATCTTTGGAGACCTTCGAAGGGGGGCTGTTCCTGGCTGCAGAATTCGCACAGGCTTTCATGGCCCCACGAGTCTCGCAAAGACCTTTTTATGTCCAAGAAGTTCTAGCGGGACTTCAATTTTTGTTAGTGTCTTGAATTATTGTTCCTTTTCCATTTTATTTTTTTTTAATCGAAGGATCCACGTGGGTTTAGGTCCTATTCCCTCCAATAATTATGCCTGATTGATTTTACCTGTTAGGCAAATTTCCGGAGGCAACGGGCAGATTTTTAATGATCCCAGACTCCCCATGCAATTAAGACCAGGTAGCCACATACTCAATTAAGCCGGGCGAGTTTCACCCACTCGCGAACTCGAGCCCTCGGGATCTGCAATCAATTCCCACAAATAACCCGGTTTTAAGGTTTATACTTCTGTTTTTGAGGTCACTCACTGGAGTCCATCACACTCAAGGATGAAAATAACATCCCACCAACACAGAGATTTGGGGGTGGGTGATAACGCCACGACTTTTGGTGGCTCTGACAGGGGTGGGGGAGACATATGTGGGTGTTGGACACGCCGTAGGAGAAGGACTGAGCCCACGTGGGGTCCCGGGAGCCATTCTCCCACTCCTGATACTTACATGTCCGAAGGGATCGAGGTGGTTGTTGGTGAGTTTGAGCTTCTGGAAGGAAACCAGCTGCCTCATCCAGTGGGCACCGGTAGCCGGGGAGTCGGGATGCACATACAGCCTTCCGGGCATGGCCGGCTCTGCCTTCCCCGTTACCGACCTGCGTGGGGACACAGGACTGAGCTCCGGGCATGTGGGGACGGCCCGTGGGCTCCTGCTGTCCATCCATCCCCTCCTGGGGTCCCTGCCGTGGGCTCCTGCTGCCCATCCATCCCCTCCTGGGGTCCCTGCCGTGGGCTCCTGCTCTCCCCATCCATCCCCTCCTGGGGTCCCTGCCGTGGCCTCCTGCTCTCCCCATCCATCCCCTCCTGGGGTCCCTGCCGTGGGCTCCTGCTCTCCCCATTCATCCCCTCCGGGGGGATCCCTCCCACTCAGGTGTGAGGTGCCGGACAGTGGAGCCGTGCTTGGGGCGAAAAGGCATTTCAAACACCGCTCGGGGAATTACTGAGCTCTTTGGCACCCTTCCCGTCGGAGATGGCTCTCCCTGCCTTCCCCGTTTAACCCCATCCTTCTCCCTTTCCCTAATTACCAACACTCAAGCCTGGAGCAAAGTACCAATTCTTAATTTTCCCTTCTTTAGTATAATTGAACTATCGGCTCCACAATAGCCAATAATCTCATCGTCAAACGGGATTAGTCAGCGTTCGCTAATTGCGACACCTTTTTCTCCTTTTTTTGGGATGCATTGCTCTCCCAAGAACTGTGGGAGCATCCCGTTACGCTCAGGTGAGGCTCCTGCAGCCCAATATCTCTCTTTTGCATGAGAAAAAGGAGGATGAGCCGCTGATTGAAGGATATCTCCCAAGCAGGCAGCCCAGAGAGCCCAACACAGAGGTCCGCTCCTTCGCCTTTTCCCCACGCGTGCATACCATTTATTATCTGCAAATTTGTATCTGTGGTCATCCGCTGGTACAATATCCATCAACAGGATGTACTTCGTTTTTGGATTAAGTCCAGTGACCTTCACTTTGTAACTGGGGAACATACGCCTGTTAAAACACAAATACAAGTATAAAAACAGAGAAGAGCAAGTTTGCCAAGGTGGTTTCAGAGCGTGTTTGCCAGCAGACATGGGTGGTGGGGGGATTGATTTAACAAAAGGGCAACGCCACCCTCTCAGACAGTTTCCCGAAAGGTGCGGGCAGAGAAGAGGTGCAGGACAGGTTTAGTTGTCATTGGATCCCTCTCCAGGTCCTGACCGAGGCGAACCCGGTGATTTTTCAAGGCAGAATGGGAATTTTGACGCTGGCGGATTTATTTATTCACCTATATCTATTCGTACTTTTATTAATTATTTGTTTCGCCAAGGTTTCAACTCCCCGTTCTTTGAACAAATCTGAATGTGAGCAATTTTGGAAGTAAGTTTCTCTGTCCATAAACCGCTGGAACAGGAGGGGAGATTTGCCAAAAAAAAAAGAAAAAAAAGTTTATAAAAAAAGTTAAAAGGTAGATATTTCTAAAAAATATATGTATGTTTATATATTTCTAAATGTATGTATTTCTAGAAATACGTTATATTATATATATAGAAACGTACACATTTAAATTCGTATCTATTAACCACCTCTATGTCTATCAACGGTTCTAGGGGCAGATAAGGAGGAAAAAACCCTGCACGCACTCAGGTGTAAGAGCAAGTCCATGTGCAGCCGTGAGCGCCTCCCAAGACACCAGCAAATACACCTGACAAATCCTTGGAAACCCTCGATTACACACAAGACAGGGGCTTTTCGAAATATTTTCCATTACTGCAAGGCAGGGACTTAAAACACTGCTGTTATTTTAGTTGGAGCTTTCCAAATATTTAAAAATAAAGCAGATGAAAATGTATCCCTGGACTTAAGACACGCATAAACAAAAAGAAAAACCCCACACCTCTAAAAATACTGCACTTTTCTCCAAGCCTCGGGATCTTATCGCTGCCGTGAGGCACCTGGGCTGGGCTTTAAGGTTTTAATAGAGAAGAAACCAAATTCCACCTGAAGATTGATCTGTAACTCCGTGGAAAACACCTGACCAGCAGGACCGCGGATTTCTCAACGAGAAACATGGGGAATTATATAAATAAGGAAACCTATCCCGTATCTCCCCCCAGCCCACTTCACTGTAAATGAATATTTTATTGCTCTCCAGATGAGATATCTGTCCAGGCGATATTTGTTTGAAATTTCTGCAAGGTGGTTTCTGTCTCCCTACGAGGGCTTTTTTTTTTTCCTGTGAACTGGGGTTTCCTTCAATAGGTCCCGGTACCGGCCTTATCCCCCTTTTCCTCTTCATGCTGCGTCCCCTTGGCCACAAACCCCTTCTTTAAAACCGATTTTTTCCAGCAGCAGCGAGTCAAGGGGAATGAGAGCCTTGAGACAGATCTATTCCCTAAAACTTCATCCAACCAGCTCCATATTTTTTTTTCCCTCCCTCTTCAGGCAAATTTTGGAAGACCACAACAAATACCAGATGACAGAGCAAAATGAAAGTTTGACTCTGCGTTGTTTATTCTACTCTTACAAACTAAAACTACTACTATTCCTACGCAAAGAGAGTTTTCCCTCTCCCCACTTTCTCCAAGTATTTTAATTTAAAAATACAACGAAAAAGCCTCCCTCGGGCTGCCCCCAGTTTGCCGGTGGAACTGGAGAGACTCTTTTACTGGGTCTAACTGGCCACTCTCCAATTTAACAATCCTCTAACAAATTAATATTAAGGATAATCTTAAATCCCCTCCAATATACGCTCATACACATATAAATATCTGCAGATCAGGTTTACTGAGCAGGTCATGGAATCGATTAGAGCCCCAATAAAGTTGGATTTGCAAGGCTGTATATTTTTCTACACACCCACTCAGATAAACATACATATAGAAATAGATCCACATGCTATTTATTTGTGGACGCATCTATCTCTGCATCTAAACAGCTTTGCTATCGCTATATAAACAGTAGCTAAAGACCGCATATACTTTCAAATGGGGTGCCTGGGTGTGCTGGGAATATTCACCTCAGTGTGAGCAAAATAAATAAGAAGCTCTGTATAACAGCATGAAACATTTAAAAAATGCAGAAGGACCTATCTGCTAATAATAATAATTAAAAAAGCTAATAATAATAATAATAGCCCACCGAGCTGCTCTAAACAAGGTTTGCTTTTGGCCAAGCGGTTGCAACTCGCATTCTCCTGGAAAGTTTCCAAAGGCCTGAAATTGGGATTAACGATCCAACTGTTCTGGTTAAGAAAGAAGCCAGAAGAAACAATTTCTCCTGCATATATCCAGGCAGGGAGGGCTCTCCGAGGCCGGGCAGGGCTCTGAGGGTGCTCTCGGCCGTGACACGCACATGAAGGGGGATTTTGGACACTAGAGACGTAAGCGTCCCAATGTCAGGGAGGTGGGCGCTCACCCCCATCCACGCGGCTGCAATTTCCCCTCGCAAAAGCGAAGGGGAACCCGGACACCCCCCCTCCTTCTCTTACCTCCCGGCCTTTGTTATGATCATCTCCGTCCCCACTTCGTGGAACTTCAGCCACAGCTCCCGTTCGTGCAAAAACACCTTGATGCCCTCCATGCCCTGCGGAGGGGGAGGCACAGAGCATCAGCCCCGAGCGGTGCGGGGAGAGCGCCGGGAGCGCCCCGGAGGGAAGCTCTGAGGGAAAAGGTCGGGCTGTGGGGGCCGGAGCTCGGGGCATTCCCGGGAAAATCCTGCCTCAAAGCCGAGGAGAGGGGGATTTCGGGCCGGAGCACAGTGATGCTGCTTAGGGCGGGCCTGGAGCAGGGTCCTGCGGGCCTCGGGGCTCCTGTGACGGGGAGGAGATGGGAGGGAGCCCCCGGAGCCGGCTCCAACCGCATCCTCCCAGCGAAATCCCCCAGCGCTTCGGCCCAGCTGCTCCCAGAGTCAGTCGGAGGAGATTTACACCCTCCCACGGGTGATTTACACCCTCCGGCTGCGCTCTGCACGCTAGAGCGGCGTTACTCTGGGCTCTTACTCTGCTCCCTTCACCCCTTTATTTTTCCTCTCCCTCACAGTCCACACCACGCAAAAGCTGCGAGCCCCCCGGTTGGGGCAGATGCCACCGCAGGGACAACACATCTCTGCACCGCGGCGTGGGAGGCACGGTGGGCACCTCCCGACGCCCCCTACTAAAATCGGAGCCAAAGGGCCCCGTCAGACGCTTTGAGGGTTGGTTTCCAAATGCACACGATGGCCCCGAGCCCCTCGTACCAGTCCCCGTGCCCGCCCCGGCCCCGCCGAGCCTCCTGCCCGCGCCCCACGGACGGCACCCACAGCGGGCTGGGGGGCTTCACCGGGGGGTTACCTGCCAGGGGAGAAGCGGGGCTCTCCGGAGGGGCTCCAGGGCCGCCGAAGGCGAGGGAATCGCGGTGGAAGAGCCCCTCTCCCCGCCTTTCTCCGCCCCCCGCCCCGCACTGCCAGGGCTGCCCCGAGCCGGCTGGGGCCGAGCGCCGGGGGACGGCTCCGAGCACCGGGAGCTCCCAGCACGGCCCAGGCCAGGCGGGGAAGGAGAAGCCAAGGGGTGCCCGGGCCGCTGCCGCCTCGTCCTGCTCTAATCGGAGGCAGGGAAGTCCTCCCGGAGCTGCGGCCGGCGGGTCCCGCGTGGGAGCCCACGCCTGTCCCGGCAACACGCAGCGCCTGGCGGGGCGAGGGCTGATGGAGGGGACGAGGGGCACCCCGAGGTGTGTCTGGTCCCTGGGTCGCTACGGGAGTGCCCACGCGTGACACCCACTGCCTGCCCTCAGTGCCCATTGCCTGGCTGTGGGCTGTGTCTGTACGTGTGTGTGTCCGCCTGGGCGGACAAGGGGTGCATATATATATATGTATATACACATTTATATCTTGCACAAATATGCACGAGCACAGCAAAGATACACACTGTGCCTGTTCACGTGTGCGCTTGTACACCCACGCGTGGACGCTTGTGGGGGTGTGTCTGCCGCTGACTAAGCGGGTTCCCCGCTCTGTTATTTTGGGAGCTCTTCCCCGCGTGCCCCTCCACGCACCCCAAATATTCACGCACGGACTTCCCCGCAGGTTTAGTGCTTGAACACTATCTCAAATAACACCCAGGCAGGATGAGGCCCACGGTCAGGTGAGACTTTTCGCTCCCGTGGGGCCTGAAATGACTCAGCCACCCAGCTGGGGGTGAAAAACGCATTAAAAAAAAAAAAAAGGGGGGGGAAATAATACCAGAATTAAATAGTGAGGGGGGTGAGGAAGAGGAGCGCGGGTCCTTACCTGCTGGGTGAAGGCCGCTTGGGGTGAGGTGGGGGACTTGCTGGTGGCCCCCAGCTGGGTGTCCTGCTTGGCTTCAGCCTGGAGCTCCTTGGCCTCCGAGTCCGCCGGCGTGGTGGGGAGCCCGAAGCCTTCCTCGCTATCCGCCATGTTACGAGCTTCCTTCGCTGAATCCCCCACTGCAGGCACACATCGGGGAGAGAGCAGAGATAAGAGACGCATAAGTCAATGCTGACGTTTAATAAAATATATGTATTTATATAGCTACGCGATGGGGAGCGAGCGGAGCGCTAGGGCAGGGCTGCCCAACAATCCCGCAACTCACTTCCAGCTGCCCGGGGAGAGAACAAGGCCCTTTAACTTTGGGAGAGGGAGAAATAAAGACTTTTATTTATTATCGCAGCCCGCAAGGGATGATAGGATTTGAGGGGGGGGCGGGGGGGTGGGGAGGGAGGGGAAGGGGGAGGCGGTATTATTGAATGCATCTTTTGGAAAAGGTAAACAGCGTATTTTAGGGCTGGCTGGCAGGACACGGGGAACAAGGCACCCGAGGGGCTGGGGACCGGCCAACTCATCGCATAAACGACTCTGGAGCTCGGGGGATCCGAGGTGGGGGCGACAGAGCCTCCCCCGTGTCTTGATCACCTCCAATGTCCCCGGGCTCGCTGCGGCCCAGGGGGTTTAAAGTGCCCACTTTCCTCCCAGGGAAGCAGGAGCTTTCACCGCGCTCCAGTTTCAACCAGGAAAACACCACCGAGACGCGAGGCCACTTCTGTCACCCCGTTTGCAAAGAAAATTCGACTTCTTTCACCTCTAAACCCCAAAAAATTAAAACTACTTTTCTCCCCTTCCACCGGGCAGTTGCGAGAAAAGCAAAGGATGGACAAGATAATAAAAATATTTTTAAAAATTAATAAATCGATCAGACGAGACGCTGTGCACGGCTGGTGAACGAGGGTTGGAATTGGGACTGAAGTGAATTAAATCATAACATTTAGAGTAAAACTACACCAGGGGAGTAAAAGAGCTTAAAAAATACACGGTTTATATCTAACGTGAGTAACCGCAGTGAGTTTTAAAAGCAGTATTCTGACTTAGCTTTAAAGGCTCTATCAGGAATGGTAAAAGTTTCATAGCACACCAAAAAAAAAAAAAAAAAAAAAGGCAATTGAATTATCTGTTAGGTTTTTTGTTCTTAAGGAGTTCAGAATTTTAGTAGCTTTTAAAAAAAAGTATTTCTTGCATCTTTCAAAGAAGGGGATTCAGTTTTGAAAGGCCAACCATATGGAGGCAATATTGGGTTTAAATACATGAGAATGTTTTTAAATGAGTTCTTCGCCCTGCAATAATATTTGAAAGCTGTTAAAAATAAAACAGAGAGAGAAAGGGGGGGGGAAGTGAATTCTCCTTTAAATGCAGAGGAAAATTGGGAGTGGGAAGGAGGGGGGAGAAATGATCTTCCCTGCTAGTGGTGGGTAATATATACATGTACGTATATATAATTTAAAAGGACAAAAAGCGAAGGGACTCCAGGTCCGCACCTCTGGAACTACAGATCATGCACAGACACGGCCCGTGAGCCCTCCCTCCCTTCCCAAAGGCTCTTTTCCCACCGCACACCAGCCAGCAGCCACTGACCCAAGGGCGAAGCAAAAGCGCTGCGAGCGCGGAAAGTGCGCGGGGCGCTGCGGGAGCCGCTGCCGCGGGCCCGGGCCCAGCCCGCGGGGGCAGAGCCGCAGCTCCAGGGACCATTTAAGGCTTTTCTCTTCCCTCCTCCTTTTTTTTTTTTTTTTTTTACCCTGGACTGTTGTCCTGTGTTGGTGGGTTTTTAGGGTTGGTTTTGTTGTTGGTTTGTTTTTGTTTTTTTTCCTTGGGAAGCGCCGGTTATCCATTTTTCAATCGATTTCCTTCCAGCTTGGAGCTATTATTCCCCGTGAGCTGGCAAAGTTAGCGGGGAGGGCGAGGGAAAATAATATAACTTTAAAAAAACCCCAAAACAATAAAGCATGTTTATTAAAACAAAGAGGGACCCGGCCATGGCAGCGCAGCCCAGCCCCAGCGAGCCTTCCCGATGCTTTCAGCGCGCAGACATAATTAAGCAGATATAAAGATAATAATAATTTTTAAAAGGGAGGGTGTGACGGCAAAAAATAACCCAACAACTAAGAGCAATTGGCAATCCGTGCCTTCTAATTTTTTTCCCCTTAAAAGAGCTGCTGAGAAGAAATGGAGCTTGACAGAACCAGGCCGCGGTGGCTGTATGAAAAATGCATCTTGCTTTGCTAAAGTAGCGCCCAGTGGTTTGCGGGAGGAAAAAAAATAAAAGGGGGGAAATCAAAAAATAAAATAACCACCCTCTGCTTTTGTTCCAGCTCTGCCCCGTCCCCTCCCCAGCCCCACACACCGCGGCGGGAGCCCTGGGGAGAGCAGTCCCTCCTCCTTCCCCTGCACCCCACGTCTCCCGAGGCCTCGCAGGTCCTCGGCAAAGCCAATTTGTGGCTAACAATGCCCCCAACCAGCCACTTTCGCTCTCCCTCGGTCACGCACACGCACACACAGATTACAGACCCCGACGGACATACATGGCAATGGAAGAGCTGTTACCTTGCTTGTTGAATTCCATGCAATCAATGCATCTCCATATATATAATGTATGTGTCTATTTTCCCCGTTTGCAATGGAAATTACAATGGGATCAGGCTTCTCGTGTGCATATTTCCTTTTATTTATTTATTTGCGGATCAGCATGTGAAAACCCAGCCTGGAAGAAAAAAATCTATCCAATGCAAGCCTGCTTCTCTCTCTCTCTCTCTCTCTCCTGCTCTTTCCAAACACTTCCAGGTTGTCAGACGCACTAGAAAGGATCCTGAGACCAAGATAAAACCCCCACCCCTTTCTCAGCCTGATCTGGAAGATACAGCTCTCCCCAGCCCACTCTTTCTACTCCCCACCTAAAAATAATTCTAAAAATTAAAAATAGTAATCAAAAAAGAGGGAGAGGGCGAAAGAGAGGGGAAAAAAAAAAAAAGAAAACAGCACCCTCTTGGGAAAAGAAAAAAAGAAAAAGAGAAAAGTTTCTGCCGGCTGGTACCGGCCGCTCCTCCAGGCAGGTTCGCGGCGCTGCCGCCGTGGCTGCGCGGAGCCGGGCGCGGAGCGCGGAGCGGAGCGCGGAGGTGACGTGGGCTCGTCCAGCTCCGTTCGCCAAGTGCCGGGACCCGCTGCCCAACCAGCTGGGATCCTGCTCCGGAGAGACTCCCTCTCACACAGCCCTCCCCCCCGGTCCCCTCCCCCCCAAACCTCCTTTTCCAGCCTATTTTTCTGGCCGGCAAACAAGAACAAGGCACAAAGACAATCATCAAACTCCCCAGCAACCCTCCCCCTCTCCTTTACCTCCTTCCCCGCTCCCTCCCTCCTTCCCTCCCTCCCTCCTCCATCCATCTCTCCCAACCAAAGAGAAAATTCAGCGCCTGGGAATATCCTGCCCCCCCCTTAAAATAAATCGCTGGCTCCGCTAACCTCGCACCACCCCCAGTCCCCCCGCCCGCCCGCCAA
>JAWWEW010000036.1:4213738-4273351 GCA_035583185.1 Anabacerthia variegaticeps
CCCAGTCCCCCCCTCCCGCCCTCAAAGGCAGCCCAGAGGTGTGGATTTAAACCCAGCTCTATATTTGCTAGTGCTCACAGAGGCCTTTTATTGGGGGGCTGGGAGGCATCCCCCCTAAATCCGCTCGCTGATGGGTATAACCCCCCGAAAAAAGGGATGAAATGCGACGGAGCGGGACAGAAACCCAGCAAAGGTGGACTCCGGATTGTGTGCGTGGGGCTGTGGCCCTTGTCCCCGCTTCTGGTCGCATCCAGGCTCCTTCCCCTGCCCTTTCCCATCCTCTTCCTCACCCCTCGCCGCGCTGCCACGGCCGAGGGCCGCAGCCCCCCGGAGCTCAAATAATCAACCCGTCAGCGAGGAGCGGGGATGTGGGTTTATCTGCATCTTCCTTCGCTCCCTTTTTTTTAATGTATTATTGGGAGGGTAAAGTTGAATAGGTCAGCGCAGGGTAAACAGCCTCCCTGTCGCATTCTGCAGGCTGAAGAGAACCAGATTGGCGAGGCGGATTTTTGATAAGACTCGGAATAAATGGCATGGTTTAGATCTGCTCTGCCCACCCTCCTCCTCCTCCTGCCCCCACCCTCTTCTCGCCAGTCTGTTCCGTCCACCCCAATCCAGAAAAAAAAAATCCCTCGCTCTTTTCACTCTTTTCTGCCTTTTTTTTTTTTTTTTTTTTCCATTTCGAGGAAGTTTTCAGCAAATCCACCCTCGCTCCCAGCACTCGCAGGGCGCGATAACACCAGAACCCTCTGAAAGTTTGAGGTGAGGAAGGGAAAAGTCTGGGGGTGAGCGGCTATTGGGGAGGGGGCTGCGTATATGGGTGTAGTTTGGCATCTCCCAAACCCTCTCCATGTGCACGCCAGTTCCAACAGCTACTTGAGAAGAAACAGCCAACAGTAAACGGTTGCAAATAAGAATAATAAAATAACTGCACTTGTAGCCGCAGAGAATAAGCCAGAGAATGCTACTTAAACAAACAGAGCAAAGCTTGTCCCATATTTCATTATTTTTAGAGGGGAAAGGAGCCGTGGAGCCCTTCCAAACACAAATAAACGAGGGAGCAAACCGGGCGGTTGTTCCCCCGCGGGGAAGGCGGCGGCGGCAGGAGCGGCCCCAGCCCCGGCCTGGGCAGAGAGGGGACCGGCGGCTCCGCAGAGCCCTTCCCCTCGCCCGGACTCTGCTCCGAAAGGTGCAGATCGGGGGAGAAAAGGTGGGAAAAGAGGAAATCAAGCAGGCGGGCACGGTGGTGCGGGAATGCCGGGGAAGCACGCGGTGCGTGCAGCCGGCCCCGCACGGCACATGTGCTGGGAGCATCCCCCAAGGCATCCCGCTCGCTCCAAAGAAGAGCCTTTTCTCTTGAAATAAAGTAAATAAAGCAACGAGGAGAAAGGTTTCTCGCAGCTGCTAGCGAGAGAGAACACGAGCTTCCCTCCCCTCGCCGGAAAGAAAGGGAAAAGTGAAAATCCCTGAAGTTTGGAAGAGCAAACCCGAGCACGGCCGCTGTCTGGGAAAGCACTCACCTCTCCAGTGCCAAACTAGCTCTCAAACACCTTGAAGACAAGTTGAAAACGATGCAAATAAATCGAATTTATTTCCGTCTGCAGGTTGGGGGGGTGGGGGGTTGGAGAAGGAGGGAAAGAAAAAAAAAATAAAGCAGCTAGGGAAAAGACGGCAAATCCAGGCTCCCCAGGACTGGAATGTCAAGGCAAGGAGCCTTCCAGCTAGAAGCCGATTTGTGGTCTCAGACAAATTAAATATTACTGTTTATTACCAGCCATACTCCGATAAAATAAAGAGAGTTCAAGGCGATAGCTACTATCTCACGAGCTTTGCTCCTATAGGACACGGAGACGTCACCAACCACGCAACTGGCCTATTCTGTCATGGTTGACTGCAGCAGTAATGGAAGGTTAATTTGTATTATTCTCCTCTTTTTAAAGCTCTATCAGTGAGATTCCTGCCTTTGTTTCCCTCCCCCCCCCCTCAAAGAAATCCATTCAGTGCAAGGCAAAATACAGCGAGGCTGTGTGTGTGAAACCACTGTATGATGCATGTCTGTATTTATACACATAAAAATATATATTGGCATGCCAAGACACACAACGCAGACATATACATGAGGGAGGGAAGGGGTTTGTATCATGTATGAGTGTGTATCACCCAAGCAGGCATGGAGTGGTTGGAAACTTCAGGAAAACTCACTCATACTCTCAATAAAAAGTGAGGAAACCAGTAACAAAGCTCCCGCTACATCAGGAGAAGCTAATTTAATCCAACGGTATTGGCATTATCAGGCTTAATTTATTTTGCTAAACAAATAATGTTGTTAGGGCGAGCAGAAAACTTGTCCAATGAACGCTCAGGCGCCTCTGGAAGAGAGCACGCTGGGCTATATATAGTAAATGATAACCTGGTTATTTGCACAGAATCAAGTGTGCTTCGGGAACCAATTATTTGCTCCGATTAAAAAAAATAGGAAAAAAAAAAAAGATAAGGGTAAAAAAGTAGTAAATCGAGGCGATTATTTGCCAAATGAGATTGACAAGGGAGAAAAAAAAAGAAATCAAAACCCTTCAGATCTCTCCAAGTGCAGCCAGTGGCTGCAGAGGCGCCGCCGGTGCTGCCCTGTGTCCCAGCTCTCCCTCAACCTGGAGGAATTTTGGGATGCACTCGCGGTCTCTGCCAGGAGATATCACCTAAAAAAAAATAAAAAAAAAGAAAGAAAAAGGAAAAAATGCACCAAAAAAAAAAAGATGCTAAAACGTTATTTCCTCCAACAGAAAAAAGAGAGGAGGATAAATACAGAAAAAGAAAATAAAGAGGAACACCTAAGGGAAAGCAAGAAGTTGCTGCAGGAGGTGGAGGCTGCGAAGGTGAGTGTGCCCAGCAGGGACCCCAGCCCTGCTCCAGCCGAGGGGATACAGGCAGGCATGGCCTCCACACCCCCGGCAAACCCTGGCTGCGCTTCCCGGCTCCCCCAGGCTGAACTCTGCAGGCGCCCGGGGAAGCCAGGCCTAAAGGAAAAGCACCACCAAGGATGGCGGAAAAAAACCCAGAAGGGGTGTCGGGAAGGAAAAGCCCCCCTTGCCCTGATGCGCCCCATTTACTGGATCTGGCCGCGGTCCTAAATTCGGAGTTCTCCCAAATAACCAGCATGGGGGGAAAAAAAACCCACGGAGTGTGATCCTCCAGCTGGCACCGACTGCCCAAAGGTGCTGGAGCTGCCAGAGCGGGATAAAACCTTATCCAAAAGCAGAATAAAATGCTCTCCTCTGGATCCGACGCCCCGACCCCACCTCCTGGTACCCCTGAGGTCTCCCCGGAGCCCCTGAGGTGGCTGCAGCCGGAGGATTGGGATCGTTCTCTCCTGCCCGCCGGGGCACTGCTGGCTCTCGGCCTCCGAGCCCAGAACTGCCGGGATCCCCTTGCTGCCGGGACCCACCGGTTATTTTCACCCGGTCCCGGCGAAAGATGAGGGGCAAGAAAGCCGGCACACTTAGGAAGGCAGATAAATATATACATATCTCTATATATTTGAGTATAAGTGTGCATCTCGGAGTCTGGACACACCATTTGCAAACACGCTCCCGCACACGATGCCTCTGCTCAAGTCTTTCATCAGATTTTATATTTTATGTATTTCATATATTATTTATTTTATGTATTTAGGCTAAACGTGCACTATAACCGCATGAGTGCGGAGATCTAGAGATATGCATAAATATACATGTCTGTCTGTGCACGTAAATACCCACAGGCACACAAGCCCACCAGAAAATCGTGTGTACGTGGATGTGCAGGTGATAAGATCCTCACGCACCCAAGCACAGCAGCATTTCTGTCAGTACAAGCCATCCCTGCCCCATCCGCTGTGGGTTTTATAGGGATACTTGGTTTTTACAGGGGTTTTCGGGTGCGCACAAGCACCAATCTGTCCCCATCCTCCACACACTCAGGGGGAGTGTGCGCAAATCTGCGCACACGCAGAACGCGGGAGAGGGGGTAAATGTGTGCGCACCGCCTATACACCGTCCTTCCACTACATATATATATTTATATATTCCATATATAAATACAAATTCTCCCGCATGCACGGAAACGCGTTGGTCCGCAGCCACGGACCCGAGCACCGTGGGCACTTACCTCCGTGGGTGCGGGGTGCACCGCTGAGCCCCCCCCGAGCCCTGTGCAGCTCCCCCCGGGTTCGGAATGCCGCTGGTTCAGCTGGTTCACCGCACCAGGAGCGCAGGATCCGACCCGCGCAGCCCTGGCCCCGCCGCCCGGCCCCGGGGCCTCAGGCCGCGGGGAGCCCCCGTTTTAGAGGCCCGCATGGCCGGAGCCTTGCACAGCCCCTCTGCCCTCTGGCTACCTTTGGAGGGTGTCCCTCGCCCTGGACGTTTCTCCTGTCGGGTTTTCCCCGGGAGAGGTGGAGGGAGGGGGGATGGCCGGGGTGCTGGCTCACGGTGGGGTCGAGGTGTCAGCAGTAAGAAATAGTGCCGAGCATGAACTCACTCTCCCCACACACACCTCCCCTTTAAAATCACTTTTTTGTGTCGGTTTAACCAAATCGAAGAGGCTTCTGCCTTCCTCCCGCGGCTCCTCGGCAGCCACTCTGCCCGGGGACGGGGCAGCGCGACCGCCCGGCTTGTAAAATACAGATACATCAGCACTTTTGGCTTTCCAGCTCTCTTTTTTTTTTTTTTCCTCCCACATTTTCACAGAGATTTAGCTCCCTCATAGCAGGGATTATTTTTTTTTCCTTTCCATTTTTAGATAATTTACTTCCCCTCTCCGAGCAGTTCTCTCTTCTTTTATTTCTTACTCCCATTTGTTGGCCGCATTTCACTTTGGCGAAATACGCACCTGGGAGACAACAAGTATTTAAAATAGTCATCCTCTCTGGAAGCATTTTGGTCCATTCACTTGTTGGGTTTTTCTGTGTGTGTCTTGGGGTTTTTTTCCTCTAACTTTTCTCTCTTTTTGTTTTCTAAATTACGGAGGCAGGGACTCACTGCCTTGATCTGAGAGTTTATCAACAAAATATTTGTTCCAAAGTACGGCCAATACAGTTCTCTCGTGTCATTATTTCCATTACAAAATCCTGCACTTAGTGCTCTAAAATTTCTTTACTTAGACGAGCCTTCAGGGGTAGATACCTGGGTCGAGCTTTTTAATTTTATTTTTTTACCTTTTTTTTTTTTTTTTTTTAATTACAGGTGAATAGGGTTTTTCTTTTAAAGTTTGTGGTTTCGGGTCCCTTTCCCCCCCGTCCTTCTGGCTACTTTTAGGGAGAAAAAAAGTTTTCAATTAAACCCCTCCCTGCAGCCCATTAATTTCCCAGGCCAACTCCAGGCTTTAAAACGGTGACGAAAATGAAAAATAAAGAGCCGGGCAGAGGCAGAGCATGGCGACGTGCGGGCACCAAGCCGGCCTTTCTCGCCTCCCACGCGTGGGAAGGAGGTCCCTTTTCCTCCAAGATGACAAGCAGGACGAGAGTCCAAAAATTAAGCTCGGAGCATCCCTGGAGCAAAAAGGATATGTTATCTTTTCCCTCTCTCCTTCCAAAAAGGCATCTCTCCCAGAAGTAACTGCAGCCCGGGGCTCGATCCCCTCCCCACATTTTCCCATGGGCACAGTGCTGTCCAGAACAAGAGGGAGTTAAGCCACATTTTCTTTCCCCCCCTCAATCATCGGGTGATTTTTTGGCACAAGGTGCTCCAGGGATCCCCCTCACGGCCCCGTTCAATGCCCGATGCTCCTGATGGAGAGGGGAGCGTTATCGATAGAGGGATGGACAGGCTAATCTGCTTTTGCCAAACAGGGTGTCAGTCAGGGCGTTATCTCAGCCCGAAGGAGAAAATAAAAGCAGATAAGGCCTTCGCTCTCACCCTGGGAAGAAACTAATGGGGGCAAGAAAGGGGAAAGTCCTGAGCACCCCGTGCCTTTTTCCTTGAGAGTGATCTTGCCATGACCTTGAAGGGGGGGGTAAGGGCGGGGGTTGGGGAGAGGAGCCCTATCCCAAAAGTTTTGATTCAGACCGTGATAAAAGGCCGCACAATCAACACCTGTAAATGTTCCTTCCTTCCCCTGCAGCCCCGCTTGTGCCCCGGCTATCCGAGGGAGACGAGTCCTGGGAGGGGGTACAGCCCGAGCATCCACACGTTTCCTTTATCCCGGCAAACTTTCTTCCTCCCTTTCTTTCCAGCTCATTTTTCTTTCTCTCTTTCCTCCTTCCTAATCCATCTTGCCTTCTTTCTTCCCCTTTTTTCCGTTTCTCTCCCCTTTTCTCGCCCCCGGTCGCTTTCCTTGCCCTACCGTAAAAAACACAGAGCGACAGCGCAGCCCGGCCGACCTGTCCATGCCCATGTTACCCTTTGTATTAACAGATACCCACAAATTTTGGGAGCCGAAGATGCCACCAGGGACGCGGGAGGATGGCTACGGACCCCCATCGGGGAGCCCCGGTAACTTGTGGGATCGGATGGGTGTCACGGGCACCCTAAAACCCATCTTTTATCCGCGCGGGGAAAATACAGATTACGTGAAAAACTCGAACAGCTCCTGAGACTTTTTTTCGTATCTTCAGAAAATGCAAAGTGCCTAAAAATGTTCACAGGAGGAAGAGAAAATGAAAAAATTCGCGTTTTTCCTCCTGTAGGCACTTGCCCCTTGTGCCAGGGCTGGATGAGGCCCCAGACTGTAACTTCAGGGGCCTGAACTTCTCGGATATGGAAGAGAAGTCGATTTCTGCGGGTCAGAGCCCCCCGGATGTGTGAAGAATCACC
Source organism: Anabacerthia variegaticeps (assembly GCA_035583185.1). NCBI lineage: Eukaryota > Metazoa > Chordata > Aves > Passeriformes > Furnariidae > Anabacerthia > Anabacerthia variegaticeps. Next base: position 4,220,524 of record JAWWEW010000036.1, read on the forward strand.
AGCAATACGGGCATCACCCTATGCTGCTGCCCAAAGAGTCAAGGATCCAATTCTGAGGGGAGCAGGTTGCTTCCCTGCAATGTTTTTCCACGCAGAAAGAGGTGGGGAGTGGGGCTGAAAGTCTGGGTGCAATAGGTGCTGGTGTTGGCGCTTGGTTGGGGAATCTGATTTTTTTTACAAGCCCATCTACACACCGCTATGAATTTATACCTGTTCCACGGATATTAAGAGTTCATGCCGGATATGCCCTTATCTGCGTTGCTCTAGATGTGGAAGTGGTTGAGGGCACCAAAAAATCCTACTTTCCCCCATTTGAGAAAATATTTCGTGCCTGACTGGGTTTTTTGAGGGGCAGACAGGCGTGTTTACCTGCTCCTGTGCGTGTCTGTAGGCTGCCAGCACAGGGGCCGTGGGTTAATGGCTTTGCCAGCTCGTTTTTAGGTGCTGTACGCATGAAAATCGTTCTCTTCCAACGAATAATTCTTTTTTAGTGGAAAGAAGCGCTCGAATCTCTGCGCCAAAACCTCCCTCGGTGGAGATAGAAGCCCGGGCGGTACCAGAGGAGCTGAGCCCGATTCCCCTCCCCGGGGCTGCGGGCACAGGAGCCTCCAACCTCCCCGCTCCGGGGGCCCGAGTAGCCGCCGTTTGAGACAACGTCTATTTTCTGTCATTAATAACTCGTTTCTTCCCTTAAAAAAAAAAAAAAAATCTCGTTTGGATCCAAGATTGTTTTTATGATTCAGTCGGACAAGACCGAACACATGTTAGTTTAAGCAGGTTCATGAAATAGCTGTAAATCAAATAAAGTTTACGAGTTTAGCAGGAAATACTGAAAAGATGAAGAAAAAAAAATCCGCCGAGGCAGAGACCAGCAGGCTAAAATAGTCGGTGGAGTTTTGTCCTGCTCTGTGTTTCTCTCTGTTCTCTTGTGCATCTTGCCGATTAAAGGCCTCGAGACCCCGTGTTGGCGCCAAGTGGCATGTTATTAATCAGTTATCCCTAGGTTCAGTCCACATAAGAGAGAAATTTAATCACCAGAAACCAGACCCGACATAAAAGAGAAATCTAAAATCAATTCCCGCCCGTCGTCCCGTCTCCCCCTCCCCTTCCCCACCTCCGAAGCGATCAGAACGAGCAGAAGCAATCAAGATCTCGCTCCCTCTCCCTCTTAATTGCAGGGGGACAACTGCAAACCTCTCCTAGCTTTACCCCGAAAAGCATTTTGAAAGAAAAAAACGCCGAAATTATTTTATAACCCCCCAAACAAACAAAACAAACCCCCAAAAACCACAGGGATCCGCAACAAGTTTGTCCTTGATCTCGCTATAAAAACGTGACGGGGGAGAAATACCCCAAGCGGAGTCTTTTATAATGGAAACGGGGGCGTGTGTGTGGGGGGGTGGAAATCTCATTTATCGCTGTTAAAATGACCTTTGAAGGCTCCCAGGCCTGTTGGGAAGGGATCCCCTCACCCCGGATGCCCCCCAGCCTCTGTCTCCTTCTCCCAGCCCAGGTTCCACTCGAGAACGGGATATGCTGGAGGGAAGGGGGGATATCTCTCCCAAAAGCTGCGTGTCCCCCCCCCCCCGCCCCCAACGGGAGCCGAGTGCTTCCTTCGGGCACTTCTGGATACATTACTATTCTCCCCCCACGCACCTTTCTGCCAAGGCGTTTTGGGTGGGAATTCCCAGGTTTGGGTAGGGGTAGGAGGAGAAATCCTTGGCCCTTATCGCTGCCACGGGACAGGGCAGAGGGGAAGGTCCCATCCTCCTGGAAGGCACCAGAGGTGACAGCAAGGCAGAAGGGACCAAAAGATCGCTCCCAAAAAATAAGCCTGTTTGAAGTCCAGGGCAAACGGAGGGCGATGGGGATCGGTGTGTTCCACGCGTGTTTCCGTGGGAGTCCCCCACTCCCGGCTTTCCTCCCGGCTGTCTTTGCCACGCTTGTCCCTGCGCTGCGGGAAGGGCACACGGGGGAGGTGGGAGGCCACCCCGGAGCTATATTTGGAAAAGAATTTGGAAGCCCTTCCAGCAAAACTGTGCGAAAGGTACCGGTCCGCTGGGGGAGGCTGCCCCGGGGGCTGCCCCTTCCTCGAGTGCCCCCAAAGGGTCGCCCCACGCTCCGGGGCACCCCAGTGGCAGAGTCCTGTTGTGCTTCCCCCGCGTGTTTATTCCTCGAAAGAGAAACGACTCAAGAAAAAACTCCAGCACAAAGTTTTGTCTGCCCAAGCTCCAAGAGAGGCAACTTCACCCCTGGTGCTACCCACGGCGGGCAACGCTCTGATTTTGTCTGTGCCACACAAATTTGCTCGTTCTGCTTTTAAAAAGTAATAACAGGAGGGTGTTCTGTGCGCCTGGACCTGGGGGAACGAGGGCCGAGGGAGGAACCGCTGCCTCTCTGCCCTCCTCCCACCCTAGCAAACCTGCTTGGGGTATATTTTAACGAAAATCCTATTTTCCCCGGCATTTTTCTCTCCCCCAACATCCTTCTCAAAAACCTAGAAAGCAGTGATGTGAGCGGCGTCGCCTGATGGGTTTCTTTTCCCTCTCCACGCTCTATCTGATCGTTTTCCTACAACCCAAACAGCCTGGAAACCACAGAGAAAATAATCAAAGTACAGCATGTTTTCCCACAGTAGGAATTCATGTTAGCACTCTCTCCACGTCTTGATCCCCTGTTTGCGTGTGGGTATTCAGACCAGGATGCCTTCAGATGCAGAGGCACAGATGCAGGATGCGATTTTGGGTGTCCAGAAAACACCCAGACCCACGAACGGGCCTCGGGCTGAGGATGGCTGCGTGGATCTGACTATTCCCATATAAATATGGGATGATTCGTGCCCAAGCGGGCATAGAGCCAACTTCTGCCCACTCACATTTGTCCTCAGCCTGTGGGTTCGTGCTGGCACATCCGTGGGCACAGCACCCATCCGTGCCCGTGGGTGCCCCTTACCCACTCTGCATGGCCCGAATAACTCTTCAGCTTGTCTGCTGCCTGGCCGAGTCTTCCCCCTTCCCCTCAGCATCATGCCGGGGAAAAAGGTGGAAAATCACAGGATAAGGGAAGATTTGGGGAAGAAGCGGGTGGAAGGTTTCCCCATCCTGGACAAGCTACGGCCGGGAGAGCTAGTGGGCTCTGGAGGGAAGAGAGGAGAGGGGAGAGGACTTGTTTTTGGGCAGAAAATGGTTTTCCAATCCCCCCCGGCTGTCAAGCCCATCCGAAACTCCTCCTCTGTCTGCGGAGCGGCTCCGCTCCCCTCTCCCGGCTCCCGCAGCTGGGCGGCGTAGGTAGCTCCAGATAAGTGAAAGTGGTATTTTTATAGGCTGATAAAAGAGACTTATCTCGGCTTTCCCGAATCTGACAAAGTTTCCCTAATTGGTCATTTGCCCACAGCAGCCTCCCCAGCCCAGGGCCCTGCAGACGCTATTTTCAGCCTCCAAAGGGGGTGTCGCTGCCCCAGGACCCCCTCGGCTGCTGCTTCCCCGCCTTTTCTTGTCCCAAAATCCACAGCGATGGCTTTTTCTCACTCCCACTCACCCGCACACGCTGAGGAAGCTGGAGAAGCCCTTCACCCCAAACAAGAGCAGAGCCCCATCTCACACACAGGAATCACTCCCTTAGGGATTGCCCATCGAGGGTGGCTTGTCCCTTCAGCCCAGTCCCACTGACCACCTTCGGTATGGTGGCTGAACACACCCATAATCTCTTTATTAAGTCTTTTATCGAGACCAAATGCATTTTATCTGCTGGAAAAAACTCCCCATCCCACACAAATGCACATTCAACGAGACAGAAGCTTTGGATAGACAATGAGTGGAGATGCACATTATGCACCAACCTTGCCTCCTCCAACCTTCCAGCTGCCAAGATTAGATGGAAATTTAATCCCCGGGATTAAATACAACCAGCAAAGCAGAGTGACCTTCTTTCTCCCACAGCTTCCTAAGCAGCTCTGGTCTCTCTGAAACACACTATGCCCACCTCACCACCAGACCCAGCTCTGCTCCACATCATCAGCTGAGAATTTTTTTTCCATCCAATGCAGCACGCTACCCCCCAAAAAAACCCCAAAAAATGAGGAGGAAACGCATTTCTGAACACCCAGACCTTGCAGTCAGCTGACATTGCAAGTCTTGAGGGAGCCATGAAGTCTCCCACTAAACTTATTTCTCATTTTCCTTTTTTTTCCCCTGTGGAGGGGGAAGGGACTCTGGGATTAACGGCCCATATGACCTACCAGTGGTGTAGGCACATGAATCAAACACAATCAAAGGCCCCAGTGTCAGCATTAGCTTGACCCCTACAACTGGCTCAGGCTCAGTGCACAGCGAGGCCTGTTCTGGCCGGAGAAGCATGAACCTTCCCCCGGGTTATTAATGCCTGCTGAGGGCTCTGCCCAGCTCAGCCCAGCCCTCTGGGTTGGGGTTACAGCCACCTCACCCCCCTGGGATGGACCAGGCTCTGACACACTACGGCAACACCGTCGGGATGGCCCCACTCCGTTGAGTGAAAACAGATCTCACCCCTTTAAACCATCCACTCAAAACCATGGAGAAGAGGATGGGAGGTGGGGTTTTGGAGGTTTTTTGGGAGGATTAATGATTTTTCTATTGTTTCTTTGGTTTTTTTTTTTCCCCCTTGTGTTCATGCCTTTTGCCTTTCCATGACTTTTTTGGTATGATTTGTCTTGAGTGGGTCTGGAAGGAACAGCATCCCATCCCATTGGATCCTTTACAGCCAAGCAGTGTGGGGCAAGGCCAAGTCCTAGCCCCACCATGGGGATTTGGGACCCACATCCCAGCAAATGTGTTCCAGACCTGGCCGTGAGGCTCAGCAGGTGCTGAAACATGGAGGAACTGAGCTTTGTAAAAGTCCAGATAAATGCCCCAGGGCATCTTCGGAAACAGGAGGGGCACCTGAGCACATCCTTTAATATTCTTTTCCCCTCCCAGGAAAGAACAAAGAAGTGCACATCAATTAATTCTCAGTCCAAATCTCCACCAGGAAAGTCTGTAAGATCTGACTCTACTACAACACCTTCAGAAAAAAACCCCATGGTCCCTTTTTTTCAGCAAACTTTTTCCACACTCAAAAGGGGCACAAAAATCAGCAGGGGATCATCAGCAGGGAAAACTGTGCCACCCTAGCTCTGCAGGAACAGGCTCTGAAGGGGATGTACGTGGTCCTGTCAAAGATTCAAGCTCACCTTCCATTTAAATGTCATTTTTAATGGAAATAGTGTAACCTCCTCTTCTCCCCACCTAGTCCAACATGGGCTATTTTTATTTCTTGCATGCACACTTTAGCTTAACATTTGCTTTTAACCTGCTCTTTCCAAATATATATAAATGAAATTCCCCAATTAAAAAAACCCTAAAACAGATGCAACAATCTCTAAGCAACACTTTGCTCTTCAACTTTAACAGGTTACCTGTCATTATATCTTATTGTATTTTCTGCAATGACTGGATGAGCAAGGGTTCATGTGGGAAACACAGAAGGGAGCTTGGCAGGGATCTGCTGGCTAGAAGGGCTGGTACCCAGCTCTTCCATAGCCCACACTCCTCCTGGCTTTCTCCAGGCATGAGAAGGGAGCCTGCAGCAAAGCTCCCATCAAAACCAAGCTAGCAGAAAGCTCAGCGTGCTCAGAAATCAGCCTGAACTTCCTGAGAGTGGATTCAGAGCGGGGCTGGTCCAGGATGTCCACCCAGAGCAGATTCTGGGCCAGGAAGAACTGTGAAGTTGCAGATGCTTGAACCAGTTTCCTTGCCTTGGATGATCACTGTGGGTCAGCCAGGCATGCTGGAAACACCGTGCTGCTCACAGCCCTCTCTCTGCCAAAGCTTTCCTGCCACCAGGTTTCAGTGCAGCAGCAACACTGCTGGATTCCAAAGAGCAGCCACTGTCCTGGCTGCCTGTGAGCCACTTCCTGGGGCCTGAGAGGCTCCTCAGCCCAGTCAGAGCTGAGTCCAAGGTCATTGGGATGGAGCAGGGAGGACAGATTCACCCATGACAAACACTACAGCTGCAGGACTATGACCTCTTTCTAAGGAAGTTCCTCAGGATCCTTCTGCCTCAAATTGCTATCCCATGGTGACACCCATGGAGCTGGAAATTCCAGTTTCATGCATCACCATTGTCATGACACAATCATGAGACAAGATCAAAAGAGTTCAGTGTCCACTTAAATTTGAGTGGGATGCAAAAACCTACATTTCTGACGGGTTTTTGGAAGCCTGGAGGTAAGAGCTGTTGTTCATCCTGGTCTGTAGATTCCAAGCCAGATTGGTGGTGCCTGTGCAGTCCCTGGTGCATAACTGTCCTTATTACACGTGCAGTCTCAGGGCCAACAGCCCATCCCACCCTTGCAGAGTGTCCCAGACCAGTATCCTGGGGAGATCCAGTCATGTGAACCCTGATTCCTCCCATCCAGCAAAGGCAGTACCTCTGGGTCTCAGACACTGGCCAAGAGCAAAAGAAGTCCAAAATCTCTGTGTGATTTTGAACCATTTTTTGAAAAATTGTGGACCTATCTGTAAAATGACAGGGTGGTTTGATGTCTTTCATGATGCCATTATTTAGTTCTAAGGTTTTGGGGAGGGCAACTGCTTTGAGATCTCATGGTGGGCTCATCCTGTAAAGAAATAAGAGGCTTCAGCATCACACAGCTTTGCAAAAGGAGAGCAAGAGAACAAAACAGCCTCTACTCATTCCCTCCCAGCCCCTCTCGTAATTCTATCCAGAGCAGAGAGCTGGCTGCATTAGTAAGGCTGGAAGCTCAGCAGACCTCTAATTTGGGTAAGTGTTCCTGGCAAAGGCTCTAAAATCCATCTGCTTCTACAGGCACAGTTAAACTGCAGCCTGAGATAGCTCTGACTGCCATTGCTGCCTTAACTGAGAACAGAAAGTGGAATCAAAGGCAGCGGAGATGCAAAAGAGAGAGATGGAGTTGGGACTGCAGGAAACAGAAGCAAATTTGCCTTGAGAACAAGTCCTTCACTATCATTACTCGCATTTAAGTGGTACTTAGGTCTTTTACAAGCCCTGTGCATCAGAGAGGATTTCACTGGAGGCAGAGAGTAGCTGCTTTATGCTAAACCAGCCACGATGGATGTACCAACCCTGAGCAAGGTTCCTCAGGCCAAGACCTTGAACAAATCACCTCCTAAAGCTTTGTCTTGCTTTCAGAAGACTGATATTGATTATTAGCCATCAATTTAAACCACCACAACTTTGTGGAGACTATGGCAAGGGAAAAAGGAGCAGCTCCAGCTAAGTAATACCTCATTGGCCAAGAAATCTGGGTTATCTACAGAGGACCCTCACCCTTGCACCAGTCAGGTTGTGGTGGGATGGAGGTACCTCACTCATCCCAGCATCCCTACAAAACACCATGACCCTTCCATTTCTCCTTCTATAGGAAGTCCTCGGCACACATTTGGCACAGTTTATGAGATGATGATGACAATGTGTTTCTCCTAAATAAAATCCATTTTTAAAGAGTACATGTGCAATTACTTTGGGTTTTGGCCTGTGTTCAGGAAAGAATTTCCCCTCGGGTCAGATTTGGCAGGGACTGGTGGGGTTTTCTTGCTTTCCTCTGTAGGGTGGGCTGTGGTCCACTTCCTAAGATCATCTGGACATTTTCACCTAACAATTTCCCTGCTACTGCTGGGACCCGGGACACTGGCAATGCCCTTGATCTCTCCTGCATGTTCAAGTTTTTGTGGCTTTTAGTCTTTTGTACTAACGGTCTTAAATTTGTTATAGGGTGTTGGGAAGTGTTTTACAGCCTGCAGCGCATGCGGTGGATGTTCTGGGGACCCCTCTGGATTAAGCTGCTATTACATGGTCACCTGTAATTGTGAGGGCCTGTACTCCATGAGGCAGGTGGTCCCTTCTCGTGCTTTGTCACCCCTCCCTTATCTTCCAGTAGCAGGGCTCTGACATCCAACCACAAGGCAATTACACCCCCAGCAGAGTCATGTGTGACATCTCCCCTTGCCCTTTACTTGAAGTGTGATGCTTATAACACTAAGTGGTAGTGGATATTAGGATAATAAACAAGGTGGGAGCCCTGGGACTGGGAAATTATGAAAGCTGGGCTCTGCTCCTGCCTGGCTACTAATTGATTGCTTGGGACCCTTCCCTCTTCACTCCCCCTCCATCAGACACTTAGACCACACTGGTTACTCTTCAGCTTAAGAGAGAAGAAAGGTGTTTTACCTGTCCTGAAACAATGGGGGTGACTTGGCCCCACCCACCCACTGGTAACAGAGAGCTGTGACATCAAGCTTAAGCAAAATATAAGTTCTGGTTCTTTCAGTCCTGATGAATAGGTGTGATGAGCTCAGCAGTGTGAGTCTGACCTGAGCTGGGTCTGATAGGTGACCAGGACAAATCCATCCAGGTTAAGTACTGGACTTTTGAAAGCCAAAAAGGCATGAAGTGTTACAGCACAATGCAGCTCTCTGACACAGGGGTGCATAGTTAGGTGTGTGCTTCACCTCTGGTTATATTATTAAGATCCCCATGCAGAGAGGAGGGCAGAAGCTGCCATTGCCCTGCTCGTTTTCAAGAGCAGGAGGTAACAGAAATAAGAGACATCCTGCATAGCAACTCAGTCCTAAATCACTGAATTTCATCCTAGGCAAAACCAACATGTGTGGATCAGGGATACTTTATGGATGAGGCATCCTCCCAGAGCTGATCCAAGCTCTTGTCTCATCCACCTCTCACTGACAGCAGCAATTTTGTTTAAAGAACATCATGCTCCTTCAGACCCCTACAATTCCCCACCTAGAGATGGCAAAGCTTCAGGATCACCTCCAGAAACACAAAATTCCTGATGGACAGGGTTGCTGGTGCTAAGCCATAGGGCTTGCTTGGGTTCAAAGGGGACTGTGTGCTGCAGTCCTTGGCCATGTCCTGAGCTCCAGTTCTGCAAACAGGCTCTGCACAGCCGGCAAATCTGGTCCAAAACAGGCAGCAGAAACACCCCCTCCTGCTACCAGATCCAATGTGCAGCACAGATATATTTCCCTCTAATCCTCTGAAAAGAAAAACAAACAAGCACACAAATGCCAAAACATTAACTACTCCCCAAATTACTCAGATGACTGCTAATTAGTATAAATTTACAGCAGCTGCACTACTGGAAGTGAGCTCAGACTTTAGCCCTGGAAATTACTGGGGAGTATAATTTTCTACAGTTTTTCAGGACTTAAGAGGAATCTACAGGAATGTTCCAATATACTAACTAACTTCATCAGCATTTCTAAGCCTCCTTTATTCTGCTCATACTGGGGTAACCATGAAGCTCACAGGCATGAAATCCACAAATGCATTCCCTCTCAAAGACTCCTGTACACAGCAAGTTCAGCGATGTGTGTCTGGAGAACCACATAGGAGAGGGCGTGGAGCTCTCTGGCCTGATGTCTTTCACCTCGTTCATCAGCTCTTACTGATCAGCACAGATCAATGCTGAGGGCTCTGGAGTGGTTCATCATGTTTGGATTTCGTTTCTCAGTTTCCTGGTGGAATTACCGAGCGGTGATTTTCTGTGTGCACCGTGAAGGCTTGGTCTCAGCAGAATACTGTGCAATGCATTTTTCTGGCAGGAAAAGCTCTAGATCTGTTTGTCACCATTTTTTAGAAAGCTGGAAAGGTGGTCTGGATAATACAAGCCTTGAGCACCAGCCTGAGTGTGCAGCACCCATCAGGGTTTGCTCTCACCCACCTGCCTTAGCATCGATGGGTCTCAGCAAGACAACGGGGCTTCTGTAGTCAGTAAAACATAAGTAAAACATAACCATCAATCTAATATGGCATTAACTGGCAGATAATTTTGCTACATTGAGTCACCAACTATTACAGTCTAGCAGACTTTCCTCCCTAGGTAATCCTCACACATTTAGATCCCACTTCCCTCTCCAGAACTGGAGATAAGATCTTAAATAGCTTATGTGTGCTTAAAGAATGGATCCTGCAGTAACAGCAGGTAGGCAGACAGGTAGACAGACAGACAGACATGATGATAAGCCATACATCTGGCATATAAGTATCATGGCAGTGGAATTACCATTCCCCAGCCAAGTTTCACGCTTTGGGGAGTTGTTTTGACATGCTGTCAATGCTGCACCAGAATAACCTGATTTATTTCCCTCGTTCACTTTGAAAAGGTCTATTTGGTGCCATTTATTTTGCACTCACTTACTCGCCATCCTATCAGGAGGCAGGAGGTCAGCAGGGTCACTCCTAAGAGAGTATCACGTTCTGTACAGAATAGAGAAAACCCTCTGAGTTAGTGGGAAGGGAAGAATTCATGCTGGGGCCTCCTTTCAGCCTCTGCTCTCCCACAGTGGGCTCGTACACCTTTTCCCTTCCCACATCCTTGCTCTTCCTTTCAAATGGAAAAGCCAGTACCACTGTCCCACCGGCAGCAATGCCTCCCCCCCAAAGAGCCTGCTTCAGTTTTGCTTCATTTGCACCTCCACTGAGCCTTGGCTGGGAATTCTCAATGTGTCCTTTGTGTATCACGCAATAAAATCCTTAAGACTTTTCTGTCTTTGTATATAAAATAGATGTCGAGTCCCAGGTGGCTGTAAGAGGAACTGAAGGCACAGCGCTAGACAGGAGAGAGATGCATTGCTCATTTCCCCAGGGATCAGGATCATTACAATAGACCCAGACGTTTCTAGGAATAAAGAATGTGGTGTATTCCCATATTGGCATATACACACTTGGAAACACAGAACCCATCCCTGGTGCCTAGTTCATGTCAGTGGTCACACTGGTTTTGCTCTGAGATAGCAAATCTCACATTCTTCCAACTACACCTCAACCAGGCAAGAGACACAGCTTGGCAAGAACTCCCCAGGCAGGAACCGACTGTCTCTGTCCCACGGAGGTGAAAAAAATTGTTGTGACAACAGCTCTGCAGCTGAGACACTTTGAACCCACAAACCATTGCAGCAAAAGTGAACTTGATGATCACAACGCAGCGACTTCAAAGGAAGACAGCAGAAGAGAGAAACCATCAGTGAGTTGTGTGACCTTTTTCTTCTTCTGGAATGTGACATGAATGGGCAAGGCTGGCACAGGAGTGGAAACAGAGCCTGAGAGATCCATCTGCAGCAGTGGGAGCGGCCCAGGGAAGCAGAGAGCACAGGCAACCATCCAAGCTACTTGACTTCAGCAGCAGCAGCAGCTCAGACCTGCTCGGTAGCAAGGCAGGATCTCCCTCCCACTGAATAATGACTGTTTTATCACTGCCTCCTGCACACAACCTGCCTTTTACACTCCTTTCTCGACGGCTACATCAGTGAGAAACATTCCCTACAAGCACAGCCAAAGCTCTAACAGGACAATTTTAACCAGAGGCTTCAGCTGGCACCTTTGCTTTGTTTAGTTCATTAGTTGGGGGACATCTAAGCTGAGTACAAGGGGGTGACTGGCCTGGGCATTAGATCATGGAATAACACGAGATCCATGTGCAGCTGAGAGCCAACACTTGACACTTGTCTTCTTCCATCTTCATAACCTGGTACTTCTGCTGCTCCAGAGTAGAGGCCTCCGCTCAGTTAATCACCCTCACACTTGATAGCTACTGCCTGGCCAGCTGTCCTGATGTTTCCAAACACATGAACCCACTGTCCTGGTCCTCCACACTGAGAAATGAGTTTTGCACTCACCACATCGTGTGTGTCCCTCAGAAATCAGTAGAGCACTGGAAGAATTATGTACAGTTGAGATAAGCACAGAGGTAAAGTATAGACATTTATGCAAAGGTCTCCTTCGTCTCAGCAAAAGAGAAACTGTGACTTCATTGGCTAACAAAAAAGGAATCACTAAAAATAAGAAGCCCATAGACAAAAGTAGAAAGAAAATACTATTAGGAACAGAATTTTTCTTCTGTTTTTAGAAAGGAGTAGCACCCCAGAAGTAGCAGCCCAAGAACCCAGGATCATGATTTAAGGTAACATAAAAATAGCCACAAAGTCCAAGGGAAAAGAGGGAGATATTTCCAGCCTGCACACTGCAGAATTCCCTCTGGAAATGCAGACGGGTTTGCTTCATTTCCTCTCCAGCTTTTGCTGAAATATCAAGCAGCACAAAAGCCCCTCTCTGCACTGAGAATACAACTGTTGAGTGCATAAACTCTCCCCACATCACATTAGGCACTTTTCCATTCAGCAACCAGCCTCTTTTGACTCCCATTCCTGTTTCAAAGAGGAGAGAAATCTGAATTGAAGAGCTGATTTTGACAGTCCTTTATTTGCAAATCTGCTTGTCTTTCAAAGGCATTTTAGCTACGAAATTTCACTGAATGAGAGAACAAACCTCTCACCAATTCCTGCATCTGTCTAGAGTGGGGACTTCCCCAGAGGAGAAATGGAGTTCATAGAGAAGGGTTTCTCCTCCTGTTCCCTGCTGACGTGCCCTCTTTTCCCGTTCCCACTATTCAGCCTGAGATCTTCCACTTCATTATTATTTAAAAACCAGCTGCTTTTCCAGTCTCTACTACCCAGACCTGTCTACTCTTCCACTCACAGAGGACTTGCCCCAAAGCTGTGAAGGACCATTTCCCATTCCATGTGTTCCTCTTAAATTAATGTAGTAGCTAGAAACAAAACAAACAAACCAACGAAAAAAAAAGAATGACAAATTACAGACGAGTTTTCAGGCCATAAATTGAGGAGCCAAGACTGATAACCAACACTGTAAAACCAGGAAAGGCTTGGTTTTGCTGTGGAGGGAGATGTGGGCAGCCTTCCCTCCCATTTCACAGCCCAAGCAGCAGGAGGGAATGATGGCCACATTGTGGCAAAAATAACAGCCTGGGTGAGATCCCCAGGCTGGGCTCCTGAAGACAAGAATTGAATAAATACTTCAATACCCTTCTTAATTACTCTTTTTATGACCGTGTTTTAGTTACCTCGAATGGAGTCTGCGAAGGGATTAGTAAATAACGCTTTCCTTTGTTAACCTTTCTGTCTACTTTTTGCTGCTCTGCCAAGATCTGACACGCTCCAAAATAAACAGAAAATACACGAATAAATAAAGACTTCATCAGCTCCGTGAGGTGTTGAAACAAGAGTGGTGAGAAAAGGCTCAGTCACGTTCTTTTGATGGATAGGAGAGAACATCCCCTGAATTCGCTTTACAGAATCTTTTATGGTGATACAAGGGACTAAGAGAATTGTAAGATCTTTCTACGTGTGATTTTGTAGGATTTTCTGCAGCTTGGAGGCTTCTTGCAGCGTGTCAGGGCTGACAAAGCTCTCAGAGGAACTGTAAGTGTCACACAATGCTCAAACTAATTATATTCCACCGCTTGGGATCCACAGAGGACATCACAGTGGGCTGAGTGGAGTTTCCTGACTGCTATATTCTGAACTGAATTGAGGAGGCTAAAACAGCATTGCCAGCTTTCCCGACGTGTTTCTGGGAAAGCAAACACTTCCACAAGGACATCACAGCCACCAGTGTAGAAGGAGATGGGGTGTGAGACCATTCGTGGACAAGAAATTGCCTTAAAGACAACCTTCCCCATTAAATTGTGGTTTGGTGGACAGGCACTGACAAGAAGAATGGGTAAAAGGGTGATGATATGAGCATGGGCCAGCCCCCAGGTCCTGCAGTGAGAGGAGAAGGGACCACTGGATATTTGTCTGTCTTCTTGCAGAGTGACAGCAGCTCCTGAGAGCACAGCAATGTATCCTAGTCCTGCCATGGAGAAGACACCCATCCCAACCTCCACCTGACCCCAGGGAAAGCTGGAGAGGCTCCTACCATGAGCCCGCAGGCTCCTGGTGCCATCTAAACCTGCTTTACCCACCCCCCGTGTCCCAGGATGAGCCCCTGCTGCAGGATGTGCTGTCGGCACAGCACTCTTTTCTCCCCTCCCCACTCTACATTTACATCCCAACCCTGTTTTTTTGCCAGAGTGATCTTCCCTGTAGAGAGGGAAAGAGGGAAAAGAGAGTTTCAGTGTCCAAACCTCAAGGTCCTTCTGAGAGCTTTCTCCTGCCACAGAAAGTCCCTTCATCATCCTTAAGATTCACATAAAAGCAGTTGAGGTTAATATCGGAGAAGCCAAACTATAAACTGAGAATTACACTTTAGCCTAAATAAATCATCGCCTTTGGGGCCGGGTCTGTGGCCGGGTGGGGAAGGAGGGGGGAAGCCCCTCGGACCGCCCGGGGACTGGGAGAGAGGGGATGCAGCGTTTGGGGGCTGAACACTCCGAGCCTTCATCCAGCTTACTGGGACCGACCTCCTCCGTGCTACCCAGGAGGAATCTGTCCTGCTTTCAGGGGGCTCCTGGAGGGAGAGCCTCCACCTCCCCACCCCGGGGCCGCTTCCTCTCTCCCTGCGGGAAATGTCCCTCTAATGATTCCCCTGCCTCCCTGCTCTGCAGTTTGTCAGGCCGGCTGACTTCAAGCCATCCTGCATCTGTTTCGCCTAGAGAGCCGCGCTCGCCTACATTTTAATAAACCCTATAATTTACACATTTCCCTCATACCCTGTAATTTCACCACCCCGAGACGCAGCGAAGGGAGAAAGCGCAGAGCTGGGAGCGCTCGCAGAAAGCGCTGCCAGAGAATCAAGAAATAAGTAGAAGGGCTTAAATCTGCAGCAGTAAAATAATCCAGGGGAGGGAGCCAACAATGACTGAAAAATAAACATCTCCCCCTGCGAAAGCCCGCAGCCAGCACCGCTCCTCGCAGGCTGGTGCTGCCAAGAGATCGGGTGCGCTGAGAAACGCGCCTGGGGACTCCAGGAAAAAAAAATTGATGTGGGTTATATGGACCCCTTTTATAAGGCAACTGTTAGCGGTAACTAAGTTTAAATTTATATGTTCAATAAAGTCTCTCTTTCCACCCCCCCGCCCCTCCAAGTGCCAGAACCACTCAAGGAAGCCGACACACGCTTCCCATTTGAAAATGTGTTATTTGACCATTTTTATTCTCCGCTTTTGTTCTCGGGGCTGCAGCCCCTCCGAGAAGGCGAGGGGGGCATTTCTGCGCCGAGATCAAAGCGGCTCTGTGTATACACACACTCGTGCAAATTATGTATTTGTGATCAAGTAACGCAGCATCAGGAAAAGCTAGGCGGGCATGTGGGAGAGTGAGATATTTACACAGGCCTGGCCAGAGGCAGAGGCATTATTTTAAGTGTTTTTCGCTGGTGCCAAGTCATCTGTTCACATATACGTGTGTGCGCGTAAAGATGATGGAGAGACCAGCTCGCCAGAGCCAGGAAATTCAGCATTAACCCTCCCACAATTCCCCAGGGCATCTTGCCCGGACTCCTGACACCCTTCAAACCTGTGTGCGTCCCCCACGCTCGTGTCGTGGTTCAGAGTCCCTGTCCCTGTGAGTCACGATCACATATGAGCCAGGACCGCAACACGCACTGGCCACTCTTGCTTCCCCAGTGCAGCTTTATAGCCCACATAAAGGAATATATATATTTCCCCTATAAAGACATGACTTTACCAAAGGATCTCGGGTTCTTCGGCGTCAGAGAGAATAAAAATTAAAAAAAAAAAAAAAGTAGCGAAAAAGAGAAGAAAACTGGACGGGGCTGCGCTCCCCAAGTAGGAAGTGTCACTCGAGTTTTGGGGCTGGAAGGGTAAAAAGCAGAAAGGGAAAAGGGAGGATCGAAGGATGAGAGATCTGCCGGGATCCCGAACCCCCCAGCTCTTCCTGCCTGCAAGAGATTAATCCCTTCTGTCTCTGCCGGTCGGGACCTGGAAGAGGAGAAAAACTCACCCACCGGGGGCTGGGAGGGCCCGGGCCGTCCCCGGTGCACCCCAGGGAACCCGGCATCGGAAAGAGGAGTACGGGCGAAGCCAAGCCTGGCAGCGTGTTTACCATATAAAATCCCGATGAAACTTGCACCGAAATTATTTTGAACGCAAGTCGGGGCGGGAGGGGCTCGACTTGATTCGAAAGGTCCTTGCCAGGCAGGCGGCTGCTGGAGAACACGGCGGGAGGGTGGGTGGGTGGATAAAGATCTCCCGGGGACTGTGAAGCAGAAAAACCTCTCCTCTGAGCCAGCACGGAGCCTGGGAGGCTCAGATACAGCAGAGCAACTCCAAAATAAGGCTCCAAAGCGTGGAGCCTGGGGAAATGGGGAGTCCCTCTCCAGCCCCACTGCAGGGAGGGAATCTCTGGAGTGGGAAGGGGAGCCCGACCAGCAGCGGTTCTGTTTGTGGCAGGGACGTGCAGTCCCCTTCATCACGGAGCATCCCCAGCCCGGCCGGCTGCGGTGCTTCTCCACCCGCCCCGCCGCTTCCCCCTTCTCCTTCCACTCAATCTGCATTATTATTAGCAGTATTTTATCCTAGGAAAAACAAACGTCTCCCTCCCTTCCCACCACACATCGGGGGGGTAAGGGGTGGCAGGCCCAGATAACAAAGCAGCTGGTGTGGAACGAAGTTGTAAGGAAATAATTGATATGTAATAAGGCTGAGTGAATCTATCCCAAAGAAAATATTGCGTAAGCGGTTATGATTAAACATGCCCGGGCGAAAGGCGCTCTCATAAAGGAGTAATGGAGCTAAGGAAACAAATGATCATTGGGAATGTTAAACACAGAGGGGCATTTCATCACACAAACATAAATTCAGCTTGAAAGAGACTTAGGGGAAAAAAAAAAAAAGAAGAAGAAGAAGAAGAAGAAAGCCCCCTCTCCCTCCCCCCATTACCCTCAGGTTGTGCGAGGGACGCTGTTTGAAGATGCTGGAAGTGCGGGGAGGGGGGAGAGTGGGGGGTGCAGCGGCGGGAGACCCCGCTAGCCAAGGAGGACCCGATCCTGCCTTCTGGGTTTGGACCATCCAGCCAGCACCTCCATTCCCCGAAAGTGTGACCAGCCCCAGCCCGTCCTGCCTTTGGGTCACCCCGACCCCGCAAATCGGGGTTGGATCCTTCATCCCGCAGCGCTGCCTCCATCCCACAATTACCCCATTTCTCCCCGTCCACCAAAAGATATCCCTGACCAGGCAGCGTACCCCCTACCCCTACCAAATCCCGAATTCTTTCGCCACTTTTATTAAAAAGCGAGAAAGAATTAAAAATAAAATTCAGTGTTACCACAGACAAACGAAAAAAAAAAATCCAACAAAAAAAAAACAAAAATAAAAGAAAGAAAAAAAATAATAATTAAAAAAAAAAAAAAACAACAAAAAAAAACCAAACAAAAAACAAAAAACGAAATAAAACTCCAGAGCCTCCCTTCCTTTTAAACACGGCTCTCCTCTCCGGATAAATCCTTTTTCCAAAGCCAGGGAGCGCGGCCGCACGGTGGGAAAGTCGCACTGCTTATTCCTGGGCCAAACCTCCGCCTTTGCAGCTGGCGGCTTTACAGGCGGCAACGTGCTCTTGGCTCCATCCCCGGCCGTCAGGCACAGCAATCCGGGCTAGGAAATTCCTTAGGAGAGAAATAATTTGCTGTCCCGACTGCTTTTGGGTGATTTTGGCTCAGGGGAACCCAAGCACAGCTCTGCTACCAGCTGGCTGCGACACCAGGCGCTTGTTATTAGGCATTTTCACGAATTTAAATCGTTATTCTCATTTTTCCCCTTTTCTAGGACCAGTTGAGGTGGGTGTTGGACCCGCTCGGGGCTGCAGGACCGGCCTTGCCTTTGCCCCATGTCTGGGCTCTTTGTGGGGCTGCAGGAGCTGATTTTCGTTTGAATTAAACCCGGGGAAGGAGCGGGGGAAAGGAAAGAGGCGGGAGATATTTGTGCAACAACTTGAAATAATTTACCCCAGAAAAAGGAAATCTGGGCAAGAGTTTATCAGGCAGTTCCCTTTGCCAGCATGTTTAAAATGTATAAGTAATTTTAAAGTGTGTCTTCACTTAATATATTTTCCCCTTTCTCCTTCAGATGACAAGGAAGACCAGTGATTGCAAGATGTCTACAGATAGCGCCCTTTAAGAGTTTCCACAT
This sequence comes from Anabacerthia variegaticeps, assembly GCA_035583185.1. Lineage (NCBI taxonomy): Eukaryota > Metazoa > Chordata > Aves > Passeriformes > Furnariidae > Anabacerthia > Anabacerthia variegaticeps. Next base: position 4,238,486 of record JAWWEW010000036.1, read on the forward strand.
TGTATGGTTGGGGGGAAAAAAATGTGTTTGCGGTTCCTACGTCCCTGCCGACAACTTTCTTATAGTCTGGGTTTACGGCTCCTATTGTTCGAGCTGCTCACGGCGGATTTAAATTACACAGTTCCCCCCAGCCAAAGCAGGAGGGGGGAGAAATTCATGAGTGTCTAAAGGGAGAGAAAAAGATTTACTCTAAAAATATGTAAAAACAAGAAATTCCCCCAAAATCGCGCCCGAAGTGACTCCCAGTAAATCCCATCTTAACGACGGTGCTGGGTTGGTTTTGATGCGGTATTTTGGGGGCATTAGAGAGAATCACTGAAGCTTTGGGGGGAAAATAAAGCGGTTTGTAGGGAATATGAGCGAGGCACCCCTGTTTTTGGCAGGCGTAGGGTGGGATTGTTAGGGGAAGGAGCTGCCTGGCCTCGGGCAAAGCACGGCTACCGTCAGGCTCGGGATTAAAAACCAGCATCGTGATCGCTACCAAATCAGAGCCACTCTAGAGATAAATTACAAGAAGAAAAAACGAAAAAAAATTAATTTTCTTTTTTTTTTTTTCTTTGCTCCCCTTTGGAAAATGAGGCGAATCCCCCGTTTCCCACACACTCAAAAACTCTTTTGTTTTCTCCATAATTTAAATCACGACTTTCCCGCTCCTGGAGCTCTCGCAATGCACTTGCTGGAGCAAACGCAGCGGTGCCTTTGGCCAGGGAGAGCTCCAGGGCGGGGGTGAGTGTCTGGAGAGTTTTCGCAGGACTTTCTCCATCTCCGAGGGAAGATGTTTCATTTGATTTCTTCCCTGGCTTTTCAAAAGGGGTGCGGGGACCCCCCTCCCAACCACACTGAGCTCAAATCAAAGCTTTGAAACAACCTTTAAAGCCGAAAGAGGAGTGGGCCGGTTCATTCATTCGGCTTCGTGGCGAATATTAAGATTATCCAGAAAAATTCGCCAGGGTTTCTGCAGGATGGAGCAGCCTCGCACAGAAAAGGATGGAGAAAATTTTCCTGGGCTCCAAGAATATATATTTTCTTGGAGAGCTCAGCAACGGCAGCCAGGAATTTGCTTAGGTACAAGCACCTACAGCGGGATGAGGCAGAAGAAATGAAATTCGCCTTTACCCACGGGTTTCCCACAGCAGCAGCCCAAGCCCTAAAACCGAGTGCAGAACGGGGCTCTTGAATTGCCAAATATTTGGTTAATTTGGTTGCGTCTAGAAGCGAACACTATTTAGGATCCCGAATTCATTTTAGTCTGACACTGAGGAATATAAGAGAGAAGTTACATTTTAGGCGTATTTGACACCCCATCCTAAAACCAGCCACAAAACCCCGACTGACAGAGTCGTTATCGTCGCTTTACAAGCTCGATGCTAATTCTCCAGTCACCGTTTTACTCCAAATCACCTCAGTATAAAGACATTATTTCCCGATGTAACGATTTACCTCATCCTTATCCCCGCTTTTAAATTTTGCCAATATGGGAACCGGCGGAGAGGTACCTTCGAGTTCTCGAGCAGCGAGAAAAGCATCGAAATGTGTTTTTCTTCACGGATAACATTTAATAAAATGAAGGAAAAAAACCCCAACCAAAACCAACCTAAATACTTTATCCATCCCCGTGTCCCCGATTGTTTCTGGGGGCTGCGGACGTGCTGCCATCGAGGCCACGCTGGGACCTCATTCGTTCCCAGCATCCTCACACCGTTCAGGGGTATTTTGTGCCACTCGATGGGCACAGGGAGCACGGAGTGCCCGGGCTATAGTTTACACAATTCTGTGGTTTTCATTATTTTCGTGGTGGGAGACAGGAGGAAATGGGAAAGAAATACATATATTTGTGTTGAGCTACTTCTTGGATGTGATCGGTGGTGGAGACGCAGGGGAGAGCCCTGAAAAGGCCAGGCGCTGCTCGGGAGCAGCTCTCCAAACCCACGCGTGTCCCCCCGGCTCCCTGAGCCTCGTCACCCACGGGAGAGCTGCCCTTCCACACCCGCGGCTGCATCTCCCCGCTCGCCCCATCCCTCGCAGCCCACGGGTGGGGAAGAGCCCGTCCCTCATATTCCGCGCCAGGTTTCTAATGCACAGTGCCAAACAGCGCCTTAGAAAACAAATCACACAAAAAATATCAAATAAACAATAATAACAAAAAAAATAAACTCCAAAGCTTTGTGCCGTCTACAATCAGGGGGGGTTGGATCCCACCAAGGGCTCAGAGAAGGGGAGGCGGGGAAGGGGATGGGCTTCTCTTTGATGAATTCCTAAACAATTCCTATTATTAATTTCTTTACCAACCAAGGGTGAATGCGGGGTCCAAATGGGGAGATTTGCTTTTCAAAGAGTAACTTGAAATCAAAACACCTGTTCCACATTAGCCCTCTCCCACTTCCACCTCCACTGTAAATGAAATAATTTAAATAATAATAATAAAAAAAATATGAGAGAGAATAAGCGCATTGTTTTTCTCTCCTGACATATGGGATCGGAGCTGGAGATCCGGGCATCACTTCAGGTGAATAAATTAATAATAAAGCATTTGAGAATCACAGAATATGCTGAGTTGGAAGCGACCCATTAGCATCATCGAGTCCAACCCTTAGAGAAGTGACTAGGCAAGTTTTACAAGAGCATCTTTAGGCACATTCATACCCAAAATCTGAGAGACACAGACAACCCCAGACCGACCCCAAACCCTCCCTCCAAACATACTCCTCTGCCGGGTACAGACAAACGAAGGACAGCGAGCCCAGAGGCAACAATCAAACGCTCTCAGCCCCAGCCCATGCACCCCAAATCTCCCGCACCCACGGGTGGGTCCCCAACACCCCCTTCACCACTGGGTCCGCCCCGTCGGGTCCGCCCCACGCACGTCAGCCCATCCCCCCCCCGTGCCCACCCACTCGGGTATCCCCACGCTTTTCCCCCATCACAGCTGACCCCACTCGTGTCCCCCACCACGGGTGCCAACCCCAGGCGTGGCCCCGCAGAGCAGGGTGGTGCCCTGGCAGGGGCAGCGCTGGGGGGGCCCAGGGGAACCCCTTTACCTTGGTGGGAGGCAGGGGCTCTGCAGAGGTCTCATGGGTGCCGAGGGCTCGGTGGCCCTGGCAGCGGGCTCAGCTCAGCTGGCTCCCAGCCCTATTTCCGCTTGTAACTACGAGGGGACCCAGTGCCTGTCCTCGATAAGGTATCACAGTGTCTCTGCAGTCGGCGGGCAGCACCTTAGCTCGGAGCTCCGCGGCCCCGCTGGCAGCCGTGCCGGGACAACGGGGAGATGTCGAGGCATTTCTGGGAATAATCACATCACACAAGTGCTTACATTCCGGCTTCCTTTCTCTTTATCCCTACCACCAAGTTTGAAGTCACACCTTCTACCGGATTGTTTAAGGTCTCCGGGTTGGAGTGGGGGTGGGTGGCAGTGAAGGAGTGTGTGTGTGTGTTGGGGGGAGTTGTTGGTTGTTAATCTATAGGGTTCCTCCAGGCCAATAAAACTAACATGGTCAGAAATTTCTTCTTTTCAATAGAAACCTCTCCCTCTCCCCCACCATCCCAACCCCTAACCTTTTCTGTTTGTTTTTTTGCCTGGACTTCTGGGTCTGCAAAGAGAACTGCAAGGCTGCGAGTCCTGAAAGCTGCTCAGACCGAGCTGCAAAGTAACAAAAAGACTTTGTTTGCCCCATACAGTCACCAAAGGGGGCTGGTATACACATGCACACTGTGGAAAACACACCTGGAAAGGAGAATATATAAAAGTATCATGCACAGACATGTGCACTAGGATAGGTCGCCCAAAATGCAACTGAAGGCCTTAAACCTGCACCCTCTGGAGGCTTGATATATGTGCTAATATATAATAATCCACAGTAAACATCTGTAGGTGTGTGCACACAAATACCCCTTTACACACCTCATACACACTTTACATATCCAGGCATTGATCTTCATTAACTTGAGATCTTAAAAGCCTGAGCAGTGGGATTCTGACTGGGAGCTGGGTATTTCAGTGCTGCAAGTAACTCTGGAAATTCACTTTTTATTGCAGAAAAGCATCTGCCAGTATCTTTTTCATCAGGCATTTTGCTCTATTGCCCCTCTGCTCTCTGGCCAGTTTACCTGTGGCTTTGTGTTACCATCTACTGTACACTGTGCTCACCTTTTCATCCCCTTCATTTAAGATCTATTTAGAATTCTTAAAAATCAACCTGATCTCCTCTGCTTATGTTTCCTGTCAGGCACTCAGCTTGTCCACTGAGCAGCAGCAGCCTGGAAGACACAGACTGGGTTTTTCATTTACTTTTTTTTTTCCCATCCTCCTTAAGATACTGGATTTTAGTGCTCTGCAAAAATGCTAATTTGGGGCACTGAAAGCTGGTCATGAGGCACCCAGTGCTCACACACTTTAATGGGGAAGGTAAAGTCAAGCAGATGGAGACAAGTGCTTTGTGACTGAGAGGCAGCGTGGGCTATTGCATGGCTGCTGTCAGAGGGCAGAGCCTTTGGCAGTGCCCTTGATCTCACTGTCACCCTCCCCATCCTTCATTTAAGTCCCTCTTTTCATACTGTAACCACCCTGGGACCGGTAACTGCCTCTTCTTCATGTAGCTCTTGGACAAAACCAGGACCCCCATCACACTCAGACTCTGCTGTTTTCTAATAAATAATCAGAGCATATGTGCACCATGCCTATTGCTGCAAAAACCTGGGGTTTGGCTTGGATTTCTAGTTATCACCTAGTGCCAATAATAATAACAATAATAATAATAATAATATGAACATTGCTTTGTGGATTCAAACCTGCCAGAAAGGCAGTAAGCCAAGTATTACACTTGTGGGAGGTATCTTGCAGAGTACTCCAAGGATCTTTTGTTAGGTCTGGCCTTATTTAATATTTTCATTAATGACCCTGTAAATGGATTACACAGCTCATTAATAAAACTGGCAGATGCTACCCAGTTCAGTGAATTCATGAAAGACCAGAGAGGATTAAAAAGGAAGGGAGAAATGACAGAGAAAAGCAGGAAGAAATGACAGAGAAAGAGAACAAAATTATTTGTGAGGATTAAATTTGGAGAAAGGTGGCTGGAGGATTATTCAAAATCCAGATTCTTCAGTTGTGGTTTTATCCAAAAAACCAGTAAAAATCAATTATTGGTCCCAGAGAGACCACAGGCTAGAAGGTTAGCCTGAAGTTTGCAGCAAGGGGTGGCAGGAGAGCAGGGACCACAGCAGGAGCCTTGCTCACACACGGAGGTGGGATATGGGCTACAGGCACCCTAGTGCTGGGCAATTGCCAAAACACCCAGAGAAATTTAAAACGACCCAAAATAACTGCTTGTGCAGGAAAGGGTATAAAAGACCCTTAATTCTGAGGGTAGGAGTCATCAGCTGCTGCACACAGCTAGGGCTGAGAGGCCCCCATGTCTTTTTGGGTTCTGTCACATGTCATCAAATCAATCTGTTATGTAGATATGATAAATATGACAACCTTGGACCTTGACTGCCCACCTTTCCTTCTCAACTCTGCCATTGGCATCTTGCAGAGCATTTGAAAATAACACCCTTCAGCTCTGAGGAGTCTGTGAGGTGACACATGCAGAGAAGAAGCACCTTATCAAATATCTTGATCCCACAACTGTTGTCCACCCCTTGGCTTGTTCTCCAGAGCAGTGACAATCTACTGGTGGGGACCTGCTGTTCCTTCCTGAGGAACAAACAAGAACCTGGCAATAAGCAGCCCAGGAAAGAAGAGACAACACAATGAAAGAGGGACAAATTTAATAATAAGCAGAAAAATACTCCCAAAAGCTCTGCTGACCTGAGAAAGGTGAAAGGCATTACAATTCCCTGCTGATTGGGGACTTAAAATGGGACAGAAGCTCATGGGAAAAAAAAAATTAAGAAAATAATTGGTCAGGTATAAAGCAGAAATAGGGAAAAAAGAGGATGAAGAATACAGCATAATAGGTTTCTACCTCTCTCGACTTCAATAGGCATTTCAGGATGTACAGATGAATGTACAGCAAGAGCAACAAGGGCTTCCCAAGTGGTTACACACGTGCTACAGAACAGCCCAGACACTGAACTAAAGCAGTGGGTGTTCAGAGCCCCTCTGTCAGAACAGGTCTGTGGATTTAAACTGAGCCAGGGACATGACCACAAAGCACCAGATGTTCCACTGATGGAAATCAGAATGGATCCAGTGGCACCAGGAAAACTCTCATGGCACAAGTTGAGCTGAGGGTCTGATGCATTATATGCTCCAAGGCTCTGGATTTAAGTGTGTCCTTCTTAGCAGGCTCACATGGACCATCCTTGTGCTTTAAGCTTTTACACAGGTCATTGGGCACAACTTTTGAAGATCTGTTATGCCAAGGACTGTAGCCTGATTAAAGTCTGCTTCAAGTGGTCTCACTCCTTTTTCCTAAATAATTATAATACCACAACTTCCAAGGCAATGAAGGAAGAAAAAAACTCAACAATGGACCCAGTTTACCATTGCATTCCACCTGTTTTACATCACACACAAAAAGCTGTATCAGTAATTAACCTGTGTGTTTCAAAGAATCAAACCTCTATTCTAATCCTGACCATTTCATTGAGACACAAATCCCTGAAAGCCTGAGTAATTCAGCATTTTCTCTTTTCTTTCAGCACTTGCTAGTCAACTATTTGCCTTTTTCTCTTTACACTGGGTCACCACTACAAAAATCTTAGCCAAACTGTGTGAAGCCATGAATATGATTATGGCCTGCTAATGTAAACAAGCAGGAAGGGGTAAAATAGGTTGGTTTTGTATGTGTGTGTGTGTGAGAGAGAGAGAGAAGGATCCAGATCCAGTTTATAAACATCCATCTCCAGTAATGAGTCCTCTAGGAAGAAATGAAAAATAGCCCAGGCCTGGTAAAGTCAATTAAGTTGCTTTTAAATAAGAGGTTACCCAGAGAGGCCAAGAGTTAACATGTAAAGGCTTATTGCCAGTGCTGTAAAAAATAAAAGGAGGCTTGAATATTTGAAGACATTTGGTTGCTATTATAAACAAGTGGATCTAATAGTGTGGGTACATTCATAGACTAACTGTAGAAGTTGGGCATCTTATAAGGACACATTGAAAGGAAAAACTGCAAGGTTCCCTGGCTAAATAATTCCAAATGGGTCATTATAAAACCACTGATACAACACGTGTGGTTGGGACACAGGGCATTTATAAGAAAAGCTTTTCAAACCAACCAATAATGAGCAGCTAACAACAACAAGAGCACAGCCAAAGGTGTATGTAATCTGCAGAGAACACATGGCAAAGCTTTACGGTGCAAATTCTTATAATGACCTGGAGAGCAGATGGCCCTGACACAGTGCAAGCCATTTGGAAAAATTGACTGAGGTTTATCAGATTCTTGAGATTCAGAATTGTAAAAGCGAGCTTAGTGACAGCACCTTCCAGGGAGGAAAGGGCTGTATTTAAAGAGATGAGAAAGAAATTAAAGAGAAAAGGAGAACAAAGATGTTCCACTTTTTCTGCTGGAAAGTCCAAGTTTTCCTCCTTGGAACAAAACCTCCTTTTTTGGGGGGTTTCAAGGACATTACAGTGGGCTGCTGACAGAATCTGAACAAAGACTTGGAGGTGGAGAGACATCATACCCAGGTACCAAAGTCACCTTGGAGAGGCCACAGCTGACCCACCCACTCTCTCCCTCACAGGGGACCTTCCTGAGATGCCACGGGCTGTCAGCTCTTCCCACTGGAAGCAATGGCAGGGCTGCTCTCTGCTCCAGCTCCATAATGACCAATCCATTCCCACAGCACCACATGAGGGACCAAGTTTTATGATCCCAAAGAGGCAGAGTGACCTCAGCGAGGAAGCTTTCAGAAGTACCAACACAAACTTGAGTTAAACATTAAGTTGCTCCTGATTGCCCAAGAGAAGCACATTGCCTGTGCCCATGAGGTGAGCCTCAAATGTGAATTCCCAGGAGATATAGACATAATATCCCCACACAGCATGCAGCTCTTCAGTGCAGCAAAGGGGAATCTGGGATCAGGATTCCCATTTTGAAATTAAACTTGGAACAATGGATCCCTCACATGGTTCAGTGACTTGCTGCTCCTGCTCTGGGACACGGCACTTATTTCCTGCAGGCTCAGCAAGCAGCAGGACAGTGGGACCACATGCCCTGCCTTCCCTGAGCCTCCTGCCTGCCTCCCTCCCACCACCTGTCAGCTGCAAGGCAATGTGAGATCAGCAAACACAGGGTCAAGCGAATTAACGTCACCAGAAAGGAAGTGGGGTCAGAGCTAAGCGGCGTTTCCCTGCATGGACCTCAGGCTGAGAGCGTGGCCAGGGACAATTAACTCAGCAGCTTGATGAGGAGGCTGCCTCTTCAGTCCCCTTTTCCTTCAGAGGGAGGGGAAGGAAAGTGGTCACCAGAAATCCGTTCTACCTGACAGCACCCACCTGAAGGGCCATCCAGCCTCACCATGCCTGGGCAGAGCTCTGGGAATCTGATAGCAAAGGTGGCTCCTGCCCCAGCTTCCCTGTGGAGCACAGCATGGGATGGCAGAGGAGGAGGTAGCAGTGCAAATCTGCCTCTATTTGTTCAAGCCACCAGTAAATTAATGCTACAAAACTGCCAGGCTGACCCTGTGGTTTCAGTGAGATTTTTTTCTGGCTTTTTGGTCTGGGGGATTATACACACAGGTTTCCTTTCTAGCCCTTGATAAACATTTCTGACCAACTACTCAGGAGGAACAGAGTGGGGGGTGCATTCCCAAATCCCACTGTGAAAACCCCATAGCCTCCCCTCTCATGTAAACACTGCTCTCATCACAAGGGTCCTACACCTGGTCCCCAAGGCAGGGAACAACCTCTCCCAGCTGTGGTACCTGTGGGCTGTGGGGTCAGTTGCCAGTCAGCAGCAGAGGATCAGGTTGGGTGTCAGCAAGTCTGCACCACACCAGGAAAGCCCTGGGATCATTTATTAACTTGCCCCAGTGCTATCAAAGGGGAGAGCAGGAGGAGCATGGAGACATTGGGGAGAAAAGGAGAGGCTGAGGCAGTGGTGTGATGAAGAGTCAGGTCTGGGAAGATGCCAAAGGTTGCTGATAAGACTCCTAAAATCTGGGTCCTTAAATAGAGCAGAGCACCACTCCTACTCTCCAGAGATCCCACCAGAGATCTCAACCCAAGAGGCACAGCACAGAGCAGGCATGGTTTGGGCAGTGCTCTCTCATCCTCATTAGCCAGGAGCAGGGCAGACACTTGTGATAATCCAAAACTGTGCCGATGGCTCCACCCTGGAGCAAATTCAGAGAGTTAGGACTAAATAAAGCTTTCTTGGGTGCTCAGCCTGTTTCCCTAAGGAAAGGAGGTGAGCCCTGCATGCAAATACCTGCCTCCATTAATTGATTTGTCTCTCCTGTCTTCAGTCATAGTCGTTGGGTGTTTGGTCCCTTTCCCAGCACTTTTACCACTCTGCAGTCACTCTTATGAAAACAAAGTTCCTATGCAACATGGAAGAGGAAGAAGTCAGTGCTCTCAATGAGACAATCAAGGACTTCAGCCACATTACTGGGCATCAGAGAATCCACCATCCAGATCACCACTAGAAAGACACACACAGCAACAAGTTCTCTGGACTACACACCAAAAACTCTCATTTGACAATCAAGTTTCTTCAGTTCCTCTACTCATTTGTCCTTTCCAAACCTGTTTTTAAGACCTGCTAAAGCAGAAAAGGTCACTAAGGAGAGGGAGCTCTCACTGGGGAAGGGCTGGTCCACCACTGCCCATGCTGGCAGCAGTCAGAGAGGAACCACAAGACAAGCTGTTCTCCAGGAGTGTGGAATAACACCTTACACAGCAGGAGTACGGTGGCTGGGAGAACCACAGTGGCACTGGGAGCTGACATCTCACCAGTGGGCAGGGAATGCTCTTGGACTGATGGCAAAGGGCAGGAAGAAGGTGCAAAACATCAGCATCAAGTGCAATGAAGAGGGGTGACACACACAATGCAGCAGGTGCCTTGCAAGCCATGCAAAGAGCTGTCCACCATGCCGGAGCCCTGGGGAGCCAGGCTGAAGGTAGCAGCAAACCAAGCCCAGGTAGTCTCCTTGCCAGCTTCTTCTCCTCCCCTTCCCCATGGCACAAGCAGCCCAGCCCCAGTCTCTTTGGTGTGGCTGGCAAGTTTGTTTGTCGTGAAGCACTGAAAAGCTTCAATGTGGCTGTGCTGATCCCAGGTAATATCTGTCACACTATAAAACTTGTTACATACACCTCATCCCTTCTTCCACACACACAGCATCTCCCCTAAGTCCCCCTTGTAAAATACAAGAGCAGGAAAGAGAAGAGAGAGATGTGTGATTGAGTTACAATTTGGCTGTTGGGTAGGGCTAAGTCAGGTCCCACAGCTGGAAGGAAATGGATGGTCTCATAAATTTTTGGATTCTAGAGGACAGCAACTCTGTGCTTGATTTCACTCAAGCCTCATGGCTGGGACACTTTGCACAGGAGGAAGGACCAGATCTGTGCCTGTATGAGCATCACCCCTCTGCTATCCCTCGGTTTCATGCTAAGGTGATGCACAGGGATATGAGCTGCTCAGTTTAGAGTAGGCTCTTAAAACTCCCATCCTGGTCCTCACTTTCCTAAGCCTCATTTTCCCCAACCGTAAAAGGAATGCCACAGCTCTTCTGACAAGGGAAAAAAACCTCCTGTATCAGCCAGGAGACAAAATCCACTTAGTATCACATGAAAAAAGGAAAAGTGCCCCTAGAGGGAGATCAGTCAGCACGGGCTTGTCCCTACGCTCCAGCTTCGATTAGATCCTCCACCGTGGAATAAACAACTTTCACCTTGCCGTGACCCCAGGGAGTCCTACAGCCCTCCTACACAGCAAAGCCTCCAGCATCCCCACGTGGAGCTGGAGGAGCCTGGAGCCCCCCCACCTTCAAGGAATGACCAGGAAGCCTGGCCATGCCAAGCCCAGTGAGGACCTGTGACTGGGGATCCCACAGCACCAGCGGGTGGGACCCCTCAAGCTGCAGAGCCACTGCTGCCTTTAGCTGGAAAAAACGCAGCTCAGCACATGGCAAAAAGGCAGAATTTTATTGTGCTTCACATATAGATAAGTTAAATAATTGTGCTTCTCTGGGATTAAATATACGTTAAATATATGACATACTGTGCTTCGTAGCTGAGATACATGTATTCAATCTGCCCGTATATTACTTCTCTGCTACTTGTCAGGCATCTCCCCCAAGCCAAGGGGGAGGGATCCATCTGAGCCTCCAACTAAAGCCCAGCTCTCGTTAAAGGCACCATTGTAGGCAAGGAAGGGAAAAAAAAAAAGAAGAAAAAGATAATTCTGTCAGCACAGATGTCTCCTACGCTGAGGGGTTTGCAAAGAAATAAAACCTGAGCCACTATTAGACCATTTGCAAAGTTATAGACTGTAAATAAACAGAGCAGAGCAGTTCCCCCACCTAGGAGATACCACAAGCCAGTGGACAGCACTGACAAGCCTGAGTCTTGCTGTAACTGGCTTATCTTTCTAATCCTCTGGATTATTAATAGTAGTAGGGCTGTGATAGAGTCCAGAGGCCACACTGTGACAGACACCACCGTGTGAAGCATCCCAAAAACACACAGGGAGAGGCCAGCCCTGGCTCCCCAGAGCTCATGAGGCAGAAGGATGGGACAAGGCAGGCACAGGAAGATTAGGGAAGGTGCCCAAGACTGCAGGGCATTCCAGTAGCAGAGGAGAAAACAAACCTGCCTCCTCCTAAACTCTGTGTCTATGCCACAAAGTTCAGAGAAGGATTCTCACTGATCTTCCCTCCCATTTTCCCCTCCACACCAGTTTGGCAACACACTTAAAGAAAGCTTTGGCAGCCACTTGCCTTGTCTTGTTCATACCAAAGCCACCCCAAGGCAGAGAAAGGAACCGGACTGTGCGGGATCCAGCCAGTACCTGATCTGACACAAAATCCAATCCCTTGGCCATATTTTCATGGGGTTCATCTTCCATCAGCTCAGCCAACTGAACCTGTACATCCTACATCCAGACCCTGCTAGGTCTGGTGCAGGGGATGCATGAGGAATCAGCAGCTGTGGAGATGGAGGTGAGGAGAGGCAGGGACCAGCCCATCTTTCTCCACAGCAGCTGGTTGGCACTGGAACTGAGCTGGGACATAATTCCCTCCTCCCAAAACACCTAAAGCTTTGTGATGCCTTGCATAGTGAGATATAGGGAGGTAGATATGAGGAGCAGTAGCACCACACAGCATGCTGTGAGACCAGTTACATGGGTTCCTGCAAGACAGTGCAAACAGAACTGGGGAGAATCATTGCCCTATGTCTGAGAGGCTGGTCCCATGGAAGGACCACAGCATGATGGCTGAACTTGAAGAGAAGAAAGAAATAGGCTAGCAAGGACTGATGCCCTCTAGAATGGGATTTCTAATTAACTTAAGTTGTATGCCTAAAAGGAGAGCCTCAAAAGTTCAACAGGAGCTCACAACATTGCCAAACCCTTTGCCCCTGCCTGTCTCCTGCCCACCTCTTAGTCCTTCTCACTGTTTTCAGAAGGAATCCAATGCTCTTGCTCTAAGCTCTGCCCACACCTCTGGGAAAACACGAGCCTGGGTGAATAGGACAACTCCTCCTGTACACAAAATTCCTAAGCCCCCCCCAGCCTGATTGCTGGTGTGACACCACACACTCTGAACACCCTGCTTCCATAGAGGTCATGGCTAAATCACCCTCTCCCTGCATCCTCCTACCCAAAGCCAAGCCCCTACTCTGAATCTGCTGTCCCTGAGAGCATTCCCTTTGCCTCTTGCTCATTTAACTTGGCTCCTGCCTGGATGCCCACAAAGCCTTGACTTTCCTGCTGGCTCAGGACTGCTCGAGCAGTTTCCTCCAGAGGCAAATGGGTGCATTCAACAGAGCAATAAAATCTGAGCAGCTTTCTGGGCACAGGGCCTAATCCAACTCCCAGTGAGGAGGAGGAGAGTTATTCTGTTCAAAGGAGAGGGGGCTTGGAGAAAAGCAGGAGGAGGGTCTGGGCTAAAGGGACAGGGCAGTGACACTGCCATCCTGGTGGACCTCTTCTGAGGTCACCACTAGGAAAGTAGAAATGGTAAATACCAAATACCCCTTGTTCTCATTCATGTTTTCTCAGTGCTACCTTGTGCTTCTTAAGCAAGCCATAAATTCAGTCATATGGGTTTTTTTCTGTCCTTTTTTTTTTCTGACATCCATTTAATGACTTTTCTCTTTAATATATAGCAGGCATTTTCCTTCTAAGATACCTGAGGTTTAGGACAGGTAGTAAATGGAGACCTCTCACAGAACCACTGGCCCAGAACCCAGTGTTATTGGCACTTAGAAAAGGAGATCCATTTTTCCTCCCTGCTCTTCAATTAGCTGTAATGTTTGCCTTTAAAACATAAAATTAGAAGCCTTTTTGGAGGCACAAAGCAATATTATACTGCAAAACACATTTTTATTCTCCCCTCCCTGGTACCAGTTTAGCACAGCAGATATATTAGACAGCTGGTTTCTAGGCACTGCTCTCCTCTGAAGATTTAGGGTCCAACTTTCAGTTCCTGTGAAAATAATGACCTCCCTTGCTCTTTGTAGCTCTGTGCTTGATCCTACTCATATTAGCAAGACCTTTCAGGTCGAATACTACAGGATTTAGTGCTGAAAAGCAGAGGCATTGAGCAGACAAACATCTCAAAGTCCATCCAACTGAGCCATTCATTGAATATATAGGTCGCAAGTTCCTGTTCAGTACTGTCAAGCCTTCTCACATATCCAAGAGCTGCTTTCCTAAGGAAAAGTTTAACACAGTCACTCTTGCCCATCCAGATGTCTTTTCACTGAGGGATCAAACAGCAGGGCTGGGGAAGACTCTGGGATTGAGCCACTGGTGGGTCACAGGGGTTGACATCCCAGGGATCCAGCCTTCCATGGGGCTGTGCTGAACCCCAGACTGGGTCTAATGCCAACCCCTTCAGCACTGACTCCTGCCCAGACCAGAGGCAGCCTCAGCCCCCCATTGCCTTACCCCAACGAAGTCCTGGCACAGGACTGTCTGCACCAGAGCGCTGCAAACAACTCATGATTCACAGGTTGGCTACTCTGGGTTAAAAAGAGTAGAGCACAGCTTTATGTTTCTGCTAAACCCAAGCACACAAAACCCTTCCCGCTCTGCTCCCCCTTTTTTTTACCCCCAGTCCAGAGGGGCTTTGAACTCCTCTTTACTCCAGGTAGGCAGCTTAAACTCAAACTAGAGCAGCTGATGCTTTTGGCCCTGGAGGTCTCTGCTTTGATTACCATGTGGCTGTACAGCCCAGCCACGGCCACCCATACTTTTGTAAATCTTTAGTCATGTGATATTACAAAGGTGAAGCCAACCCAACTCAGAGGAACAACTCAGCCGGGGCGATATCCAGCTGGTCCATGCCATTCTCTTCCTGGCATTGGCCTTGCTGTCACAAATTCATAAATAAACACATTCTAAGACAAAAAGCAGTTAACATTCATATTTTCTGAGAGCGGTTCAAATCACCCACAGCATGTGAGAGTGAAAAATGCCCCGGGATGGCAGCTATTGATCTCAAGAGGCAGTGAATTGTGCTCCATGTTGGATCAAAGGGGAGTACAAAGCAGAGAAGAGCCACTTTCTCCACCACACATCGATGATTTTCCAGATGTCTTTTATGGGAAATAATGGCACTCAGCACTGTTAACAAAAAGCAGCCAAATCACAGGAAAGGGAGTCTTGACTCTTTTATCTCACTGGTGTTACTCATCCATCTCTAGAGCTAGCTGATAGCAGAATGATTGATTCAGAAATTACAGGAAAAAGAAAAAAAGTCAATGAAACCACTAAGACATATTAGCAGATGTACCTGCTTCAACAATTCTGTCTGTGCCCTCCATTCCCATTCACCTTCTTTGTCTGCTGGGACACAGGACATAAAATGGAGAGCAGGATTGACAGGTCAGCAGAGCTTCAGCTGCTGGACCAGGATCCCAGCATTTCTAGAGAGCTCACCAAAATCCAGAATACCCAGGAGAAAAAGAGGACAGGTTGCCTTAATACTCGCCAGCTTTAGGCAACCAAAAGAATTCCTCTTTCCTTTCCCCAAAGAATTTCCTAAGGAGCACAAAGAAGCTGATTTTCCTTAGTTTTCCTTCATTTTTACTACAAATTTCGTTTCCCGCCTGACTGCTGTGGCTTCTTTAGCCTGAAATGACAGGAGGGGGCACTTCTGACACACAAAGCACCAAACCAAAATACAGCAAAACCTGCGGGCGTTCAAAATGACTGAGCCTGAGATTTGCAACAACATGAGCCTCTAAAATTCTCTGCCAAGTCTCCCCTGGTCTTGGGCTCCTCCACCACTTGGCAGCTGGTTGGTCTCTCCTACCATCACCTGAACATTTATTCCCAGGTCCTGGGAGGTGTTTTGTGGTGTGGACACTCCAGGAACACTTCTGGGGCTCGTTATGGGATTGCCAGGGAATGCTGAGCTGAGTGGCTAAGGTGGTTCCTCTCAGGCCATCTATACATCTAACACAAAGCAGGTGTGTCGTCCTACCCCTCCCAAACCTTTTGAAGTCCACCAAGTGCTTCAAGTCCCTTACTCTGCTGAACACAGAAGTACTTTTCCTTGCTTCTCCGGGTCTTCCCTGAGAGGAAATGATAAAGACAGCTGAACTCAGGAGCCGCTCCAAGTGGCTGCAGTCACATGCAGGCAGCGAGAGAAAAAGGGACTCGATTTTAGGGGCGATGAACCAGAGCTGTCTTCCTTGTCTTCACCCAGATTTGTGAGGGTTCAGCACTTCTACAAATGGCTCCGTTTCTATTTAGGTGCCTAAAACTGGCTGGAGAGGCATAAATTTAGGTTTGCCCCTCCAAAGCCTTAGTGCGGGGCTTGACATTCGAGAGCTCATTGAAAAAACATGGGATTTTTGTGTGTGTGTGAACACTGTTCATTGACGTGTCTGAGGAGCTCGAAGTTTTCCACTCCCTCTGAGTTGTTTTAAAACTATGCATTTTCACCAAAACCATTCACCCAAACCAAAACAAAACAAGCGGACTGGTTTCTGTCAAAGTTTCAAAAACACCAACCCGCTTGCAAGGCCTTTCTTAAGAATCCCTCAATTAATGAAAATGTTAAAACGGAGGGAAACGAAAAATCTTCAGGAAAACCAAAGAGAAGGTAAAAACAACTCCTCCAGGAAAGAGAATTTTAATTAAAAATAATATCCCTGTGGATAATTTATGTTTCTGTGTAAGGATTTAAATTGTAGAAGCAGCAAAGTGGAATTTTTTTTTTAACGCCATCAGCATTCAAGAGTGGAAAACACCAGATTTCAAATTCATGTATTCTATATTTGAACATCTTGTTTCTATTTAACAGAATAGGCTTTCTTTCTCCGGATTTTTCTTTTTTTTTCCCTCCTTTTTTCTTAAAAAAAAAAAAAAAAAAAGAAAGAAAAAAATAAGAAAACCCCCAAACTCCCCAACCCACATAATTCATCCTAATATATTACAAATGGCATGCTAAAAGAGCATGCCCGGAAAATATTAATAACTGAATTCAAATGAGTTTTTCCTAAGAGTCTAGAATAGAGGGGGAGAAATTCCTTATGTATTTGTGAGGGGAAAACGGGGAGGAAAAAAAAAATAATAATCGAGACAGAGATTTTTCCAGGCGCTCTGAGAAGAAAACTGTGTGCTGTGTGGAGTCTCTCCGAGCATGACAGAAAAAGGATTAAAGCAGGTGACACTTTGAACTTAGCTTAGATAAGTGACCCTCAAAATCAACAGTCCAAAAGTTTAGTACACAGATTCCCTGGACACGTCTAGTCGGGTCTTCGTCAAAACCTTCCCGACTTCAATAAGTCAAATTAAAATAAAGAAGACAGGTTGCTCGGGTTATCTTCTAATATTGTTTTAGCCACTTATTAGCACTAATGGACAATTAGTGGCCGGCGTAGATATTTTCTGTAATACGAAGCAGAGGGGATAATTCTTTGTTTGCTTCTGTGTGCGGGAAAACCTCATCTGCGGTTGAATGAATAAAAATAGCAGCCAGCAAAGAAGTGTGAAAGACACTAGTTAAACAGTCCAATTTCCAGAGAAGAATATAGTTGAAAACAGATCCTTCTACAGAGTTAAGAAATCCTCCTGATGCACTTGAAGCATAAGGAAGTCTGCACTTTATAAACAACCAAATATATGCTCAGGATAAAAGGCGAGGCTTTTTGAACTCCTAGCTGGCGTGTTAGGAAGACCTCTAATGACATTAGCAGTTCTTCAAAACCAGAAAGGCCACATTACTTCTGATCCTATATGGTCACCACATGTAGCTTTATAAAGAGGAGAAAAAAAAAAAATCCTCTCTTCATGCCAATAAATAACTTGCCAGAAGAGAAAATATTTACCACTGCTTTTCAAAATTCTTTACGCATGCAGTAAAATCCTCCTCTGAGAAAATGAGCCCGTAAAGAAACCCAAGGCGTTTCCTCCAGCACTACCGGCGGTGCGGAGCCGGCCGCCCCGCGCCCCTCCGCGGGGCTCCGCGCCCGCTCCGCAGCCCTTTAGCCCCCTCGTTAACACCTCGCCGCTGGCTTGGTGCTCTTCCCAGCGCCGGACAGGGAGCTGGGATGCGCCGAGAGGAGCAGACACGGTGGATATTATAAAAATTAATAAAAGGAACAATAGTAATAATAAGGGTAATACCTTGGCACTAGCTGCGCGCTTTGCCTCCGCCGCCCGGCGCGCAGGCAGGGCCGTCTCCCGCTCCGCGGAGGCGCTGCTGACCCCGAGCACAAGATATTAATGGAGTTATAATTGAGGGATAACAGACCCGGCAGCACCTTCGGTGCTCGGGAGGGCTCGATCGCTTCCTTAAGCGGAAAAATTAAGTCGGGACTTCAAGCGAGAGGAGCGTTCCTCCCCCACCAAGCCAAGGCTTGGGGCAGAAAAATTTATATTCCCTGGCTCCGAGCAGCGAGAGAAAACACCCACCCCATCCCCGAGCAGCGGCGCGGAGCCCCCGCCGCCCCCCGCGCATCGTCCGCGGATCCGGAGCCGGCTCCTCGTTGCAGGGCCCAGGGTTTTCGCCTTTGAGGGAGATCAATGGTTTGTTTCTGTTTTGGGGGAACGATTTCAAACAAACACACAATAAATCACCGCCAGCCCCCGGCCCGGCTGCTCCGCGGGTGCGCTCGGCCCGCGGAATCGCGGCGGCCTCGAGTCTCTGCGGCTGGAGCTCCGCTCCTCCTTAATTCCCATCTCCCTCCAAGAGTATTTCCATAGCCCCGTTCAGCTGCAGAGAGCGGGGATTTAATACCCTCCCGCAAGTTTTGCAAGCGTTCTTTTTCCTTCTTGATCCAAAATCGCGTTTTCTAAGCACACTGTGGTTTTCTACACTTCCCCCCCACCTCCTAAATGGGTCAAATACAGAGATTTTTGTTTAGTTGGTTGGTTTGGGTTTTGTTCTTTGGGTTTTTTTTTTAAATAATCAAGAAAAAAGAGATACTCAAAGGATCTCAGGCTAAACCCACCCGTATTTTCACCCCTGGATCGCATCTTTCCCAAGCAGTAAAGTCCAGAGGGGGTGTTTGTTTGGGGTCGCCTCACCGTGTGCTCAAAAAATTGGTTTCTGTGACAAACAAACCCCTCAGAAAATCAGAAATCAGGCAGAAAACTTTATCCTGGGAGTGGGACTGTTTCCCATCTACTAATTCAACAGATCGTCTTAGTACGAATCAGGAAAAAAAAAGCATATACGCACAACGAATTTAACAAAAATATTAGGTAACCTATGGAATTCTTGTCCACTGAAATAAAAGCGCAAGGCAGGAGAGGGCAGTAGCTCAAGCAGAGGGACCTGTTGTCCCTACGAGTTCACAAACAATTGCAGTTTCCCCCTTTTCCCCCCTGGATCCATCCCTAGTGGCGCTGCTTCAGGGAGGGATTTGGGGGAGAATTGTGGCCCCTTTGCCCGGACAGGAGAGACACCGGCACTCTCAGTGGGTGACAGCACCCAGGCGCACACCTTCACGAATAAAATCTTTACTTTCGTGTCAATTTGCCCATTTTAGTTTAACTTCTCTCCCTTAACTCGAACCCTCTCATGTGGAGCTGCCCTCCTTACGGCTGGATGGACATAGGTTTGCTTTTTGCCTCAGTGCTCTTGGCTCCACCGTTCCTATAAAATACCGGGTCGAATTATAATCAATATTATTGTCCATCTCCCGACAAAGGTGCGGAGCAGTCCGAGGCGGGAGAACCCTGCTCCATCACGGACAGCTTTCCGTGACTGAGCCCGAATTTACAAGCTCAAGATACCTCTGTGCCAGGCTTTATTTGTTTAATATTGCACAAGCCTAGATAAAGGGATGTCCCAGAAAGTTGTGCCTCAAATATTGCAAGCGTTAAGATCCCCTGTAACTCTTTGCTGAAGCACTGATTATCCAAATAATAAATATCTATTTTATCCTCACGGTCTATCCTCTACGTCTAGTTTTATTTGGGAGTTGTTCCCATCAGTTTTTCGCCTGTGTAAAAGGGATCCAGCCCCAGCTCGGGGTGCTGATGTGAGCAATCTGAAGGCTGGGCAGCCTTCACGGACACAGCGCCCTGTTCCTTCCCAAACATCCTATCCCGGCTCATCCCAGCAAACTCTCCAGCTACTTTCCAGGAACAGGAAAAAGGGAGAAAAGCTCTTTGCCAAACTATTCGCAAGCGCACTTCAAAATAAATGAGTTGCCTACTAAAACTTAATGTTATACAAGATGTCTATTTGTCTATATTAGATTTTAAGCAGCTGTTCGTATGCTCAAATCCACTCCCCCTCCCGCGAATTTAACTGAAGAGGGGGAAGCAAAGAGATAAAAGAGAGTTGTTTATTTTCCCGACTCCTCTGGGCTCCGCACTGCGCTGGAGCGGAACCTCCGCGCTCGGGCTGCGCGGAGCGGCGCGGCCGGCTCTGCACAAGCAGCGCTTTCCCTAGAGCCGCCTTTAAATTGCTTCTTTGTTCTTTGGGGAAAAAAAAAAAAAAGAAAACACGGAGAAAACCGACCGAGGGTCGGGACATGGGGAGAAAAATCAGACAAAAGAGGAGCGCGGGGGTCCGCGCCCCCTCGGTTCTGTCGTCTCAGTCTGGCCTTATCGGAGCCCAGCGTTAAGAGGAGATACTTTGGACCGTGAGAGTCGGGTGGTTTTGGTTTGGATTTGTTTTGGATTTGTTTTTTCCCCTCTTTCCCACCCAAGCTCTGGTGTAAACCCCCTGCCCGCACCGCTGGGGTGGCTGCGGGAAGCCACCCGTCCCACAGCCGGGCTCCCACCGCCGCTGCCTCGGTCAGCCCGGCAGAGGAGACACGTCAAGAGAAAAAAATCCTAAAATTAGCATGTTAGAAACGAGTTTTCACGGTTGGAAACGGCGGGGTTTGCCGAGGAGCCGCGGGTCAGGAAAGCGACTGCCATTCGAAAAGCTCCCCCCAAACATCTCGCCCCATTCCTCATCACAACATTGCTTTTTCAGTCTTTTTCCTCATTCCCTTTCCGTGTCTGTGGGACAAACCCGTTGGGTATCCCAGCTCCCAAACTCAAACTCCAGCATCTCTCTCCCAGGATCAGCACAATCTACACATACTATATACATATCCACCCTGCACATACACACACATACACATTTCCTGCCGCGCTGAGCTATTCCACTACCATTTACTCCACTCATTCTACATCCCTCATTAATCTCGTTTGCCAAATTAAACCATTTCCCTTCTGCTGCACAGAAATTTTTAAAAAATTTTTCTTTCTTTTTTCTTTTTTTTTTTTGAAAAGGGGTATTTTCCAAACTGCTTTCAAACAGCACCCGATCACGCCATTCCCATCCCCTCCAGTTTTTCGCTTGGCAGGATGGGACCCCTAAAATTCTTTCCCCTCATTGTTCGATAATTAGAGAGCCGAGGTCTGTAGGGAGAGGTAATAGGGGATTTTTTATTAAAGCAACTGACATATCGTGGGGCGGAGTGGGTGGGAAGATAAACTTGCCGACACACAAGCCCTTCTTCGAGATTTTAAATATGTTTGCTCGAAGCCAAAATCCGTTGCTTTTTCCTCGTGAAAAAAAACCCAAACCAAACAACTACAAGCGGGAGGTTAATAGCTTAAATGAGAGACTCGGGCAAGGAATGCAGGATCGACTCCCTCCCCCCATTAATAGCCTTAAACGACTTTACATTTTTATACCCGGAGTTGAGTACTCAAGAACTCTGAGCGTGTTTGTAAGACTAGAAAGATCTATTGAGAGACTTTCTTTTTTTAATAACGCATTAACGTTTCCCAAGACTTCGTATTAACTCAAGAATCACTGAAGGTCGATTTGTAAGTGTCTGGACACTATAAAAGTGTTTGTAAAGCAAAGTCAGTTGCGTGCATTAAAATAAGGAGGTTCCTTTGTGAGATTTCATGCCAGGCCAGGAGCCCTTTTAAATGCTATTCAACTGCCTCATTAGAAGGAGCTAACAGGAGTCAGGCCTCCTCTTTAACCCCCCTCCCCCCGTGTCCTCCCCTCAAATCAGCCCTTTAATACATAGACTGGCAGATTAGGGGCTTTTAAAAGCTGGCTCTGTCCCGGATAGCCGGTTTCCTATCCTGCTATTGTGACAGCTCTTCCCTGCTATCAATTACATCCCACCCCAAGCTGAGCACCCCTCCCGCCCTCCACCGGCTCCCCGAGGGGCTGAGCCCCGGCTGCCCCGCACCTCTCCGGGCACCGAGCCTGCCCTCCCTCTGGCCCCGAGAAACGAGGTGAACGTCCCTTCCTTTCTCCTCTCAGTCCCCCCCCAAAAATAAAAAATAGTATGCCTGGACCCGAAAATCCGTTTCCGAATAGATTAACAACCCCTCCTGTGTTAACACCGGCTCTGTTCTTTTTCTTATTAGATCACGGAGATGAAGGAGGTGGGGGGGGAGAGAAGGAGCAAAGCGGCAGGGGAAGGTTGGTCACCATTATCTGCACTCCACATGTTCTCTGTGGGTATATATAAAATATAGGAATGGAGTCCCCTTTAAGTAGTTCTTTTATGACTTGTTTTAACAGAAAACACAGAATAAGCCAATGTTTGATATTACAATATAAAACACATTTGTGGTATGCTGGGGGCTGGCTTGTTCCTCCCTCCTTCCCCCAATTCTGTTCCTCACCCAAATCTGGTCCAGATCCCACCCCTCTTAGTGAAACAGGCAGAGACCTTCCACCTGAAACACTGTCCTCCCTGATCCACAGCCATGCAGAAGTTCAGTCTCTTGAAAGAGAATTTGGGCTTGCTGCTCATACAAATATGATCCTCCAGTTTTTTATTATTATTATTGCTACTAGGCATAATGTTGGAATCATAATTCTCCATTTATATGAGGGCCTGGATTCAAAAAGCCGATTGGAGTCTGATAGAACAGAACTACATATAAATCTGAAATCAAAGCCAAACATGTCCTAATAAAAACTAACCCAACGCAAAAATCTGGTGGAGAAACAGCAAACGCATTCCCTCTCCCATATACCAAACCCTTAGTCCATAATGACATAATAATTTTAAAAAAAACCCAGGCTGGCCACAAATACAGTCCAAAATGCCATGTGCAATCTTGAATGTGTGGGCAGAAATGCCAAGTGTCAAGAGAAAAAGCGCAGACAAGAACTCGCTTGGGGCACTTGTTTTTGCAAAGGCTCCCAGGGATGTGGATCGAGAGTAGCAGCAGACATTTCACACAGGATGAGGGCTCATCTCTGCTCTAAACCTAAACTCAGACTCCCTTGGAAAGTCTGCGTGTTTCTATTTTTAATCAGAATCCCAAGGTCCTCTCCTCTTACACGGGGACGAGTCTTTGAGGTCATAATTAGAGCCAATTGCAAACCATTGCCTTGCCATTGAAATGAAATAGGTTTGTTTGATACCAGGGGTTAGAGCAAAATTCCTCTTCAATCAGACCAGGACGATCAGGGACAATTTGTCAGTGGGGAAGCCCCGGGAGGGTCAGACACCACAGAGGTATGACAGTGGACATTGGGACAAAATGAAGCAGTATTTACACTGATTCAACCTTAAATCCAGGGTAATTCCTGCAGCAGGAAGGGATCCTGAGGCAGGTGAAGTGATACAGAGCATGGTGTGCCACAACTGACCATCTCTTCCTTACAACCCTTACAGTTGGCTGCTCCCTCAGACAACAAATACAATTCCTGATTTTCAGGGCCAAATATTCCCTTCTATTCCTGTAAGCCCAGTCACCGAGCCCTGATGACAGTCGTGCCTTAGGCTGGAAGGCCCCAATTCAGCAATGTACCCCATCAGCAAACCACTTCAGCACCTGCTTAACTTCGGGGCTGGATTAAAACAGCCTCCAGAACATGCTTTCAATTTATTAATAGTTTAAAGCAGCAGGAACAGATTGCAGGGATTGGAATTTAAAACGATGCTGCACTGGGATCAGTATGGGGGGAAAGCAACCCAAAAATCTAAAAGATAATTATTTAGGTGAAAAATAAAAAGTAAAAAGGGCGAAAACATAAAAAGTACGAAAGTCCCCTCGGATATATTTTAAAAGAAATGCCTCTGCCTGTCCCCTCCCCCACCAGCATATTTCAAGCACTTTGGATGTTTGTGTCTGTCTTCCTTTCAAGGAACCTTGAGCACATGAATGGGCAGAGCAGCAGAATGAATGGGACACTTCAAAGAAAATGAAAACCATTACTGGGAAATCTGTTTATAGAGAGGATGAATGATTATGAGAGAAGATGCCAGCAGAGAGAGAACACAAGTGAGGGTGCTCTCTGCACAGTGCACACCATAACTCGGGGGGGGGGGGGTTCAGACCTCTCCTTAGCAGTACACCCTTGTATAAATTTTGGGTAAAAAGCCCCCGCCCCCTTCAGGCTTTCCAGCAAAGCCAGAGCCCCCTCCAATGCCATGGGAATGGTAGCAAATCCTGAGACCCCCATGCACCTGCTTCTGAGACCCCTGTGGGGTGACCCCCCTTCCCTCCCAGTGTCAAGACAGGATATTAAAAGAAATTATTCCCATTGCCTGGTGTAGATGAGAAATGGATAAACAACATGTCAGTCACGTTCCAAGTGGGTAAACTCCATTTACCCTCGACACCACCACACAGAGACCCTGCCCTGAGAACTGCAGATTTTATCTGAACCTCACAACATTCTCACAGAGTCTCATCCATCTCCCCTATTGCCTTGTGCTGAGTTTGCAGAGCTCTCTGCATTGCACATGCACTGCCCAGGGACCAGGAAATTTGCACTGGTTCCTCTGGACCCAGATGCAACCTCTTCTGAATCCATTCACCTTAGTTCCTGGCAGCCAAACCAGTAACTGGGCATCTTTTTTGTTGGGAAAAAATGGGAATAAAAAGGTCTGACAACTTTTCCCCCCTTGGTACTGATTGCATAACCAGTGCAATCTCCCACACAGGGAGCCTTCAAGATTTCCATGGTTCCATACAGCATCTAAGGGCAGAACAAACAGCCCCTTGTCATCCCCACCTTCACCACCCTCACTCAGCAGAGCAGATGTGCCCAGACACCCAACAGATGGACAAATGCATGGGTTACCCCCCAAACAGTGCTGTGGTTGATTCTTACTTGCTGAGAGATAAACAGAGTCATACAAGTCATACAGCCCAGGGTAACAAGTGCAGTAAGACCCTATTTAGAATCATTAGAGTGAGGAGATGGCAGTAGAAAATAGCCCTCAACCATCCTTGTTGGTTTTGGCATAAAGAGGCAGATAATATGTGTCCTTCTTTGAATACTAAGAATATTTGCACCATGACCAGTGTGGTTTACACAGCACTCAGGAGATGCAGGGAGATGAACACCAACATCCCTGGGACTGGGTCAGAGGAGTGTGAGATGCAACCATTAGTCCTGCAAGAGCTCAAGGAGTGATACTAGTGCAGCATCGCTCAGAGCATCAGCTGATGGAAGTACCAGTTTTTCCCATGTCACTGACTTCTTCAGGAGAAAACAAATCCTTCCTGGACATGCCCAGGATAAAAAAAGACCCCAAGGGAACTTGGTGGTTTCATATTCGAATGGTCCATATTCACTAAGGTCCATACAGCAAGGCAAGGACCGTGATATCACCTGGGTTATGCCCTGAAACCTCCAAACAAGATCATGCTCAAAGAAAAGCAACAAGTGGAGTGTCACTGGCAAATGGAGCAGGGAAGCTGCCTGCTAAAGACCTTCCTTGGAGCCTCTAGTGACCTGATATCCCATCTATTCCTTTCCTCTCCATAGGAGCTCCACTTTGGCAGCAAGTCAGCTCCACTGCCCACCCAGTGGAGCCCAATGCTGCCGTCTCATGTAGGTGGGCACCATCACCTCTCTGCCACTCTAATCATCTCCCATTACAATTTGGACTTCAATAATCCAAAGTGAAGCATGAGAGTAGGCTGAGCTCCAGCTGAGCACAAAGGCAGCAGCCGTGCCAGCTAGATTTCAGTGGCTTGTTTCATCTGCTCCTCTCAAGGGAAGGACAGGGAGCACAAGCCAGTGATGGATCGGCTCAGTGTCAGATACCAAACTACAGTGCTCATTTCTCACATCTAATCCCCTGGCATCTTGCCAAAGGGGTAATGATTTAGTGATAATAATAGGTCTACACAGAGGTTCTCACCTATTCTTATTCCTTTAAACACCTGATTTAAGATGCCTGTTTCACAGATCAAGCAGATAAAGTGTCCTTTCCATCCCTGTGCCTGGACACACACGGACATGAGGCACCAGAAAAACCCCTGAAATTGCCCAATTTCTCAGCTGCCTTTTCTGAGCTTAGGTGCACAGTGCTCTGAGCAGGTGGATTTTGTGTGCTGACTGCCCAAATCCCCAATTCCTGTCCCAGGAAACACCTCCAGCTAGTACCACAAAAATAATACCAACCTACAGGCACGAATAGAAAAGAGGGAGAGGAAAATACAAGCACTTCCCATTCCTTATTCCAGGGTAACCTCCCATCAGAATCATTCAACATGGGTGACCACACAAGCATGTGGAAAACTGCCAGACAAAGTGACACAATCAGAAAGTACTCAGGCTTCACTCCCATGGTTTACCATGATGTCACCAAAGCCCCCGTCCATGTATTTATCTAACAGGAATAAATGATTGGGAATCACAAATTGCAAAATTATAAATATGTCTGGAGAGGTGACATCGTAACAAATGAGATGAGAACAGAGCTCCAGTGGCTTATGTCGTCATCACAACCCCAGATGAATGCATAACCTCAGATACAATTTCACAGCTTTTGTTGGAGGTGGATTGCATGGCTTTTTTATTTTAAATAAAGAATAAAAGACACTAGTCGGTGTTCTCTCTATCATGCTTACCTTTGCAACTTACCATGTTCTCTTTGTTTCAGAGGTATTGAATCTTACCCTAATACAAATTATACTCTCAAAAGAAAGGAGTAGCAATTTAAGGTAATTAAGTAAAGGTTTTCTGGATGAAAACCATAAAAGAACATGAGGACATGAAAGTTACTGGGTTTGTACCTAAGCAGTTTTTGAAGAAGGGCAAGAGAAAGAAATTAGATTTTATGCTAGCCCAGTATATTGTTTTGAACCTGACTTGGAGGGATGCTGAGCATGTCTGTGTTTCACTATTTTTCTAGAAACACTGGGGGGTTCAGGATTACAGGCTGCCCTTAAAAAGCAAAGATTGAAGGTAAAATTTGCAGAAAGCCCAAATCTGAGCAAGAGATGTCAAAGCACTACTAGAGAAAAAAAGAAATCATTGGTTTCCAGGTTTTGAAGTCACTTGAATTCTTTCAATTTTTATGTTTACATCCAAAGTTGCTGAGGTCTTATCTACTACTGGCCAGAAGGTCTCAGAACAATCCAAAAACTCACATTGCAGAGTTCAGCAGGGTTTGGGATGCCAAAGCTTGTTCGTCTCCTATGGAAATCCCAATCTGAAGTTGGGTAACTAAACTGGAACCAGCACTGGGAGACAGAACTTCTGCCATGAACAGCAGCAACTTCTACAAGGGGAAACTGAACCCTCAACCCTTTCCCCTTCAAAGCTGGGGAGAGACTGGTGTGGGAGACAGGAATTGGCCCACTGGGTAAAGCACAGGCTTGAAAGTCTTTTCCCCAAACTTTGCTGGGCTCCAAGTCAAAGGAATACAGCTGGGTCCACATCCATGCAGGAAAGTGAATTTACTGACAACAGCTTTCCTTTTCTTAGGAGGATTTTTTTCAGTCCACAGAGCCAGTCCTGCAAACCACATGCTGGCCTCAGTCTTGGGAGGCCAAATCAGTATTTCCTCCCCCCTGCACAGATTTCCTCCATGACATGGGCATGTCCTATAGCACCTCTGTCCAGGTAAGGAGCTCTGGCACAAGGAAAACACACTGCAGGGATTAGAGCAACACAGTTTTGAGACCAAGCAGTCTATATGCTTGAAAACATGGGAATCTACAGCTGAAATTGTGCAGGGCCTTCCTATTCCTATACCCAGACAGCACCAAACCTCACCTCAAATCTCACAAAGGAGATTTTTCCAG
Organism: Anabacerthia variegaticeps; assembly: GCA_035583185.1. NCBI lineage: Eukaryota > Metazoa > Chordata > Aves > Passeriformes > Furnariidae > Anabacerthia > Anabacerthia variegaticeps. Next base: position 4,266,091 of record JAWWEW010000036.1, read on the forward strand.
ACCCCCAAGCCCATCATGGCTTCTGATGCAAACCAAAGGTTCAAACCCCTCCAAACTCCACCAAAGCTTTGCTCTGAGATGCAGGCTCTAGGTTTTAATGGTGTATTTACTGATGAGGTGAAATATGAATCTGGTTTTGACTTTAAAAAGCCAATTGTATTTTGGGGGTGGAGGGAGGGGGAAGGGGTGCTCTGACCTGACCCGCTAATCTCTTTTTCTTCCTTTAAAGTTGTCTTCTAAATCTGAACATTAAAGGTGATTAGATACCTATGGGACTTCCCATGTCATTAGTTAATACTTTAGAGCTTGTTTTGGTTCCAGCTAGCAGTAATGCAGAGCCCTTTTGATAATACATCACCCTGCTCAAATATGCCTGCACAGTCTCCAGATGATATACCCCACCCGTGTCTGCCTCTGTACAGCTCACAGATTGGAAGGGTTGGAGACGAGTTTAATTTAAAGATGAGCCGCCCTTGGGCTGCCAAAGGAAATGGCGTGTCAGCTACGTCAAAAATAGATACTGTTGTGCAGATATATGGAGGGAGAGATGGACGCTGCCAGTGCTATCAATTACCTGGATTGCCTTTAAATGTCAAAGCAAATCCTTACCCATTCCTTCTCTAAAACCTAAATCACTGAGAGAGACAAGGTCAACCCAAGCAGGCTGGAATGCTGGGAGAGGAAAACATGTACATAACATTGCGTGTGTGAGGGGATAATTTGTGTGCACACACGTACTGAAGGAGCATTAAAAGCATATTGACTCAGGGATTCAAATTCTGAAACAGCATTGCTGGCTTTTCAGGTGTCATCAAAAACAGTCCCCAAAAGAAAGATCCTTTCCAAGTCAATAAAAGTGGCCTCCTGGACTAAATACATTTAAAATTCCCATGTTGCTCCTATTTTGCATTGTCTCAGGTTGGGTTTTTTTTTTCCTGTGGGGATATAGATGCCTTTGACAGACTCAAAAGAAACCCCACAAATCTAAAGTGCCTTTGGGGAAGACCAGAGCAGACTATCTCCATATATACTTTTCCCTCTCACTGCTGAGCAAGTAATACAAGCCTAACATATGTGCACCTACATATTGGCATCCTTCAAGGCAGACCTCCTGGGAAACAGCATGAAATGATCCCTTGGGAAGGGCCCCAAGCCTTTCGGGAACAGGATATGGGGAAATTGAGGCGTCAGGGAAAAGGGGAAATCATCAAATCCTACAGGTGGGTAAATAAAAGAAGACATAGTTTATTACAATAGAGAGGCAAGCATAAGGTTTAAGCTTGGTCTCTTAAGAAATGAGGTTTCTGCAATCAGTCTGCACGTGGGACACATATATAAAATATAAATAAAACAAACATACTCGTCTCCCCCGTCTCCAATAACTTCCAAATTTGTTGGCCAATTCCAACCCAGCTTGGTGGAGGGGGCAGAGGTCTCACAGTTCCTACAAGTTTTATGAAAATAGGGCCCTCTCCTGTATCCTGAGACCTATTAATGCCCACACTGAAAGAAATTGTTGAGCTCGCATTGCAGCTTATTAGTAATATTATTAGACACTGGAGAATCCACAGGGGAGAGAGAAATATTAAGAACGCCCCAACGGCAGGAAAAGCTTCAGTTGGAGTTTGCACCTTCTTAGACACCAGAGGATCCAACCACAAGACACCAACCGGTTGAAACCCCTGTTTCATTGCATCTTGTGCTAATAACCACTTCTTTTACATAAAGATATTTTGTGTATTCCCAGCCTGGCCTCCCAAACCAGCGCCAGCCAATTAAGCCGAGCTGTAATTTACAGCTCCCAGTTTCCTTTGCCTTCTTCCTAGGAGGGATTAGTTAGCAATGCCGAGGCACACAGAGCAGGAATGTAATCACAGGGTACATTTATCACCTGCATTTTCACGGAGGGCACTGGCCTGATTTCTGTGCTCTTCCTTCAACAGGATCATCTCCTCTAGATAACTCTGCACCGGGCCAGAGACCAGATGTACACTGAGCTCTGATTTCAGCATGGTGCATCCCAGAGCCCAGTCGCTTCCCATGCACGGGATGTAGGGTAAAAATGTAAAGAATTTCAGATAAACACATTTGGAAAGCCACTTAGGGCTACTGGACAGAGGAAGGCAGAGGAATATTTTTGCAATGAACAGGCAAAGAGGGACACTGTTCATCTCTTGAGGCGTGTGAGCTGCTCTCCAGTTCTAGACCATGTGAGTTTTGGCTGGGCAAGAGACCGTCAAACACAAAGACTAAAAAAAAAAGGAGCTGTATGAGAACAGGAAGGCCACAGGTGAAATAAAGGACATTGATCAGATCTACAGTAAGACTTGCCTGACAGTTGTCACCAGTTTAGTCCCACTGATTTGCCAAATTCAGGGGAATACTCAACACAAGTGGGCATAAGGCTCCTGTAGCACGGTGCCACGTGGGTACTGAACAGAGGAACAAGCACCTTTGCTACCACCACATGTGCACATGACCATGAGTGTCCCAAGACAAAGACAATCCACCTGGAAGCTTTCCCTTCCTTTCTAAAGGAAAACTGATAAAATAGCTGTGGGGTTTTAATAACAACCACAAGGCACCACACCAGGGTACAGCCCTGACTTGCTTCCAACCCTACAAGCCCATCTCCAGCATCACTGGGCATCTACTCCAAACTTTTCAGCCTGATTGTCTCCCTTTTTACCCATTCCCACAGCATGATGAAACACAACTCCCTTCCTTCAGGGGCTGTTTGTCCAGTTGCATCTGCATATAACAAGCTGGGCTTTTTTTTCGGTGGTTTCAGTGCAAAATAAGAGATAATTTTAAGTTTCACTGTAGCTCTGCCAACAGTCAGGATGATGCAAGTGGCTGTAGGAACGAGTCAGAGACTCAGCAATGGCCTGAAGCAGAGCAAAGAGAAGGCAAGAGCTGCCCAATACTGCTGTTACAAAAACCTCCTCTTCCCACAAAGTAGAGGATCAAAAGACTATTCTGGGAAGGAGCAGCTCATTACTACACCAAAGCATGAGGCTGGATGATCCCATGGGAATTGGGGTGCCACTGACTTCTGCAAGCCTGGGATCCAATCCTTCCTTTTTTTCCACCAAACTACTCTGAAAAGCCTGGAAGCAACCACAGCCCACCAGCTCTGCAGAGCAAGTGCAGCAAAAGCTGGTCAAAGCCACCTGCTCTGAGCACCTTGGGCTCTGTTCCAGCCTCCAGAAACCAGTTATGGGGTCAATGGGAAGTTCATCTTGGCCCTCAGGAGAGGGCAACTTACCCATCCAATTAACAGCTAAAACACTGCAGCTTCTTGTGCGTGCAGACTCCCAGTGGTGTTGGGGTCTCCATGAATAATTGCTGGCCACAAGGAGCTGTGGTTATCAGTATAACTGCAATACTGTGCTGGGAAGAAATTTCCAGTCCATAAGGAGCAGAAAATACCTCCTCCCTCCTCACACAGGAACATTATAACCCACTATCACGCTCTTGTAGGTCACTCAAGCCTTTCATGCACCAGACAGACTCCCATGATGGTCTACAAGCATTTTGCCCAGTATGGGCTCGATTCTGCAGTCCCAAATTTGCAATTTCCCCAAGAATGCCTGGAATTTCCCCCTTTATGCAACACACGTTTGCAGGTCCCCGCTTTGATGAGCGAATATCTTCATTTACCGGGGGAAGTATTCCCACACACGTGCTGTCTCTTTGAACAACCCAAGCCACCAGCTCAAACCCAAGGCAGATGAATTGCCCTTCCTTCTTCTTGGGGCCTCTAAAACCCTGAGTTTTTTTTTTTAAGTGTACATGTTTTGATTTAAACCTCACAGCTCAGAGCTGGCTCTGTCTTTTCTTCAATTGCTTATTCTCTGCTTTGCAGAAAATGCTGGGTTTTGCCAACGGGAAAAACACCCTTATTATTATTATATTATCAAAGCTTCACCAGAGATTCTTACTTTGCAAATGAGAATCCTATTTCTTGGTTTATTATTAGAGATAAAAGTTGCCTTAATATTACATTTTCTGCTAAAGGACTATACTACAGAGAAAGAAATTTCAGACCTGGAACTGAAGATTCATGCTCTGGATAAAAGATCTCTCCAGAGGTTACCTGTTCTTCCAGTTTTACACAACTCAACAGCTTGAAGAAACTTCTCCAATTTGAGTGCCATATTTTAGATAGACTAAATTTATTTCACTTAAAGATGATGGCTAACAAACTAATTCCTCTCCTGTGCACTCTCCTTCCATGTGTCCTAGGAGGATGTGAGCACGTATTGCAGGAATTCCCTTGTGTCAAGGGATTACACATTAGAAGATGATTCTTCCCCCAGAGGGTTTTTGGGCACCAAACATGCTCCCCAGGGCAGTGGGCACAACACCAAGGCTGCCAGAGCTCAAGAAGCATTTGGGCAATAACTTTTGGCCTGGAATCTGTAACTCTTGTGAGTCTCTTCCAACCCAGCACACTCTGTGATTCCCTGCATGACTTAGTGCTCTCCTGATCTCTGGGAGTTTCAGTCTGAAGGAGCTCAGGGTCAAGCTGATCACTAAGGGAAATCTCCAGCACAGATGCCAGACTCTTGCAGGCCAGTGAGCTGTGCCAGCCTGCAGCCAGTGATGAAACTCTCAGCTTTGGCTGGAGAAGTGAGGCAGGGGAGAGCTTTTGAGTTCTAGCAGCTTCAAAACTTATGTCTGCCCGCAATTCAACTCTATCTCAGCCTTGAGCTCTTAAAGTTAGTGATTTTTCTATAAAACAATCATGCAAGTAATTTCTCCCATCTAAAGGTTTATCTGGGCCACATCTGAGTTCCCAAAAGTATTCGGGCCATCCTACAGGGCTGCACGAAGGTCCCTCTGCAGGGTGGGGTTAGGAGTCAGAGCACTGCCATCAGCAGGGGAAGGAGGAGAATTGCTGGCACCAGGCAGAGATTTGGGCTCTGTACACCACCACAGCTCTGCTTTTTGCTATTTAACACCGTCCAAGCTGTTATTTTCTTTGAAGGACTACATATTTTTGTGCAGTTTGCAATATACTGCATTATTAAAGATCAAAAACATTATCTCTATACTTGAAAATTCTCAGCAATGCCCCTGCTCCAACCCCAGCTCCTGGGCTTGTTTTCCAGGAAAAAACAATAATGGCAGATAAAATATTTCTTGAGAGATTTCCCATCTACAGATCTCAAAGTGTGGATCAGTGATCAATGAGGACTCAAACTGCATCTAGGTTTGCCTTGGTCTTAGCACTAAATGTCAGGCAGAGGATGAAGTGAGAGACTTCTTATGAACACATTCCAGCACAGCCAAGCCATCATCCCAGTTGAACACACCAGCAAAATCAGAGAGCAAGTGTCAGGAAAAGATCAGAAAACAGGATTTTTCTCTCCAAAAGAGATGCCAGGGGGCTGATTTCACTTCCTCCTGAATTCAGGTTGAAAAGAAAAATAAAAGTCAAGATCTTGAGACATTTTGCAGAACAAATTCTGACGTATTCTAAGATGGAATTTTTTTACTTTCATGTGCAGCCCAAAAGTCAGAATCAAATCGAGTCAGAATAAGTACAAGGTCAAAATTAAATGGGAAAAGAAACATCTTGATTTCAAACTGTTTCTGAATTTCCTCTGGCACTCATCTGAAGTAAGATATGTTCCTGCAGAATCTTTCTCTGCAAGCAAGATAGTTCCTTCTTAGGGAATTCTCTCCCTATAACCATTTGGGGCCAAGAAACCAACTATCCCCTGTCTGAAAAACTCAGGGAAACCAAACAGAAGTTGCAACCTCACAACCAGGACAAAATACAATTTTGAAATTGTCTGCTCCGTGTATGCCTTTTATCTTAGCTCAGGGATTTATTTCCAGCATTCCAAATACAGAAATCAGATTGTTCCCTTGGAGAACTGGGCTTTTTCTTAACAGGACTCCCTGATCACTGAAGGAAGATGAGCAAAACTCAACGGACCCCTGAAAGCTGCAGGAAGAAAAACATCCCGGTAGGAAAGAAAATCACCATCAAGTAGTGATGTTGGGGCTGCGCCGCTCTGACCTTCTTTCAAACTCCAGTGTGCTGATTTATGATTAAAATGGAGGGTAAAAGGAGGAAAATTCTTTTTCCCGGTAAGTGCTGCCCGGGGATGGTTTGGACCAGCCACGGCATCGCCCCGAAATCCGCATCCTTCCAGTGCCCTCTCGTGGCCGCCGCTCCCGCTGCAGCCCCAGGGATGCGCATCCCACAGGGGAACGCCGGCAATGACCATCCCAGGGATGCTGCCAGGATACGTATGTTGCTTAAGGACAGCGAGATACGGGACAGAATCCAGGCCATTATCTTTATTTGCACGATTTATCCTCTCTGAGAAAACTCCTCTCTTTTCAGACTAACACGGGTCTTCACCTCCTGCAGCAGCGACTTCCAGCACCTCATTAAATCTCACATTTAAAAGTCTTTCCCACCTGCTTTCTGACAGAGCCAGCAAGGAACCAAACCTCTTGGCATTAATCCCTTCCTGAACATCAATAATTTCACCTTTCACTGCACAGCAGGCACATAACAGGAGCCTCATTGCAGGCAAAACGAGCCAACCCCTTGAAAACCATCATGCCAAGCTGTGTCCTCTCAGCCTTGTCAACCAGTGCCACAGCAGGGACCACATCTGGAGGAGCATCAGAGAGGGGAGATGGAGTCTTGCTGCAGGCTGGGAATGTGCCCTCACACGTGCAAAGCAAGCAAGGATTCCTACCCTCTTCCCCCCAGCACGCTGGGGTTCTCCAAGGAGGCCAGTGGTTGAGGACCACAAGCACCAGAGATGCTGCAACCACAGCCAGGTGTTGTCTTGGCTGAAGGGAGAGGCTTGGGATGGGAGCCAGTGGTGAAAGTCTCCCTCAGGCCTGCCAGATCTGATAGCTTGGTAAGCAGCACAGCTTGTACATGCAGTGAGATGAAATAAGCAATTAAAAACGTGCTGGCTCTGGGCAGAAAGATGGCAGGAAGGACTCTGAGAATTTACTTCATCTGCAGCAGGGTATTTTCTGAAGAGCCTTTCCCCATTGTATCACGTTCAAGCAATGGTCTGGGTTTGGGTTGCTCAGTTTTAAACACCTTGAGTAATGACCTAATAGTACAACCCAGTCCTTTTCTCAGGGATAATAACATCATTCAAAGCCTTTCTTATGCATAATATTGCTTTTTCTTACAGCCCATGTTGATGACTTGCTCTATTTCCACAGAAGGAAGGCCTGAAAATGTACTCTGCCTTTGAATTCATATCCAATT
>JAWWEW010000036.1:4273742-4309963 GCA_035583185.1 Anabacerthia variegaticeps
ATTCTAATAGCACTAAATGAGTCCTTTCGTCCTCCAGATTCATGGCAGAGTAACTCCAGAAGAAGTGACAAGAGAACAGATTAAATCCAAACTTAATCCCATTCTGTTGGCAGTGTGTGACTCAACATTTAACTCCAGGAGGAACAGGACCATGTCCTAACCTAGCAGGAGTTCACATGCTGAAAATCCATCCCATGCAACCTCCCCTGGACATGGCTTTTCCATACATATGCACAACTATTCCTCTCTGCAGTATCACTGTTACATTCCTATTATTTACATCCATGACAACTGAAAATTATTCTTCAAAATCATCTCTAATCTAATAAATTTGCAAGCAGTACAGGAATATTAGAGAGGCAGAGAAGGGTATAAGCTCAGCTGAGGCAGCTTCATCTTAGCCAACCACATTAACATTTAAGTTCCCCTCCCAACACCCTGGGTAGGGTCAGTCACTCCCTCAATTTTCCCATGAAATATATAGTACAAAGAGTTGTGAAAAAATCTTACAATGCCCTTTATTTAGAGAAGAAAAAATTACAGATGGTCTTGAGATTTTGTATGGGAACACAGAGGGAAACAAAGTGGTTTGGTTCCCCCACCTTTGACATTAATGCAAATGGACTGGAAATGGGGGGAAGAGAGAGGGAGCCACCCCAGGCAAAGCTGTTTTCCTCCACAACTGTCCAAAGACCCTAAAGAAGGGTCAAAAACCTTCAGTTCCTTTTGTTTGCCCCCATTCTTGGCTCCTCTAGAAAGGGTCAGGGTGAGTTTGGTTCAATTGCACCCTCCTCACATCCTTCCCTGCAGACACAACTATTCTGTCATGTGGAAGTGGCCAGCTTTGCTTTGGGATCTGCTGAATGGGAAGGACCTTTTGAGGAAAAGACTTACATGAGGGAAAGCAGGGACAAAGGATTTAGGCTTGGTTTGTGCCTGTCATCTCATGCTCTGATCCTGTAAAATGGGAGGTAGGAGTGAATCTCTGATATTTGACTATTTTAAGGACTATTTTTAACTTCCCTCTGTTAGCCCTGACTCGAAGCAAGAAATAGAGAAAGGATGATATCTTTGTCTTTCTTTTGACAGCTGGTAGCACCTTGGCACCCCAAAATCCTCCACATTTACCCTGAAATACATTATTTTCTAGTAGAGTTGAACCATGACCTTGTTCCCCCTGACCTGAATACAGGACTGGACTCAAAGCCAACGTGTGGGGAAAATCCAGGCTCCTCACCCCTCAGCCAGGCTTGGAGATCCATGCAAGCCCAAGATCCAAGCACAGGTTTGATTGAGTGACGTGGGCAAGAGGAAAACACTCTGACATGAGCCTGTTTGCAGCCAACAGTAAATGCAGGCAGTGAGAGCAAGCCCTTGGCAGAGACAGACCTGCAGTGCCAGTTGTACAGCCACCCTGCACCGAGCTGAGCCTAAGGCTACACTCTCACTGCTCCTCAAATCTCCCCGTTTTATGCATTTCTTCCAAACTTTGATGAACGATCCACTCCTCAGATCCAAATCCCCGCCTCAGGCACCGCAGGACAGAGTGAAAGTTCCTTTTTGAGGCTGGATTTCACCGTCTCCAGCCCGTTTGCGCTGTCCCACCCACTTCTCAGCCCTTGCCAGGAACATGGGTTTCTGCAAGCTTGTTCTTGTGCAAGGCAGAGCCCTGCAAATGTCAGAAAATGCGCTTCGTTCCCTAGTCCTGCCTTGGTGAAGGTTAGAGGTGGAGTAAGAGGACGTGCCCAGGGAAACCTGGCTTCAAACAGCCTTGATTGTCACCGAACTGCCACGTTCACAGGGCCTTTTTCAGCCACGCAAAACAAACAGGGAGGAGACGAGGTGCCCCCAAGGCACGGCTTCAAGCCATTGCCCTGCCAGTGCAATGCTGGGGGCAGGAGGAATAAGATGCTTTATTTACAGCCCTGTCTCCCAGCTCTTGGCAGGATTGCTGATTCTCCACACGGGTTCACCCTCCTCTGCCACAAAACCAGCTACGTGACCTCAGTCAAGTCCCTCTTGTGTCCCCAGACCCACAAGAGGCAGAGGGTGAAAACAGAGCAAACCCTTCAGAACAGGGACTGTCTCGCACAGTTTCACCCAAATTTTAAACACACCAGTGCCCAACCAATCTGGAAGCACTTTTCAGGTATAACTGTGCAGAAAGCCATGGGTGAAGAGTATTGGGAAGGAGGAGAAACATTCTTTAGCTGCCTGGTGTGCCTGGAGTGAAGGGCAACACGGAGCAGATGAGCTTTGTGGCACCAGAATGCTCCCCAGGCACTGCACCAGAGCACAGCTCTGACAGCTCTCAGCACTTTGCCAGACCTGCAGCTGGCACGAAGGTGCCAAGGTGTTTTCCTCTCCCTCCTCCCATAGCTGGAAGAGAGCAGACACTTCCTTGCAGGCAGCACAGGGCCCCAGGCAGGCTGAGCTCACCCACAGCCTCCCATCCGCTCCACCAGCACAGACTTCCCAGGTGAGAGATGAAAAGCAAATGCCATAAACCAGCTTGGAATCTGAGCTCTGTGAAACTAGAGCTCTCAAAAAGGACTTGATATGGAAAGAGAGGGGCTCTAAGCAAGAACCTTGGGACCAGACATGCTACCAACCAGCATCTTCTCAGACCTTGCCTTTGGGACACCACCACTCACTTGGCTGCTCCACAATACAACTGTCCCAATTGCACCTGTGCTACCAACACTGGCTGCACTCTGGCAGAGTCTGTGGCACTTCCTGCAGGCTGAACACATGACAGTGACAGAAGAAAGTCCTAAAAAGCTGCATCCATGCAAGAGGAAATCAGAGTGGTCATGAATATAGCACAAGGAGTACAAATTCCAGGACGTTGCCAATGGACTCACATACCCAGCTGTTTGAGGCTTCTTTGAACATCTCTGCTTTTAATTACACATTTTCCAATACTCCTCTGCTCTCCCCACCCCATGTTGTGACTCATGGCTTGGACTACTAAGCAGAGCAGGGGTTCCCATGACTGCTGGAGCTGGAGGAAACACCATCAGTATCAGACCTCCAGTGTACCCCACACTGCAAGAAGGACAGATCACCTGCTGTACAGCAAACGTACACACACAGGGAGATGCTTCATTTGAAGAGGTGGCTTGGGTACAGCCAGTATTACAATCCTTCTCAAGACTACTGTTAAGTCACAGGAGCAGATTCAATTGTCAAGGGTCCAAAAAGCTTTTTATTCAGACTCAGAGGTGGTTGAACACCCCACACTGACAGTGTGTCCCCAACACGATGCTTTACCAGAGGATACTCAAGAAGCACATCCATCCACCCACCCTCTCACCCACAGCTGCACTGGTCTTGCAAAATATTCCCATGTCCTGCAGCTTTCCACATACAGATGTACAGCCCATTGATTAAACTTTGGACTTCTTCCCCTAACCACACGGCTTCAAAATAAGCTAAGAGGCAGAAATCAAAGATATTTCCATTTCAAGCTTCAAAGAGGATACTCCAAACAAAAGGAAACACTTCAGTAAAGCGTGTATAAACAGGGAGCATCTGGCCTTTCCCTGAGAGCACTGAGCCTTGAGACATGCAAGAAAAAAGCTCCCAAAGTCATCAGGTAACAAAAAGGATGGCTTGGTGTGGGTACAGTCCTTCATTGGAGCCCAGTGAGTGTTACTCTGCTTCCTCTACAGGGGCAAAGCCCTCTACAGAGCAACACACTCCTGGCTCAGCTCATTGCATGTGTTTCAGGAAAGCAGCTCTTTGTGCTCCAGATCAGGCACTCAGAGCAGGCAGGCAACCATCTGCTTCTCCAGGGATGTGCATACACTGCAGGCCCTGCAACTTAATGGAAATGTTCCTCTGGGTCAAGTGGCAGAGCCAACTGCTCTCTTAATGCAGCCATCTTCATTTCAGGGAGGAAGAGAGAATCAATTAACAGCCTCTGAGCAAGGAAGCCTCCTGGTGAGAAGTCACAGCTCAGAGATCTCACCCCACACTTGTTCAGAGAGCTCCGCTTTTAGTGCACCTGGGCCAGTCCTCCACTCCACTGCCTGCAACAGCTTTGCTACAACCTCTGCCTTCATCTGGAGGTCCCAAAAGCTTCAGGGGAGAACTGTAGCCCCACAGAAGCATTTGCTAAGCCAGCAGGAAAAGATAATCCTACTGAGAGTGACAAAACATGTCTGTTAACAAGACTACAACTGCTCAACAAGGAGGAGCAACAGAGCAAACCCACGAAAGAGAAGCTTCTCTGGGCACACACATTGTGCCCCTCTATTGTACCCTGGGTGAATATTTTTTAGGTTTAAAATGCTGACATCACACAAGCTTCACAGTTTCATTTCCCCAGCTCACTCCCTCACAATTCAACATTTTCACAGCTCAGTTACTATAAACTAGTAAAGAGACCCCTCTGCCTCTGTGAACATGGAGATCTGAAGTGCAACCCAACTCTTTCATCTCTGGAGGGGCAGTTTGGAAGCATCTCTAAAAATAACTATCTCTGATTTTCTTCAAACAACCTAGAAATTTGGGTGGTGCTTAATTACCCTGGTCACAAAGCTATAGCAACAAGTCCTTAGAGCACCAGTAGTGTCACTACTCCTGCTCCATCTCAATAACCAGCAGTCTGGATGTGTATCTGAAAATTAACCAGTGATTAGCTCACACTATCAAATTCTTGTTCCACATACCCCAACTCCTGAAGTAGACCTTATTTTTAAAAAGCTTTGAGCCCAGGCAACTTCCAAACAGAACACTAAATCACTAATCTCATGGAGCAGAACCTATTACACAATTAAGTCTGTCTCTTTCTGTGGGACAAAGACTCCTTGCTATAAGTCAGGAGATCAGAACATAGCCTGCAGGGCTGAGAGCTTGGGTAACACCTAGAGAATACCAATACACTTCTGACATGATCCTCATAAATAATAATGAACATGATGTAGGTGAGGAGATCGTTAGAGACACAGAGATACTTAACTACAGGTGTGTTAAGTGCAGCAAAGCTGTGAAGTATATTAAGGGATTTAAAGGTGTGTGTGGATTGCTGAAATGCAATTATCCAGGCAGAGCAGAAGGCAGCACCTGCTTGAGCAGCTCTAGATGTCAGCCTTTTAGGATAGAGAGCTGATCATGGGATGGGTTGGGAGGGACCTTAAAGACCATCCAGCTCCAACCTCCTTCAGTGGAGGTTTCAGACAATTCTTCATCCATGAAGACTTCATTCAAGTGAAGACAAAAGGTTATTCATTATAAGAAGAGCAGATTGTCAGCCTGAGGTGTGAAAACTGCTCCAGCCTCTTCAGAGTAAATGTCAGGAAAGAGAATCAGAGAAGAAAAAAGGCAACAAATGTCAGTCAAGAAACTAAGACATTAATTCTTCTAGAAGTGTGAAGCGCTCTCATCTTTCACTCCTCCAAGGAGGACCAGCTCAGAAACCCTGCCTTAACATTCCAGAGAATTTCAGATTGAATTAAATCTGTTTCTGAGCTAATCCAACCACGGTGTGATCATTCACACCCAGTTATATCCCAGTCCTGGTTAAGAAATGCCACTGCATTTGTTATGTTGCAAATGTGTTGCAAGAACTGACCCCCATGGTCTAAGGGGTACCCCCAAGTCACATTCAGTGCCTCAGGTGTAATTTCTGCTGTAAAGCTCCAGGATTATATTTCTGTGGTTTGGGTTTTTCCCACACTTCAAGGTGAGCAAGGGTGGGGGAGAGCAGTAGAAGACTAGGAATGGAGAAAACGATGCTGTCTGACAAATTAGCAACACAAGAATTGCTGAAGTGTCACAAATTCAATCCAGTATGAGGCCCTGAAGCAGCTTCTGACAGGGAGTCAAGGGAGTTCAGCTGAAAAGATTGAACCAGAGCCTAAAAGCACACAATCAATGTTTTCATTATTTTTTGTTTGTTTATTTAGGCCCAGATAAGTAGTGTTATATCAGCATTTTTGAGGAGGAAAGATTTGGGATAGTACCTGGACAGTCAAACCTAAAGCTGTGACCCAAAAGAACTTCTCAGCTGCCACAGGAGCTCATGATCCACTCCCTGAAGCAGCTGGAAATATTTCCAGCAGTGTTTTCAGAAGCAGAACCACCTCTTTGTGGGCAGACCAGCCCCATACAAGAGCCAACTACTACAGAGGAACACAGATGTGCTCCAGAGGTCCTGGCCTGAAACCCCAGCTTACACTGGAGAACTAAGCCTTTCATACACTGAACCTTCTGGAACCACTTTTGTACCAGAACTAGAAGCTAAAAATATTCAACCAGTGCATGGGAGACCCAAAACTAATCCCTTTCTGCTAAATGAGCAGCCACCCTGAGCTTCCCAGTTTGATGGGGAGTTACCCAGCTCCCTCTGTCCTTCACTCCCACTGAAATCAATGAGCTTACAGAGAAGCTAAAGGCAACAAATTCTCAACCAACACCATTTTAACAGCAAATACTGAATTATAAACCAGCAAGCATTCTTCATCTGCTCTGTTTAAATCTTCCTGCTTTCCCTGTGCATCAAAAATCGACTGGAGCTGTCACTCAGGGCTCTGGTATTTTTAACAATGCCATCCAGCTATGGGTGAAAGATTGCTCAAGTCCATTTAAGCCCCATCTAGCAGTAATTCCCACTGCAAGCCTGCACTGCCATTACACGCCCAGCACAATTCATCAGCTTGATGCTTACATCAGATTCATTCCAGCTTTCAGAAGGAAGGCTCTGAATTCCCTGGAGCACCTACAGCTGGCCTCAGCCTCTCTGAGGATGTTTGCACTAATTTAGATTAAGACAATCATCAGACCATGGATTTGATTAGAAATGCTGCTGAGCCTCACTCACTTTCCCCTCTCCATCCCCTCCCTCCCCACGCACAGAAAAGCAGGAAGAAGTGCCTTAGTCCAACTTCCATTTTTTGTTAAAAATACACATTAATTTTGTTTCCACTAAAAGTTGGAAACTCAGACAGGAGTTTCAGCATTAAGTAGAATGTAAAGAAATCCACTTCTTGCCAGGATTTTGTGCTTCTCTAATAACTTCAAGAAAAGCAAAAAAAAAAAATCAAATGCAGAGCCAAGACATACCACTTGGTCTCACATGGGATCTGATCAAACATCTACAGGCATTTGAAATTTCAGGAAGGGAGAGCTTCCTCATTCTTAAGGAATACACCAAAATGTACAGAAGGAATGAATTTATTTCATTGCAAGTCCCTTATGATTTGCCCCTGTGATCAATATAACCCTAAAGCTTTGAAAGAGCCTGAATATTCCAAGCACTCACCTGCAGTCTATGGGAGACACAGGACACCACTCAATTAAAAGATAATAAAACATGCCATGTTCAGCATTTATTTGTTTGAGATTCAAAAAGTTTTTCAGATCTGTCTGCTCAGCCTATCTCCTACAAAAGCCATAAATCTCTTCCAGCTAAACCAAACCATATTCTTATGCTTAAATCATATGAGTGAGCTCAAAGACCAGAGGAATTTGCAAGCAGCAGCCCTTTTCTTCCTTCTCAACATACCCTGTGGCCTTTGACAAGTCTCTAAAAATCCAGCTTTCAGGAGTGCAGGGACTTCTTGTTTTTCATTGGGAAATGTTTTTGGAAAGACACTCTGCTGCTGACCTGCTGGCATTTGCACAAAAGCATGCCAGGCCTGGAAAGGATGTGTCTTGATCCCATAAATGCTGTTAAAATGTAGGGATATTCCATGCTTACATGGCTGGTAGCCAACACACATCTGAAAGTCACCCTAAATACACAACTGGGGGGCGGAAAAGGAGTCACTGATAAACATCCAACTAATATCTGAAGTAGACTGCTGAGTATCAGATTGTGGGAAGCAACACCAAGCATAGAAATAGTGAAAAAAGATGACTTTTTGGGCAGTTAACACACAAGAAACAAGCAGCACATCCATCCTGGCTCTATTTCCCCCAAGGGTCCTGATATACCATCACCCACCCTTCCTGGGAAAGCATCTTCCAGTGCCAAAGGTGATCCTGCAATACAGGCCCCCATGTTAGGGGGAAGAGTCTCCAGGCAGAGAAGGTCTGTCAGCTCTAAAAGGCACCGTTTGGGTCTCATGGAAAGTCAAGGTGAAATATGATTTTCAGACCCAGGAAACTCAGTAATGAGTCCATAAATCAGCCTTTTGCAAGGGCCTGGGATGTGCCTCATCCCACGCTGGGCACATCTTAGGAGAGGGGGGCATGAGACATCCTGTCATACCAGGATGCTGAATCCAAGATCTCATCATGATGGGAGGGAATTACCCTTGACATGCTGTTGGTATCCCTGAGTTGTCTTTCAATCCCAGCTTTTAAAGGCAGGCAATAACAGCCTTCAGTGTTCAGACTTTGCACACTTGGAAGATACAGCCTCCTTCTACATAGCTGGAGGTGCCATCTAAAATGAGAAGACGACTCTGTGTTGAAAAGAAGCCACTTGAATTTGTTCCAGTGGAAGGTTTAAATCTTCCCCACCCCAACACTCTTCAATGCAGGAGAAGAGAAGGGAAAGCCAAGAGCAGAAAACTGAGAACAAGGCAAAAAAAAGCCCTGTGAATTCAAACCACTATTGCAATCCTCAAATATTTTTGCTTCCCTGAGGATCCATCATCCCACTTCCAGACAAGCAGCAGAGAGGTGGTCTCCCCTTTCAGAAAGCTTTGGATGATAACCAGTCAGAGCATTATGTTCAAGCTTCAAGGACTGAGCGTTCCCAAAGGATTCATGGATGGCAATGCTGAGCCAGAAGGATGCATTTAACAGTTGCTTAAGTTCTGGCACCTGCACATATTTCCTTATGATAAAGTCCAACACAGGCAGCCTTCAGATGTTGTGTAAATATTGTCAGCGCTCTGGCACAGCTCCCTTTTTTTATGATTTGTTTTACACAATCCCCAAGTGTTTCATAAACACTAATTATATCTCCTGATTCTTCTAAATGAGCTGTGAATGCTTCACATATGAGGAAACGAAGGCAAAGCAAGGATTTCTGCATCCCACCAACAAGGTGAGCAGGCTGAAGGAGCTTTGCCTCCTCCCACAAATGAAGCCACTACCTGACACCAAATAGCACATTTACTGAGACTTACTCCTGTTGTCACTTCAAATAAGATTTGAGGTTTCCAGAGCAACAGAGCGAAGCAGGAGTTCAATGTTTGGAGTTCTCAGTGACAGCTTAATCTCCCCCTAACACAGTCGGGATCTTCACTTTCAGCATCTTGTCACAAACTGCATCCACTGCACTCCTCAAACCGTGCATGGAGTTCCTAGGCAATGGATCCTACCCCAACTCCCCAGCTGCATCTTGCAGAGCTCTTCAAAGCAGTAACAGCACAACCAGTTCTGTCACAGCACAGAGATTTCTCCTTTGCATTTTGCCCCAGTACATAACTCAACAGGCTGAAGATATCACCTGTGTCCATATTTTCTGTCAATTCTTGTGAGCTTGCCAGGCATTTTGTAGTGCCAGCAAATATCAAAAGAACCAAGAGCACCACAAATGAGGCTGGAGCCCAGAAGAGCACTCCCAGAATTTCCATGGGAGTACTGGCTCTGTGCAAAGCTTTTCTTTTATGATTAATGACTTATTTGCAAAATAGGAGCAATGAGCCCCAGCTTCTAGAAGTCACTTTGGTGCAGAGCACTCCTCTGTTTCCCAATCACCTGCTACTGAGTCTATAACTAAGTGTTGTTTTTCAGAGTGATGGGTGTTATGAAGATGAACAGAGAGATTAAATTCAAAAACATTTTATGAAAGAGAAATGGACACGATATACCTGGCAAAGAGCAAGGCCTCGAGTCTTAACAATATGTTTTCTCATCACCTAGGAAAGGATGTTTCAACAGCTGGGCATAAGTGGAACATGACCAGTTAAGCTCCTTTCCTTCCCCTGGAGCCCAAAGAAGCAGCAGAGAGCACTGCAAAACCACATCATCACACATCAGAGCATGCTGCCCAGCATGGGAGGCATTTCAGAGCCAATGGAGCATGCTAAGACTGTGGAGTCTTCATTTTGACACTAAACCAGCCTTAAAGAGGGGTTCATAGGTGGTTCTGCTAAAAGGAAAATAGAACTATTGATTTTTGCTAAGCCCTGACAATTCCCCAACAGTTCCCCATCCCTGTTTCAGACAATAAAACAGCAAGAAGCCATCACTGACACACCCACACCTCCAGGTGAGCTCTGGTCCCAATGCTGCTGGGATATTTTAACCCAGCACTCTGAGAAGGTGCTCCTTTCAAGCTCAAGCACAATCCAAGCCTGGAGGAAAGCTGTCATGGAAAGCTGTCATGCCACCTGAGTCCTGGTTTTGCAAAAAGCCTTCAAAATACACCTTAACAACCTCGAAGAGAGTTAAAGCTCACCCAAGGCTCCACATCTGAGCTAATTGCTTTACCTCTGAGGAAAATGCAACAAGGTACTAAATTTGCTGCTGATTCCCTCAGTCATTTGCACTCCTGATCCCTTTTCTCCCCTGATCTTGGTGTTATGGCAGCAGCTCTGAAGCCTCCCAGCACCTGCAGCCAACAGGCTGATGGGGCTGTGCCACTGAGGACTCAGAGCAAGCCTGTGCCACAAAGCCAACAACACATTAGCAATGCCTGGGAAAGGGCAAGAGTATTTTGAGAGGAACCTTCACAGTAACCCATTTGCTCCCATATTTACCAGTCAGTTGCCCATTGCCCAGTAACTCACTATAGGCAGCAACTCCTGGCCTTTCCACCACCTTTAGCCACATTTTCCACCAGCTTCTGCACCTCAGCCCTTCCTCCTCTTTCCCCATGATGGGAAAACCCATGAATGAAGAGGAGGGTTTGTGGCTTAAGGCCCTGCAATGCCTCTTAGAGACAAGAGTGTGCCACAACAAGCAAGTTCTGCACTAATGAGCTCTCTGGAGAAACCTGTCCCAAAACAGAGGTAAAACACACGGCCATGAAATACACCTAGTTCAGCTAAGAGTGACTTTAAAGTATTCTAAAACACCAGTGAGCATTATATATGTAATATAGAGGCAAAAATCTATATACTACATAATTTGTTCCCTGTAGAAAGGTGTCACAGTGGGACAAACTCCTTTTTACAGGAACAGGTTACACCTAAACAAGTTTGTGTAAGAGGAAAGAAGGATAAACAACTTCATCCTCCTTGTAAAGCACAGCTGACAGGAGTTTAATACCAGCATTTGGGCATCAAAACTCTGCAAACATTTACTGTGCTCTGACATGAAAGCCCCAGGATTTGAGGCACAGGTTATGTTTTTATTATGCCTGGCACAAAAAACTCCACTCTGCAATAGCATGAGAAAGATATTTAATAAGACCAAGAGGCCTGGACAGATTGTTTGCTTCAGATCCATCTCAGGGGTGCAAAGAACCACTGAAGATAAAATTTGCATCCTGGATTTCTTAATAATTGCTTTATGGTCAAACTGAATAAAACCCACAGATTTTCTGCTACCACCAGAATAAAAGGAATAAAAACTTGTGCCAACTCAGCAGGCAGATTTCAGGTACATTCAGGATGAAGCATGTGCACACCAGTCTGCTCTGTAATTGGAGTGCTTTATTACATTGCACCTACCATAAGGATTAGACTCCTAAATTCCAGGCTTAGACTTGGTTAGCAAGCCTTCTATTACTTGTGGCACATCTACCTCCAATCAGGTACTTTACTCAGCATGGATAGGAATTTGGAAAAGGCAACTAGAAGAAAGCAAACCTTCTGGTCCTATTATACAAGAATGCAGTGAGGAGTTTCACAGCTACTCTGGGAAAAGTGAGTTTTAGACTGTTCTAACCACACATGTCCAAACTTTCAGTGTCAGCAAGGCAAGCTCTGGGCTGAAAAATCCTATTTGAGCTTTGGTTTCTACCTGCCACTTCAAGAAATAACAACATACATTCTTGAGATTGACAAGCAAGAACATTCACTTGTTTCTATGTGTGAATCATCAAACAGAAAAGCTTTCAAGTGTCTTGAGAGAGTAAAATCACAATAAACAGATCAGTTTATGGGAGGAATATTTTTAAGGCACCCAGAACTGGGCTTTGACAACTTTTGTCAGAAGGATGTATTTCAAAATCCTTAAAAAAAATCACAAACAATGACTTTACACTGTCCCCCTAGCCTAGTCTGTCTGGGAGGTTGAATGGTTAGATTTTCCTTCAGAGGGGAGCCAGTAGGCCAAAACTGATGGAGAAAATTTTAAATTGGTAAACAAAAGTCTTTTTAAGCTTTTATCCATTCATACAGAGCCTCAGATGAGGGATGCCATCTGGGCAGAGACATATCCTGCAGAGGCTGAGTGGAAGCCAAAGGACCTCCTGGCCTGGGGACATCATTGTGCCTCATTTCTCCTCAGTACAAGGACACAGACAAAGCAGGAAAGCTTTCTGGAGGAAGATGCCAGACATTCACTTGCTTCATTCTTAGGGTCAAGAGTCTGCCACAACAGGCAAGTTCTGCACCGTTAACAAGGGTTATGAGCTCTCTAGAGCAACGTACCCCAAAACACAGAGGAAAAACGATCTGCCATGAAATACACCTAGTTCAGCTAAGAGTGACTTTAAAATATTCTAAAGCAAATGGCAGTATTTAGTACTTGCTGCTCACATGCCAGGCAAGAGCATGAAGTAGCCAAGGCACCATCATGACCAGAGCTTGACTCAAACCCAGCTGGGAAGGGAATCCTGGCACTGTGCTCCCAATTCAGGGCTGCCTCCAGTGCCCAACCCAGCCCAGCTCCACACAGGAGCAATGCTTTGGAAGCTCTGCATCAAGGGGAGGATGTTTTACACCTGCTATTTCCCTCTCTGGAAATGCAAACAAGCACCCAAGGCTGGGAGGCAGGTCTCTATCTTCACAGTAATTTGCCATATTATATGTTTTATCTGCCTTTCCTGCAGGACACAAAGGGACATGTGGATTGTGGCATTACGCAGCCCTCAAAGGTTCCCTGCCACTGCAACCTAATTAATCTTCAGGAGGAAAGAGCACACCAAAAACAAAGCAGCCTTTAAGAAGAAATGCTGCCTCCAGGGAAGTTATCTTGCCTGCTTCTCCTGCCTCCTCCATCTTACCTCTTCATAAAACTCAAGTTCAAGTCCCAACAAGCAGCACTTTTAATGTTGTGAGCTGCACAAAGGAGCAGGCTACGTGTGCTAGAGCTGCAGCTGCCCCATCTCCTCCCCCCCGCACCTCTCTTCACCCCAATTTCCAGGACACTAATTTAATGAAGATTAATGTGTACCCTCCAAACATGCTTCTTTTCCACAAATAGCATACAGTGCATCACGTCATTTTCATATTAAAGGATCTGCTTTTCCCCACCCTGAGCACATGAAGTTGAAATACTGCTCAGCACACAGCACTGTGTGCCTGTTCCATTAAGCCAGAGAAATCACTCCAAGCTCCACTTAAAAAGCAGCACAACTCTGATTTTTCCCCATTTCCCCCCCCAAAAATAGCTGCATGTGCAAGACTGCTGTAGGTATAGTCAGCTGGCCATATATATGTAGGGCATTAAGAGGCTGCAGAGGTAGGGATGTTGCTTTTATATAGCATCAGATGGCTTGTATAAGATAAAAATACAGCAACTAATAGATTGATATTTATCTTTGACAAGTGTTTTGTGGATAACTAGTAGGGTCGTGAGCTGGTTATTCAGATTCTGCTCTAAAGGTGACCAATATTGCCAAAAAATTCATGTATTTTCCAGCATATATCACAGGGGACCAAAAAAAACCAAGACAAGTAAGCTAATTATCAGCCAAATTGTGTACAACTGAAGATCTGAGACTTTTAATTGTCCAAGAGTGAGCTTAAACCATTCTTGCACTAGTCTCAGATGCAAAGCAGCTTAAGCTTCCCCTACTCAGGGTCTAGAGAGGCTGAGACCAACCAGATTCTCAGCCTTAAATAGGTGATTGCACTACCTTTAGGACCATGTGTCCACTTCAACATCATCTGGGGACTTGCAGGGAGCATTACTTCGCCATTAGGACATCCTGGCCCTGCCTCCTCTCACTTTGACTTCATCCCAACCCTAACACTTCAAACATCCCTGCCCCTTGCACTGTTATTATTATGAGATGAAATCCCAGGAGATAGATTCCCTAGAATGTTCTTCAAATTACTTGCATATCTCATTGTCTTGAAGGTGCTTTGCTCTTTAATCTGTAGTCACTGGCACAATACTGAGATTAGTTGTCTTTTTTTACCTCTTGCTGCTTGGAGAGGCAAGAATTTGCACTCTTCCCCCTGTTATGGATCCATCCTGCATCTAGCCACGGGGGAAAAAAGTCTTTGCAATTTGCAACAACTTCATGATTTAGGACACAAAGCATTGTTTGACTAAATCATTACACAGCAGCCCTGAGAGTGCCTGTTGGGAATACGCCAAATTCATATTTCTGTCATTTTCCCCATCTTGCATGTCCGTATATCCATTTATACTCATTTCATTAGCAAATCGCCCTATCCATTTACTCAGCTATTTGTCAGTGGGGCTGTCACTTTAATTACCTCTGTCTACATGGATTGCTGTTATTTATCTGTCTTGTTTGCAATGCACCCTCCACCAAAATACATTCTTCCCTTAGCACAGACACTGATGTTATCGGTGAGCCTGACCCAGGGAGCAATGCTCTTAGGAAGACGAACTGTTTCCAAGCACATTTGTGAATTATACTGTCTTCTCAAGAAGAAACATCCATGACACCCCTGGAAAGACAGTCATCACCACTCCCCTGAACACCACAGACATCCCCCACCCCTACAGACACCATAGTAGGGTCTGACATGGTTATCCAGCTGGTTAAAGTCCAGGGAAACACCACAAGGCATTGAAATTTGGCTAGATTTGGGTCCATCTCCACCTGCACATACCCTCTAGCTGAGTTTTTTCTCACATATCTATAGGATGGAGCCTGTTGCTTTGGTGTGACACTGCAGGGCTGTCCCTTTCCCTATGGGATACCTGAATGGAACACTGTCCATCCAGAAAGGTCATACTCTGTGCACTGGCTCTGCTTTACCATCATTCCCACACATTCTACTCTATTCTTCTCCAAGGTTTTTAAAGAAACCCTTCAGAAGTGTTCCTGAAATGAATAGCTAACTTGCTCCACTGCTTTTCCTTTCCACTAAGAGAAAATCAAAGCCAAGCAGACTTAAATTAACCCAGCTCTCAAATCCAAGAGCCTTCAACTGGATTCGAGGAGGAGACGAAACACCTTTCATCAATAAAGAAGTACTCAAACCACCTGCCATACATCTCCACAACTCTTTTGCCCATCTCTCCTTCTCCTCAAAGCCTCCTATGGTAGAAATGCCCTAGAAAGGATCCGCAGGATATTCCTTGTACCCCTTTGTGTGCAGACTGGCAGCCTCAAACCTGCACACTTGGATCAGGGTGTCAAACACGGGGAAATCCCATTCCCCTCTGCAGGGAAGAGACCCCTTATCCAGAAAGTATGACTGGGTTAATCTGTGCTGGGTTGTAAGGGGGAGAAACAGCTCATCATCCACGTGGCCTGTTCAGCAAGATTGACTTCCAACACCATGCTGCCTACCTGGGGGGCTTTTCTGTCTGCTCCTCACACAAATGAGCACTGATTCGGAGCTGCTGACCAAGACCTCAGGCACCAGCTAGGGATTGGTGGGCAAGGAGATCCAGCAGATCATTCCAGCTGTGGTCAACATGGGGTCAACCCACATGTCTCAACTTCTGCACACAATTTCCCCCCATGGAGCCACTCACAGCACCAGCTGGGAGGCTGCACACCTCTTCAGGCTTCAGCTCTGAGCCACATGGGAACCCACAGCTCTGCAGAAACCAGTTCCTTCAGCTCCTTGAAATACAGCTGATGGCACAGCCTCCCTAAGCCCAGCTGTAGCAGCCAGGCTTAAGGTGAGAGCAGCATCCTGACTACCTAGGACCACAGCCCACACCTGGCAGGTACAATGGGGCCCACACATCCCTCCCACTGTGTTTTCCCAGCCCCCAACAGTCTGTGGTTAGTGTTTCAGTGCTCACATGCACATCCAACCCAGGTATTTCAGCACAGATCTGTTGAAGTCACCCAGTTCTAGCTACATTTTCCTGGTGGCAACACCAGCTGTATCAGCACCCACCTCAGTGCCTCGCAGCTTCTGCATCAGCCTCACATTCTCAGGGCCATGCTATGGACCAAATCAAATTTTCTAGGTGTCCTTGCCTTCTGCCAGCTTGTTCCCAGCCAGATCCATCCCATAAATTCCCCACAGACAGCAAGGTTGGTACAGGACACCTTCATCTTGCTGCTAATGGTACAACAACTCCTTAAATATAATGGAAAGTCTCCCTTAAATCCAGTGGAAGTGAAGCAGAAGGTGTCCCTGCCTATGGCAGGAGAATTGGAACTAAATGATCTTTAAGGTCCCTTCCAAACCATTCCATGATTCTATCTCAGCAGGTATCAACAGGGAATTTTTCTCTCCCTGTGATCTCTGGGAGAGACACACTTAAAACAGACTCCTGGAAACACCATCCTCTTCACAAGCTGATCCAGCCCCTTAGGACAAGCTAAAGGGTTCAATGCAGACACTAAAGGCCACAAGAACTGGTCTGTCACAGGAACTGCTGAGATCAAGGGCACAGCCAGTGTCTGAGGTCCTTCAGAAAGTGGGAAATGAATTTCTCAGTGAAATAAATGCTAAGCATGATCCTTTGAGGCAGGGAAAAGTGACAGCCTCGTCTTCACGGCAGGCAGAGGATTTCACGTGATCTCCTCCCGAGAGGTACATGCATGGGTGGAGGCTGAGAAAGAAAACCCTCGGCCCTGGAACAGTGGAGTACTGCCAGTTGTGATGGGTTTACGATAAGCTAAAAAACATCCATAAGCATTCAACTTCAAAAGCAGGGAAAGAAGGAGGGGAGCTGCACAGAGTCAAACGCCTGGGGCATCCCATTTTCAGCGAGTGTAAGGAGCCTATTTTTAGAAAACCTGCATACACCTACAAGAGCACTAAGGCTGGAAAGGAATTCTTCATTTTAATGGTCTCCTTCTTCACACCACTGTACAGGTGGTATTGCTGCACACTCTATCCCCAAGGAAAGCTGTCTGCAACATATTTTCCCCAAAACAAAGAAAAAAAAATAAGACAAAAAGCATCATTGACAGAAGGCATTATTACCAAAAAGCTACTCAAAATACAGATGCAGACAAGGCATCTGCTTCCCTCTGTATGACAGACTCCTGCCCACTTCCCATCCCCTGTGGTGCTTTGCATCAGGCTGTGGGAAAAGCAGCCAGAATTCCCAATGGAGACCTACAGCTATGGTCTGCCATGGGAGACACAGACCAGGTGGGAAACCTGTTCATGGAAAACAGGCACATGAGACACCTGAGCTGCAACTACTGCACCAGTTGCTTCAGGGGCCCTGGAAGGTAAATGAATATCACATCCAAACTGACATTTTCTGACACTTCTTCATAATAAAGAACCACGAGCTCCAAAGGTTCCAACCCAAAAGCACATGCTTTGCTCCAACTACAGGCAATATTACAGTATTCTATGGGGAGGGCCATGGTTTGGGGGTTAAAGAAGCTTGGTTTTATCTTTTGTCTTGTTTTGCTTCCAGCTCAGACACACATGCTAACATCAAGACAAAACAGGGGTTAAAAACAGACCCAGGCTATCTACCCCAATATTGACTATTTTCAGCTGCCAGAATGTAATGAGAGTTTGGCCAAAAGGGAGACCTGTAGGACAGTGGCTGTGCAGAGACACAGCTGAGATGACCATGAGTATCTACAGCCTCAGGACTACAGAGGTGGCCAGTCTTTCCAGAGTCCAAGCCTGGCATCCCATTCCTCCTCCCCAGACTGTCACCAGCTGAGAGCATACAAGAAATATCCTTCCACCTGTCCAACACTGGAAGAGTAGGATGCTACTGACTTTTCCTTAAATGAGATGTCACCCCTCACTCCAAGGAGTCAGTTATGTTAATTTCATTAAAAATTTTTAAAAAATCCACAACCAAAAAAACACAACCAAAAAAACCCATAAGGAACCTGCCAATAATCCTCTTTCCTTCTTTTCCTGCACCTTTCAAAAATGAACCACCTTGAACACTATTTTCAATCCTTCTGTTTCTGTTGATCAGGAGAAATTCCAGTCAACAAAGCTGCATTCCACACTGCAAAGACCAAACAAAATTGATACTGGTTTGTACCTTAATCCATGAAGTTGTCAAATGACCCCCTCAAAAATCCCAAAATCTTCTTAGCAGGAGCTCATTGTCACAAACCAGTTCAGAACTCATACAGGTAACATATTTGTGAGAGTCTCTGGTAACCTCATGAGTGGCTCAAGAAGAGCTGTCAGCCCCAAATGCTTTGGGATGGCAGCCACCAGCTCAGGAGAGCTTCTCCAAGGGCTAAACTGTCTCATTTTCCTGGGACAGCTTTTTTCCCAGGTGACTTTTTATTTTTGCTGCTGCCACAACAGGACAACTGCCTCAAAATACAGACAACAGTGCAAGATGGCATTGCTCCACCCCACATCCTTAACTTTGTTCCCTGTGTTTCTGGTTTCCACAATTTGTGGAAAAAAGCCCACAAAGTAAACACTTGCAAAGACCAGGCTACTGTTCTTTGTCCTTGCAGAGAGTTGTTGAAGGTACAGTGGAGGTGGAGGAGGTAAATGAGGAATAGAAACCACCCCACTTTTCTTCCCAACTTTGTCATCAAAACTGCTCTGCAACCAGCCCATCTTCCTCTGTGTCCCCCCCCCAAAAGAACAGGACATTTTCTTCCCCTCCAAGGGAAATATTTCCAGGGAAACATTCTTCAAAAATTCCTGCCTGTTCAAATATTTGAAGCCGGCAAAGAGAAATCTTCTCTTGAAAGCTTGACAGCATTCCCTCACTAAATGAGCATTGTGGTTTCAACTCAGCATTTTCTTGTTTGCATGCTAGACACACACTTGGATGGCATCATGTTTCCCAGCTGAACCCAACCACATCCCTGCACCTGCATAGCTAGCAGCAACAGGAGAAGCCTTCAGCACGCAATTCAGATAGAGATCTATTCAAGCAGCTTTATTGATGTTAATGGAGTTACTCGGGATTTACACACACGTAAATCAGAGCACAGGTGGATGATAAATTCCTGCAACTGGCAACAATATAGGCAAGGCCAATTGCAGCCCTGGTATAACACTGCTGATGTCAAAAGCTGTGCACCAAGCAGCAGCTGTGTTCATAACCCACCTTAATCAGGCAAATCAGTTAATTGCAAATAAACCTACAAATTCACACAGCACCTCTTGCTAGCTCCAGTGAGCTGCACCTTTGGGACCCCACCACAAACAGATTGTGTTGTAAGTTTATTGCTTTAAAGTATTGCCTTAAAAGAGTGTTTTCAGGCTTGGACACTGCCATCACATTTTGGTATGGTCATCTCATCTTTTACAAAGTTACCACCTTTGGACCTGGGTCATTTTGTGGTGGGAGTTGCATTTAAAGCCACAACAGAAGCTGTTTGGAGAAGAAGTATAACCCAAAGTGGCCTTTCAAACAAGCCTCTTGGTCTGACACACAACTGTGGAAGCTGGTGAGGGATTTCAGTGAAGGACAAGCAAGAGTTGTGGTGTTCCTGTGCACACCACTGCTCACCCCTCAGCACACTGGCTGGGAATCAGGATACTCTGCTTTTCAAGCCCTTGCCTTCTCATATTGGGGTTGGTAACCACTTCCTCATGCTCCCCAAAGACCTGACAAGTAGGGGTTACAGTGGCAGTGCTGGGTTGACAGCTGGACTTGGTCTCTTCCAACCTTGATGATTTTGTGAGTCTAAGTCACTCAGTGTTCCACTTTCAGAGGTCTGTAGAAACACCTCCAGTTTCCTGGACCTTTGGGTGACCAGAGAAGCAAGAAAGTTCACTTCCACTAGGGATCATCAGCACCCAAGACATGAGCAGCAGTTATTACCCAGTGGATCCTGAGGGTAATGATGACCTAATCAGCACAGACAGGAAACAATGAAGGCAAGACATACAGGAGAGATGCTAAATGGCAAACTACAGCTTGTTCCTCTGGCTACAGGACACAAGTCTGAGCCTTACAGCAAGGCTCAGGAAAGGTCCTGAGTCATGAAGTCAGACAGCCAAGAACGTCATAAGTTTTAGGGTAGCTGGAGACACTCTTGGAGCAGATGACAGAAATAGGGGTTGCTGTAGGAGTCTCAGGCTCTCAGCCTTTCCAAAGTCATGGGTAGGTGGCCTTATGGTGTCTCACTTCCCCACCTGGCCACCAGGGTGTATTCACTCCCCAGAGACCACCACTCACACTGCCAGGGCTTAACCTCCTATTCCATATTCATTGTTTGCCACCCTGCCATGACTAATCTGGCTTTACAACCCGGAAAGCGGTAGGGAAAAGAATCTGATCAAAAGGATGATCCTCACAGCCAGAAAACAAGAAAGAGCTGTGTAGCCAGTTGTTCCAGGACACTTAATCCATCAAGCCTTCGCCATTCTACCCTTGGGCTTAGGCTGAGTCAGTTGTGATTTGCTTAAAACCATGAGAATTCCCTCCTCCTCTCAGGAAAAAAAAAAAAAAAAGAAAAAGCCAGTTATAAAGTTTGTCAAGAACTGGGGGGGAAAAAAGAAATGGGGACTCATGCTCTCATGCTACACTTTTACATTATGAGTCAGAGGCTGGTGATCAGCCAACTGGCAATTCTCCATCCATGGTATCTCCGTGCTCCTGAAAGCCAAAGCAAACACTTGGTTTTATCTAAAACCCTTTACATTTAGCCAGGCAAAACTGTTCTCATGCTGCCAACTGCACTGCAGCTCCAGGAGCCTCAGCCCCACAAGAGTGAGACTCAACATCTTTTGGGATGAGGTGCCACAAAAAACCCCGAGTTGAGCCTTGTTGCAGAATCACTCTCCTGCAGAGGCTGCATGAGCCATGTCACCCTCCTTTTATCTAACAAAGCATAAAGAGATCTAGAGGAAATTCCCCACTTCATGAGCTGCTCAAGTGTCCCAGTGCACAAGGCTTTATCCTCCTTCTATGCCATAAATCCAAACTTCTGCCATTTTGGGACAATCACTCTCTCCAGCACTAAGATACAGACTTTGCCAAGACTTTTTCTTTTTCATTCCCAGGAGCAGAGAATTTCCCTTGGCTTCTAGATCTAACACAAGCTGGGCTCAACCTTTCTCTAGTGTTTTCTACCCCTTGGAAATGATCCAATATCCCACAGACTCAGAGGTTTTCCACTGATTTTCCTGAGTTCTGGATAAGGACCTTAAAGAGGTTTTCTTGCTCTTTTTTCACCCCATGGCTTAGCAGAAGTCAGAACCACTTTGCCCGCAGTTTTACAAGAGCCAGCTGGTGAAAGGTCAGATAACCAGACATCTTCAAACACAGAGGAGTCAAAGAAACCCCTATTTGTGGACTTTTATGCCAAGTTATTCTTTAATTTTTTTTTCAAGAAAGGGTTGCCTATAAGCCAGAAGTTCTTTTCCTCTTTATCTAATGACCAAGTTCCCTTTACAAGATGGCTCAAAGACACCAACCAGATGTGGATTTTAACTGCAACTTCATGAGGAAAAAAAAGCCACAATCTACTGCAGAGGCATCAGGTAGGAAAACTGCTTAGAATGCAAAGTGGGATCAATCTTTCCTCACTTGCAGCCTTCTGCATCATGTTCATCTTGAGCCTGCTTTGACCTGAAAATTGAACAACAATCTGAGAGAAGTTGCATTCACAGTAGGGATTATTTCCTGCACCAGCAGGAAACATGAACACCTCATAACATCCCCAGAACCCCTTCAGAGTCCTTGGCAGTATGAGACAGAAACAGATCCAGCACATCTGTACACCAAGCAGGCAGAATTTCAGGAGTCAGAGCAATGATGCCCACAAACCTGAAACAGAGTATTGTTTTATCACACTCACAGGAGAAACTCTTGTCTTTTTCCCCACAGAGAATAACTGTGAGAAGGATCTAATCCTACAGTCACCAAAGCAAATAAAACTGATTTAGAGTGGACGTTCAGCATGTTGTAGGTCAAGGGGAAAAAAAAAAACACCTCAGGATCCTTATAAACATCTCACATAGATGCTATCACTGAAAAAAAAATAACTAGGGAGATCTTGAACCAAAAAACCTAATAGAATAATAGAATCACAAAAAGTTTGGGTTATAAGGGACCTTAAAGATCATGTCCTTCCAACCCTCCTGCCATGGGCCAGGTAAGATATTCTCTCACCCCAATTTTTTGCTTATCAAACCCTGGATGCTCTTCTCTGGACCACAGATAGGATCTAGAGATTGTTACCAATCAGGTCTTTTCTCTGACTTCCCCCACCTTCTGGGCAAGCTCACACACTCTCCACCACAACAGGGAAAGATTTAGACAAAAATATTCCAAAAGTTACAGGCCACTTGAAAAACCTGCCCTAACACAAGTCTATTATTGTACACCCTGTTTACTTAAAACTCATTCCACAGCCTGGGAGACTTTGCACAAGGAAATTTACAGCTCAAGTTAATAGAGCAAAATGTAAAACTGCTGGCTTTTGGCTGAGGCTGCAAGCAAGGGACAGGCACAGGTTGTGACTGGGAGTGTTTTCACAGGGCCACTGACACAGAATGTGTTTTCAGGGAGTATTTATTTTAAATAAGGAAAGTTTATACAGCTTGAGAAAATTATTGGGAAGGAAATTAAATCTCGTTCTGTTGCTCTTCCGTCTCACCTTGACACTTGCAGTTCTCCTCCCTCCCCCAGGGCTTGGTAAGGGCAGGTTTCACTTGCAAAAAATTGCCTTCCTCGTGCATACTGATTTACAGCCAGCTCATGGACCAGCCTTCCACACCCATGTCAGGAGAGAAGGGGCAAGCAAGACTCACTCCTCCCCTGCCCTGACCCCACTTTGGGAGCACAGGGATGTGTTACAAGGAGGTTGCATCCCACCCTGAGCAATCTGCAGAGATGGGTGGGACACAACAGATGGGATGCCCGCTAGGCAAGACTATGCCTAATCAAATAGGGGATGGGAAGCAACCAGCTTTCTTTTTCCAAAGATGCTCCAGAAGTGGCAAAGCCAATGCCACTCCTGCCTGCTTAGGAAACCAAGGCACTGGCAGCATTGTGGGCAGAGATCAACATTCCTTCCTCCAGCCCAGGCATGGCACAGGGCCAGCACAGCCTGTTCCTCTCCTGCCCCAGACCTGCCCACCCTGCTGAGCCAACACAGAAACCCCAACACCACGTGCAAACCATACAGCAATGGCCTGTCACTATTTCAAGGTCTTCTAAGTTCTTTCTATCAGCCCAAGGGTTTCCTCCCCATCTTGCTGTGATATTTCCAAGAGCTCAGAGTGACAGGAAAATGGAAAATGGCCTTAAACTCAGAGAATACAGGGTTAGATTAGATATCAGGAAGAAATTCTTCCCTGTGAGAGTGGGGAGGCCCTGGCACAGGCTGGGTAGAGAAGCTGTGGCTGCTCCATCCCTGGAAGTGTCCAAGGCCAGGTTGGATGGGGCTCTGAGCAACCTGGGCTGGTGAAAGGTGTCCCTGCCCACAGCAGGGAGGTGAAACAAGGTGAGCCTTAAGATTGCTTCCAACCCAAACCATTCTGTGACACTGAATATGGCAGTAAAGACTTGAACATGGGACAGAGTTGCCATACTATAGGGTGGGAATCACACAGAACATAAGGCTCAAAGAAGTTATTTGAGGCAAATGCCTCCATTTCCCCCAGGCACAGCAATCCATGCTATTCTCCACCTCAGAGGGCCCACTGAATACCCACTTCCCCATCCTGCATCCACCAGGAACACTATAAAACACTCCTAAATCCCCCACATTGCTAAAAGGCTCAAAATTCAAGACACCAAAAGCCTCAAAAGATGCACCTGCAGTGGGCTGGATGTATTCCTAGCACACATCCTCCACAGTGCCTGCATCACAAGGGATCCAAACCTACCACCACTGCCACCTAATAAACTCAGCAAGTCTGGGAGTAAAATCCTCAAGGATGTGTTGGTAGGTTCACTTGCCCAATCCCACAAAACCAGTGACGGGGGCAACTGTTCAAGTGCTTCAGCAGGACCTGCACCCCACAGAACAGGTTCAGCTCGACTCCAAATGCTCAGGACTCATTCCTGCTCCCTTTTGCATTTCCCCTTCTAGAATTTCCTCCTCCCACAGGTAAAAAAACCTGGCTGAGATCATCAGCAGGTGTCAGGCAGTGCACTGCACTTCCCATCAAACAGCAGCAGTGAGGCACGTTGACTCAGCAGGTACTTGCTATGGCTGAGCTGGAACTAAACCTCCAAGATGTAAAAGAAGCAAAATCCAACACATTGCAGCTTTGCTGAATTCCCAGCCCAAAAGGGCTCAATAACAGGTTTCAGTTTATCTGTCAGAAGGCATTTATTCAGCAAACAGCTATTTTTTAGGATGTTTTCTAGAAACAGGGCTGGAAGGAAAATAAAGACTCTGAATTGATATTTGAGGATGAGCAGGGGGAAAAGGAAACTTTTCAGGGAAAAAGCTTCTGACTACAGAGACAAGGTGTCTCAGGCTTGTTAATCCCTTTCTGAGCCATGCTTAACTAGATGTATTCATGGCTACCCAAGGACTCTCTTCCTAGCAGGTGTTATTTCAGCTCACACTGGTTATATCAAGACCAAAAAAGGGATATTTGTCCCATATTTCAAATCTGGATAGAATGTCCCAGACTGAATACATTCAGTTGTGCCAGTTCAAACACAGGGTGGGAAATCTGCACTTCCCACCCAAGAGACCTGAGCTCTGTCATGACAGACAAGTCACATACAAAACACTGCAGCTTGTCCCCACATTTCCAGCTGAAGGTTGGGTGTTCCTTAAATCAGAGGGTTTTGTGGACGAGTCTCATCCTTTCTCTTTCTGAATTAAACTGCTCCTAAGAGCACTGTGAATCCCTCTTATGCACCATTAATTCCTGCTGGCATCAGCTGGCATGACAGACAGGTCTTAGGGTCTTTTGAGGGCCACAGCTCCTGTCTTCCAGAAAGCAAAGCCATAGAAGGGATCTCAGTCCTTTGCCATCAGTCACTCCTCTGGGAGACAGGAGGCAGCAACGTCATGTAAATTCAAACAATAGATGGCACAGTGTTTTTTTTTCAGAGCGCTTGAAGCCTGATGAATAATCACCTCTGACACCCTTAGGTGTTATTAATCCCACTAAACAGGGGAGGAAACCTAGAAAGGAAACCAGACAAACCCTTGCACCTGTCCCAGTTTGCCTCAGGAGCAAAGCTTGGCTTGGAAGAGGAGCAGTGCTGCTCGCCTCAGGCTCCCCCAGAATTCCATATGAGAGGGAAGAGGGACACAGCTTCCCTGTCTGCAGGAGAGCAGGTACTTCCCCGGCTGGCAGCGAGGTGCGAGGCAGGGAAGCAGCCCCAGCAGCCCCGGGGGCAGCCTGCCCTGCAGCCCTCCCTGGCAGTGCTCACCCCTGCCTGCAGCACTGCAAAGCCTGGGAGAGCTCATTTCAGTGCAGACTTTCGTGCCAGCACGTCCCAGAAAGCTGACTTGGTGGCAGCTCCAGTCAGCTCCTTCCCTGTCTATGCTTCCCCTCCTACACTGGCTCATCCAGCAGCCACATCCTTCTAAAGGACCACCAGGCCAGGCTCACTCTGTGGCACAGCCCTGCGCTGTTTCACACCTCCCCAGGTTAGCAATTTTTCCTATCTCATCCATCAGAGAAGCTCCATTCATTAAATCCTCCACAGGAGCTCATCAGCACACCAGAGAGAAGCTCTGCTCTAACATCCCTCCTGGCTCCCAGAGGCCCAGGTTTGAAGTCTGGGCCAGAGGCACATTGCAGGCTCTACATCCCCCTCCTATTCCTGGGATAAGGCTCAGTGCTCCCTTGGAACTGAGCACAGCCACCACCTTTCCTTCCAGATGACATAGAGCTATACCTGCATCAGGGCTGTGATCCCGCTTCCAACTGAAGGAGCAACAATAACCAGAACAAGACACTTGGAATCATAGGATGCTTTGACTTGGAAGAGACCTTAAAGACCACCTACTTCCAACCCCTCCACCGTGTGCAGGGACACCTCTTTCTTGACCAGGTTGCTCCAATCCCCATCCAACCTGGCCCTGAACACTTAGCGTCCCCTTCTAAAGTTAAGTCCCTTGCACAACTGTAGAAAGGAAAAGCAGCTTGCTTCAGCATCCCAGATAGAAAAGAGACCCTGAAAAGCAGCCCTGAGCCCAAATCCCACCACTCATGTCAGCAGACACCAGGGCTTTACTCATGGCAGACCTAGATATGTCATTGACCCTAACATATTATTTTGGGAATAGCTGCTAAGGTGGCTGCTCATGATAGAAGGAGCCATTTGGGGATTATCCAAGAAATCTGGGTAATTCTCTGACCTGATAAGGACTGCAGCACTCAGACATACAACCTCCATGCAGTCTATGGAGTCACCTGTATGTGCTGGCTTTGCTGGGATGCCACCCAGTTCACTGATGGGTGCTGAGACAGGGCACAGCAGTGGGGTAGGCAGCTCACACCATTCCTCTGGGGTGCCACACTGGGGACAGGCAGTCACACCATTTCTATAGGGCACAGCAATGGGAGAGGCAGTCACACCATCCCTCTGGGGTGCCACACGGGGGACAGGCAGTCACACCATTCCAAAAGGGCACAACAATAGGACAGGAGGCTCATGCTATTCCTATGGGACATGACACTAGGACAGGCAGCTCACACCATTCCTATAGAGCAAGAGCAGGCAGCTCACACCATTCCTCCAAGGAGGCACCACCTGTGATCCCTGGAGCACACTCCCATGGCACAAAGTCCAAGAGAAGGTGCTGTGAAAGATAAGGCAGTGTGGGAGCTCTGAGTACTGCCCTTGTTCTTTCCCACCAGCGGTGTCTCAGTGGTTGGACCGCGCTTCCCCAGCCCTGCGGCGGGTGCCCAGGTGCCTGCTGGAGGCTGCTGCCCTCCCCTCGCTCCCCGCAGCCTGATCCGCCTTCTTCCTGGGGCCATCTAGTGGCATATTTTCATATAGTTCCTTAAAACACGAGCACGTTCACCTGGGGTTTATGCAAACAGGGCTCTGTGAGAGCCTGATGTGCATCCTTCTGCATCCGAGCACAGAGCAGGATCCCCAGCATAACCACCTCCTCTGGCAGCAGCTTCCCAGCTGCCTCACCAGCACCCAGCCCATCCTCTGACAGACCAGGAGCAGCACATACTCCCTTTTCTCCCCTATTTACTATATTTATGAGCATAGCCTGGTTCTTAACCCAAAAGATGCTCCCACTAAGGCAGCAGGGTGTTCCAACCTGACCTGCAGCATTACAGCTGCTCCTGTTTGAGGCTGATTTTCCAGAGGTCCATCCTGACTGGATCTCAAGACTGCAGGAGACACAACTCCCCCCAGTTCTCTGACGAATTCTAGTGGTTAATAACCCCTCTGAAGGGTCTGATTTGTCATAGCAGCCTTCAAAGATGTAGGTACTTCTTGTACCTTTTGTCACTGGGATGCAGACTGTGCTTATCTTTGCACAAAAGAATACCAGATACTTGATCATTGAGGAAATACCCATTTTCTAGGAAAGCCACTGCACTGGATTACTTTTTCATTTGCTAGTAAATAAGATGTTTTATATAGGAGTGAAAACCACAGCCTTCTAGGCTGGGTTATGTTCCCAGTAGTCTAGATCTGCATAAATCCTGTGAAGACTAGAAACATAATATCTGCTATCTTCATGTTAGGAGCTTATTTTCCTTGCAGAAGGGCATGAGGAAAGAGCTGCACAACTGTTGCCCATCCATCCTACAAATGCTGGCCTCCTGTTGACTTATTGATGACCAATCAGTCCCACATGGTAAGGAGGGTGTTCATTATGCAGCTAATCCCAACTCCAAGCCCTTGTACCTTCAGGAAAAGCTAGATTTCAGAAATACTGCAGAAAAAAGGCTTATTTGCAGTAAAACCAACATAAACAGATATTACTCACACAGAGTCTCATTTGACAACTCTAGAAAAAGAACTTAGGGTTGTTTCCCCTTGTTATACTCAGCTTTACACTGAACACACTGCAATGAGATAGAAGTAAGTGAGGCTACTGAGCACACTAATAACCAGTATAGTGAGAATCAAAGCTGAGCAGCCCTGGTTCCACTCCAGCTTTGGAGGCCTTGATTCAAACTTCCACTCAGGCACAAGTCACTGATCCAGTTCCCAACGTATTTTGCAGTTAAACTTCCCATCACCATTCTCCTAAACTACCTGGCTGGCCAAGCTGGGCACAGAAAAACTCACCCACAATAATATCTAGCCAAAATCACAGACTACAACAGGGGGACAAGTGGGATTAACAAGAACATACATGAGAAAATGAAGAGACTCCTTCTACAGCCTTTCAACTGATTTTCTTTTCCTACCTTAAATCTTTAGAGGAGTAACAGATTGCTTAAAAGCCAAAAGATCACTTTTCCTTGGGGAGAGTTTCTAAAAAACAGTCTTTATTTCTCTCCCCATTTCAGACCACACAATACCACAGTGCTGAGTAACACCCAGCAGCTCCCCTCACAGCTACCACCATATCCCTGTGTGCTGGTTACTGACTGTACTTGTCCCAGAGCACTCACAGCCCCAAGTGACAATCATTATCAGCAGATGGCTAGCCCAGATTTACTGGGGTGTGCCTTGCCAAGAATGGCAAATTACACATTGATGCTCTACCTGACTGAGGTCCTTAAAAATCAGGAACACCCTAGGTAGTTTGGGGACTTCTCATATAAGAAAGCAGGTGTCGAATGGACCAGCCAGGCTGGCAGATAAATGTAGGATGATAAAAGGCTGCCAGGCCAGCCAGAGGCAGCATGTCACTCGTTTATCAAGTTCCTGCCCTTCCAGCTATACTCCTGATTCTGAAGCAGAATCTTTGCCACGCTCATCCATGAGTTTCAATATCCTCCCCAAACCCAGGTTGCTTGCTTTGTTCTCTAGCCAAGGAGCTCTAAAAATCAAAGAGCACAGAGACTGATAAGACAGGACCCCGTGCATAACTCAACCCCTTTCACATCCACTTTTAGGTGCAGATTGGCTACAAGCTCTCTGTGGGGACACATGGCACCTGGGGACCAAAAACCAGGTTGGGCTTGCTTAGCTTTAGCTTGAGTCCCACAGACAAGCAAGGGAAAGTCTGGAGGAGCCTCAGCAAAGAACGAAACCAGCTAGATATCTGTAAAGACACCAGGGAAAACCCCATACCCCTCTATTTAACACTTTGCCTGAGTGGAACTCACAGCACTGGATGGGGGCCAGCCAACCCAGCATCAGGTGAAGGACCAGGGAGGAGAAGCAGCACCACAGGGAACCTCTATGGTCCCTTCCCAGACTTACACACAAATTTCAGATTTGCACAGAGCAGCTTTCTCCCCCACCCTTCAGTTCAATGTAAATCACTTGGCTTCTGTGTCTGCTCATCACACCAGTCCCCACAGAAGCAGAAACCAGAACTGCCAACCCCTCCGAGCCCTTTGAGTCACAGGGGAAGGCACATCTAAAACACCAAAACACCCTGCAGTAAAACCCCCACCTCACAGCTCTTAAGGGTAGTGAGGAAACCACACAGGAACCATTTCCATCACCACGTCCCCATCAATTCTCATGCAGCCTCCTACCTTCAGAGTGAATCCAGAGCTCCCCATCTCAGGTCCTCTCCCAAACAGCCTGTCCCAACTCCTTCTACACTGCGCCATTGTAGAAAAGAAACCCTTCACCTGCCCTGAATTAAGTTTATAAAGACTCAGGGCCTTCTTCCCACCTGCAGCAAGTTCACCCCTTGATTTGCTCTTTATTGACCACAGCTGGTCCCTGCTGTGCCCGTTGGGTAATGCTTTGCACCTGGGCACAATCTGACCCTGCACCAGGAGGGGTAACACTGTGCCAGGCAGGCAGGCAGGCAGTGGCCTTGGAGAGCTGTCCATGCTCCTGTGCGAGGTCCTGAGACTAAACTTTGTGTGTATCCACGACTGGAATTGAGTCTGGGTCCCACTCAAGGGCAGGGAGGTGTTCAAGTGATGTCCTAGGAATAAAGGGCAACCTTCATAACTCCTGCTCTCTGACATTACAGAGTGTGTTCCCCCCATTTCTATTTTTATATGAGAAAAAGGGTTTATCCCCCAAATCATTGCTATTTCTGTCACAGAGAGCAGAGTGAGCTCAATGTGCACAGTGCTCAAAGGAGAGCTGGGAAAAGCACCAAGGTCTCCAAGCCATAAAGAGGGTTAGAAAATGTCACCTTCCATCAGTGTGTCCTCAGGACAGGGCCACGAGGGTCCTTGCCCAATCCCAGAGCACATGGACAAATCAGACCCTGCCCATTATTTCTTCCATCAGTTGTCCACATTAACACCTAGAAATCTGATGGAAATGTTTTCAAAGGGAAACCTCTGTGTATTTGAAGTGGTCTCACCCTCTGATTGCACTAGGGTGATGTGATTCAAGAGGAAGCTGAAAAAGCAGCAATTGATTACCCATAAAAGGGGTTACAATCCAATAAATAAATGATAAATCAGTGTGTCTCCTCTTAGTGAGGAGCTGGAGACTCAAAGTTCCCCTCCAAGGAGCCGAACAGAATATCCATTATTCAAACGGCTTGCAGCTACCCAAGTGGAAAGAACAGCTGTGCCTTCATGTTTCCTGACACTTTTTCTTGTGTGTTACACCATCCTCCCTGAAAATGGAGTGATTTGGACTTGAGATAAGTCATTAAAGAAAGGCGGGGATAGCTGTTTTGTGAATTGCCTAACCCCTGTCAGTTCAGATCAGAACCCAACACCCAAGGAGCAAAGTGGGTTTACTTTGATACACCTCAGATTAATCCTGCTACTCCCAGGGAAGACTCTGCCCTTGCAGTTGTGGATTCCCCCAGAGCTCTGTTCACACAGCTTCATTAAACATTCGTGGTGCAGTCACAGGACCATCATCTACCCCCCACCATCTTCCCTACCCACCTCTCTGGGAGGCGTTGAGGTTCCAAGAGTTCAAAAACCATTCAGCCCCCTCTGAGACCACTGGGACTGGGGAATTACCTACCAGAGAAACCCTGCCCGTCCCTCCCTGCCAAACAGCTCTGACGCCGACATGCACACACACAATTCAAAGGCCTTAATGAGAGCACGCACTAGCCTGGGCAGAGACAATGGGCATTTCTCATCACCCTTTAGAGACAGCCAGAAAGTAGGACAGCACTTTATTTGGAAGCTCTGCTAGACCTGGAAAGCCACTTCCCTACAGAAGCCCTGGGATAAGGTCCAGTCTGAGTTAGTCCCAAAGTTTCACTGACATACATATTTCTGCTATCAGTTTCTAAAACCAGGCAAGTGTCTTGGTTTTTTTTTTCCCTGGGAAGGCTTTCTTCCCCATTGTGTGATCACTGCACATTAAAAGGCAATCAATATAATTCCCATTGTTTACCCTGAAGTTTGATGCATGTCTTCCTGCTTTTACATCCTTGTTCTCACATTTTAGTGCCCCCCAGTTTCACCAAAGCCAGTCACTCTCTGGCCTGGAGAGAAGTGTTTCGTGTGAAATGGCAGTTTCTGGTGCAGAGTAGTTTTGTAATGAGGGAAGAGGCAGAAAACAGAACTATAATAAGGATACAATAAGACAAACTGCTTATGGAGGGTAGTTGTGTGTATGTGTAAGAGAGAGCAAAAGGGATAAGATGAATTGGAGGAGTATGACTAAAACTATGAAACAAAATATAAACAGATTAGTTTTGTGCTTGCTTGCTTTTGGATCCATCTGTGAGCGAGCAAGCAGCGAGCTTGACACATAGACAAAGACAAAAACACAGAAGCAAAATAGTTCAGTGTGTGTAGATATACGAGGGAGGACAACAAAAACCCAAGGAGACAAAGTAAGGAGGCCTTGTGCCACACAAATCGTCCCCCAGGCACAGCCAGGAGGGCAGCAGTTCTTTTTAAGAGCCCATCTGCTCTCAGAGGGCAGCCACACACACACCTGTAAAACTCTGGGAGGTTTCCTACAAAAATGCCAGGCCCAGCTTCCCCGTGAACACGCAGGGTTTTCATTTGGAGTACATGGAAATCCCCAGGAGCCAGCATGTCCATGCTGATGTCCTTGCACACAGGCTTTCAGCCCCACCATGACCACAAGTGAACAGAGGGAGAGAGACTTGCAAGATTTCCAAGAGACTATTCTTTTTTTCTGACTCTGAAGAAGAAGCACTTTCAACTCCAAGTCTTTTCCTTTTGGATGCTGCTACTTGCATCCTCTGCATCCCTCCTGCCCCGGCACTTGGGGTCATTCCCAGGATACCCCCCACACTCCGCCTCTGCCCCGCTCCCCCTGCCAGCCGTCAAGGTTCCCGGGGGGCTGTGGGGACCCCTGAAGCGGAGCCCTGCCCGTGCTGCCGGGCTGCTCCCACCAGGTGGCACTCCAGGAGCGGCTGAGGCCGACACGGAGCCCCGGGAGAGAACGGTCCGGCCCTGGGAACAGCCCTGGCACCGGGAGCGGCCCCGGGAGCAGCAGCTCCGGCCGGGGGGACACCCCCAACAGCGAGGCACCCTCCTCTCCTTCTCCTAAACATGGGGGCTGCTGGCACCAGGCAGCCAGGTCCTGCCTGCTGTGGTGATTTCATAGTCCCTAATTTCATTATTTCTCGGTTTCAGGACGGCATGAGCCGTGGGACGAGGACGGAGGCCACACACGACACTCCCTACCCCCAATCCATCTGTCCATCCGTCCATCCATCCGTCCATCCATCCATTCCTCCCACCGTCCTCCCTGCCGGGTGCCCGGAGCCAGCCAGGCCAAGCACTCCCGCACCGTCGGTCCATCCTCCTGACAGCAAAATTTGGAGCCCAGAGATGCCGATTGGAATGGAAAAGGAGGATGACATTTATGGTTTATCTCTCTTCCCCATTCTTGGTTAAATATTTGGCAGAGGGAACAAACCACAGCCGGCTGTTAAAGAAGTGTGAACACAAGTACCAGGAAGGCTCCTACATGCTTCCCTCCCCTCGAAGGGCTGTGATCAGGGATCCCCAAAGCCGCCCCGGGGGTGGCGGGAGAAACCCGGGACTGCTCGGCGAAATGCTGCTTGTGGAGATGAATTTACCCACGTTATGTGATAACGAAAATATGGCAAAGCTAACTGAGCCCCAGATCTCAAATCCAGCAGTCAGAGCCTCCTGGTCTCAGGCGGGATGTGCTCGGCCAGGCGGGACAGAGGCTGGGAAAGCCGGGGCCGGAGGGGATGTGAGAGGGACGCACCATGCCCGGTGTCCCGCACCGTACACCTCTTGTGAGGAGTGAAAAGAATGCGCTCACAGCCACGTCTCTTTGCATCACCTTTATGTAACAACAGACACGCACACATATGAATTTGAACTATATAAATATCTGAAATATATAGAAAGCATCTCAGCGCTTTATCCGTATTACGTGCCGAGAAAGCTGTGTGTAAATAAAGTGATACACGGCTACGGAGCGGCTCTGGAGCTCATGGAGCGACTGGAACCACAGACCTGCGAACAAGCGAGCACAGCCGGGGGCGTGCGGGTGTCTGGAGCTGCTGCCCGGCTGCGCTCCGCGTCCCGGGGACGGCGATCCCTCACTCGGCTGCCCTCGGGCTCCGGTGGCTGCTCCTGCACTCGGGCTTCTGGATTTGTTTTCCCTCCGTTATTGTTAATATTGGAAAGCGTCGTTATTCATTAAGGAACGTCCGTGCCGGCCCAAGCGCCGCTTTTCCCGGGAGCGAACCCTTCGGGGCGCAAACCAAATCCCGCTTGCTCAGACCAAAAGCGTTTTCAGAGGGGTCGTCGCTCGCTGCGCTTCCACGCGTGTTCCCCCCGTGTTTCACCGAAGAGCCCTCCCGGGACAGGTTATTCCTTCTCTACTGGGGAGGTTCCTGTTGAGAAATCATATTTAAAACAAAACAAAAAGCCACAAGACCACCACCACCACCACGGTGGGGCGGCTCTCGGGTTAACCCCCCCACTAATGACTGACGGCTAGTGCCACCGAGACAAATAAATACATCGTAAGGAGGGCAATGGGTCGCGAGTCGTTTTGGCCCCAAGGTGAGATTTAGCAATGACCGCCCATTAAAACAAGCTTTTCACTTTTCCTAGGGGTAGCCCCTACCCCCACCCGCTCCAGCAAGAGGAGCGGGGGAGACTCCTGACCTGGTTTATATTTGTATTTAAGGTCCGTGATTTTTTTTGTCCTACTTGCTTTTTAGATCGGAGACGGGAGAAATGAAAACCGGCTGGAAAAGGACTAGGGAGAACGGAGGATTTAAAAAGCGACCCTCAAAAATCCACGGGGAAGGCCACGGATGGACAGCCAGGGAAAGCTGGAAAAAAAAAATATGTTTTCAAGAAACCTATGAAAAATAAGCGCGAGAGCACCTAGGAAAAAATTTCGGGGCAGAAGGGAAATAATCCTGCCAGAAGATCGCGGTCACACATCCCCGAAGGAGCGTGATGCTGCATCGCTGTGGTCGGGGGCTGCAGCGGCGGAGACCCCCTTTCCTTCAGACGGACCACAAACGAGACTCCGCGACTTGCCAAAAGCTTGGAGCAAATCCCTCCAGCTCCCTCCCTGCCGCCGCCGCCTCCTGCCCCAAGGAAAGCTCCTTCTTGCACAGACCCGTCAGTGCAGCCGGTGGGATGCCCCAGGCCAGAGCCCACTCCCCATCCTCGGCCCGTTCCCCCCTTCCCCGGAGTCGCTCCGTTCGTACCTTCACTGGAGGGAGCAGGTCCGGGGGGGAAAAGCACCACTGGCTTTTTCTGTCGAGCTTATTTCCTTGATAACTTTATTCTGTCAGTGCCGCTTTGGCTGCTTGAAATGAAATAAAGCTTGAAAGGACCTCGGAAAGGAGAGAAACCGGAGGCAGAGGGGGGCTGCCTCGGGAGGGGAGGGGGTCGGGGTGTCCGTGGGGTCAGGTCGGCTCCGCACAGCCCAGCCTGCTTGGTGTTGCTTTGGATTTGTTTTTTGATGCCTTCTCCAGGAAGGTCTTTATTGGGTAGAGTGAGGGGGAAGCTGAGTTTAGTGAGACCAAGGTGAAACTCAGAAGGCATTACGGCTGCGGTTACCTGCGCTAGAAGTCGAACTCTCTTTCGGCTGAGAGTGTTTAAAAATTATAATAATAATTATTTACTCCAGAATAATCAAATTATATATTTTTTAAAAAAAATATTAGAAAAGAGAAAACCCAAAGGTGGTGTCTGTGAGGCGGCTGCGAACTGTGCTTCTAAAAAGGAGCGCTGGCAGATGAGAGAAGCGCGGGTCCAGCGTCCCGCAGAAACCCCGGAGTCTCGGCCCGACCTCGGGGCTCACCCTGTTGGTCTCGGGGCGAAAAGCAGGGGCCAGCAA
This sequence comes from Anabacerthia variegaticeps, assembly GCA_035583185.1. Classification (NCBI taxonomy): domain Eukaryota; kingdom Metazoa; phylum Chordata; class Aves; order Passeriformes; family Furnariidae; genus Anabacerthia; species Anabacerthia variegaticeps. The sequence goes on from JAWWEW010000036.1 coordinate 4,309,179, forward strand.
CTCCAGCAGCGCCTTGAACGGCCACTTCAAGCTAAAGGGTTTCGCCTCACCGTGTTTTTACACGCTTTAATTATTCCCTAATAATGCGGGGTTTGGGGAGAAGCACGTGGGAAGTTTGGGACTGGGTGGGGAAAAAAAAAAAATCCAAAACAGAAACACCAACAACAAAACCCCCAAAGCATCCTGAGGCATCACCCTCCGGAGTGGTTCCCTGGGGAGCCGCTGGCTTTTTCTCCCCACAAGAAGCCAAAAGGCTTCAGGTGTATAGAGAAATGGATGCGGGGCGAGCTGCGGGAGAGGTCGGCGGGTCAGGGTGATAACGTGATGCGAGCCCCCATCTCCACGGGCTGGAATGTTCCGGAGTGGGTCTGTTTGCTCTCCCGGTATGTGCCTGTACCGTGTGTAGGAGATGAAGGCTCGGGCGTGCCACCGTGCCCCCTTGGACAGGGGTTTCTATGCAAGGCGCTGCTGTAGGTGCCGAAGGAGGAAGGTTTTTCCCGCTCCGTTTCCCCCATCAACTGATCCCAACCCCGCCGTGCCGGCGCCTCCAGAACGGATCCGCCCGGCCGGCTGTCCCTGCGGGCCGTGGTGACAGGGACCATGGGCGGGCAGCGGGGCGGGCTCCGCAGGGTGCCACGGCTGCTCGCCTCCGCCGTGCCAAGCGCCAGTGTCATCAGACCATTGACCCTCCCGAGACGACAAACAACCGACCCTGCCGTCCGTCCATCCATCCATCCATCCATCCATCCATCCATCCATCCATGCCGGCCCCCCCCCCCCCCCCC